>OY728163.1:383048037-384298037 GCA_963277665.1 Viscum album | reverse complement strand
AGTTTTTTGAAAATGTTAGAAAATAAAATAAAAAATATATCAATAGAATGTGGTTTAAAATTTTATAAAAGATGCAAGATATGTGAAAAATAATGGAATGTTACAGAAAGATGTTTTAATATCCTATTTTAACAAGAGGAAGTCATGAAATATTTGTTGCAATCTGAAAATAACAAAAATTTAATGACCCGACCCCAATTTTCCTATGTTGGTGCCTTAATTTATTACATTGTCATTTGAAAAAGGAATATTCATCACAAAGGAATTAATAGATTAGTAATTTTCGAAAACAATATACATACATAATTTCAATGTACAACATGACATGACATGTGACATATATATTCCATTGGAATCATCCACACCTCCTAGATTATCCATGAAAGTCAATCATAATATACATCTTCGCATCCAATGGAAATAAAAAACATAATAAATGGGTGAGATAATATTCATAGTAAGGGTATCTAATACTACAGAGGTAATAATAAACACAAACACTAATCATGGTGAGAAACTAAAAAAACATTCCTCTAAATACGTACATGATCATAATATGACACAAACAAAGATGGATGAATAATTCCAAAATAAAACATAATCATGCATATTCTACATGTAAAATAAAAACATGGAATTTCACTTACTTCATTCATATTGAAGGAATGCATAATATGATACATCATAACCATTTTGTTAAAGCTTAATTCCAAGACCATACATAAACGGGTAAAAACCAAAACTAGTTTTTCTCATGAGACATACCGATAAACCGTGGGGCTATAGTGGGTCCCATTAGACACATAATATGTCCAATTCATTCCTCTTATTAATGGGTTGAAATATAAATAACATATACATTAATATTGAAACTAACATATCAAATGTAAATCACTTTCCCCAATCATCAAACATAACAATAACTATTCATAGTAATAATGTGAACAATTTCAAGATTACACATCTATATTAAAAATAATCAGAATCAATTAAATATAATATGGTATATTATATTATAAAATAATTATCCCAATTAAACATAATAATCAACAATATTGTTGAAATAGGTTAAAATACTCTTATAAAATCATTGTTTGGTTCTTCCTAGAGATACTATTTTAAATTGAAAAAAATAATTCCTTTAGAAAAAAACATTTTATAAAACCAGAAGTGAATAATGTAGTTTTTTAAAAATAAAATCACTAATCTTATAAAAATTATTTTTTCATAAGACATATTATAGATTTCATTTCAAAATAGGTAAGAATTCGTGATGTTCCTTTGAAACAAGTTTTTTTATCAATTGGAATGTTTTGAAAGGTCCTTTTTAAAACATATAACTCAACGTAAGATAAAGAAGGATTATAATTGGTACAAACATATAGAACATTAACAAATAATTTCTGATTACTACATGAAAATATATAAGAATATCATATAGGTAAGTCGAGAATAAGTGTAAACTGAATGAAAATAGATGTTCATGTATAAAACCCTTACCTTATGTTTAAATACGTTCTGCAATACACCATAAGGTCATTGAATATAATATTAGACACATTAATAAATTAATTAATAACCTGTTTAAAATTTATATAATTTTTAATAATTTTATTACATTCATTTATGTCTTTTTGATATGTTATAGGATCATAATTTATTGTTACAGAGTGTTTGTTTTTTGATATTCATGATCAGATCTCTTGATTATAAGTATGGAGGTTCATGTTGAATGGGTGTAATTTCCCAGGATTAAATTTATATATTTTATGTGAACATACAAGACTGTAAATGGTTATATATATCATTTGGTTACATGGTATGAGGATGAATCATTAGAAAAGTCATGTAGTGAATATTGTTTAGATTTTTATGACTGGTTTTCTATCACAATGAACATAATTTATTCTATTATTTAGTATCATGTAGAAATGATCGTTCCATAATCATTACATTTGATACAATAAATTTTTTAGAATCTATCTCAGCCATAAATATGTTTTTTTTACTATAATTTAATGAAAAATTGATGATTTAAGGTTCTTCGTCCACGAATGTTGTAAATTGGCACCTCTTGGACGATTACTTCATTTCTAAAATAAATGATAGAGAGGGAGAGTGAGTGAGTAAGGATATGAATGATATATATTCCATTATGATGATATAATTATAGAATATATATGATACTGGAGTTATAATGATCATGTGGGCAGAGGAGTCTAGGAGATAAAAATAAATAAAGAAGGAACTTGAAAAGAAAATAAAAATAAAAGGAAGACAATTTTACCTCATGGATACTCATCCCTGAGAATCTATTATAAAGGATATATTTTGTAATTTTTGAAAGAAAAATAGATCCTATATGTGGGGAGAGGTTTGGTAAGAGTATATGTAAAGAACCTTTTCATGATTAAAGGCTTATTGAAGTGAGAATAAGTGGCAGTGAGGGGTGTTTTTATAGTGTAGAAGAGGGGTGATTTTTGAATATCTTATTTATTATTTTATTATTTTTTTGTAGACAAGAAATAGTGTTATATTCTTGTGACCAAAAATATTAATAAGTTCATGTGGTTTAAAACTAATATTTTCATTCAATTTCCATGATTAACGGAATAATGTACTTATCTTATAATGTATTTATATCGTAAATTACCTTATTTTACTTTTCACCATAAATTCATGTATTTATGAAAAATACAAAAAGTTTACCGTAAACATTTCTCAACATGTAGAATTCAAAAATGGAATAAATTTTATTAAAATAATTTTATAAATATGTGAAATTTTATTTTTTAAAAAATATTTATTTTGCTGAAAAATATAGATTTTAAATTTCAAAAAAAATTATAATAATTTTAAAAATTAACAGTGGTCACATAAAATTATCCTAAAATCATAGGACCACAATTTATTTATCTACAAATATATTTAATGAATATTGATTTTATAATTTTATTGATCTAAAATTTTAATTAAATAATTATTACTAGAAAAAAAACAACACTTCAGTGTTATTGTTTAGATCATTCAATCTCATTTATAAGGTGCATAAATATTATATATAATCTCATGGGTGAGGTTACTATTAATAAGTGTCATATTACTATTCTTAAGGGTAGAATAACTATTCATAAGGGATAAATTACTGTTCAGAAAAATAGTATGTTAATACTATCATAATCAAAATAACTTACAGAATTCAACCATGTGTGCCTGTTTTTCTAAATTCAAATCATTGAAGTGGAAAAATTAGGTTATAACATTTTATTTTAATTCCATGGGGGGGTTACACTTTTCCCCCATCCAAAAAAATTCATTGAAATTATTGAATGTTTCCTCCTAAAAATATTTTTGATGGTCTTTAACATAAGTTCCTTTGTCCCCCACATTATATCTTAAATTTTAGGTTTTTCCATAGTACCATTACCTGACTAGTTGTCTGATTCCTCAAAACATATTCTCCAGTGTCCCAAATATGGATAGGCTCTTCACAGTAAGATATTTCCTATTCCAATTCTATTCATTCAGAAGTTAGTTCACTGGTTGGGTCTGAAATGTACTTTCTCAACAATGATACCTGGAACAAATCGTGTACCTTAGAAATACTAGGTTGCATTACCAAATGACAATCCACAACAGTAAATATCTCAATACATTCAAAGGTTCCAATGTACATGGGGCTTTTTTTTCCTTTATTCCCAAATATTTTAACACCCTTCCATGGATATTCTTTCAAGAAAACGTGATCTCCCACTTCAAATTTCAATTACATATTTCAATTATTAGCATTGATCTTTTTTTCTAGCATTGATATTCATGTATATGGGTTTGAATAGTCTTTACCTTTTTTTTCCTCTAAAATCTCTTAGACAATAATATTCATTTTACCAACTTCATCCCAACATGTTTTTGTATGACATATCATTCCACACAATGCTTCATACCGTGACATTTGAATTCTTGAATGGAAAAGATAATTGTAGGAAAACTCAAACAATGGAAAATAATAATCCCACATACCTTGAAAATATGGTGAGCACGATCCCAACATTTATTCTATTGTTTGGATCATGATTTTTGATTTCCAATCAGTTTAATGGGGATAGGAAGTACTCAAATGATGATGAGTATCCAAATATTTTGGAAGACATTTCTAGAATTTCGATATGAATCATGGATTGTGATCAGACACAATTGAGAGAGTTCTCCATGATGTCTTGGAACTCCATTTATATAGTGTCGTGAAAGGTTCTCTAATGGAAAATACTCCCTTGTAGCGAGGAAATGATCATATTTCATAATTCAATCACCAATTACCCATATTTCGTTATTATTTTATGGTGTTTTTGGTAATCCACTTACAAAATCCAAGGTGGTTTCATCCCATTTCAATGTAGAAATAGGTATAGGTTGCATGAATCCTAAAAAGATATTGTCATTCGGCCCTCACTTGTTGACTGAAAAAACATCTTGATACATAATCAATAATTTCCAACTTCATTTTTTCCTAAAAAACATTTCCCTAGAAATATCTAAAAAAATTAGTGCTCCTATGTTTTATAGAGAAATTCAAGGTATGGAAATCATCCAATGACTCTATTTTAAGCTCGGGTATAGAGGGAACACATAGCCTCTTCCCAGATTCTATAATTCCATCCTCACAACTGAAGACATTCATCTTCCCATCATTCACAGCTCTAATTTTTTTGGAAGATTCTCATCATTAGACTAAGACGATTAAATTCATTACAATAAATATTCTTGGGAAAATTTGAAAAATTATTGATGTTTACCTTATTTGATAATTCCTATATATATATTTTATAGACCCATGAATACAGTATCCCTTTCAGACCTAATATTCTTCAAAACACCATGATCACACCTTTCAATGCATCAATTACCTTATTTTCCTTTGTTGGGATGTAGTGTATTTATAATTTATAATCCTTGAGTATCTTGAGCCATCACTTTTTCCCCACATTGACTTCTTTGTGAGAATATATATTTCATGATCTTGTGATCTATATATATCTCATGTCATTAACCATAGAGATAGTGTCTCCATATAATCATATCAAATATTACAACTGCTAACTCAATATCATTAGTTGGATACTTCTATTCAAGAGTTATTTAATATCTTAATGCATAGGCAATATATCTATCATTCCATATAATGAAATATCCAAGTCCATTTTTTTGATGTATCAATATAAATCACATACCTACCACTTCCCGATGATAGAGTCAATATGTAAAAATTCACTAGTCTCTTCTTCAATTCATCAAAACATTATTCGCATTATTTTTTGCATCAAACATAACCCCTTTATGAGCATATTTAGACAATGGGATAACTAATTGGGTGAAGTTATGAATGATGCATTGATAATAGACTATTAAACCAATAGAACTAAATACCTCATTATATTTGTTCATGTAGTCCATTCCTGAACAACCATTGTCTTTACTGGATCAACTAAGATTCCATCCATATAGACAATATGGCCATAAAAAGAAACTATTAGAATCTAATATTTAAATTTTTTAAACATTCCAAATAACTCATTCCTTCTAAGTGTCTTTAGAATATGGTTCTCGTTATTCTCATGATCTTTGTAGCTTCTGTAGAAAACCAATATATGATCAATAAATACCATACCAAAGTCATCATGATATTACATGAAAACTCTATTCGTTAGATCCATTAAAACATAGGGTGAATTAGTCACTCCAAAAGGAATTACTGTAAACTTGTAATGCCCATAACTTGATCAAAATATTTTATTTACAATATATTCCTTTCTAACATGTAACCAATGATATCCAGATTGAAGGAAAATTATCAATATATATTAGGCTACATGATGTTGATCAAATTAATCTTCAATGTGGGGAAGAGGATACTTATTCTTTATAGTAATAGCCTTGATCTCCTAGTAGTCAATGCACATCCTCATATAACAATATATTTTATAAACAAATAATAGGGGTTCCACATGGATAAAAATTATGAAGAATAAGTAAATAATCCCTCAATTATGCTAGTTGTTTCATCATATATACTAATTCCATTATGTCGATCCTATAGAGAGTCTTTGATATAGTTCTTGAACTGAGAATGAATTCAATGGAGAACTCAACTTCCCACTTTGGAGGATGTCTAGGTAAATCCTTTGGAAAATCATCAATATATTATTTCACAATACCTAAATACTTGAGTTTAACATTTCTTTGATAAACAATAAATAATATGTTCACTTCTCCCCCAAGAATTGAATTCAACTGAGATAATGGGGATGGATCTTGATAAAAATCATACGGCAAGGCTTCCGATCAAAAGATAAGGGACTCTACATCGCTCTCAAAAATTGTAACTTCCTTCTTCTTGTAGAATATCATTGCATCATAATTGAAAATCAAATTAATACTATGAATTATATTGAAGTAAATCATGTGTATGATGATTATATTAGAAACTAAATTACTTTTCTGTTTCAAAAAGGACAACTGATCAACACATCATTGTTACAATGAATCTTCCCTTATGAGTTTTGGCTGACAACTCCTTTATTAAATCAAATTGAAAATGTCTGTTTTTATTGAAAAACATAAAATATATAAATGATTGTGATGATCCAAAATCAAATAAATTGTTTTCTATGTTTGAGAAAATTATTAATGTACCTTCCACCACATTTTTAGAAACTATAACCGTAGTAGTTGTGACCACATAATCTTGGCCTTGCTCATGTGGCCTTCTTTGGGGGTTGTTTCCTCGAAGATGATAAAATTCATGTGAATAATATCCCACCTCATTTTAGTAATAGAATTGAAAATTGGAAGCTTCTTTATTTCCCTTACAGTTATTAGAATGGTATAACATTTCTCCACGCTTGTAACAAACACCCATTCTCATTAGTAAAGTACCATGGTGTTTCTACCAACCATTACTACATGGTGAAAAGTCAACTCCTCCCTTCTACCCCATTACCATATTTACTTTTACAGAGAGTTCATTGCCCCCCTTATTCTCTATCATTACATTGCGTTCATAAAACATAGAGAATTACTTTTCTCTCTTGATATCATGTTAGTCTATATCTTTATATGATGTGAAATTATGAGATATGAGTACCCTTCAGGGGAATGGGTTTAAACCATCAATGAATTGATAAATCTTTCTCCTTGGACTATGCAAGTAGTCTTGGGCGTGCCTTTTTATCCTTGTAATTTTGGTTTCATAATTTGAATCATTCACATCCTCTTTCTGCCTCAGATTCATGAATTTCCATTCCAAATTCAATTTTTGTTTAGGGGTAAAAACATTCTCTACGAATATTTTCATAAAATATCTTAATTAAATATTTTCAATATCTTTTACCTCCTTTTTGTTTTGAATTAGTGACCACCATTGAAAAAAATATCATGATAAATGATAAAATTTCATGAAAACCTTCTTCCTTTTGTTACATCCCAAAGAATGAAATTTCATATATATATATATTTATATGGAACATATCCACTACTCTATTATGAATGGGTTTATAGTCCCATTAAATGATGGAGTTTGTTGTCTCATAAATCTTTCTAACATTGTACATCCATGTTTTGGTGTAGGGGACTCTATGTGGGAAATGTTGTTGTTCATAACCTGAGTCAGCCCTCCCATTATAGTTATATGTTTCTCGACACCAGTGGTAGTTCTAGAACCAACATCATTATATTGAATAGGTGTATATACCTGCATGTGATATGAAAATTCTTTTTGATTCCATTCCTTTCTCTAGGTTCCATTTCTAAAAGATGTGATACACTAGATTAGGTTATGAATCCTATTGCATAATCTTAGTTAGAAAAGTAATTAACATAAATTGAAATCCTATGCACTGTTAATACAATAATCAAAAACGTGATTTCATTGAGGAATTTTTTTCTTTTAAATTACTCATAACAGATAGGGAAGAATATATTATTTATTCTAAGAATATACCCTAGGAGTATCAAATGAGGTGTGCAGTAAGGCTCGTTGTTATGTACCTAGTTACCCTGTGTCAAGTCCAAAACACTTTTTCAATATTTTTACTCCAAGGTAAATCTACTATAGAACAATGTCCACTTGTAGTATACATCTAGGGATTTATTTTTATAGGAAAATACACATAATGTATTCTTTACCAAAATTATAGGATGGCCTTTTATTTTAATCTTAATATTCTATCTTAGATATTTGTTCCTTAATATAAACATTCAAAATCTAGTTTCCTTGTTTTCTACTAGACTTCCTCTGATACCATATGTAAAGACCCAACCCCATTATCCCAAAGTCAATACCTTATTTTATTAAATTTAAATTTTAAAAAGGAAGACACGTCATGAAGCACTGAAAAGTTTTTTTGTTTTGGAAGAGAAGATACAATCATAAGTTAAACATACAACATGAAATGAAATAAAACATATAATTTCCATTGGAATCATCCTCAAATTTTAGATTATCCCTAAAAGTAATTCATAATATACTTATTTAAATCATAAGGAAAATAATATATAGGAAAGGGATGATCTTATATTTTTAGTAATGTTAATTAATACAGTAGAAATACTCTTAAACATAACCACTAAGCATTGTGAGAAACTAAAAATAAATACCTTTAAACACATACTTGAGAATAATTTTGAAGGAAAAAAAATTGAATGAATAAGGACATAATAAAGCATAATCAGGGATATTATACTAGCTCAATAAACATAATAACTAAAACATACTTGTTTCATAAAGAAAAAATTCATATTGATGGATATCATAACCACTATGTCAATTCCTCATGCCAAGACCATAAATAAACAGGTAAAACTCCAAAATAGTTTGACCCGTGAGACCAACCGATGCACCGAGGGGATATACTTGGCCCCACCAGACACTTTCTCGGTCCAATGCATTCCTCATATGAAAGTGGTGAAAAATAAACAACATATACATCCTTATTGTAAGTAACATAGTAAATGTAAAACACGTTCCACAATCATTAAATATAACACTAACCATTTAGAGTAATATGTTGAATGGTTTCATCATTATACATCTCTAGTCAAACTAATCCTAAACCATCTGTTAAAATATTTTAGATGATATAATTAAATATATATCCTAATTAAACATAATAATTAGCATGAATGATGAAATAGATGAAAATGCTCTTATAAAATTGTCGGGTAATTCAAGATGGAGATACTCTATTAATTTGTGAAGATGAATTAATTTTCAAAATATATTTGTATAAATCGAGAAGTTAATTAAGGTATTTTTTAATAATAAAATCAGTTATTTTTAAAAATATTTTTTTCTTAAAATATATCATATAGAGAATTTGAAAATAGGTAGTACATCATGATGATCCTTTGAAACATTCTTGTTTATCTAGAATTTTATTTGAATGGTCCTTTTAAAAAATGTAACTACAAACAAAATAAAGAAGGATTCTGATTGGTACACATATATTGAACAACCACAAAAAATATATTAGTAGTAAATATTAATAAATAATAATTTCATAGAGGTATGTATAAAATAATTGTAGCCTGAATGAAAACAGAGATTTGTGTAGAAAACCCTTACGTTATGTCTGAATGTGTTCTGTACCTGACCTTATGTTTCAATAATATTAAATTAAAACCAATAATAATTTAACTTAGAACCTTTTAGAAGTTTATATACGTTATTATAATTTTATTAAGTTCATTTATGGACTTTTGATATGTTTTAAGATTGAATTCTATCGGTTCGGAGTGTTTGTTTCTTGATATTCCTGATCAAATCACTTGATTATAAGTATGGATCTTTATGTGGAATGGATATAATTTTTCATCATTGAATTTTTATATTTTTATGAACATAAAATAGTTATCATTTCTTCACATGGTATGAGGAGGAATCATTAGATAGGTCATTTAGTGACAATCATTTTGATTTTTACGACGGTTTTTTATCACAATGAACAAGTTTGGTTCTATTATTTATTATCATGTAAAAATTATGGTTCCAAAATCATTAAAAAGATATAACACATATTTTATAATATTTTATAACATTTTCCACCCATAAAAATGTTTTCATGACCATCCTTGTAGGAGAAATTAAATAATTAAGGTTCTTCCTCTATGAAGGTTGTAAATTTCCACCTCTAAGACTATGATTTTGTTATTAAAATAAAAGAGAGAGATTATGGATATGGATTGTGTATATTCAATTAACGTGATATAATTTAAGTATATAGAAGATACTAGTGTTATCATTATCATTTTGATAGATTAGTTGAGGGGATATTAAAAAAAAGTTGAAACTTGAAAAGAAAAAAAAGGAAAATGAAGAGAATTTTACCTCAAGGATACTCCTCCTTGAGAATTTCTATAAGAGAATTAATTTTGGTCTTTTTGAAAAAAAAAATCTCATGTACATGGGGTGATGATTTTTAATTGTATTTGTGTATAACTTTGATAAGCCTCAAGTCTTTGAGAAATGAAGAGAAGAGACAGTGAAGGGTGGTTTTTATAGTGGTGGAGAGCGGTGCTATTTGAATAACATATTCATTGTTATATTAATTTTCTCAAGACAAGAAATATTGATTGATTATTGTGATCAAAAAAAATAATACGTTAATGTTAGTTATAACTAATGGTTTCTTACATAATCCATGATGCAAAGAATTGTGTATTTTTCACATATTATATTTATGTTGTAAATTGTCATATCTTACAATTGAAAAAAAAATTCATGTTTTTTAGAAAAATTATAAAAATTCACCCTAACCATTTCATGACATGTGAAATTAAAAATTGGAATCGATTTTAGGAAAATAATTTTATAAATATGTGAAATTTTATTTTTAAATAAAATAATTGTTTAATTGAAAAATACAGATTTTAAATTTAAAATTGATTTTATAATAATTTCCAAATTTAGCTAATGTATTATAAATTCATCCAAAAATCATAGGACAAAAAATATTTATTTAGTAATAAAATTTATGAAAATGAATTTTATTATTTTATTTTTTTAAATTTTTAATTAAATACTTATTACTCACAAAAATACTAACACTTATTAATTTTAAAAATATTCAGTCTCATTTATAAGGAGCACATATTTTTTTTATACTCCCATGGCTGAGGTTACTATTCATAAGGGTAAAATTAAACTTTATAAGGGTAACATTAATATTCATAAGGGTCATGTTACTATTCATCAAAAATGTATGTTGATCCTATGAGAATATAAATATTTTTTAGAATTCACCCATGTATGTCAGGTTTTCAAAATTAGAATCACATAAGTGGAAATGTTAGGTTATAAAAATTTATTTTTAAATCCTTGGGATGTTATAAAAAAGTTTTTCATGGGGGAAAAGAAATTAACATCCTAATTAGAGGACTATGTAGTTGAAAATATTTTTTTTACCCAATCGGAGAAGGTTGAATAAAATGGAGAAAACCAATCAAATGTAATGTCAATGTAGAAGAATGAAAGGCAATGATGAGAGAGGAAGCTCAGTATGAATGTTTCTTCCTATAAACCTTAACGTTCCTCCTTATTCTTGACATATTTTTAGTTAAAATAACTTATAAGGAAAAAAGGGTTTGAAGTAAGGAACTTGAGAGGTGATTCTCATAAAATTATCACAAAATAATGTAATTGGGATACAAAATATGCTTTTTTGAAAAATTTTGTTTATACAGTAGAAATTTGTGATATGTTTGTTGAGATGGGTGTCATATAATTTAATCCTAAAAATACATTCAATATTTTCCCATAAATGAAAATATTGAAATAAATTTGAAAATGTATTACATAGACATTTTATTATATACAACATTGATAACCTTTATTATAGACTATTTTCTCTACATTGAGTTCACCCAATTATACTTATAGTTGTTTAGTTAAAAGGCCGTTACAAGAAACTCATGTGATACTTATATTCACTAAAAGAATAGGTGACTTTTTTGTGTTGAAAATTTCCAACCCTAGGAAATGAGATCGCTTCTTAATAAGCTGTAAACTTCTCATGATGTACCAATTGAATTTGAATTTAAATAAAATGAGGAGATATAAAAAAGTGGAAGGATAACAAATAGGGTGAGAAATAAAAGAATCAGAAAAGGAATAATTAAAAAATAAAACAAGTGGTATTATTTTTAAGTGGCTATTATTAAAAAATGGGGAAAGTTTTAAGAAAAAATGTGTTTGGTAGTATTTGAATTCAATATATGATATATGGTTGATTATAATAAAAGTTAAATATTTGGATCATTGGAATCACCAATTTAATCATGGGATCATAGAAAAAAATATTAATAAGTTCCAACAGATAATGAAGAATTTTTATACAAGAAAAACCTCATCAAAATCACAATTATTATGAAAATAATGTAGTGATAGTAATGGGGAAGTTAATCATAATTTTTATGGTTTTCATTAAAATATGATGATGCTTTACAGTATCATGTTTCAAAAAAATATAATTTGTTTGAGAAAGTTGTGACTCATGCATAATCAAATAAAGGGGAGAGTTTGTTCTTCTAATCATATTGGAGTTGTATGGAAAGAAATAAATCATTGTATCGAAGGAAAGTGATAATACGTTTCACTATAATTTAGAAGATTCTATTCCGATCTTAATTTTTTTAAATTCCTGAGAATGTCATGATACAAGAAGGAGTTTGTAGAAGATAGGATTATATAATATGAATTGTTATAATTTTTTCTCATTAGTTTGAGGAACATTACACACAGAATGTTGTTGATCATCAGATGCATGATGACACTAATATATTTATTGGATGTTGAACATAGTTAGATGTGGGATCATCGGACTAATGAATTTATGAAAATGATAAATAAATTAAATATATTTAATATATGTTCTTGCTACCAAATTATTATAAAAATACTTTATTTAATGTAATTGAATTCTCTACGTGTTCTAACATGTGTTTTATAGTTAAAATAGAGCATATGTATGAGAATACATTAAATGTTTTCAAGAGGCTATCGTAATGAGAATTAATAAAATTTTCATATGTTTTCAACATAAAAAAGAATAATAATGATTATTCAGCCTAAGGAATCTATCTGAATAATTTTTCTGAACTTTAAAAAGTATGATGTTTTTTGAAGATTCAAGAATTTTCAAGGAGCTTTAATAAGTATTTATAATGGTTGAGGGTGTAAAATAAGAATACATAAATGAACATGAAATTTGCGAATTGGAATTTACATTTATTTGTAAGTGTTATTGGTTTTCCTTCTATTTCCATTCTAAGATTCCTATTAAGGGAGAGAAAAATATATTCATTTTTTGTCAGAGTGTTAAAATGTTCACTTATAAAAGATCTCTAAAAATTGTTGAATATGTATTCAAATTCGGATAAAACATTTTGTTTCTGGTAAAATATAAAGATGATATATCTGAGCGATATTTAATCAAATAATTGAAGCATGTTCTACTAGATAATGTTCAATCAAAGGAAGTCCATCAGAGTGAGCCCATCGAAGCGACGAACATTGATGTAAGATTCATCAAACCGAGTTACATCAGAAGGTGAAGTGTGAGATATAAATTTAATTTATAATTAGTAGATTAATGATGTGTGGATGGAGTATGAGACCAAGGAAAATAAAATGGATACCATCAGATAAAGGTTGTAGGACTATGGCATATTGAGATGAGATTTTCAGAGTAATTTTCCTAAATAGATTTTCTGTACAATGATTGTAGCAACAAAAATATCCTTAGATAATTCTAGAAGTTATTGAAGATTTTAAACATGTAACTTTTGAATAATATTTTTTTGTGGATTAAGAGAATAATTTATGAATTGTATTAATAAAAAAGAAGGAAATTGAATCTCGTAACTATGGATAATTACATGTTTTTTAAACGAATTCATTTTTTTATTTATTGTATGGGAACCTTTGGGAAAGTGGACAGTAAAAATGATATTTGGGGGTATAAGAAAATATATATGTAATTATTATACTTAGATGTTATGCATATTCATCTCATGTTATTTTTTATTCCATAAAGAACATAGTGAAATAATCCATATTGGTGGGACTATCCAACATTTCATGGAGTGGGTCTGTATACTAAACATTGTAAATATCATTTTTTTCCTTCTATTTATATTTTTTTCATACAAAAGTTATGATTTAGAAGTTACATTTAATTGTATTATAACATTTACAAGTTTTAAAGGTTGTTATGTTTTACTAAATAAGTTAATAAATCAATATTATAAAATAAAAATGGATCACTAATTCACCCCCAGTGTTCTCAATCCTATTCAAGAATAGCAGGTGGCCCCATGGAGGTAGAGCTAATATAAAAGATGTTGGGGATCCATGAGGAGGAGCTATTGGATGAGGTTAATGATATGAGATACTTTCACCACCACCAACAGTATCATCTATAGGCTTATGGATCAAGTGTATGGGGTCATGGGTAGCTTTAAGAAATAGGAGAAAATGAAATGACATCTCACACGAAGATCATAAGTATGATATGTGTTTATTGTAGTCATACATAACTACTAGTAGACATTGGTATGATTTATTGTGGAATATCATTATATTTGGTGTGAGAGATGTTGATCCATATCATGGCATCGACACAACATCTTTAGATTGAGGTTCTGACCATGTGTGATTACTCGATATCACTATTTGGCTGGAAGTGTGAGCTATTAAATGGTGGTTACAGTTTCTCATAGAAACTCTTGGTCATAAAATTGAGATCATAAAATTAGAGATGGAATAATTTTCCATAGTCTGATCCCATATTTAATTTCACTGGGGATAATTCATATTCCTCAGACATATTGGATGTGGTTCACCATTGTGGGTGAGAGAGATATCATGGTGGATCATGAGGGTATTTCAAGATAAAATCATCAACCCATCACTCATCATTTTATTAGATTAACCCTTTTTCTATAGAGTTTTTTGGAATCTAAGACCCTTTAGTCATTGAGGATTATATAGATTTCCTCCCTAGGGATGATTTAGGACTACCACTGAGGAACGATATGGACTTCTATATTGAATTTGACCGGTATAGCAATGTAATATTTTTTAGGAATATCACATGGCCCCTTCTGAACTCCATGAGTTGAGGCTGATGTTATAGTACATTCACAAGATGGTATTTCTCATATCGAGTGAGACACCCAAATGTTTTTTTGAAATAAATTTTTAAAATAAATTTGATATGTAACATATTTTCCCTTAGATGTTACACCATGTTTATGTTTCAAACCATAATTTCATGAAGCATAGGATCATTATTTTTTTTATTTGAATCATTAGTTTTTGAATGGTAAATATGTACTATGGGTAAAGGAAGTTTCCAGGAGCGTCTTATTTTATTTAGAGCATGGACTTCCAAAATAAAATTTTTGAAATACTTTTCCACATTGTTCGGGGAAACTGTTCCACCTTTCCAGCACAGATTCTCTAAAACCATACGGTTGTAGATAGGGGAACCTTCTAGTCACATAGTATTCCTACCACCATGAAACCCTTAGTGCATAGTCGTGTGGTGTTGCTAGTTATCAGGACATAGTGAATCCACGCTGTTTGTGCATAGTTTGAAAACCATGGGCCTAAACCGTTTTCACCCTTATTTTGGTGTAAAATTACAATTTCACCATTCATGTAACTTTTAATCATTTTTCTTATTTTACATCCTCCTCTAATGGATATTCTTGTTGGTCCTCACCCATGACCTCCCAAATACTCCATTCTAGGCATTCAAGTATCTCCCACAACCGATTTCTATTTCTCGATCTATCGATGTCATTGGAATCCAAGAGGGAGTTTGACCGTTTCTAATAACGCATTCAACTGGAATTGAATTTGAAGTCAATATCAAGTAAGGAGATAAATATGGATATATGGTAGGGAATCACATATTTTTCCCTATGAGTTTAGATGTTTTTTAATTATGTAATTTTTCTAACATTGGCTTTTGTTGAGAGTCCCCTATATATTGAGTTCTTAAAATAAAATCAATAATTCAACCCTTTTATAATAAAATTGGTTATTTTTTGGTTGTTTAAATGATGATAACCTCTTATATATCCAACTTCTGGGTGTTCCAATTGAAAATTCTTCTTATGGTTAATTGAATAAATGGTCTGATGTAGCGTTCATCCTTTGGAATGGCCTTAAATTTACATTTCCATTATTGTATAAATTTCTTAGGTACCAAATAACCTCATAGGTATTTGTCTGAATCTTTGTTTGGAATTTCCCATGTCATAAATTTCCATATTTAACCAAGGTACATATCTATACGATCATTCAGTATTTTTTAATTGAAATTCCATGTTAATTTAATTAAATCGATTAGATTACATAGTATGGATCTTTCACAATGGTCACTTCTACTAAATGAATATACTATTTAAAATGGATTAGTAATGTAGAATTTATTATAAATGATGGATTCCACTCTTAATATGAGTATAATATATTATATAAATGGTAATTATTTTTATGTAATGGAGCTTGGCTATTGATTTGAATTGGAGGTAATTCCCCATGACATTTCATTAAATGTCTGTATTCCTTGTGTGAGGATATGTTATGATGGTAAAAGATATGGTGAGAAAAAAGGTATCACTCTCCCTTAAATTGGGTGTTGGACATGACGTCTCGCACCATTGACATTTTTAGGATGATGGGATTTACACACAATGTTACTTTGTTAAATTTATGACATAATGGATCACTCACCATCCCATGTTTCATGTATGATGTTTTTTTGGCATTGTAAAATTCGTCCATAGAAGGAAAATAATGATACTTAACATTATCTTGTTGCGTAGTTTGTTTCATAGGCTTCAATTTGAGTATTCGTGGATCCCACATGGAGTTGTTGGTCACATGTAATGATTATTCAGTGTAAAAATACTAAAAATGGCTATCCATGATGATTTATTGGAAATGTATGGAATTGAACACATGAAAGTAGGTGTGAATGCAAGAAATGGAAACTTTAATGAAAATTATGATCTATAAACAATTGTCTTACATTCTCAATTTTATGTCAAATAGAATATTTCACCCTAGCCACCCGAAAACTACTATGTAATGTGTGCACAAGTTTTGAGATCTGCAAGCCAGAATGAAATCCATCCAAATTCCTCTTATGTGCCCATTACAACATCAAATGTCCCTTTTTCATGCTCTCATCATGGTTTTCCGAGAATACCACTTCAACACACAAAATATTCCATGCCTCCATGGAAGGCCTAAACTATATAATAATGTGCACCCCCCCTCATTCTTAGGGGGAGGATATCGAAGCACATCCACCGCTCTAATGTGTAAGATTGATCATTCATGCTAGTGAAGAATAATTGAACCCACCATATAGAGATCTTTCACGACAGCCCCCTGTGGGTCTGGCTTCGCGTGGGAAATGGCATTTTGATCCTCGCTAGACCAATTTCCATCCTA
Organism: Viscum album; assembly: GCA_963277665.1. Lineage (NCBI taxonomy): Eukaryota > Viridiplantae > Streptophyta > Magnoliopsida > Santalales > Viscaceae > Viscum > Viscum album. Next base: position 384,280,513 of record OY728163.1, on the reverse strand, counting down.
AGTCATGTGCGTGAAAGACTGCCTCCTGCATGCAACCTTAGTCATGGACCCAATCCCAGTCTTTTAGACTATATTTATATTATCACCCATATTGCACACAAAACACATTGCACATATCCTAGCATACATGAAAATGTGTCTAGGAATGTACCCACCAGTCCATTCCATGAGGGCTGCACCACCATTCCCCCACCCATGATCAATGTCATCCATTGGTCTCGGCCCTCTGGGTCAGTCCTTGCCCTACCATCACTAAAACACATTAAAAATTAAGATTCTCACAACAAACATTTTTTTCCAACTCAACTACATTTTTTGCTACGTCATTATGCATCCCAAACATCCACCCCTGATATACCATTATAGAATATACCCATTTTCACTGTATGAAATACCTTTAATTTTCCTACTTATTCTGGTCCCTTTCCTATGACTTGAGTTGATTTTCTCATATTGGAATCACCAACTACGATGAGTCCAAAAATCCCGCAAGAAACTCCCCAAGCCTCATCATCAGACCCATATGAATTGTTAAACTATAAAGGGATTCTCTCGTGTATTTCCCTACATCTTCAATTTCTAGGCATCTACTTCTTTATTTTCCTCACTACAAAACATTAAAATTTAGTGTACCCAATTACTCCTTAATAGGATTCCATAATTTCCAAAACTAAGAAACCTCATTCCATGATCATGAGATTAAAACTATAAAAAAACCATAGAACACTTCATTAAGTGTACTCCCCAACCATCATCATCAACCCATCCACATGTTGAGATTCCAAAATAGTCTTACATGAGGAGTGAGAATGGGAATCCCATTTCAAATGTCACACATGCCTCATCCATTCAAATGATGTTAAACTAAATCATTAGCCCTTGGAATGGACATTGAATTCCCTCATGAAATGTCATGAGGAGGATATCATGACTAGCTTCAATGTGAAATACCCATTCACCATTCCCACTACCTAGTTGCACCTGGGAAACCTCATTGTGTATGACCCAATCACCATTTACTCTCCCTAGATGCATGTAGGAATCATCCACGTGTAAGCCCTATTCAATATTGCTTATCTGTAACACCCGAGACTTTTATGTTATATAAATCATCAAAAGAATCTTTTCCTACACAACACTTGCTTGGCTTGCTTTACACGCAATCGCGACCTTCCTCGATAGCTTGCGTCGTACGCAATACCGAGTTTCACTAAACAACAATATGCTATTAAAACTAGCCGTTATGAATAGTAATAACCCCTTTTTGAAAATTTATAAATTTTATTTTTCAAAACGGACTTCATTTTTGGACTCAGAATATCGAAATTAGCCTAGGGTGAAATTTTGGTATTTTTCTGAAAACTTTCAATTTTTGATGAATAGTGAAACCACTAAGTGGTAGGTTAAAAACTGAATTTTGCATAAAACATAATTTTACCGCTTCTGTGATTGGAATTTCGAAAATCCGAGAGCCACGGTTAATATCAAGGACTAAAATGTGGTTCAATGAGATGAAAATAATTTTTTGGTGAATAGTAACTTTTTACTATTTTTACCGCGGTTAATAGTAAATAGGGTAACTAAGGGTAAATATGATATTAATATTACCCTAACACATGTCCTAATTCTATTGTACAAGTGTAATTCGACCAAAAACAAACTTAGGAATAAAATATGACCATTTAGGCCCACTTGGATTAGATTAGGACATTTATTATTAATTTATTTAAAGAAGGGTTAAAATAGTTAAAATCAACGTTTAATAAGTAAATAATTTTTAATATAGGGTTATACATAAGATAAATTCGATTGTAAATATTCATTAGAAAGCTAAAACGATTTCCTACATGATGGTATTTTATTTGTAATTTTTAGACATCAAATAATTTAATTTATTTATGACACAAAGATGATGCAGTAATTATCTTATTAATGAAATATTGACAAAAGTGATAATATAAATACCAAAATAAATGTAATTTGAGACTTTTTATGAATTCCACTAATTTTCTAGGTTACTAAGATATATTAGTATTGATTTAATCAACTTGGTTCGAACATATAATTCTGTTATGACTTTCACAAAAATCATATATCAAATAGTGTCAAAATTGACACAAAATAGTTTTTAAATCAAATATTATATTATTAATTGTTATTTTATTCCTAAAAATCTAAGGTTCGGCCAAATGACTTAGATAAGGATATATATATTAATAATAAACAATTTGGGGTTCGTTTGGCATGTTATAGTAAGTGTATTAACCATATAGTGAAAGAAAACAAAAAGACATGGTAAAAGTTAAATTATTTAACTTAGAGTTAAATTTAATTGATAAGGTTAAAATAATATCCTAAACTTGTCTAAATTATATTGGTTGATAGTATTTCGACCCTTCCCCACTTTAGCTTCGAAATAAGACCCTTTGGAACCATTATAAACCGATTTTGACTTTAATATAAAATAATATTTTGAGATATTCCTAAGGTGCCCCTCTCCTCCCTTATAAAAGGGCACCTCCTCCCCCTCCTCCTCACACCAATTTGAGCACTCAAGCTCGGCCAACCCCTGCCATTTTCCCTTCTCCACTTCCCTAGAATAATCCTAGAGGTCCTGGTCTTCTCCAAAGACCAATCTTAGTTCCTTAAGTGGAGGATTCAAAGAAGCGTTCCAAAGAAGAGGTAATATCCATTACCGATCTTTTCAATTTCTTTCTTCTTCAACATCTTCTTCTTTAGTTGTTTCATGATAAAGTAATAACATCAGTATTACTTAAATACTGATATGTTATTATAAATATGAAACAACCCTAATTCACCTTCTATCCATCCTACGGAAAAATGAAATCACCACGCGTGCGTACGTACGGAATACCGTCTCCACGCCGTGGTGTAATCTATTTTCCACCATCACCTTACAAGGATGGGTATAATGGTGTAATGAGTAACTATATATGATTATTATTAAGTAATATTGATACTGAAATAATATATATATATACTCCAATACAATTCCACGATCATAGGAACGATATCATCACTCGTGCGTACGTACGGAATACCGTCTCCACGATGTGATGCGATTCGTTCTACATGATCTTCATTTCATAATGATTATATAAATGAATTGAATGAATGAATATGGTATATACTACACTAATACCATTCTGGAAATGAATTATCTATAACCTAAAGATAAGAATAATAATTTATTCAACAAAACACGCATAAGAACAAAAAGTTATAAAGACCCGAGTAACAAGTAACAATGAAATATTACGAACAAGAAGTTAATAATATGACCATATATGATCTCATATCAATATGTATGATTCTGGAATAAGTCAATAACATTATTTAAACCATTATACAGGAGCTTCGGACACGAACAAAGCAAATTGGATCTAAGGTAAGGGAAATATCACAATCTCATTTTTATCCGAGATTGTTTATTCGTAAGTATTTACTGGGGTGTATTTTATCATCCACATCCATGTTCCATCAATATGAAATATTGTTTCCATCCACTTGCAATAGTTTAAATCCAATTTTACCCTTAGGTGAGTTTTTAGTAAAGAATATGAAAGGAATCTTTTGTCGTTTTTCCGTACGAGGTACTTTTTGACTTTTCCGACAAAAGTACGAAGAATGTTTTTTTTAACTTATACGGCATGAATGGATTTTTAAAACATTACTTCAAAGAAGCTTCCTTTACAAGTTTTCAAGTTTATTTTTAATCAACTTCTTTTATTTTAAAGTTGTATGACATGTTATGAAAGGAATAATGTTTTTGAAGAAGAAAGGATATTTTACTCAAGAATTCAATTCAAGTGTTTTAACAAAATTATTTTCCATCTAAGATAATAAAGGGTTCTGTTTCTATCCATATTTTTACATTGGTTTGACTATGTTGTGATGGAATTATGTTTATGAATTCCTTTATCATATATGAATTGATTTATGATGTCATAATGTTTCAAGAATCCCATTTTTGTTACATGTGTTATGCGATGATGCATGTTTTATGATTATGTGGCACACATAAGAAAGGATTCATTATAAGATGGGTGGGACCTATATCTCCCTCCAATGCATTGGGTAAAGATTTTATATCTCATGAGATAGACATGGCTGGAACGGAAGGTTATTTCGGTTCAGTGATACAGGACTGAAACGAGGAGTGAACTCGGTTCAGAAAGGGACTTTGTCCACTAAGATAGTCTTGGCGATGAGTCATGACTAACAAGAAATGATTTTCCATGATTATGTGTGCATGCCACAAAGTTTCAAGTTTTATGTTATGATTATGGGGATCTCATTTTCACTTCTATGATTTATTCCATGTTAAGATATTATGATCTCTTTTGCAGGTTTTGATAAAGATATGATATGATTTTTATTTCCTTTATTTGCCCTTGCTGAGCATTAGAGCTCACCCTTTTATGTTTTCTTTTACCCAGGTCAGGAAGATGGATATTAAGTAGAATATGCTAAAAGGGACCCTAGATATGATGAAATAAATGGGAGACACTGTAGAAGATTTATGAACCAGTTGTTTATGTTTCCCAGTTTCTAAAGACACTATACCTATACGGTCCTTTGTGGTTTTGTCATATGTTGTAATAAGTGTGCTTCAATTTTGAAGTATTAACAATGTATGTAAAGTGTGGGTTGTTATAGTTGGTATCAGAGGAAAGGTATAGTCAACCTTTGGAAACTAGGATATGAATGCCTTAGTAAGAACCCTAAGGATAAGTCTAAGCATAGTACACAATATTAGTGTTTTAGAAATGGCCTTGAATAACCTAGGATAAGACCATAAGCATGAAAATTTTATTCTTGAATTATGTGGTTTCCTATTATAATTAGTGGTTCTCACACTATTCTTCTTGGTTTTAGTCAATGGCTGGAACCCGAAGGAACCGTGTTAATGCGGAATGCGATGGGCAATGCAATGATTGTCCCCCTGAGCAACCAAACGATATGGGAGCTGGAATGAAAAATCTTGTAGCCATGCTCACACAACTTTCTCAAGCTATGAATCATGCAGGATTTCCAAACGAGCAAAGGAGGGAGCAACATTCTGTTGAATCCTTCATGAGGCAGCGTCCACCTTCTTTCAGCGGGTCTACTGATCCATTAGTTGCTGAACAATGGATTAGTACTACTGAAAAGATATTTTCAGTTCTTCAATGTTCTGAACATGATAAAGTCATCCTAGCAGTGTATCGTTTGGAAGGAGATGCTGATCAATGGTGGAATCTTGTTAAGAATACGAGGCAAAGGGATGAAATTGAGTCTATGGAATGGGACGAGTTCAAGAACTTATTTTTCAATAAGTACTTCCCTCGTATTCTCCGAACAAAGATGGAGAAAGAGTTCCTTGAACTGAAGCAAAGGGATGATGAATCTGTTGGTACCTATGAAGCAAATTTTACCAGACTTGCAAGGTACGCTTCTGGTATTATTATCCAACCTGAGAGTAAGATCGATCGATTCTTTAGTGGCTTAAAACCAAGTCTTCGAAGGGCGTTAGCCATAAGGGACTTCAATAGCTACGAGGAAATCGTTCGATGTGCTCTCAAAGTCGAGATGGAGATTGGAGTAACCCATCAGTCACATGGGTTTGATAAGAAGAGGAAGATGGAATTCAAAGAAAAATCTAAAGAGCACACGAAAAAGAAGATGAACTTTCCCTTATGCTCAAAGTGTGGAAAGAAACATGGAGGGAGTTGTCTTAAAGGGACAAGTAAATGTTTTAAATGTGGAAAGGAAGGTCATCGGGAATTTGAATGCCGTGATAATGGGAAGAAGATGTCTAATGATGCAAACAAAGGAAGGGATACACAGAATGAACCTGCTACACTTCAATGTTTCAAGTGCAAGGAGATGGGGCATTATGCCAATCAATGCCCAAATCCAAGGGTTGATGATGATGGTCGACGTCAACAAACTCTTAAGGCTAAAGACAAAGGAAAGTCACATGCAATTTCTATCAGCGATGTGGAGTACGATAACGATGTGGTGAAAGGTACACTTACCATCCACTCTAAAGTAGCAAATGTTTTATTTGATTCTGGATCCACCCACTCTTTTATTTCTAAAGAATTTTCTAAGGGTATCACCGTATTACCTCAACAATTAGATGTTGAGTTAGCTGTGACAACACCAAATGGCACAACAGTCGCATCAGAAGTTTATAATTCTTCTCCGATCGAAGTTTGTGGGAAAGTGCTTCCTGCAAATCTTGTGATCCTTCCTTTAGTAGAATTTGATGTGATTCTTGGCATGGATTGGCTTTCTCTACATGGAGCTCATATCAATTGCCAAAGAAGGGAAGTCACATTTCATATTCCAGATCAACCTACGATCGTCTATCAATGCAAGGATGAACATAACCTTCCAGTGGAAATTTCTTCCATCTTATGGGTATTGATTCCACTAAATGAAGGTTATTTATCTCAAATGGTTGGTGAGAAACTCACGATTAAGAATATGCCCATTGTAAGGGAGTTTGATGATGTCTTTCCGGAGGAATTACCGGGTCTTCCACCAAATCGTGAAGTTGAGTTTTCAATATAACTCGTACCGGGTGCTTTGCCTATTTCAAAGACACCTTATAGAATGGCCCCAATTGAGTTGCAGGAATTGAAGAAGCAACTCCAAGAGAATCTTGATAAGGGATTCATACGCCCTAGTGCGTCACCTTGGGGAGCACCTGTTCTATTTGTTAAGAAGAAAGATGGATCAATGAGACTCTGCATTGATTATCGAGATCTTAACAAGATCACTATCAAGAACAAATATCCTCTCCCACGCATTGATGACTTATTTGACCAACTACGCGGAGCTCAATACTTTTCCAAGATTGATCTTCGTTCAAGGTATCATCAATTAAGGGTCAAAAGGGAGGATATACCAAAGACGGCTTTCCGTACAAGGTATGGACACTATGAATTTATAGTGATGCCATTTGGTCTTACTAATGCCCCTGCTATCTTCATGGATCTAATGAATAGAGTCTTTAGAGACTATCTTGATCAATTTGTGGTAGTCTTTATAGACGATATTCTTGTCTATTCAAAGAGCAAGGAAGAGCATGAAGATCACTTGAGAATTATATTGAAGACCCTGAGAAAGGAGAAGCTTTATGCCAAATTTACCAAGTGTGAATTTTGGCTTCAAAAAGTTGCATTTTTGGGTCACATAATCTCAAAAGAGGGGATATCTGTGGATCCAGCAAAAACAGAGGTTATCGAAAGATGGTCAAGACCAACAACAGTAACTGAGATCCGAAGTTTTCTTGGTTTGGCTGGATATTATCGACGTTTTGTAAAAGATTTTTCACGATTATCTAATCCACTCACCAAGTTGACTCGGAAAGGAGTTAAGTTTGTCTGGACAGAGGAATGTGAAGAGAATTTCAAGGAGTTGAAAAGAAGGTTATCCAGTGCACCTGTGCTCACACTGCCTTGTAGTGGAGAAAGGTTTGTGATCTACAGTGATGCATCCAAGAAGGGATTGGGGTGTGTTCTTATGCAAAATGATATGGTGATAGCTTATGCCTCATGACAGTTGAAAATCCATGAGCAAAATTACCCAACACATGATTTGGAGTTGGCTGCGGTAATCTTTGCATTAAAGATTTGGAGGCATTACCTTTATGGTAAAAGGTGTGATATTTATACTGATCATAAAAGTTTAAAGTATATTTTCACACAAAAGGAGATGAATATGCGCCAAAGAAGATGGTTGGAGCTGATTAAGGATTATGACTGCTCAATCCATTACCACCCTGGGAAAGCAAACAAGGTGGCAGATGCATTAAGTCGACAAGACCATGCTAGTTTATCCATGATGAGGATCACAAAAGATCCAATATTTATGGATTTACAAAGGATGGATCTTGGAATTATAATAGAAGGGGAAAAATCTTATCTTTCTCAAATGAATGTTCAACCATCTATACATGTGAAGATTAAAGATGCACAGAAAGAAGATGTTGAGTTACAAAAGAAGGTGAGAAATGTTCCTGAATTCAACCTTGATTGTGATGGGATAATAAAGTTCAAGAATCGGGTTTGTGTTCCTCCCATCCCCGAATTAAAGAAAGAGCTGCTGGATGAGGCTCATAGTTCTTCATTCTCTATTCATCCTGGAAGCACGAAGATGTATAGGGACCTGAAAGAGTACTTCTGGTGGGATGGCATGAAAAGAGATGTTGCTGAATATGTCTCTCGATGCTTGGTTTGTCAACAAGTTAAAGCTGAGAGACAGAAGTCTAAGGGGATGTTACAACCATTACCCATACCCGAATGGAAATGGGAAAACATCACTATGGACTTTGTCACAGGACTTCCTAAAACATCCAAAGGCAATAATGCTATCTGGGTCATAGTTGATCGTCTTACAAAGTCTGCACACTTCATTCCTATTAGAGAGGATTTCTCTCTAGATCAGCTTGCCAGGATATATGTAAAGGAAGTGGTAAGATTGCATGGAGTACCACTTTCTATTATATCTGATCGAGATCCGAGATTTACCTCGAAGTTCTGGCGAAGTCTTCAGCATACTCTGGATACAGAGTTGAGTTTCAGCACTGCTTATCATCCCCAGACAGACGGTCAGTCTGAGAGAACAATTCAAACCCTAGAAGATATGTTGAGAGCTTGCTCTATGGATTTCAAAGGAGGTTGGGATCAACACCTACCTTTGGTGGAATTTTCTTATAATAATAGATTTCACTCCAGTATTCAAATGGCTCCTTATAAAGCTCTCTATGGAAAGAAATGCAGGACTCCAACTTGCTGGGATGAAGTTGGGGAAAGAAAGCTATTAGGACCTGATCTCGTTGATGAAATGGCAGAAAAGGTCAGATCTATTCAACAACACATAAGAGCAGCTCAGAGTCGACAGAAAAGCTATGCCGACAACCGAAGAAAAGACCTAGAGTTTGAAGTGGGTGATAAAGTGTTCTTACGAATATCTCCCTGGAAGAGGGTTATGAGATTTGGAAAGAAGGGGAAGTTGAGCCCTAGATATATCGGTCCTTTCGAAATATTGGATCGTGTTGGGAAGGTAGCATACCGATTGGCGCTTCCACCGAATCTCTCTCAAGTTCACGATGTGTTCCATGTATCTCTCCTGAGAAAGTACATACCAGATCCTTCACATGTACTCAGCTCAGAAGTTGTACCGCTGGAGCGAGATATTTCTTATGAAGAACAACCGATAGAGATTCTGGATCGTAGCGAAAAAGTCCTACGAAACAAGACCACTCGCTTGGTGAAAGTTTTATGGAGAAACCACCAACTTGAAGAAGCTACATGGGAGCTTGAGGATATGATGAGGGAGAAGTATCCTCATTTGTTTGTTGCAAAGTGACGAATTTCGAGGGCGAAATTCTTTTTAAGGGGGGTAGAATGTAACACCCGAGACTTTTATGTTATATAAATCATCAAAGGAATCATTTTCTACACAACACTTGCTTGGCTTGCTTTACACGCAATCGCGACCTTCCTCGATAGCTTGCGTCGTACGCAATACCGAGTTTCACTAAACAACAATATGCTATTAAAACTAGCCGTTATGAATAGTAATAACCACTTTTTGAAAATTTATAAATTTTATTTTTCAAAACGGACTTCATTTTTGGACTCAGAATATCGAAATTAGCCTAGGGTGAAATTTTGGTATTTTTCTGAAAACTTACAATTTTTGATGAATAGTGAAACCACTAAGTGGTAGGTTAAAAACTGAATTTTGCATAAAACATAATTTTACCGCTTCTGTGATTGGAATTTCAAAAATCCGAGAGACACTGTTAATATCAAGGACTAAAATGTGGTTCAATGAGATGAAAATAATTTTTTGGTGAATAGTAACTTTTTACTATTTTAACCGCGGTTAATAGTAAATAGGGTAACTAAGGGTAACTATGATATTAATATTACCCTAACACATGTCCTAATTCTATTGGACAAGTGTAATTCGACCAAAAACAAACTTAGGAATAAAATATGACCATTTAGGCCCACTTGGATTAGATTAGGACATTTATTATTAATTTATTTAAAGAAGGGTTAAAATAGTTAAAATCAAAGTTTAATAAGTAAATAATTTTTAATATAGGGTTATAGATAAGATAAATTCGATTGTAAATATTTCTTAGAAAGCTAAAACGATTTCCTACATGATGGTATTTTATTTGTAATTTTTAGACATCAAATAATTTAATTTATTTATGACACAAAGATGATGTAGTAATTATCTTATTAATGAAATATTGACAAAAGTGATAATATAAATACCAAAATAAATGTAATTTGAGACTTTTTATGAATTCCACTAATTTTCTAGGTTACTATGATATATTAGTATTGATTTAATCAACTTGGTTCGAACATATAATTCTGTTATGACGTTCACAAAAATCATATATCAAATAGTGTCAAAATTGACACAAAATAGTTTTTAAATCAAATATTATATTATTAATTGTTATTTTATTCCTAAAAATCTAAGGTTCGGCCAAATGACTTAGATAAGGATATATATATTAATAATAAACAATTTGGGGTTCGTTTGGCATGTTATAGTAAGTGTATTAACCATATAGTGAAAGAAAACAAAAAGACATGGTAAAAGTTAAATTATTTAACTTAGAGTTAAATTTAATTGATAAGGTTAAAATAATATCCTAAACTTGTCTAAATTCTATTGGTTGATAGTATTTCGACCCTTCCCCACTTTAGCTTCTAAATAAGACCCTTTGGAACCATTATAAACCGATTTTGACTTTAATATAAAATAATATTTTGAGATATTCCTAAGGTGCCCCTCTCCTCCCTTATAAAAGGGCACCTCCTCCCCCTCCTCCTCACACCAATTTGAGCACTCAAGCTCGGCCAACCCCTGCCATTTTCCCTTCTCCACTTCCCTAGAATAATCCTAGAGGTCCTGGTCTTCTCCAAAGACCAATCTTAGTTCCTTAAGTGGAGGATTCAAAGAAGCGTTCCAAAGAAAAGGTAATATCCATTACCGATCTTTTCAATTTCTTTCTTCTTCAACTTCTTCTTCTTTAGTTGTTTCATGATAAATTAATAACATCAGTATTACTTAAATACTGATATGTTATTATAAATATGAAACAACCCTAATTCACCTTCTATCCATCCTACAGAAAAATGAAATCACCACGCGTGCGTACGTACGGAATACCGTCTCCACGCCGTGGTGTAATCTATTTTCCACCATCACCTTACAAGGATGGGTATAATGGTGTAATGAGTAACTATATATGATTATTATTAAGTAATATTGATACTGAAATAATATATATATATACTCCAATACAATTCCACGATCATAGGAACGATATCATCACTCGTGCGTACGTACGGAATACCGTCTCCACGATGCGATGCGATTCGTTCTACATGATCTTCATTTCATAATGATTATATAAATGAATTGAATGAATGAATATGGTATATAATACACTAATACCATTCTGGAAATGAATTATCTATAACCTAAAGATAAGAATAAGAATTTATTCAACAAAACACGCATAAGAACAAAAAGTTATAAAGACCCGAGTAACAAGTAACAATGAAATATTACGAACAAGAAGTTAATAATATAACCATATATGATCTCATATCAATATGTATGATTCTGGAATAAGTCAATAACATTATTTAAACCATTATACAGGAGCTTCGGACACGAACAAAGCAAATTGGACCTAAGGTAAAGGAAATATCACAATCACATTTTTATCTGAGATTGTTTATTCGTAAGTATTTACTGGGGTGTATTTTATCATCCACATCCATGTTCCCTCAATATGAAATATTGTTTCCATCCACTTGCAATAGTTTAAATCCAATTTTACCCTTAGGTGAGTTTTTAGTAAAGAATATGAAAGGAATCTTTTGTCGTTTTTCCGTACGAGGTACTTTTTGACTTTTCCGACAAAAGTACGAAGAATGTTTTTTTTAACTTATACGGCATGAATGGATTTTTAAAACATTACTTAAAAGAAGATTCCTTTACAAGTTTTCAAGTTTATTTTTAATCAACTTCTTTTATTTTAAAGTTGTATGACATGTTATGAAAGGAAAAATGTTTTTGAAGAAGAAATGATATTTTCCTCAAGAATTCAATTCAAGTGTTTTATCAAAATTATTTTCCATCTAAGATAATAAAGGGTTCTGTTTCTATCCATATTTTTACACTGGTTTGACTATGTTGTGATGGAATTATGTTTATGAATTCCTTTATCATATATGAATTGATTTATGATGTCATGATGTTTCAAGAATCCCATTTTTGTTACATGTGTTATGCGATGATGCATGTTTTATGATTATGTGGCACACATAAGAAAGGATTCATTATAAGATGGGTGGGACCTATATCTCCCTCCAATGCATTGGGTAAAGATTTTATATCTCATGAGATAGACATGGCTGGAACGGAAGGTTATTTCGGTTCAGTGATACAGGACTGAAACGAGGAGTGAACTCGGTTCAGAAAGGGACTTTGTCCACTAAGATAGTCTTGGCGATGAGTCATGACTAACAAGAAATGATTTTCCATGATTATGTGTGCATGCCACAAAGTTTCAAGTTTTATGTTATGATTATGGGGATCTCATTTTCACTTCTATGATTTATTCCATGTTAAGATATTATGATCTCTTTTGCAGGTTTTGATAAAGATATGATATGATTTTTATTTCCTTTATTTGCCCTTGCTGAGCATTAGAGCTCACCCTTTTATGTTTTCTTTTACCCAGGTCAGGAAGATGGATATTAAGTAGAATATGCTAAAAGGGACCCTAGATATGATGAAATAAATGGGAGACACTGTAGAAGATTTATGAACCAGTTGTTTATGTTTCCCAGTTTCTAAAGACACTATACCTATACGGTCCTTTGTGGTTTTGTCATATGTTGTAATAAGTGTGCTTCAATTTTGAAGTATTAACAATGTATGTAAAGTGTGGGTTGTTATATTATCCCTAGAGTCACCTAAGAAGAAAAAATGTGTAATCCCCACCATCTTTATCCAAACCCAGTGGATCCCATGAAGCTTCCACACATTAGCCTCATTCACCATTTCCATTCCCTAGCGCCACCTAGGAAGCTCCAACGTATATTCCCCAACCAACCGGGGTAGCTAGCCATGTGTAACCTCGATTCCAGTCTGAACTACATGGGTTTTGATCCCTATCACCTAGAAAGGTAATGTAGGACACCACCTTGAGGTTCAACCCTAACCAAGTGTAATCCTAGGTTCCCCCTCAAAGGGATGCACCCCTAGGGTGAGACATCTTCACTTTATGGGACACAACTCCTAGATCCTCTTCCATAGGGAATTATGATCCAACCACTAGTAAAATAATTTTCTCCCTCCTAGGGATATACCCTCGTGATGTGACATATTCCATTTATAGGAAAAATCTCCTAGACCCACCTCCCTGAGGTGTTCTTACCCATCCTCCATCACTTTATCCATCACCTGACCCTTATCTTGGTGAGATATCTTCCTCCACATTCATCCACCTAGGAAGATGAGCATGTATAAGAACCTTCTTTTCAATGGGACACTGACCATATGTAATCCCAAGACATTTTAACTACCCAGAATTTGATCCATATCTTCCTGAAAATGAACATAGGAAGCCTATTTGAGGTTCAATCCCCATCACATATTCCCATCCAGGCCTATCACATAAGTTATTATGTCTCGAGAGGATTATGCCCTAGCTCGGAGGTGACATTTCATTCACACTCCCTAACCATGAGCTCCATTCTCACAATTCACCTCTTTAAATGTATCATCATCCAATCAAGACGTGCATGGTCTTTGACCCCTGTCTTCTACACAAGGTACGAAAGATGCCTCCCAGAGGTTCAAGCCCGACAACCCCTCACACCTCATCTATTGCATCTATTCAACTTTAAAACTTCCATAATTTACAACCATATTCATACCAAGGCTGGACCATCTTAGTGAAATCATGCCATGAACATAATCATTTCTAATAGAATCACCCGGGCTACCAACCATGTGTAAGAACCACAAAATAAAAATTCATTCAACCAATAGTGCTCCACTTGTGATGGGCCTCTAACCATGTGTAATCCTCGAACCACACTAAATAGGGAATTATGTGGGGTTTTATCCCTATATTCTACACATGGCAGGTCAGAAGCCTCCCCATGGTTCAATCCTATCAAATGGTAAACCTTTGTGTCCCCCTTATTAGGGTACACCACCTTGATCCACCCTACGTGATGTCCAGATCACCCTTCATGGTGTGATAACCCTCCCATCAAGAGAGACACCACTTTTGAGTCTACCCTCATTGGGTATTCTAATCAACCCATCAATACAACCTTCAAGGTGAACCCATGTAGGGATGTGCCTATTTTTTCACATTTATATTTTCTCTTATCAGTCTTATCTGTCTCTGTAATATTTTAATATTGTTGTAAACCCCTTATTAAAAATTGGATGTCGAAGAAAACCTCTGAGACATGCCTCTGGCATAAGATAGACCAACCATGATGTGGGAAGAAATGGGTTTCTGCACCCTTGAGATTACCTCTGATGAGGAAGAATTCATGTGACCAATGTTCATGTTTCCATACATGCCATTGATTACCAGCATTACAACTTCCCCAACCGAGGGTGGATGACCATGCTAGAACCCTTCGACTATCCAGAAAGAATCAATATAAATTTCCATCATCCATAAAGAGATGGAACCGTGAACATGTTTTACAAACAATATATTAATCTATAAGGGAGACTTGTGCTTGGAAAAGAACTCTGATGAGAAATAAAAGGGAGGATAGACCCACAAGACAATATCTTGTTTCAATTCGGGATCATGCAGCTCTGAAGATGCGATGAATTACGACTGCCTTTGGATGGTGGGAATGTCGGGCAACAATAACTGCATTTCCAGAAGACGGTTTAAACCCCGAAAACAGTGTCAGAAATAGTGTCTCGCACTCTTATTAGGATGTAGGTAATATACCTTATAGTTTTATATTTTAGGCTCGTTGAACTGGTCAGGGATTTCAATGTTACACCCCGTTCCATCTAGAACTATTATTCTAGGTATATGGCCAATTACATTTTCATATACTTGGTTTATATAGGTGGATGAAATATATATAATTAAGCTATATATAGTATTAATATGTTGATTAAATTATCAGAAATAAATTTTATCCATGATCCAAAGAAAGTATACACACCATGTTTCCAATATGAACCTATGTGATTCTGGTATTTATTTCATCAGTGTATTTATTATTCTATAATTCCGGCATATTGTTTAGTTATCATAACCACATGGATTATCCGTAGACATATTTGGTGGCGGCCTACTAAGATTTTTATATCACACCCTACTCGGGATGCCTTTAGTACCCAAGATTATTATTAGTCTGTAGGTATTTGTAATGGAAATGGCCCTGCTACAACTTCTTTATATGCTTACCAAGTTGTTTCTTAGGAGGAGAGGATCGTAGGTACACTTGATATGCTATTGGATATCCTTTTTTCAATTTTTCAATTTTTTAAAGAATGATGGTATTCATGTTCCAATGTTCCTCTTTTTGTATATCACCATGAAATACATCATGTATTTATAGTTCTATTGAGGTTTTTGGATATATTATCCAGTTATTTAGTTCAATTAATTGTTATAGTTCTTATTCATTTATTCATTTTGACTATGATATTTTCTTCCACTAATGTTGTGTTTTATTATTGTGTATATTGTTTCACTATGATTATAGGGTATAGTCTCCCACGCTACCCCTATTACACCATATCTACTAGTCGGTAGCCGCTCGTATAGGTTGAGGAACTCTTGAGACCATGTGACCCGCCGTCTTGGGGAATAGTTTAAGTGGACTTCATGTCAGGATGTGAAAATGCAGTGTTAGAAACTTTCCATTCCATTGACATACTATTTGAGAATTAGATATGATACTAGGAGTAAAGGAAGACTTAACTAACCATGTTCCTATATGTAACAATCCCATGTATAGATAAAATGCAAATTACTTGGTATCAGAACTTGTTATTCATTATTTTACTTGTTATGGTTGATACAACTTCATTGTTGGGTGACTCACTTGTCTTATTATTGTTTTCATATTTATATAATTAATATGGTGATTTTTTTTACCTAAACATGACATGATTTGGGAATCGATTAGTACATGGATCATTATAGGCCCAATAAGACTAAATTCCATGAATCTTATCATAACATGTTTATTTTCATTATGAATGTTCCTGTTTAATAATAATAGTTCCTTTATTATGTATAGAATTGTGCTGAAACTTCTTATAGGGATTGAAAATCATAATTTATACATAATGTTTCTGCCTTAAACTACTAGTTTTTCTAAAATAGGTAAAACCAAACACCTCAATCACTCAATTATGGAACATTGTGTTATGGACTATCGGTAATATGATTTATAAATTGATACAGTGTAACCTAATTGGAATCCATGTTTTACTTCAAAATCTGTATGTGCCATTACAGTTCAGAAAATGGTAATCTATATAAAGAAACCATTTTATGTAATTTAAATGTTTAAATGAGAAAATTTTTAAAATGAATATTACTTATAAATTTAAAATGGACACCTTATATATATCACATATAAATACATAGACATGAGAATGGACTTATTTGTGGGTATCTCTTACGTTCTAATGGTATATTGTGGTCTCTTTATATCATTTAGTCTTGTATTTTTCAACATGAATAGAGGCATGATATTTATTATAGGATATATTTATTAATGTCCTTGTTTTTTATCTAAAATCAATACAGTTTATAAAATATCTTGTGATTATTTTGTTTGTAATTATTTCATTATCCTGCCATGACTTACTCTGGATGCATGCGGAGAAGGTGGTGATGACCCTGTACCCAAGGTGGCAGGATGTTAGCCACTAGTGATTCTTCTTAGAGAGACACATGTATATACCCTTGTAGTTCCTGATATTTTCATTAATTCCCAGTTTTGATAACTATTTTTTGGTATTCTACAGTCTATGAAATCAGTTGTTCAACCTGCCCAGAGCATGGTAGAGTTGACTCTTGAATATCACCAGCTACATACTCACATATTTTTGAGGGATGTCGTACAACATGTTGTGGAGTATTGATTGAATATATCATATAAATATTAGAGAATCTCAAGATGCATCTATAATAGAGAATCAAGGTAACATCTTATATTCTATGTGATTATTATAAGCGATGGTGGGATTTTATAACCCGGGAAAATCAAAATTTTGATATGGTTTGGGATGAATATTAAACCTTCATCTATGATAAATTCTTTACCCAATCCCTGAGGGATTAAAAATAATTATAATTCATTAACCTATGGTATGGAGTATGTCAGTTATGGATCATTCTTCCCATTTCATAAATTTACAATGGTTATCTCATATGTTAGTGAGTGTTGATCTTATGACAGTCATGTAATTCAATGATAGGATGGTATACACTATCTGATTGCTAGTGAATGTGTTCTGGTTGACTAAAATTTATGAAATCATCAAAAATGCCTTTTTTACAGATCTAAATCTGAGGGAATAAGATGGTGTGAGTTACGGTGGTTCAGCACCTAGTGCTAGTAGTGGTTCGTCTTATAGGAGAAATAAGTGTTTTGACTCTACACAGAGAGCTATCAAAAACCAAGATCCTCTCACAAATAGATTTATTTTCTGTCATTGGTGCATAATTTTAGGATACACAAATTCATACTATTTACGATATCCAATTGTGTGAAATGAATGTGGTAGGTTGGGGAATATCCATATATTTTGTAAGTATTTTCCTCCAGCATCAAGAGAGGTGCGATCTGGAACTATTCAATGGTCAGAAGCAGGGAAAACAAGATCACATGATGTAGGTATCTGTAATACCACCAGCTAATTATTCAACGGTAGAATTCGAGTTACCAGATGTAAGTCTTATGATTCATAACATCATAAGAGTGGCCGACCTTGCTGTAGTCAGAAAGTGACTCTGGCCCATGGTATGAGAAACTTATGGGAAGTATAGCCTTTCTCAGGTGAGGAGAGCTTTATAAATTCTACAATATGAGGTAATATTTCAGTTACCTTTACATTTGGGAACTCTTTATTTAAAAAAAATCTCACTCTTTTATATCTAAGAATATAATGGGATGTATGGGTCTCAAGATTTAAAACTATTACGGAATTATGTTGCTAGGTACACCATTAGGTATCCGCGAAAAAGGGATTCTCTATTATAAGAATTTTCTACATGATATAGGTAGTTTTCTTTTCGTATGGAATCTTTAGATCCTCGACATTAAAGGCTTTGATAAAATCATCTTGATGGACAATTTAGTTCCCTACCAAGCACAAATTTCTTATTATTTGTTAACCATTACATTTAAATCTTTATATGGAGCTAAAAATGTGCATAAGGGAGATTGGGATATGCAACCTACATGGTCAAGACCCATGCAGTACTGACTGGGTAGGGTAATAGCTCATTTCGCTAGTAACTTTCTGAATGATCATGGGGTAAAATCATCACTTTTTCATCCTATTGTGGAACATTTCAGGGATGAATTTCATGATCACTTATCTGGAATACCTTATATTTAAGAGGTAGAGATAACTATTGATCTCATCCTAGGAGTAGCAACAGTGATTATTGCTCCTTACGGGATGTAACCTTATGATCTTTTGGAACTCAAGATGAAATAGGAAGATCTAAAGTCTAAAGGATTTATATGCCATCACAACTTTCTATTGGATCCATATGTTTATATTTCCAACATTGAATATGGTACCCTTTGCCTCTGTATCAACTAACTTTGTTTAAACCAGCTCATGGTAAAGAATCAACATCTAATTTCTAAAATAGAAAACATCTTTTATAATATTCAAGAGGCAAGAGTGTTTTCAATGATAGAAATGAGTTTTAACAATCATCATGTAAAATTCAGTACTTTAGACATGTAACACCCCAAGCTTCCATGGTACGATTCTATTTGAATAATACATTAGCATGTGGTGTACGCAACTTCGAGATTCTAACACACTACCACCAATCAAAGTAGCCATTTTGAATATTAATACCCACTTTTTGAAATTTTATAAATTTTATCTCTAAAAATGGAGTTCATTTTTGGATTTGAAATATGGAAATTATCCTAGGATGAAATATTGGTACTTTTTGGATAACTTTTATATTTTGATGAATAGATAAAATTACTAAATTTTAATTAAAAACAACTTTTTAATCGAAATAATTAATAGTGATAAATAATGAATTTCAATGGTTTTATAGAATATTTAGAATATAATTTTACCATTTAATACAGTTTTGATCATTGGACATAATTTCACAATTAAACCTGACATAAACAAGTGTCAATCTTTTGATAGTTATTAGCTCTTAAAAACACGCTTTTTTGTTTTAACAACGTGAATTAATTTTAAAATAATTTCTTCCACTTATGTGTTTTGAAATTTGGAAAATGGATTTGATATTTGGAATCAGGATGTACAAATTGTGTAAATTGGTTACTTTTATTTTTAGATATTTTGAAAAATTACTTTGGTAAATATTTTATTTACCATGGTTAAAGGGTAAATCCAGTAAATAAGGGTACAAAAAATATTATAATAATAATAAATTACCCTAAAACGTTTTCTAAACCTATTGGTTGATACATTTCATACCATGGGAATCTTTGAGTTGATTTTGGGATCCCGTGGATCCACATGTAAGTGATAGTGACACTTTATATTAATTATGTTAAAGTAATTACAAAAATTACATATGAATATATATTTTAGAAAAACAATTTTTACATAGGGTTATACATGTTTTATTTTTAACTATAAATATTCATTATAAAGATAAAAATATTTCCTACATAATCGTATTTTATTTATTATTTTTAGACATTTAAGAATTAAATTTATTTATGACATAATAATGATGCAGTATTTTCCTTAATAATAAAAGAATAAAATAATTGGTATTATAGAAGTTAAAATAAATATAATTTGAAATTTTTGTTGAAATCCATGAATTTTATAGATTAATATTACATGTTAGAATTTCTTAAATGAATTTTATTCGAATTAATAATGTTTCTATGACTTTAAAAAAAATCAATTATTGAATAGTGTCAAAATTTACAAAAATGAGTTTTTAAAACAAATAATATATTATTAATTGATATTCTATTCCTAAAAATCTAATGTTCATACAAAAGACATATATAATGATATTTTTATCATTAATAGTCCACTTGGGAGTCTTTTGGATGAATATAGTTTGTTTATTAACTATATAATATAAAAATACAAAGTGACATGGTAAATGTCAAACTGATTAACTAAGAGTTAAAACTAAAAGATAAGGTTAATATAGTGACCCAAATCTATCTAAAATTTATTTGTTGAAATTATTTCCATCCATTACCACCTTATACTTTGAATAATCCAATTTTGAGCCATTATAAACCGAATATGAATTTATTATAAATTAATACATAATTGTTTTCTTAAAGATCCCCTCCTCCCCCTTATAAAAGGGCACCAATTCTAACCAATTCTTCACACCTAAAAAGATTTTTTGGTTCGGCCAAACCCTGCACAAATATCCTACCAACTTCCCTCACTTCAACCTAGAGGCCTTAGTTTGATCAGAATTCAATCCTATGGAGCCCTTTTGATCAAATCAAAAGGAAGAACCCGAAGAAGATGTAATGTTTTCACCACCATTTTCCAAGTTCCTTTCATCTTAAACTTCTTATTACATTGTTATTTACTTCTAAAATAATAACTCCATTATCTTTTAGATACTGTGATGTTATTATAAATATTTCAGAAACATATTCAGTATTTTATCCATCATTTGAATTACATGTCACCATACGTGTGTACAACTTACCGTCTCCACGTCGTGGTGTAATTATAATTTAAAACATTATTATTTTGATGGGTATGATAATGATTTTTAATTGATGTAAATAATATATAAAACATGATAACGATTCTGTATATATGATATAACATCCAATTATATATTATATTAATATCAAAATAATGGTATTGTCGCTCATGTGTACGTACGGACTACAGTCTCCACGAACGCGATGAGATCCATTCCACATCGTATCCATGCAATTATAATTCTCATTTGATGATTAAAAATAATGTTTAAGGACTTGATATCATTCTGGATATGAATGAGACACAACCTTTCCATAACAAACACAACTTATGTAATGAAGCATATAAAGGATGACGAATCAGTTATGAACCAAAATGACGATAATACTGTAATATTATTATCAAAGCAATATTAAAAGATCATATATGATATCATATTTATGTATATGATTATTGTATAATTTAATAAAAATTATTTAACTATTATACATGAGGTTAAGCTACACTCTATCAAGGAAATGTACAAGGTAAGGGTTTATTTCCCAATCTCTTCATTATCAGAGGTTGTTTATAAATAATTATCTACTAGGACCTCTTTGTCATTAAAATCAATGTTTCGTAAAGATTTATTTAAAAACATTCTTAATGTTTAACAGAATATGTGTTAAAGTCATTTATACCCTTTTTTGACCTTTTATAAGATGTTTATAAGAGAATATTTCGGTCATTTTCCAAACAAGGTCATTTTTAACCTTTTCGACAAAATTAAGGTACGAATGTATTTTTTTAAACATATACAGCGGGTGTGGCTATTTCATACCATTATAAACATGTCGAAGTATCCCTTACAGGCTTATAAGAATATTTTCAAAATAAATGTTTTATTTTTCAATTATGTTACTCTTAAATTATTCCAAAATAGAAAGATATATTTCTCTGAAAAGAGTTTTGATTTCATCTATGTCAACATCCTCTGATGGATTTTAAGTTTATTTGGAGTTGATTTATTATGATACAAACCTTTCATATTTGTATTGAAGGTTTTCTGATATGTTTGACTGTGGATGTGCTATTTTTTTACCATTCATGATTTATAGTGAGAGTATAGACATTTCGTATGCTACTTTTAATACGAATGTTTATTATATGTTTAAACCTTTTTATATTTGGAATGTATTGGACTGAGTATGTGACGGGTGGAGCCCGATATATCTCCTCGATGCATCGGTAGGTGTCATGAGAAAACTAGATGTGGAATTGGATGAGGCCCTTTCCCAATTTTATTTATGGTTTTGGATGAGGCCTTAATCATTTTTAGACGTCTTGGTTGAGGCCTTGAAAAAATGTTTCAGAATGTCTGGTATTACACATTCCCTCATTATGGATATAATATTGATGGTTCATGAGGTCATTCAACTAGTAGATTACCCAGGATTATGTTTTATTATGGAATTATTTACACAACTCATATTCGTGACATAAAAGTATTGATGTTTATTATTGGAAAAGGAATGTTGTTTCAATTATTTACCATGCTTAGTATTTTTTCATTTTCCGCTGTATTACTTACCCATACATAGCGTTTGAGCTCACCCATTTCTTATGTTTCATTTTCCCAGGATATTAAGAAATTAGGTATGAGTGACCAGCAAGCATAATCTTAGAGGCTTGGATGTTTCTAATGAAATTTATTTGTGTTCTATTTATTTTCATGTGGTAAATTTCAACTTATGTATGAATCTTGTTTCCAATATTACTAAACTGATCGGTCTTTTGAGACATGATTTCCTTATGATCATGCCAATGTTATGTAATAATGCAGTGAATATGGGTAACTGGGGTCGCGGCCTTACAAGACATACCTTGCACAGCTTTCAGGAGCATGTATAGTCTCGAATAGTACCTGGATATATCGTTCAGACTAGAGAACACACATATAGTACTTATGGCTCTTATAAATTTGGTTTGCCACCAAAATTCGGATTCATTTGTGGAAATATTTGTTTACAATATCTTATTGTATTTATACTCTATCCATGACCATGAAAAGTATTTTGAGATTAGGATGAATACACATAGAGAGCATCAGATCTATGCTTTTCTCAATAAATGCCACTTTTGTATTATCAAATTCAACTTCATGGATCATATAATATTGGATTCATGACTTTTAGTAAACCCAATGAAAGTGGGAGAGGATATTACATGGGGGTAGTTGAAGAACATCATTGATTTTTCGGGTCTCTTTGGGGTGGTAGGATATAATAGACACTTCATTTAGAATATATTATTCCATGCAGCACTGCTTAATGGACTGACAATGAAATGTGAGAAATTCATATGGTCGGAAGCTTTCGAAATAGTCTTTGAGGAGTTGAATGGAAGACTATTTTCAATTAGAATATTGATTTTACCCGTGAATGGAAGTTTCTATATGTATACTTTGATAAATTACGTATCAGGATTTGAGCTATTCTAATGTTTGATAATTGAGTCATTATATATATTTCTCATCAGTTGAGGCCTCATTAGTATAATTTTTCAACGTATGACCTTAATCTCGTTATTGTCATGAATGTATTCTGTTATTTGTAACAATATAAACATGGAAATATTTTTGTGGTATTATGTAAACAAGATTACTCAAGTACATATTAACATAAAGGGAACTCAATAATAGGAAACATTGGTTGGTCATGTATCTTCAGTCATTTCATTTCATGCTTTCCTATAGGGCTGGTAAAAAGATTTCACTGGTTCTATGAGGTGAAAGACTCAGATACGAGGAGTTGAGGAGTCTAGTGATCAATGGAATCTTCTATCCTTATTCTCAGTGATTAACATTGAGGTTTAGGGTCACACCAATCAGAATATCCTCTTAGAATTAGTAGTGAATTCTACTCTTATAGAACTGATAAGAATTATACTTTTGTCTGATCCTAAGGTCCTTTTCCTATGAGAAATCATCTCATATTATGATGCATATGTAGGTTGGACTATGGGCGGGGATGATACCATATTATTTCGTGGGATTGTATGGATCCCAATAGACATCATAGAGAAGGTGATGCAGGACTTCCATGCCTTTGTATGGGCAGTTCACTCTGTCATCATAATAATATATCATGAATTAAAACACCATATTTCTTTGGCCTAGTATAAAACATGAGATTTATGGATTTATCACTTGATGATTCACCGAACAGAATGTGAATGTGGAAAACCATTGTCTAACAAGGATTTTACAGCTATTTTCCATTACTATGTGATAATGGGATGATGCTTTGATTGATTTCCTAACTGTTCTACCCAAATCAGCTCATGGAAATAATACCAATTTAATTTTTATTGATTGTTTTACAAAAGTCCCACACTTCTTACCAATGAGATATACCTTCTCTATATATGATAAGGGAGGGATTTCGGTTAGGGTGTTTATACATATTCATGGATCTCCCCACTCTATTGTTTATGACATGGATTCATGTTTCATGTCATGGTTCTATAAAGGGTTATATAAGTCCTTGGGTACATAAGTTTTTATGAGCACATCGTATCACCCACACACCAAGGGAAATACATATCATACTATCTTGGTTATATAGTATATGAATCATTCATGTGACCATTATATTGGGGGTTCTTGGAAAAAACACATTACCCTTATCATGTTATCTTATAATAATATGTTTTATCATACCATCAAGATAGCATTATGTGCATAGTTATACCCATATTTACTTTGATCTATTTTAACTTTAAAATAAATTTAATATATAGTAATAATTTATACAAAAATGTTAGTTTTTAATTATAATGTAGTATTTTCTACTATTCATAAAAATTATTAAACATTTATGAAAAATTCATAAAATTCTAGATATACTAATATTGATATTAATGATTCAAAAATGAACATCATTTTTTGAAATATATATTTCATAATTTAGTTATTTTTATATTATATATTTTGAAATGGATAATTTGATAGAACATGGGGCGCTTGAACTCGTTTTTTGGTGCACTACAAGCTAAGAAAGAGATTAAATTTAAAAGAGAGATAATATAAAATCACAGGGTGTTACATTCTCCCATAATTTGATAAATTACTTCCTTGCAGTTTAAACTCAGTATCAAACAATTAGGGTTGTGACATTTCAAAATATGTTTGATGGAATCCCACATCGGGAAAACGATTATTGGGACATCTATAATAAATTAAAGTAGGGGATGTATGAAAGTCACAAAAGATAAAAAACTAGGGTTCAATGTAAGAAATCATCGATCGGAAAGATAAACATATCCATCATGTTGTCATGGAGTGTGATATGGAACATGATTAAGATAAGTATAACAATCAAAAAATATAACCCTAAGATGATCTAAGTGACCACTTGATTAATAGAAAAAGAAGATACTATGATAAAATTGTTGTGAAAAAATCATTATCCTAATCTCAAAGGATTGAATTACTATTTATATTATAATTTCATAAAATATAATTACTTTATATATTTTCATTTCATAAGCATAATCTTATCCATTGGTGGTGATTTAGTCTATTATCCTTTTTGGTTTATGTAAAAAGAAGATGGAATTACATTCAATGTTCAACTTAATCCATTCCAACCATAAGACACATCCAAAATAAATCTTTCAAAATTGGCACTCAAAAAAGGGCACTAAATTTCTAAATTACATTTGATTCTCAAAAAAATGTAATTTAAATATTATTCTAAAATTCCTTATTAACCTGAAATTCCATAATTAAATCATTCATGCTTCCAAATACTTGAGAAAGATAAAATGTAGTGCAATCCTTATATATCTCATGATACTTAAAACTAGATCACCATTGATGAAATAATTCATGAATCCATATACATATGAAATTTAATCAATTTTCATAATTATCAAACCAATAACTACAATTAATCATATTATTCATTAATACCTCCTTCATTTAATTTTCCATTTTAGGTTTCTTCATCATTTGCAGTATAACGATTGATTGTATAACCTTGTTAATTTTAACCATTGACAAAAACTCAAAGCACAATTTTAGAAAAACTTATAATAGTGGTATTGTCATGAATAATCATTTATAGGATCTCTAATTGATTACATCATTTTCAATACCCACATGTTCCTAGGATTATCCTAGGATATCAATTAACCAATCAAATATATAAAATACTATAATTAAACATAACCATAAATTCATTCATAGGATTATGTTTTAAAGTATTTGATTTCTAAATATAGTTTCCATGATTTCTATTAAATGTCCATTGATACCAACTATAACACCCTGACCCTAGAAGCCTGGAGCAGGTACATTATTTTAATACAATAACATGATTACAAGGAATCAAATACTGAATGAATTATTTGTTTAGAATTCTTGTAAAATAGATTTCCTACATGAAGCATACATTACCATTCAAAACATAAAATACAACGTAGATAATCATTTGATAACACCATTATTCTCTTATATTAACTAGGTATATCCACCACAATACACTTCTTTGTATCCTGGTAAAATAAAACATAATAAATGTGTAAGCTCAAATGCTCAGAGATGGTAAGAATACAATATAAGCTATTATGGATAAATAATCAATAATCATAAGTAAATATGTATAACGGAATCAAAATACATTTAAACATAATCATTATAATAATATGGAAAAAATAACTAACACCATATAAAATAAGTATAAACATGTATACTCTACTAGTATATTAATCACATTGAATATCAAAAACTAATATCATAATGAGGGAATTCATAATTAGAGACATCTATACTATCAAGATCTATCCTCAAGATCTCATCTTTCAAGATCAAGCCTCCTGGAAGATTAAATTTTTGGGTCGAAACCTTTCTAATTTGTGTCAAGATCTATCCACCTAACAAGTTAAAATTCGTCGGAAAGAAATGTGGAGGGTTTTTCTCCAATTTATTTGTTCACATAAGACCAATTGATGAAACAAAGGGGATATATCTTTCTTTACCCATCACATAATAAATATAATATATTACACATATGAAAACCCAAAAAATATAAACATCCCTATTGAAAAACTAGCATTCTAAATGTGAATGATTTATCCATAAACCATGCATGGTATCAAAATAGCACATCCCTAGTTAAACATGTCCTTAAACCGTAAGTAAGTTAATGTAGATTGTATCATAAGAAATCAACCTCAATCAAGAATAAAATTAAACAAATAATGTTGACATAAATGAAAATACCCAAATAAAATCATATAAAATATCTCGGAAAAATACCCTTATCTTTTAAATTATTACTTTAAAATACACTCAATTAAAAAATTTATTTAATCTAAAAAGTAACTTTTTAAACATCTAAAAAAGATTCAAAACATCTAGGATTCTAAAAACAGGTAAAGTAATATCATTCCTTATAAGTTAAAAATAAATATTATTTCTATATTTTTTAAAAAAACGTCCTAATCTAACATTCTTATTAACAATTCCATGTTAATGAAAATTTTTTGGGTTATAATCACAATGTTAATCGTACATGTTTTAACATGGTATATTATATAGAACATGAATTAATTACTTACAAAATATAAAAATTATATATATATTGTAACTCCCCAACCCAAGTTATCGAGATTCGGTGCATTGTTACCTAACATTATCAGGATCACAATGGATCAAATCCCGAAATACCGATCTGTTTAGTAGCCTTAGAATAACTAGATGCATTCATAAGTTTTACATTACATTATAAAATGAAAAACTATAATAGAATTGTCTCCATAGACTACAGTCATATCCTTAGAATATCATCGCAAGTTAGTCATAATATACTTCTTTGCATCCTGGGAAAAATAAAACCTAGAAAGGGGTGAGATCAGATGCTTAGTAAGGATAAAAATATAGTGGAATCATTCATAAATAAGCATAAACATTTATGGAAATTTATAAGACTAAAACATATGACATTTAAAAATATTATTATTCATAATATGGCCAATATAAATCAAATAATTCCATTTACTTATTCACATTGATATTCTACTAGTCTAATAATCACATGCAATATCAATAGCCAATTTCATAATGATGGAATCTATAATTCCAGATTTTATAACCATATATTAAAGGCCTTGTGCCAAGACGACACATAAGATTTTGTCATCACCTTGTGCCAAGACAGTAGTTTGTTTCATGAGACCTACCGATGCATTGAGGAGCTATAGCAAGCTCCACCCAACAATTACTAAGTCTGGAGCATTCCTCATAAGAAAAGGTTTAAACATAACATAAAGATTCGTATTAAATCTAGCATATGAAATGTCAATAAATTATCCGTAAACCATGAATGGTATAAATATAACACAACCAAATCCAAACAGATCATAGTACCTTCAATACAAGATGGAAAATAAGTATCATAATGAATCAATTTCAATCAAGTGTAAAATCCATCAACGGATGATGACATAGATGAACTCAAAACTATTTGAAGGAAATATATATTTCTTTTTTTTAAATCATTTAAAAGTCACAAAATTATAATAGAATTTTTTTTGAAAATATTCTTATAAGCTTGAAAGGGAAGCTTTGACGATGTTATAACATCGGAAGATTGCTCCACCCTCCGTATAAGTTTAAAAAATTCATTCTTACCTTAATTTTTTCAAAAAGGTCATAAAGTATCTTATTTGGAAAATGATGAAAAGATTCCATTCAAAACAAATAAAGTCCAATAAGGGTATAAATGACTTTAACCCATTGTCTAGAAAATATAAAAATGTTTTGAAATAAGTTTTTAATAAAACACTAACGTGGATGGTACAGAGGTCCTAGTAGATACTTACATATTAACAACCTCGGATAAGTAAATAGATTGTAGAATTAACACCAAAATTCTAGATTTCCATGGTATAGGGTATGTTAACCTCTTTTATAATATTTAAATAATTTTTTTTAAATTATAAATGAACAATATACATAAATATGATATCATATATGATCCTTTAATATTGCATTGTTAATAATATTTATGTACTATCTTCATTTCGGGTGTTAACTAATTCATTTTCAATTATATGCTTAGTTACGTATTCTATTTTTGTTATGAATAGAATTTATTTGATTCATATCCATAATGATATTATGTTCTTAAATATTATTTTTAATCATAAAATGAGAATTATTCATTAATGATTACAGTGGGGAATGAATCACATCGTTTTCGTGGGGACGGTAATCTGTACGTACGCACTAGGGACAATATAATTATATATATGGTGAAATAGTATGTAATTGAATGGTATATCATATTTAAAAAATCATTAAAAAAATTTATTTATTATTTACATCTTTTATACTCATTATTATACCCATCCAAATAATGATGTGTTTGAATAACAAACTACACCATGACATTGAGAAGTTAAGTCGTACGTACGCATGTATGGTGACTTTTTCATTTATAGGATTGAAAAAAGAAAAAATATGGTTGTAAAATATTTATATTAACATCATAGTATATATAGGATACTGTATATTTTGTTTTTGTATGGAAAAAACTAAAAAAGCAGAAGTGGAAGAAGAAAATAACTTGACGGAGGGTGATAAAATTATTACATCTTCTTCGGGTGTTTCATTATATGTTGATTTAATGGGATCCATTGGTTGTATTTCATATCAAATTGAGGCCTCTAGGTTTAATTTATGATAGTTGAGAGGATAGTTTGGTAGGTTTTGGCCGAACCAAATGGATTTGGTTGAGTGATTTTGAGAGAAGGGAATGTACCCTTTTATAAGAGAGGTGGGGGTCATTTTAGGAAAAGATTACAATATTATTTTATATTAAAAGTATTTCCGTTTTATAATATCTCCAAATGGATTTATTTGAAGTATAATGTGTGTATGGGTCACAATATTCTCAACCAGTAGGTTCTAGACAAGTTTAGTTCACCGTAATAACCTTATCTTCTAGATTTAACTATTAGTTAAATAGTTTATCTTTTACCATGTCTTCTTGTATTATTATAATTAATGATTAATAAAATTACTATAAAAATACAAGTGAATAAAAATTGGTTAATTATTGATATATATAACATTATATAAGTCATTTGGTTGAACCATATATTTTTAGGAATATTATATCAATTAATATTATAGTATTTTTTTTAAAAACTCATTTATGTCCATTTTTACACTATTTGGTATTTGGTTTTTTATGAAAGTAAAAAAAACATTAATACTTAAACAAAAATACATTAAATAGATCCTAACATGTCATATGAATCTATAAAATGTGTGTATGGCTTCAAAACGTTCAAATTATATTTATTTTAATATTTGAAATATCAATTATTTGATTCTTTTAATAATAAGGAAAATACTACATCATTATTATATCATAAATAAATATATTTATTTTATGTCTAAAAATTATAAATAAACTATAATCATGTAGGAAATAGTTTTATCTTTCCAATTAATATTTATAGTCGAAGAGATCAATTATATAACTCCATATAAAAATGTTTTAGTAAAGGATATATGTTTATATAATTTTTGTCTTTACTTTAAAATAATTAATATAAATTGTCATTACCACTCTCAAGTGCCTCCATGTGGTCCCAAAATCGACCCAAGGATGGGAATAGTTGGGAATGTATCCACCAATAAGAATAGAACACATGTTATTGTAATTTAATATTATTCTAATATTATTTTTTACATTAATTTACCGGATTTATCTTTTAACCATGGTAAATAAAATATTTACTAAAGTAAATATTCATAATGTCTAAAAATAAAAGCTATCTACTTACAAAATTTGGACCTCCTGATTTAAAATATGTAATCCATTTTTTCAAATTCAAAACATATAAGAGGCAGAAAATAATTTAAAATTTATTCTCATTGTCAAAACAATAAACATGTTTTTATGAAATAATTACTACCAAAAGATTGATACTTGTTTTTGTCTAGTTTAAATGTGAAATTACATCCAATGACCAAAATTATATTAAATGATAAAAATATAATCTAATGATAAATTAAAACCACTCAAATTGATAATTTAACACTATAAATTATTTTTATTAAAAAAGTTGATTTTAATTAAAAATTAGTATTTTTCACTATTTATCAAAATATCAATGTTATCAGAAAAGTACCAAAAATTCACTATAAGCTAATATTGATATTCCAAATCAAAATATTAAGTCCATTTTGAAAAATAAGATTTATAAAATTTCAAAAAAGTGGGTATTACTATTCATAATGTCTGCTTTGATTGGTTGTGGTGTGTTAAAACTCCAAGTTGTGTACAATGCGAGCTACTTCATTTTTCAAAGGGAAACGTACTATGGAAGCTTGGGGTGTTACATTGTACCCTTCATAAAACAATTTTTTCCTAGAAATTTGTTGAATATTTCTACATAAAAAGAGTTGGTTCTTCATCAAAAGTTCCTTGGGTACCAAGTTTCCTCTTCCATCTTATGATTTCTCGATTTAAGTTTCACCAGATGAGTTGTCCAGTTTCTCAAAACATGTTCTCTGGTAGAAAAAATTCTAATAATCTCTTCACAAAAAGACATATCGGGTTCCAGTTCTAATTCTTCATTGGTGGGTACATGCATTGGGTCAGGGATGTACTTTTTCAACAGTGATACAAGGATCAAATCATTAACTTTGGAGAGACATAGAGGCATTGCTAAATGATAAGCTACAACTCCAATTTGTTAAAGAATTTCGAACGGTTCGATGTTCCTGGGACTCAATTTACCTTTCTTAATGAAATGTATAACACCCTTTTATAGAGATACCCTCACAAAAACTTGGTCTCCTACTAGAAATTCAAAATCCTTTGGTTATCGGTATAGCTCGTTTTCCTACATTGGGCTGATATGATGTGTGTTTGGATAATCATCACCCTTTCCACTATTTCCTCCACATGTTCTAGGGCTATGAGTTTTCTTTCACTAACATCATCCCAACAAGTTTGTGTGAGACATCTCTTTCTATATAACTCTTCATATGGTTCCATCTGAATACTTGAATGGAAGCTATTATTATAGGTAACTTCAACCATAGGTAAATATTGATCCCACATACCTTGAAAGTCATGTGATCAATATCACAACATGTCTTCTAAGGTTTGAATAGTTTGTTCTGATTGTCCATTGATTTGAGGGTGGTAGGCAGTTCTCAAACGAAGATGAGTGTCCCAGGCCTTCTAAACGCTTTTCTAGAATCTGGATGTAAAATAGGGATCACGATCAGAAATAATTGATAGTGGAACACCATGGAGTCTTAAAAAATCATTAATATATAGTATTTCAAGACGTTCGAGTGGTAAATCATCTCTTATAGCATGAAAAGGTGTTAACATGGTAAACTGATCAACAATGACCCGTATTGCATCATTCCTTCTAGGTGTCTTTGGTATCCCCATGACAATGTCCATCGTAATATTATCCCATTTCCACTATGGTAGTGGAATTAGTTTCACGACTCCCCAAGTTTATGGCCCTATAGATTTCAATTATTGACAAACCATACATCTTGATAGAAAAGTACCAATCTCCCTCTTCTTGTTGTCCCACCGAAAATGTTCCTTCAAATCTCTATACATCTTGGTGCTCCTGGGGTGTATAGTGAAATTGGAGCTATGAGCATCATCCAACAATTCCATTTATAGCTCTGGTATATTCGGAACACAATGTCACTTCCCAAATTTCAAATTTCCATATTCATATATGAAGTCACTCTATCTCCCATCATTTACAGCTTTAATTTTCTTTTGAAACTCCTCATCATTAGTCTGAGAACTCTTTATAATTTCTAGTAAAGATGGTTTGGAAACCATATGAAAATGTATTTATGGTTCACCTAACATGGTTATTACCATATCCATCATTACATGATCCATGAAAATAGGATCCCTTTCAACTCTCATCATGTTCAATACTCCAGGATTCTTTCTCCTAAACGCATCTTCCACCTTATTTCCCTTCCCCGTGTGGTAGTGTATTGTGAAATAATAATCTATGAGTAGTTAAAGCCATCTCCTTTGCCACATATTGAGTAATTTTTGTGAGAATATATACTTCAAAATCTTGTGATCAGCACAAATATCACATTTTTACCATAGAGATAGTGTCTCCGTATTTTTAGAGCAAAGAATACAACTACTAACTCAAGATCAAGAGTAGGATAGTTTTGTTCATGAATATTTAGCTATCATGATTCATAAGCAATAACTCTATCATTATACATAAGGACATGACCAAGTACTTTCTTTGAAGCATCACTATAAATAACAATCTAATCATTCCCCAATGGTAGAGTCAATATAAGAGAATTGATTAATCTTCTCTTCAGTTATTCAAAACATTTTTCACACTCTTTTTTCCAAACAAATTTAACCCCTTTATGTGTGATATTGGTTAATGGGTTATCCAACTGAGAGAAATTTTGGAGGAAATGTCTATAATAACCTACTAAACCAATAAAACTGCATACCTCAGTTATACTCATCGGTGCTAGCCATTCTTGTATTTTTTTGGTCTTTGAAAGATCAACAGAGATTCCATACATAGAGACAATATCTCCAAGAAAAGAAATCTCATGAATCCAATTCAGACTTTCTAAACATCCCATATAATTCATTTCTTCTAAGAGTCTTTAGAATAATGTGCAAGTTATTTTCATGATCTTCATATCTTTTGGATTATAGCAAGATATCATCAATAAATACCACTAAGAAGTCATAATGATATTCCTTGGAGACTCTATTTATTTGATCCATGAAGATAGAGGGAGAATTAGTCAATCCCAAAGGCATTACAGTAAACTCATAATGCCCACACCTGGTTCAAAATACTATTTTCAGAATCTCTTCCATCATCACACACAACTGATGATATCCAGATCGAAGGTCAATCATTGAAAAATATTCTACTCCATGAATTTGGTCAAATAAATCATCAATGTGAGGTAGGGGATAGTTGTTCTTTATTGTTATAGTATTGATCTCCCTATATTCAATGCACAACCTCATAAATCTGTCACTATTCTTAACAAAAAGGATAGGGCCCCCATAGAGAAACACTAAGGTGAATAAATCCCTTATTAATAAATTACTTTAGTTGTTTCTTTAGTTCCAATAATTCCAAATTGTCTATTATATAAAGTTTCTTCGATATTGGCCTCAAACTGGGAATTAAAACAATGGAAAACTCAATTTCTCATTCTGGTTAATGTCCAGGTAAATCCTCTAGACACACATCTATATATTCCTACACAATATTCTTGTTATCTATTTTAACATTATTATCCTCACCAAATATTATTTCATTCTCTTCCTCCCGAATAATTGAATTTAGTAGATCTACTGGGGGAGGATTTAGATCAGAATCAGGTGGTGACATTTCTGCTCTAACGATAAGGCACTCTTTATCATCATCGAAAATTGTAACCTCCATCTTCATAAAATAATTTTTGAAATCATGGTTTGAAATCCAATCCATTATAAGGATTATATCAAATTCAACCATGGGTGTGACGATGAGATCAGTAGATAAAGAACATTTATATGCCCTAATGGGAACTGATTCACAAAACGTTGTTATAATGATACTTCACTTAAGAGTTCTGAATAACAACTCCCTTGTTAATTCAAATTGAAGATATATAATATTATTAGAATCCTAGGAAGATATGAAAGAATGCGTTGATATAGAATCAAATAAATCATTGGATAAACACGAGGAAACCATTAAATTACCTACCACCATGTCTTTTGGAGCTTCAACCTCAGTAGTAGTGATCGAATAAGCTTGGCATTACTCCCATGGCCTTTTCTAAGTTATGTTCCCTTGGAACATAGAAAATTCATTTGCATAATGCCCCATTTCTCTACAATGTTACCATTCAACATTGTGAGGCTCTTTCGTTCCCTTGCAATCACGATCATGGTGGCCATTTTCTACCACACTTCTATATACTCTCATTCCCTTCATGAAAGTACCGTCGTGTTTCTTACCACATTTACCACAAGATGGATATTAAACTTTTCCTTCCTTCCCCTTATTCCCATTTCCAAAGTGTTCAGCAGATCTCTTCTTCTCATTCTTTGCTTTAAAGTCATTAGACATAGTGAATTCCTTTTATGTCTTGACAGCACATGAGACAATATCATCGTATGGTTAAAAGGATTGTGAGACTAATGCTTGACGGAGTAATGGTTTTATCCCATCAAAGAATAAATAAATATTACTCCTTGGGTTTTGTATATAATCTACTCCATGCCATTTTAACCATGTAAAGTTAGCCTCATACTTTGCGACATTCCCATCCGCCTTTTGCCTCAGACTCAGAAATTGTCTTTCCATATCTGATAGATGGTCACGAGGAAAGTATTTTTCTAAGAAAATCTCTTTAAAATCTCTTGATTCCTGGTTCAATACTTATTCATCAACCTTTGTGTTTTGGATTAATGAACACCATTGATCTGCATCTCTCTTAAGGCGATAAACAACCCTGATGACTTTTTCCCTTGCGCTACTCCCCAAATCAATAAATATTTTTTCTAAGGAACTTATAAATTGCTCAAATACCAATGGATTTTTACTCCAATTGAATTTTGGTGGTTGTTTCCTAATTAAGAGGTTTAATATTGATCTTTCATGTTGTGGATCAGGGTTCTCCATATGGGTAAGGTTATTATTTATAACCTGAGTGAGTTGTCCCAGTATGGCGATAAGATTATCAACACCAGTTTCATAACCAACTCCACTATAATTATCTTGACTTGGAGGGAAATCCCTACATGGATTACGTACATTGATATGGTTCCCATTCCAGCCACTAGGTGCCGTTTTTGTAAAATAAAATACACTAGATTACTTAATGAATCGAAATATATAATTCAAAATTTATAAAACACTTAACATAAATTGAGTAGTTGATAGATATAATCCATAATCATAAAAATGTTTTCTTTAAGGAGGTATATACACAAAAATACTTTATAATGGTTTGTAATGAAAATTTTAATTATCCTAAGTATATCCCTCGGGAGTGTTATAACCAAGAGTGCAAAAAGGCCTATTGTCATTTACCAGGATACCCAGGGTCAAGCCCGAAACTCCTTGTCGGAGTTTTCACTCCTTGGTACATCTCTGCCCGTGCCGCCTCTACCTACTCATATCATGACATGGATTTATTGTTTGAAAATACACAAAATCTCTACATTACCAAAATTATATGAGGTTCATCTATAATAATACTCAAAGTCTATCTTTGGGTGATGTTCTCTAATCAGAGTTTATCTAAATCTTGTTTCCACAGTTGGTAATAAACATCCACTGATATCAACTATAACTCTCTACCCTAGTTACCCAGAGTCAGTACATTATTGCATAACATTTTCATGATCACAAGTTATCCAATATTGAAACACTAATTAGTTTGGTCGCCATAGATGTTCTAGATACATTGATAAGTTTTACATTACATTATAAAATGAAAAACAAAAACAACATTGTACCCATTGGCTAAATTCATATCCCTTAGAAAATCCCTTCACGACAAGTCATAATATACTTCTTCGCATCCTGGTAAAAATAAAAAATAGAAAGGGGTGACCTCAGATGCTCAGTAAGGATGACAATCCATCAAAAAATTTCATAAATATGCATAAAAATTTAAGGCAATGTATAAGACTAAAACACAATCCATTTAAACATAAAATTCTTTATAATATGGACAATATAAATCAAATAATTCCATTTACTTATTCACATGGATTTTTCACTAGTAGAATAATCACATGTAATATCAATATAAAATTTCGTAATGTTGGAATGCATAATGCCAGACCTCAAAACCACATAATCAAGGCGTTATTCCATGAATAAAATAAGATTTGGTCAAGGCATTGTTCCAAGACACTAGTTTGACTCCTGAGACCTACCTATGCATCATGGAGTTATAGAAGGATCTAACTGTCACCTACTAATTCCAATGCATTCCTTATATGAAAAGGTTAAACATAACATAAACATTCATATTAAAACTAGCATACGAAATGTCAATAATATAACCATAAACCATGAATGGTATAAAAAATATCACATCCACCATAAAACAAGTAACAAAACATTCAATACAATATGGAATATTTGTATCATAACGAATCAATTTCAAATAAGTTGAAAATCCATCAACGGATGTTGACATAGATGAAATCAAAACATTTTAACAGAAATATCTCTTTATTTTTTTCATTTAAAAGTCACATAATTTTAAAAGAAAACATTAATTTTGAAAATATTTTTATAAGCTTGTAATGGAAGCTTCGATGATGTTATAACGATGGAAAATATATGCACCCACCGTATAAAAAAAAAGACATTCTTACCTTAATTTTGTCGAAAGGGTAATAAAGTACATTGTTTGGAAAGTGGAAGAAAGATTCATTTCAAAACATATAAGGTCAAATAAGGGTATAAAATCCTTTAACCCATATTCTAGTATATAGTAATTTTTTTTGAAATATATTTTTAAGAAAACACGGATGTGGATGTTAAAGAGTCCCTTAGTAGATATTTACGTATTTACATCCTCGGATAAGTGATGAGATTGTAGAATTACCCATAACATGTAATTTTACTTGATCGAGGGTACATTAACATCCTGTATAATAGTTAAATAATTTTTATTAAATTATAAAAATTATATACACCTAAATATGATATCATATATGATCCTTTAATATTTCATAATTAATAATATTTTTGTAGTATCATCGTTTCATGTGTTAACTGATTCGTTTTACTTTATATGATTGGTAATGTAAGCCATGTTCATTAAGAATAAGATTTATTTGATTCATATATAGAATGATATTAAGTTCTTAAAAATTATTTTTCATCATAAAATGAAAATTATTCTTGAATGATTATGATGGGAAATTAATCTCATCGCGTTCGGGAAGACGGTAATCCGTATATACGCTCGAGTGAAACTATAATTATATTGATTGAAAAATATTATGTAATTGGATGGTATATCATATATAAAGAATCATAAACATGTTATATTTATTATTTACTTCAGTTATACTCATTATTATACCGAACCAAATAATGAAGTGTTTGAATAACAAATTACACCACGAAGTGGAGACGGTAAGCCGTACGTACGCACATATGTTGACCTTTACATTTATATGATGAATATATTAATGAATATGGTTGTAACTTATTAATAATAAGATCACAATATGTAAAAGGTAATTGATTTATTATTTTGACATGGAAACAACAACGAAAGATGAAGTGGAAGAAGAAAGGACCGTGAAAGAGGGTGATGAAATTATTACCTCTTGTTCGGGTGTTTCCGTTTGAGTTGATCCAAAGGGCTCCATAGGTTGGATTTCTGATCCAATTAAGGACTTTAGGATAAAGGGAGGATATTGGAGAGGATATTTGGGTAGGTATTGGTTGATCCAATTGGATTTGGAGGTTTTATTTTAAGAGAAAGGTAAGTACCCTTTTATAAGAGAGGTGAGCATCACTTTAGGAAAAGCTTGCAATATTGATTAATACTATAATATTTTTCTATTTATAATGTCTAAAAATGGATTTATTTAAAAGATAAGGTGAAAATGGGTCTAAATATTTTCATCCAATAGGTTTTAGACAAGTTTAGGTCACCATATTAACCTTATCATTTATATTTAACTCTTAGTTAAATAGTTTAACTTTTACCATGGATTCTTTATTATTATAATACATTGTTATGAAACATACTATAAAAGTCCAAGAAAACCTCAAGTGGTTCATTATTTTTATATGTAACCTTTTATATGTTCTTTTTATGAACCTCAGATTTTTTGGAATATTATGTCAATTAATATTACAGTATTTGTTTTAAAAACTCATTTATGTCAATTTCGATAGGTTTTGGTTTTTGGTTTTTTGTAAAAGTAAAATAAAATTTATTACTTAGAAAAAAATACATTAACACATTCATAAAATGTCATATTCACCTATAATTTTTTTAATTTCATAAAAACATTCAAATTATGGTTATTTTAATATTTACAATAGCAATTATTGGATTCTTTTATTAGTAAGGAAAATACACCATCATTATTGTGTCATAAATAAATATATTTATTTTATGTCTAAAAATTATAAATAAATTATAATCATGTATTAAATATGTTTAGATTTGAAATTAATATTTATAGTCGAATATTTCAATTATGTAAACCCATATTTAAATTTTTTCATAAAAGATATATGTTTATGTCATTTTTTACATTACTTTAAATTAATTAATATAAAATGTCATTATCACTCTCAAGTGGCTTCATGTGGTCACAAAATCAACCCAAGGGTTCCCATGGTCGGAAATGTACCAGCCAATAGAAATATGACGCATTTTAGGTTAATTTAATATTATTATAATATTAATTTTACCCGAATTTACCAGATTTACCCTTTAATCATGGTAAATAAAATATTTACTGAAGTAAATATTCATAATGTCTAAAAATAAAGGTTAACTTTTACAAAAATTTGAACCTACTGATTTAAAATATGGAATCCATTTTTTCAAATTCAAAACACGGAAGTGGCCGAAATTAATTTAAAATTCATTCCCATTGTCAAAACAAAAAGTGTGTTTTTAAGAAATAATAACTATCCAAAAATTTACACTTGTTTATGTCTAGTTTAAATGTGAAATTACATTCAATGAAATAAATTATATTAAATGTAAAAATATAATATAATGATACTTTAAAACAACACAGATGTACAATTTAACACTATAAATTATTTCCACTAAAAATGTTTTTTTAATAAAAAATTAGTATTTTTCACTATTCATAAAAATATAAAATTTGTGGGAAAAATCACTCTAATATAATTTTGATACTGGAAATAAAAAAATGAATTTCATTTTGAAAAAAAAGCATTATAAATTTTAAAAAAGTTGGTATTACTATTCACAACGACATGTTTGATTGGTCGTGGTGTGTTAAAACTCAAAGTTGTGTACAATGTGAGCTACTGCATTATTCAAAGGGAAACGTACCATGGAAACATGGGGTGTTACATATATCATATATATTCAGTATATATCTATATATATATAATGGATTCTAATTCACAATTCATGGACACTATAAGACATATGTAAGCTTGAACGATGTTTCTATTTTCTTGTAGTATTAAATAGAAGAAATTATATGAAATAAATGTATATATATATATTATTCCAAAACAATTATTCTGAAATATATATTACAATTAGTCATTATATATTTTTTTATAATCATTCTTGAATGGTTAACATGGTGGATGAATCTCATTGCTTCTTGGTGACGGTAAGACGTACACACACATGAGCGATAATATCAATCCCTTAATGGTAAAAGTGTAAGAAAATGGATGGTATTATAAATATATATAATAAATATAATATAATATTGATTATATATATTGATTATATTCTTCTTTATACATGTGAAAAAAATTTGGTAATGAAAAAATGCACCATTACGTAGAGACAATAAGTCGTACTTACGCAGTTATGGTGACATTGTTTTTCATAGGATGGGTAAAATTATGAATATTGTAGTACCATAATAATAATAACATCTAAATAAATATATTATTCTATTGTTATTACATTACTATGTAAAAAACATCTGAAGATGAAGTAGAAGAAGAAAATAAATTGAATTGAATTAGTAAAACAATTATAACTTCTTCGGGTATCTCCTTTTGATTTGCACAAAACCACTTATTATGATAGATTTCTGCCAAATGTATGGACTCTAGGATGAATTTATGGATGTTTGGGGGAGATATGTTTAGGTTCTATTATGAAAATAGTTTTAGTGGTGTGAATTAAAGGGAAAGAGAGATTCCATTTTATAAGAGAGGGGAGGGTGCGCTTTTGGAGACTTAAAACCTATTATTTAAATATATAATGATTTTCAATTACAAATAGATCCAAAGCTAGTTATTTCCAGGATATTTATAGGATGCATATAAATCAACTCAACCAATGGTTTTTAGAAAATGTTAGGTCAAAATTTTAAACATATCTTTTACCTTTAAGCATTAGTTAAACAATTTAACTCTTACTATGACTAGTTGACTTTTTTACAATATTGGGATAATATATTTATTATAAATTGAGAAAAGAACCCCTATTGGATATTTTATGAAATATTTGACATAATAATATTTATTTTTACTAGTTAAATATTTTTATGAATTTTATATCATTTAATAAAATTCTATTTATTTTAAAATCTCATTTGTGTCAATTTCGACACTATTTATTACATGACTTTTTAAAAAATAATGAAATCATGATTACATTGACCAAACAACATTAAATCAGCCCCAAAATGTGAAATTAATCCAAAAATACTTTTATGTCATAAAATATGTCAAATTATATTTATTTTAATATTATTAATATCATTTATTTGAATGTTAATTAAAAAAATATATTACCGCATCATCATTTTATCACAATTAAATTAGATTATTTAATTGATGAAATTTATAAACAAATTATTGCAATTTATATATAAATTCTATATTTATTGAATATTATTTGAAATCGACCATATCACTTATATGAAATCATATTTAAAATGATATAATTTTTAAAAATATGAGTATCTCATTTTCAACATTTCATTAAATAAAGTATATTTAAAATTTTATTCATAAAAATGTGTATTAAAAACATAATAACTTATCTATATGGATTATTTTGGTCAAAAAAACATTTTAATTTAATTTATGAAATGTTTTAGTGAAACTTTTCAAAATTATAATATTATTTTTACCATTAATAACCTGATTTTCCCTTACATATGTTAAATAAATAATAATTTACTAAAGTTTTCGTTCAAAAAAATTTTGAAACTATTAAACCAAAAATTTTATTCTATTTATATCTCTGTAAGTCCATTTTTTTAAATTACATCCATTGATGGAGTAGAATTAGGTTTAATGTGAATACCACAAATGTTGCTAGAAGGTAGTTAAAAGTGACTTTCAAAAGATCAATAAGTGTTTATATATAATTTAAATATAAAAATTATTCCAATAACCTAAATTAGATTATTATATTTATTGCTGATATATTTATAATTTTAAATAAATTTAACGTATAACAATTATATATACTATTAAGGGAGTTTTTTTCTACCATTATGTATTTTCACTATTCATCAAGAAATGAAACAATTCAGAAAAATACCACAAATTCACCCTAAGATAACTTTGACGTTAAAAATTAAAAAATTAAGTCTATTTTAAAACATAAATTTCATAATGTGGTTAAAAAAAATCATAATTTCTTTAATTGGATAATTTGATAGATCATGGTGTGCTCGAACTCGGTGTTTCGTACAACACAAGCTATTGAAGAAATTAAATTTTATAGAGACATAAAATAAAATCGTGGGGTGACACTTATATAAAGATGTATATAAATTATATATATAAATGATATTTATAATATAATTATACCATTAGATTAATTATATCATATATTTATTTTTAAATATCATTCAATAGTGGATATAACTACATCACTCAAGTGTATGGTGGACAACATCCTCACGGAGTGATCTAAATTATTTTAACTAATGATTTAAATGAAAAATAAGAATGATAAATTTGTTAAATATATCTGATATAATTGAAATAATTTTTACATTAATGAAATATCTATCATTTTAAATTATCATATGTAATTTTATTTCTTACCTTTTTCTCTCATAGAAACATGATAACGTCATTTGTCTACATTTGGACTATTTCCATCTAAAATCGATGATACTTTCTTATTTCATCACCAAACCACATGTATGAATTGAATAATTATATTTATATAAATGATATACTATCTATGATATTATTATAATTCCTTAAATATAAAATATTCTTACCTTCTATCTAAAAATATCTTTAAAAATAGAAAATTCACATAATTGTATGAATAGCCTACCATCACAATGATCATAACATACATAATTTCTCAAAACGAACATACATTTTTGGTCCTAAATGTATATTTTATGAATAAATATGATACTCATTTGAATATTATTATTTTTTAGATGATGGAACAGTGATCAATGTAACTGGAATGAAAATAAAAAAA
Organism: Viscum album; assembly: GCA_963277665.1. NCBI lineage: Eukaryota > Viridiplantae > Streptophyta > Magnoliopsida > Santalales > Viscaceae > Viscum > Viscum album. The sequence goes on along the minus strand of OY728163.1, from coordinate 384,237,276 downwards.
TCAAAACATATACAAAAAATAAAGTAGATATTTCCCAAATTTTCATTTAAATATGGAATTTATAGTAAATGGTTGATAAAATATGAAAAGTAAATAATATAAGATATGTTATATATAATTATGGTTCTTTAATATATGTATATTAAATATATATTTATTATATATGATTTTCAAATGAGAACAAGGGATGTTGAGACTCGGGGTATGAGATATCTAGTATCTCTTTAATATATGGGGAACATATGAAATATAAAATAACCATTTAATTTATGTTTTGTATTTAATTTACATGACTGTATTTTAGATTATTATCCTTAAAATAATAGACATTTAAATTACTATTTTTTTCCTCTCTTTTATGAGGATTTAAGTTCCAAATTTACTATAGCAGTAATTGAATTTTTTCTCAATTTTCCATCATTTTGAAAAATGTTATGTTATGACATTTTCTCATTTTTTTGATGTTTATATATATCCTCATTGACATATAAGATCATAAATTTACTAATTTTTATAATATAATATTTTTTATTTAATTTTAGTCTCTCCTGGGGCTTACAATTCCATGTTACTAGAGTGGTAATGGCTTTATGATACAATGTATTCATATGTCAATATTGGTTATGATTATTCTCCAAATAATAAATTTTTATGATATATACCTCTAGAAACTCATTAATGTTATTCTCTAATAATTATTTCATGAGATTACTATTTTTCTTTCATTTTCCTCTACTTATTTATTGAGTATTTTAGAATATGTTTTTTATGAAAAACATCATTACTTTTCTATGCGGTCGAAAAAACTTTTTATTAGGAAACTATGTATTCTAGAAATGATTTAAAAGGTTTTTTCACATTATTTAAATGATTTATTAGTGAAAATGTTCCCATGATAGACATTTTTTAACAAATTTTTGTAATATAATCTCCATGATGTTTTCTGAAAAAGCCTTATTTTCATTTACCAAAAATGTTTTAGGAATAATTATTTTAATGTATATGACATGAATGGAATTCTCCTCTATCATGACCATTATCTGATTTGAATCAAAATTAATAATATTTCATGGTTATTTTCAATGTAAATTAATTTTAAAATGTTTTATGAAGGTTTAGTTTTAAAATGTAAATTTCAAAAAATGGTTAATTCCATCAAGAACTGTTTTTGGTTATATTTCAAAATAAATATCCATCTATGATAATATCTATTAGTTTAACATATTATGTAATGGGGTTATGAGCCAAGGATTCCATTATTATTAATTCACTAAAAGTTTTACCATGACCATATGATTATGAATCCTATATCTATTCTGTGGGTTATATCATGATAATATTATTATAAAATCCACTTTTTACATGGTTTATTCATTGATTAAATGAGGAAATGATTTTATTGATTGTTTATTTCACACATGTTATGATATGATAATATTTATTTAAACCTATTTCTTTTCGTTGGTTATGATATAATGAATATTTAATGATTTTATGTAACACATACATTTTACATTCATTATTCGATGGGTGGGACCTATATATTTTTCATATGAATTGGGTAAAGATTGATAACTCATGAATAAATATGTTATATGTGAACCTGATTACGTGTTCACAGTTTTATGTGTGAACCATAATACTTGTTCATAATGTTATGAATTAACTGAATCACATGTTAATAATGTTATGTGAGAAGCCGATTACAAATTCATAGTGAAATTGATGTACCTATATTTAATGTACATAATGTTATGTATGGACCAAGTTTAATTTCCATATGTTTAAGTCAGTTCTTGATTTTATGTCCATAACCTAATAAGTGGACCTCTATCAATTTATTCATGTTAACAATGTTATAATTTGGTGTGATTTCCCAAAATATATTTCTATTGTCAATGTTATGTTCTCATTGATGTTTTTTCTTTGATTCCACTATGACTCTTGTTTTTTGAACTACAAGGATTTTTTCCATGACTCATGTTTATGATCATTGATTTCCATGGAATAGTCTTTAAATATTATTATCACGATCGTATACCAATGCACTCAAGATATATGGATATATCTCTTATTTACCCTTATTAAAAATCTATGCTCACCATTTCTTATGTTTCTTTTCTCAATGTTATAAATAATGGATTGATATAGGATTTTAAATAAAGAGTAAAAAATGTGGAGAGATTTTTTAGAGAAACTAAACATCTTCAAAAAAATAGAAGATATTATACATTGTGAAAAAAAGGTAATAAGTTATTATAGTCCTCAAGTGTATTTTTTAAAATATATTAAATATTAATCTAAAAATAATTAAAAGCATTGTTTGTTATTGTGGCTATTAAAGAGAGGTTTATATAACATTTCAAAACTATGATAATAAAACTATTATAAGATCCATATATAAATTCGTATATATATGTCTTTGGATATGTCTAAGGATTTGTTAAACTATAGGAATATTATCTTGAAATATATTATATGCTGGTAAATTTTTTTTCCAAGAAATTAAATCCCCTCTTGTATAATAAAAGTGGACGTGTCTCTAGAACAAATGTACCTATGAGAAACACTACAAAAAGGGAGATGTGTACTAGAATATATCTCCACATGGTGCATGAAAACGTGCCTTTCTGCACACTTGTTTTGAAACTCTTGAGGAATATTCTTTTGAAATAAAAAATATCATTAAAAATGTAAAGGATTCACATAGATGATGACTATGAAAGAACGTGGATAAAACTATGGTGTCGTAGATTAAAAAAGCTTTCATGATTTATACATCCTATAAATTATTAATTTAAAATTTATTTGGTTCATCAGTATGAATTATTTTTATCAAAATATGATTTTTTTTGCCTTATTAATTACAGGGAAACTGAATGGAAAAATGATTACATTTATTGTGATGAGTAATTTTATAAAGAAAACCAAAATAGATGATGTCTATAATGAAGGATCGTGTGAATATTCCTAATTAGTTATAATAGAACAGGATTAAAAATATACTCTTTAACCAACTTTAGGACTCACCACATATGAGAATGATATAATTCACTGAGATTTTAGGTGGTTGTGAGCATGTGAGGAAGAATATTCCATTTCATAATTTTTGATTATGTCGGAAAAAACACTATTGGAAATATTTTTATGAAATGATAAGATGTTTGGTGTGTGGGGATAAAGGGTATAGGGTAAGAAACATAAAAGGAAAAATGAAAAGTACAATTAATTTAATGTATGGGAATATTTAATACTATATGGTATTACCAATGGATCACTGATTTAAATGTGGAAAGTATCTGAATTATGAAAATCAATGTCCTAGGGAAAATTATTTTGTAGATAATCACAATGTGGTATGAGTAATGTAGTTGGGGTTTGGATTAGTGGTAAGCACCCCATAATCCTACATGAAAAATGGGGGTTCAAAACCCATGGGGTGCGGGTACTATAGCAGTACTATAGCGGTACTGTAACAGCGGTGGTACTATTGATGGGCGGGTACTGTAGCGGTGATACGATACTGTTGCGGCGGCAGAGTACTGTAGCAGTGGTGGGCACTATAGTGGCCGGGTTATTATTCACATAATGGGACTTAGGCCAAAACTTTGGGCCTACAGGCTATGTAATGGGCTACAATCCCACTGGGACTTCGGACTATGTAATGGGTCTCCCTCTACCCAGTTAAAAGAGGTCTTTGCTTTGCTTCAATAAAAAAATGAGGTTTCGACCCCAACCATTTAAAAAAACATTGTAGTATGAGTAATTGTTATTATATTAATGATGAAGATACTACAAGTTAAAATTTAATGGAAATATGTATTATTGAATAAGATGATGAAGCATAGTTGATGTTTTAAGAATGATGTGGAATAATCAATGTTTTTATATATTAGAATTGCATAATTATGTTATTTGAATATATATAAGGGTTTTTCATAGTATTTTTTCATTAAGGACATTAAATCATACATAGAATGGTAATGATGGCCAAGAAAATGGATTTAACATGAAGGTGATAAATTACAGAAATTGAATTTTTAATGAAATATAACCCTTAATATATGCATGATTTTGAAAAAAAGGTGTTTAGTTTGGATGTATTAATGATTTATATAGATAAAGTAAATTCGATAGTACAAATTACCTTGTAACTAATTTATGATTTATTAGAAAAAAGGGTTTAATTTATCATTGATAGTGTTTACATAATTTGTTTATTAAATTAATATATCTATTAATCTATGTTTTATATAAGGAGCGTGAAGTCATGTGACTTTTTAATAAGTTTTTATGGTAATGCAGGTTCTTAACCTATTTTTAAAAAAAACATGATGAATGTATTCACATGTTGGGTACGTGACAATATAGATGCAATTTATTATACATAAGAGATTAATGATATGTTGATTTTAGAAATTAAGTGTAAATATTCCTAAAAATTTATATTTTAATCTTTGGGAAGGGTTATAAGGGTTACCATTTATTGCGTTGTCTTGGTTTTATATTGTATGTGATTTTGGATATTTATATATTACAATACAATATGAAGATTTGTACATATAGGATATGTTGTGTAAACCTTTATGTTACTAGATATTAGAGGATAGACGTAAAATGACTTTAGGGATCTTATTTAGTGCATTAGACATAAAAAAATAATTTAATAGATTAATAGATGTCGTTGATATTGATCAAGGAACAACCAAATGATGAAATTATTCATACTAAATAATAATATTAATTTTTTTTCAATTCTTATATGTTCTTTTTCAATATGGAAAACTAAGTCACCAAAATCAGGAAAACATTAAGGAACTAAAATATTATCATGTTATCAGTATTTTTTTATGAAATCAATTATCTTTTTCACCCCGATTTGTTTCATATTTGTGGTTGTTAACCATCTACGGATCACCCACTATCTTATGATCAATGTTCTATATAACTATCCACCAGTACCTTGGTGTTAGTTTTATATTAAATGAAATATTTTCACCTCTAACCTATGTTATCCTTTTTTTAACCATACATGTGTCATTCTTGATGAAATTCACAGATCCCTATGTCTTTTTAAATATGATGTTTTATTGGCCATTTTTTGATGTTGGTTGCTTTGAATTAATTTTCAAATGATGCACCTTTGATGATTATGAAGAATTTCAATGGGGAAATTAATTTTTTGGGCATATAATGAAAAGCCATGTTATTTTTTGAAATATTTTTATAAATAAATTTAATCTTCCATATTTTATTTATTGAATAAATCACTGAGTTTATCTTTCATGACCTGCAAAACCGACTTTAAAATTAATCTGACTTACTATTAAAATATTATTATTTATAATGGCATTCATCTCTTAACTATAGGAAGGGTACATATATATATTATTAACTAGATTATAAAAGTATATTATTTAAGAATGTATATACATTTATTTATATGGAGGCCGAATAATTAAAAAATAAAATAATAACTATTTTAAAATAAAGGCAACCATTTTCTAGTAACAAAATTATGAAAAAGGCATTTGACCACAATAGATTCAACAAACCACATTTGTAGAGTTATTTTAATTAAATTTATATATTATATATTTAAAAACAATTTAAAATTCATGTGATGTTTTTATAGAAAATTTATCATAATTAATCCAAATTTATGTTTAAAACAAGATTTTATCAAAAACAAGTTTCATCCCATTTTTGCGCACATATTTTTAAATAAATTTAAAATTTTAAAAAAATAAATTGAAGAAAATATAGTCAATTTTTATATCATAGTATCGAAATTATCTTATGGTTTATTTTTGAAACTTTTCCGAAAATATTAATTTCATAAAGAATATTAAAAAAATTTACTTTTATTGAAAATTTACCTTTACTACTAAAATGTTTAAAAAGGTAAAGTATAATTTATATTAGTTTTGTACTAATATTAGTATATTTATATAAATTTTAATCAAATTATGTTCATTTAAATATTTTTCACATTGATTTTTGATAAAAAAAATTATAAACCTTTGAACATTATCTCTTTGAAAATTGGATTTTTCATCGCCTCTGTGATATTAATTTTAAATTATAATATTAAACATATGTGATTTCAATTTGGATAAAATGGATTTCATATTTTGAATCATCATAATCTATATTACCTAATATGTTCAATAGAATTTTTCCCATAATTAATATTGAAAATTGTAAGTATTAATTTTCATTGATTATGTAGAAATGGGTTTACATTGTGTTAAACTGAAAATATGAGGCTTATAAGAACCTAAAAATGACTAAAATAGGATTTATGAACATTTTTATCCCATATCACATCTAATTATATATGATATCCATTTTTTATTATTCCTTCATGTGGAGAATGGGGTCACCACTTTTCCATTGAAACAATTACAATTATCCCACCCACCTCACCAATGAATGGAAATCCCACTCCTCTCCTCCACAAAACGTAAAAACATTTTTTACTAGCCAACATATACAAAAATACCTTATCTCCGTTTCTACTCAATTTATATAAGTCTCATTTTTTAATAAAGAAATCATACGAAGGATTGTGCTGAAAACCTAATGGCATTACCTGAAGAGGAGGTAATGTTTTTAATGAGTATTTTTATTTTATTTTTTTTTTTCATCTTATTCAGTTATTATTAAACCGGGTAGATATTGAAAAAATATTATCATAAATATAATTATATGTTTTTTGGTTAATTTAACTACCCACAACCTTCCCCAATTCTATCAAATGGATTTTGAAATCATCATTCATGTATACAGTGGATTACCGTCTCGCGAACCGATGTCATTCATTTTTCCATTCACATCTCTCACGGTTCGGTATGTTGAAATATATAAATTTTATATATTATTTTTATGAAATAATTATAAATCATGAGTCATTATATCATAAATAATTATTTTCCATTCCCTAGAGCATACTATAACATCACCCATGTGTACGGAGGACAACCGCACGATGAAGCGATGTGGTTCCTTTTCACATACGCCTTTACATGAAAATAATATCGATAATGAAAATGAAAATATTTTATACAAAAGAAATTATTATTATGTTAGTGAAATGTACATCATTACGAAAAGATAATATATCATTTTATTTCATACTTTCTCACTCACTGAAAAAATATATTTTCAATCATATACATGTCGGCTATCACCTTCATGAAGTGATGTGACTCTCACATTTCATCACCACACCACATGGATTATATTTATTAGTATATTTAAAGAAATAGTACGGTTTTTAAATTATTATTATAATAAAAATATAAAATATTACTGGCCTCTTTTCCATTGTTGTCATTTACAAATTGAAATGTTACTCATGTGTACGTGTGTCCTACCATCTCAATGATCATAAAATACAACACTTCTCAAAACTATATTTGGTGATTTGTCATAAAATTTTAATTTATTAATTAATATGATAATATTTATTTATTATTATTCTTGATATGATGGACACATGATTAATTTAAGTGTCATGAAAATAATAAACCAAAAAATATATAAAACATCACGTGGTTATTACCCAAAACATGATTTATATAATAAATTCATAAAAATGGATAATAAATGGTCATAATTAAGTAATATATGTTCTGATATAAATAATTATGTTTCAGTAATTGATTAATAATAAACTAATATTTATTAAAATGTAGTTTTTAATGTTTATAAAGTTAATCAATAATTATAAAAATAGATTTATAGTATATGATTTATTTATAGAGACATATACCAAATTCAACACTAATTTGTTTTATATGGTGTCTAAAAAACCAAAGAGTGTATTATTTTATGATTATCATGATATTTATGTGGATTTTGAAATCCATTTAAGGACCTCCCTATCAATTGGAAAATGGTTCAATCGTTACCAAAGTGGTAATGGATGTTTGTCACAATTTACCTTCTTTGGGACAAATGTTACGTTATAATCATTTTGAAATTTATGAGGTGTATATCCATAACCTTTGACATGTACGTTCAGGAATATATTTCTTCTCAAGATACACTATGTTTCATTTAATTTTATTCATTCAAGGGTCTTATGATTCAATGTTACAAAAAATTGGTAATGGTTTGATGATACAGCCTGACCATTAATTAGGGTTGTTTATGATTATGATTCTAATAAACAGATTTTAAAATATATCTCCCCAAATACTCATTTATTTTCTCCACATATGGATATTTTATGATAATACATTTTCCCTTCATTTTTTACTCTTTATGAACACAGGAGTTTAAAATATTCTTTTAGTAAAACATTTATTTATTCTCTCTCCGGTTGAAAACTACTTTTCTTCTAAAACCATGTTTTCGGATAATTTTATTAAGTTTATTATTTAAATAATTAATATTAAACATCATATACAGTTAACCCATTTTTTAATTTTGTGGAGTGTTGTTTTAAAACAAATATTCAAGTCTTTTTCCAAAAAATTCTTTCTATATTTTACTAAAAATGATAAAGGAATATTTTTTTAAAATTTACATAATGAATATAATTTTCCACAATCATGAACATTATATGAATAAAATAACACTCTTTATGTGTCAAGGTTCTTTTCAAATAAAAGGTTTCTCAACATGTTTCTTGCTTTTTTTGCTTTGATAATTGAATTTTAAAGAACTGTTATTGTCCTCATGAAATATTCCAATTGATCATTCAGAATGATTCTCAATTTAAGATGATATAATTTGATGTAGCTTTATCTTTATTGTATATTTTAACCAATTATACCATTATTATTTTTCAATATGTATTATAATGACATGTTGTTTGTGAGACATATTTATATTCCATAGGTTATACCATGATAAAATTATCATTAAATCATTCTTTTTCCTTAGGTTATGAAATGGTGAAATGATTATAAATCATTTCTCTTTTAAATATATTAGGATATGATAAATGTTTTATAAAACCCATTTAATATAATGGGTTATTATATGATCATTTTTTTGTGTTCTTTTGTTGAACTATAATATTATTTTCATTATATGATGGGAAAGACCTATATCTCTCTATAATTCAATGGGTAGAGATCGATAACACTTCAATAAATATGTTCTGTGTGAACTTGATTACATGTTCAAAATGTTATCAGTGTACCTGACTATATGTTAAAAATGTTATGAAAAAACCAGATTACATGTTCACAATGTAATTTTTTTCCTTTTCATTCAAATCCATAATGTTATACGTGGACCTAGTTGCATGTCTATAAGATTATGCGAGGGGATGACAACATGTACTTAACTAAATGAGTGAACCATTATCTATTTTAACATTTTTGCAATGTTATATGCTTATGTGTATGAAACAAATCTATGTCTTTTGTCAAGGCTTTGTTCTAATGGATCATGTTCTTTGATTTGATTATGATTAATGTTGAGTTGAATACCAATATTTATGTCATTAATCATATTTATGATCTATGATATGATTGTTGTGGATCTGTAATGTAAATTTATGTATTACACACCAATATCCTTATGTTATATGGATATATCCCTTACTCAAACTTATTGAGAATCAAGGATCACCCATTGATATGTTTTCTCTCCCCATGTTAGGAAAAAATGTTTGAAGTAGTGTATCTGTATAAAGAGTTATAAATAGAAATAAATTTTCTATAAGAATTGAAGATATTTATCAAATTAAATGATTTTATAACTATTCTCAAAAGGCACTAACCTATAATGGTCTACAACCATGTGTTTGTGTAATGTTTCTAATATTCAAAAAAAATTGTGATATTTATGTATGAGAATAGAGGGTGGAAATATTTAGTTTGTCCCCCTAGAACGATTTGGATTTGTTTATGAAAAATGATTAAATGATCTTGTGTATTTGGGTTAATCATCATTGCTTAAGCTAGTAAATTATAAAGCATAAGTATCCCTTACCACAAATTCAAAACCATTTTGATCATGTTTTGAGGCATGAGTTAGTTCTTGAAGATCTATATCACATCCATATCCCAACAGTTGAGTGTTTGTGAGAATGATATTCCGATGAAGGAATTCTGATGCCGCTATATAGATAATTATTTCCTTGTGATTCCATTCAGAGTGAAAAATTCCCCCACAATGCTTATGGTTTTGATGATACAGATCATCCCAAAATACATAGACTATTTTTTGGTTTTCATAGTTGATTACACACTCATATACTCATAGTTAGAATGAGATAATTACTAGCACTATATTATTGTCTTATACTTACTCGGGGAGTTCCATCCACAAGGTAAGCTCTTGGAGTTCCCATTTCAGATCCAAAAGGACTGTAATCTGGGGATTTAATTTTTTGGGAATGAATTATGTAGGGATACTATTTCAATCCTTCACATTATTTCACATTAATACATAACTTTTTAAAAAAAATTATATATAGTTTAACCTGGAATATCAATAAGTCTAGTATCATTGGGAATTAGGTACATAGAATAACATCTTTAAAATGGGATACAACAACATTATTGAAAACTTTTTAACATGAATATAAAATTTGATGTATTTCAAAACTACACAGGATATCCTCAGGACCAACATAAGAAATAGATGATATATAAATCCCAATAATGGAATAAAAATGGAATATTATGATACATGTTTGATAATATTAATATAAATGGGGAATTAATGGTGTGAGAATAATAAACATGAATAATACTACGTTTTATAGCAAGATTATCATAACATGGGAAATGTCTAAATAATATAAAACACTACATAATAAACCTAGGACAATGATAAATTCAAATACACAATGATAGAGAAATTCCCACTAATGAAATTGGTTTCACTCTATATCCCAACATGACGAATCATGAAAATGAATGTTACCCAATTCATTGGAGTTCTATATAATTCTAGGAGAACCCATCACAGTAATTTCAAAATCATGCTTATGTGTGCCCCATCTATTATGAAACATGAAATCAATTATCAAAATATTATATTCTAGGATCAATGAGTGTGGAAAAATAACATATAATTTCAAATTAAAATAATTATACGTGTAAAATGTGTACAATCCTGATAGGAAATTTGTAGGGTATTCACTACACAACTATTTTGCCATGGAAAAATCGTGATGAAATTTCTACATCATAATGATGTCACATTGAAATTTCATAACATTCATTGAAAAGAGAATGTGGGTTAACTCATCATTTGGGAATTAAATTGGAAGTAATATGAAAATTAGTATATATTCCCCAACATTGGGAATTGGATATATAATGAAAAATATAATAAATAAAATTGAAAAGAGAAGGGGTGGTGAGGATCCCTTACGTGAGTGTGTGACACTGAAAGATTGGGAGGAGCTTCATAAGTTCTAGGGGAACATTAAGAGGACTCTAAATAAGGTGATACATGAATAATGATATTTTAAAAGGATTTTTAATGAAGATAAATTTTGTCTTGGGTGTATTTATATAGGATATTAGTAGAGATTTATTTATTATTTCTGAAACATAGGTTTTGGACTCTATACAATAAAATAACCAAAACCAAAATTCTTCTCAAGATTTCTTCCCATTTTTTCTACCAAATGTGATTTTATAATTATTTTATAAGTCTAAGTTACATAATAACTAAAATAATACCATATCTTATGTAGATATTAGTCAAACTCTTAAAAAGGTTTTTGAAACATTAAAATATATTATATGTTTATTTGGATTCATAATAGAATTATAAAGTAAATAAAATTAAATTAAAATCAATTTATCTAAAATGGAAAACATATATTTTTCTGTGTATACCGTTTATAGTATTTATTAAATCACTTTTTTGGTCATTGTGATGTAATAATACACACCATATATTTATATGGTATTTAATTTTTACCTAAAATTTTGATTATCTTAGAAACTTATAAAGAATTAACAATTAGAGGCATTCGAAATTATTATTCCAAAAAATTTTCATTTTATCTAAATAATTTCCTAATTATGTGAATATTCAGTTCTAAATTAATAATCAACATTTATTGAGAAATGATGGGGGTGTTTGACAATATTTTTTTTAACCCTTACAAAAATTACATTCAGTATCATAAATTTTTTATGATCAATTATATTTGATAAAAATTATTAAAAAAATTATTAAAATATTTTTTATTTTAAAAGTATATTAATCCATCCTAATAAATCTATTAATCGAAATTTAACAATAATTTAAATTTCAATATTCATTTATTGTATAAAAAATCATTTAAAAACTCTAAGAAGATAATAGGAACATTTTTCTATTGAAAAAATAGAATATACATATTTTTATTATTAGTTTATTGATGCATATCCCTTTAGTACACCATAAAATGACCTAAGAGTATGTTGTCTGATTTTGAGACATTCATTAGGTGGATCAGTGAACATGGTCTAGGATGTGATCTCGATGAGCATAAAATTCTTCAATAATTGGTTTCTGTCATTCTTAAGTTGTTGGATCTTAGATTCAGGATCATCAAGGTAAATTCCATAATATAAAACCTCCATTGGAAGCTCTAATAAATGGGCATCATAGGTAAAGATCCTACTAGTTGAGGCCATAATTTCCATTGTATTTTTCAATTGAATTTTTTAAAACCCTATATGTATACTAATAGTGCGATCAATTGTAAACAACTATATTATCCATGGTAATTATACGTAATGTTCATTTAAATATGATATAATTATAATAAATAATTTCTTGTGTTTTCTATAACTATAAAACATTTAAAAAATTCATAGGGGGAATATTATTTAAAACAGTTTGGGTAGTAACAGTCTTCCCCCCTTTGGAAACTTCTCCTTTGAAATTTTCATTTTCTATAGTAAAACAATCGAGACTAACTCTGTTTCATTATTTTCTCCCATTCCCGCATTTATTCATCAAAAATGTGATTTCTCCACAACACTTTCACTATTTATATTTCCTTATTTCGTAGAAGTTTGTCTCTGTGGTCTAATGTAATCACTGACTTCTGTTCAAATGAGAGATCATTCTCGAATGGTACCACCGTTTTTGAGTATATGTGGGAGGTATGTTATTTACTTTCTCAAGAGGGATACATGGAATACATCATGTACTCGAGATAGGTTCAGTGGGAGTAATTGTCTATAGTTCACTACTCTAATGCAATCAGGGATTTCAAAGGGGATAATGTATCTTAGACTAAAATTTCCTTTCTTCCAAAATATCATCAAATTATTAAATAGTGATATAAGGAGGAATACCTTATTCCAACATAAAACTATAGGTTTCATTGAAAGTTTTCATAATTTCTCTTATATGAACTCTGAGTATCGTTGATGTTATATTGAATGGTCATGACCATTTCAATAAATTCATTGACAATTTTGGTACCAAGTAGTTTTTGTTCACAAAAATCATCTGAGCATGCAGGTTTACTTCACCTCTTCACATATAAGGCTTCATATGGAGACAATTGGATGCTTGAGTAGAAACTGTTGTTGTAAGAGAACCTAACTAGAGGCAGATATTGGTCCCATCCTCCATTTTATTCAATTAAGAATTATCTAAACATATCCTTACGTGTATATATACTCTTCTTATATTTTCTATTAGTTTTTGGGTGATAAGTCATGATGAAGATCAACAAAATATTTAGAGTTCTTTGGAGATTCTTTGAGAACATAGAGGAGAATCTTAGATCTCAGTCAGATACAATCAATTGTGGTGTCCCGTGAATCCTCTCCATTTATCTAATATATATATTTACATGTTGATCAAGTGAAAAATCCTCTTGAATCAAAATTAAGTGTGATGTATTTATAAGATAATACACAAAAACAAATATAGAGTCATTCCCTATTGAGTTCTTTATAATAATGATGACAAAGTAATTCGTTATGTTTTCCCATTTACATGTAGTTATGCGTAATGGTTTAATCAACTGCATGGATTTTTTCATTTCTTCTTTCTTTTGCTAACATACAAGACATATTGATGTATACTCTATTATTTTTTTCATCATATTATCTGAGTAATATTCATATAATCGATACAGATGCATCATTTTGTTTGTCTAGGATGTATAGATAATTTCAAGCTATGTGTATCATCCAATACCTCCATTAACATGGGATTTTATGGCTCACATTGCCATGACCCAAATCTCACAACTTCATCATTAACATTGAATTATGAGGATTTCGCATTCATTATAGATTATATTTTCTCCTAAATTCCCACACCATCTTATTGACTATCTTTTAACCCCTCCAGAAGATATGGTTGGGTAATCCTTTGGTAAAGGAATGATGATGTTCCTTACTTTTGGATTCACATGTCCATCCTTTTAAAATCTAACAATATCATATCCTACTCAATTATAATCAATGATATATTTCTTAGATCATTTCTACTTATATTTTCTACCACTTTACCTAATTTCCTACGATGGTAGTGAATTGAGTAGTCACAGTCCTCAATCAGCTCTAACCATATTCCTTAGCACATATTCAACTCTTTCTATGTGAATATATAATTATGTATTTTGTGATCGGTATATATTTTACTCATCTCCCAATTCAGATAATTCAACCATATTTTCTAAGAGATGATCGCTATTGAAAACCCTAGATCACTTATTGTGTATGTTGTTTTGTGAACATTCAACTACCTTGAAGCATAGACTATGAATTAGTCATTATACATTAACACACAACCCAATCACTTCCTCAATGAATAAATAGATACCAGGAGAATTTCTCCACCAATGGGTAGTGTGAGTATTGGTGTAGTGATGAGCCTCCTTTTAAAATCGTTTAATATAATGACCCATACATTACATACATTGATATTACATCAATATTTATAAATAATCATTAAAAAATATAGAAAATCCATCATAGGACCATATTGGTATGGTGTATTTAGAAACTGTAAAACATAACCAATTGGTTCATAAGAAATATTCATTTTCTCCCACTTAATTTGAGAAAACTACACACCTTATTGACATATCATTTTTAATAACCTTATTTATGAACTAGGGAAAAGATACATATGAAAGGTTGATATCAGATGCTCAATAAAGGTAAACAAGGGAGATATCCATCATATTAAAATCCTATGACATAAGAACATGAAATTTGAAAATATTATACTTCAAATGCAAGATCATTATATCATGCCATGGGATAAATCATAAAATTTCATAAGAATAAATGAATTTAATATTTAATGTCATAAAATAAGACATGAAACTTTTTAGCATACACATAAACATATACAATCATTTCATATTAGATATGGCTCATTTCCCAGACAATCATAGCAAAGAAATACCATTATTGAACCATGTTTAGTCCCCATTCCAGCCATGTGTTACTGAACTGAGATCATTTCTCATTCCATCCATTTCTATCCCATGAGGTATAAATCATTACCCAATCCATTGGAGGGAGATATAGGTCCCACCAATCTCAAAATTAAATCATTCTTCTGTGTGACAAAATAACATAAGTCATTCATCATATCCCTAGGAATAAAATGGGTTTCAATAAACACCAAGACACAATCTGTGAAAAACAAATGGTTTGAATAAATATAATTATTTAATAAAAAAAATAAAACCATCGGAAAAATAATGATATTATACCAGCAAGTCCATCGAGAAGATAGGCCTCTGATAATCTATGAAAAAGAAGACAAAATATATAGGGGATATGGTCGGGGTCAAAAAAAGGGACTTTCCCTCATCCATCACACACAATGATACACATCATAATTAGACATTTAATTTCCATAATCAGAGTTATCTGTAATTTCCCATTCATATTAAGACATAACATGACTGAGGATCATAAGAATATTGGAATTGAACTTGCCCAATAGCTTAAAGGATCTGGTATACAGAGAACGAGGTGCGTTAGAATAGACCTTCCACGACCTTCTCTTATAGGGAGAAGGAGTGAAGTCCAAAAAAGAATCAACCTTCTCTTTTTCCTGGAATGAGTACAACTTTAAAAGTGGAAGGACCACCCCAACCTGCTGCATTCTCATCCGCCTCTGAGATGTCACCCACTTCCCAGATATCCTTTCTTCTTCAAAAAAATTTTTTTCTCTAAATTCCATGAAATTATAAATGAAGAAAATTTATTAAAATTAAAATTAAAATCACATAAAGGAAGCTTCATTTAAATAAGGTTTTATAAAAATGTAAAAATTCATTAATTCCATGTACGTTTAAAAAACTCGTTCTCCTCATACTTATGTCGGAAAAGTCAAAAAGTACATTGTGTCGAGAATAAAAAAAGATTACTTTCATACCATTTAATAAATATTAACCAATGGTTAAAATTTACTCTATAAAATTTTAGAATAATGTAAAGGATATATTTGAATACATAATTTTGAAACGTAGACATGGATGATAAATATAACCCAATAAATACTTATGTATAAACATTCATGGATAATTATGAGATTATAGAGTTATCCCTTAACTTCAGTTGAATATCATTATATATATCTAAAACTATAGTGTAACAATTTTAATAATTTTAATGACTTATTCCAGAATCATATTAATTTTTTTGATATCGTATATGATCATATACTTATCCCTTTTTTAATAACATTTCATTATTACTTGTGGTCTGAGTATTAACTATTTCATTTGTTTATAGATGTTTTATGGAATAAATTTTAGTTCTCCTTAATATGTTATATTTATACCATTACAAAATTATATTTAAATAATATAAATCATATTTAATATTTTTATACATTTATATAATCATTCTTTAATGATGATCTTGTAGAATGAATGACACCATATCTTGGAGATGTTAGGTCATACGTACACAGGAGCGACAATATCATTCCCATAATTGTTGAATGGTATTCAAGTGGGTGGTTTATAATATTCCATAATAAATATTATGCTATAATAATTATATATATTTATGATTTATATCATTATACCCATCTAATTAAGGTTGTGGTGTAAAATATATTACCCCATGACATGGAGACGGTAGTCATGCATACGTATGTGTGGTGATTTAGTTTTTCATAGGATTGATAGAAGATGGAATATGGTTGTTTAATAATAGAAATAATATATATATATATATAAATGATACTTTATTTATTACTTTATAATGAAACAAATCACCAATATGAAGTAGAAGAAGAAATAATGTAAAAAGAATCAATAGAGGAGATTACCTCTTCATCGACGTTCTTCCTCTAAGTCTCCTCTTAGATCATTGGAGTTGATCTATTTAGTAGACCTAATTATCTATAATGTAACTAGGGATTTTTATTATGGAAATTTATAGGGTATTTATGTTCTTTCTGTCTCAATGTTATGTGAATATGTGAGGGTGGATAAGCCCATTTATAATTGGGGTGAGGGTCACTTTTTGGATCTCCAAAAATATTAATTTTATATATAATAAAACCCCATAAAAACATAAAAAATTTCATAATTTAAAATATGAGATGAGGTTGAGTTTCAATCACCTAAAATAGTATTTTTTGACACGTTTTTATATCAATTGAAACCTTATTTTTTTAATTAACACTTACTTATTCAATTTAATTTTTAACTAGGGTAACAAATATTTCAATATTTAAATGGTGAAATTAATATTTATTTGACGTCAATTAGGTCATATATAATTACCATGAAAAGTTTAGACCATATCATAATTAATATAAATTTTTTGAAATTGTTTTATTATTTTAAATAATTTAATAAAACATTGTCTTGAAAAAAAAATCAATATTGTCAATTTTCAAACTATTCAACTGATTGATTTTTAAAAATATCTATAAAACATGTTGTCATAAAAAAAACTATTCTATTTTATTTCTATGTGGAAAAAAACAATTAAAAAACACTATACATATTAATTATCCCAAATTTATATTTATTTTAATATATTTAATAACATTTAGTCATTTTATCCATTAATGAAATAATTACTACATCAATTATGTTTAATTATTAAATATACTTTTTTGATAAATAAAAATTAAAAATAAAATAATATGATAAATATAAATCTATTATATATTGTAAGAATATTTTTAGGTGAATTTTACTTATCGTAAATCCGACATTTAAAATGTCATAATTATTAAATTTTGAATGTGACAACTTTAACACAAATTAAATAAAATTATATAAGTGTCACGGTCTCTGATATAAGGCTACAAATAGTCACTAACTAGACAATTTGATTTTTATGTTCGATATATACTTGACCAATAATATATTTCTGAGTTTAGGGTATTTTCACAGTTATTATCATTTTAATAATTATTATTTTATTGATATCTCATCAATTAATTGATTTTTACGTCATCAAAGTATAAGTCATTAAGGTAATTATTTATTTCCTAAAAATAAAAAATAAAAATCCATGATAGATAAAAATAATTTGGATTTAAATTTTGTATTCATAAACGAATTGATCCTTTGTATACCCTTATATAAAAATTTATTGAGTTATTAAAATTTGAGTGAGACATCTATAACTCTTTTTCAAATAAAATAAATTAAATGTCCCAATATCATCCTAGTGGATTAAAATGGAGACCATTTAGACCCAAGTATGATTTAGGTCTAAACATACACATCCAATTATATTAAGATATGTGTTTGGTTAGTTTTATAATATAATTGTTTCCTCAATTTACCCAACATACACTTTTACCATATTAATAAAAATTATTGAAGTTACAATTTATAATGCCAAAAAATAAAATAATTTTATTTACCTAATTTGTACCTAATGATTCCAAATATGGATTCTGTTCTTAATTATTCAAAAAATAGATGTTCTCGTTGTCGGAATGGGAGAGCATGTTTTAAAAGTTAAAAAATTGCCAAAGATTGAAATGTTTTCACAACTGAATTGAATGTAAAATTAATGCTAATGACATAAATTATATTAAATGATAATAATATAATATATTTATTATATAAACCCATTCAATATTATGATTTTACTTTATAATTTATTTTTTAAAAAAATTAGTTTTTGATTAAAATTAAGTGTATTATTTCTATTCCTCAATACAAGAAAGTTATCTAAAAAATATCAGAAATTCCCCCAAAAAAAAATTATATTCTGCTTCCAAATAACATTTGAATGTTATTATATATAAATTATACATTTACCAAAATATTAATTTAAAATTGGTTCTCCATTAAAATATGGAAAATTATTCTTTTGAAAAATATATGTTTCTATACATCATATTGGTTTTATTTATATACATTGATAAAAATATCTATTGGATGATTATTAAAAATATATTATTATGTATATAAAATATATAGTTCATTAATTTTATTAACTAATAGTAATTCACTTAACAAATATGAAAATATATAACAGATTTGTATTTTATTATACATTTTTATAAGATTGTGATATTTATTCCCACAAACCTAATGGTTTTGATATAATGGTCATTTAATATAAAAGGCATCTAGAGGATTGTTTAAACTCATGAAATTGTGAAATGAAATAAATTTATGAATTAAAATTATTTAAAGAAAATATTCTATAAAAACTTCTGGGTGTTACATTCTACCCCCCTAAAACAGAATTTCTCCCTCGAAATTCATCACATCGATAAAACAATGTTGAGGATACCTCTGCCTGATCACATCCTCAAGTTCCCATGTAGCCTTCTCATGTTTGTGGTTTCACCATAAAAATATAACAAACTGAGTATTCTTGATTTATAGAACTTTTTCACTACGATCTGCAATTTCTATCTATTTTTTCATAAGAGATATCTTGCTCCAACGGTATGACTTCTGAGTTTAGTTCATGTAAAGGATCCGGAATATACATTTTCCGAATAGAACATGAAACCCATCCTGAACATGAGATATATTTTGTGGAAGTTCCAATCCGTAAGTTACATTCCGAACATGATCTAGAATTTCAAAAGTTTAGATATACCTAGGCCACATCTTTCCCTTATTTCCAAACCACATTACTCACTTCTGGTGATATATTCATAGAAACACATTATCACCCACTTTAATCTATTGGTATTTTAATCGGTTGACAACATAATGTTTCTGTCGACTCTAATCTTATCTTATGTGATGTTGAATATATGTGACCCTTTATTCCATTTCATCAACAAGATCAGGTCCTAATAGATTTTATTCCCCAACATCATCACATAAAGTAGTAGTTCTGCACTTATTACCATAGAGGGATTCATAAGGATCCATATGAATACTAGAGTGACAATTAATTTGGTATTAAAATGACACCAAAGGATGGTGTTAATCCCAACTACCTTTCAAATACAGAGAGAAATCTCACATCATGCCTTCTAGAGTTTGACTTCTCTAATCAGATTGATATCCTATCAAAAGAGGATAAGTAGTGATGAAACATAACTCTATATCCGTAGCCTACTAAAGACGTTGATAAGGATTTGAGGTAAACCTTATACCCCTATTAGCTATAATAAAAAGTGGTACTCTATAAATCATTCTATATCCTTTACATATTTCTTGTAAAGCAGATCCAGAGAGAAATCCTCTCTAACAGAAATTATGTGTGTCGACATTGTATGGTGTTCAACTATAACCTATATATCATTATTTCCTTTAGATGGATTGGGAAGACTGATGAAAATATCTATAGTGTTTTTCCACATTTCTATTCTGGAATGGGTAATGCTGGTAACATCCCCATAGAATTCTGTCTCTCAGCCTTATCTTGCTTATATACCAAACCCCGAGAGAAATATTCTACATCATCTCTTTTCATGCCATCCCACCAAAAATACTCCTTCGAGAACATGTACATCATTATTCTTCCAGGATTAATAGAGAATAATGAACTATGATCATAATCAAACAACTCCATCATTAATTATCATATTTTAGGAATAAAACATGGTTCCAAATCCTTATTATTCCATAATAATAAATTTTGAATTCATGAAAAATTCTCACATTATTTGGAATCTCTAAATCTTCCTTCTCTACCACGTTAATCTTCACATGTATAGATGGTCGAACATTCATTTGAGAAAGATAATATTTATCCCCTTCCATCAAAATTTCTAGATCCATCCCTTAAAATCAATAAATATTGGATCTTTTTTTATCCTTATCATGGATTGGATATCATCGTCTTTTTGAATCAAAGCATCTTCCACCTAGATTTCTTTCCTAAAATGGTATTGTATCGAGATGTCATAATATTTATTCAACTCCATCCGTCTTTATTAACACATATTCAAATCCTTCAGTGTGAAGAAATACATTAAACATTTATGATCGGTATAAATATTACACATTTCACCCTAATGATAATGCCTACATATCATTAATACAAAAATTCCTGTAGAAAACACCAAATCATGTGTTGGGTAATATTCTCATGGACTTTTAATTTTCATGAGTCATAAGCTATCACTATATCATTTTCCATGAAAAAAATACCATCCCCTTCTTTGATGCATCCCTATAGTTGAAAAACCTTTCTCCACTACAAGGAAGTGTGAGAAAAATTTCACTAGATAACTTTCTATTTATCACTTTGAAATTATCTTCACATTCCTCTATCAACACAAACATTACTCCATTCCAAGTCAACGTGGTCAGTTGATTAGATAGAGATTAAAAATCATTCATAAAATGTCAATAACATTCAGGAAAACCAAGAAAACTTTAGATCTCATCTACCGTGGTTGGTATTGTCCAACATTTAATAACGTTTTTTTGGTGGATCCATAGATATCATCTCTACTGAGATTATATAACCCAAAAAATGAATCATTCTGAAGCCAAATTTTTAACTTGGAATTTTTTTTCATAAATATTCTCCAATATCATGGTATTTAGTATAATTCACGTGTAATACACATGATTTTACTTTTAGTTTTAATAGAAAATAATATCATCTATAAATAATACCATAAAATAATCAATATAGTCTCTAAAAACTCTATTCATTAGATCCATAATGATAGTGGGGAAATAATAAGAATGAAAGGAATCACTATAAATTCATAGTTTCTATACCTTGTGTGGAATGTTTCCTTTTGTATGTCATCCTTCTTGACCCTTAATTGATGATATCCTAAATGAATATGAGTCTTGGAAAAGTATTTTTCTCTAATATGTTGGTCGAATAAGTCATTAGTGTTGGGAAGATGATGTTTTTTCATGATAGTGATCTTGTTATGTTCAAGATAATTAATGAAGAGTCTCATTGATACATCATTCTTTTAAACATGTAAAATAGCTGCACCCCTGGGTGATGAACTATGGCGTATGAATCACATTTCAACATTCTCGTGGATTATCTTCTTAAATTCATACAACTCAATGGTGGATATTCTATAAGGTGTATTTGAAATAGGCATAACACCAAGTATATGTTCTATTGAAAACTCGACTTCATGATTTGGTGGAAGGCCTAGTAATTATTCTGGAAATATGTTATAAAATTCCTCTACAGTGAGTTTATTATTAATTTTGAGTTTCTCCCCAGTCATTTGAGATAGATAACTATCATTCATAGGGTTCAAGACCCATAATATAGAAGAAATTTCTACCAAAAGGTTATATTCATCCATTCATTGATAAATGTTCATAGATTAATCCTGAATATAAAATGTGACTTCCCCCCCCCCCATTGAAATTTATATGAAATCCATTTACAGAAAGCCAATCCTTGCCAAAAATCACATCAAATTATACTATTGGAAGGATCAGAAGATGTGCAGAAATCATTTTCCCACAAACTCCAACCAGAGAAGAATTATAAACATTTGATGCGACGGTTGTTCCATTTGGAGTTGTCACAGCTTAATCAATATATGAATATTGAGTTATTATGAAGATATCCATAGAAAATTATTCATAAATAAAAGAGTGGGTGGATCCGTAATCAAATAAAACAATTTTCTACTTTAGAGTGGATGGTAAGTGTACCTTTCACAACTTCATTATTTTACTCCACATCACTGATGGTGATTGTATGTGACTTACCATTATCTTTGTCAATAAAGAGTTTTATAATGTTGATCATCATCAATAATTTTGGATTGTGTCATTTAGTTTCATAATTCCAAATTTCCATGCACTTGTATCATTGATGTGAATGTGGTCCATTCTTTGTAGCTTTTTATCTATTCTTATCATTAGACATCATTTTCTTATCAATTCATCATTAAACTACATGATAAACATATTTTCCACACTTAAGACATTTAATAATCCCATTCATTAAATTTCCTCTTTATTTCATTCCACACTTTGTGCATTAGAGTAAACTCATCATATTTTCATTACGGTCTTTATATTTTCCATTGAATTACATTTTTATCCTCTTATCAAACCCATAGGAATGATGTGTTACTCTAATATACATCTCAAACTTGAGAGCACAATGAATGACTTCTTCATATATATTAAATTTCCTTAGGGATAATTCCATTCCGAAACTTTTTTTAAGACACTAAAGAATCGATCAACATTATTCATTGGTTGGATAATAATTCCAGAAGCGTTCCATGAAATTCTTGTAAAAGTTTCTTCATAGATACCAACATATCCATCATCCCTTTTCTTGATTTAATGTAACTCCTTCAAAATATATTTTCAAAGAATATGAGTGAAGTTATTATTGAAAAATAAGTTCTTGAAGTCATCCCATTACATGGATTCAATTTCATATATTTGCCTCATATTCTTGATATGTTTCAACCATTGAATAACTTCACCTTCCAAATGCAAGAATGAAAAGATGAATGTATCATGTTATGAACATTTGGGAACTGAAAATATCATTTTCATAGTATAGATCTATTGTCTAACCACTAATGGATCAGAAGACCTAGTGAAAGAGGGTAGACCCTGCCTCAAGACAGACTCAATAGGATGTTGTTCCCTAAATTTCTCATTTGGATGTCCTGTATGATTCATATCTTGAGATATTATTATGACCTTACCTACATGTTTTTTAATTCCTGCTCCCATAACATTTCGATGCTCATTAGGAAAATCATTGCTTTGCCTATCGCACTCAGCATTAATGTGGTTCATCCGGGTTCTATCCATTGACTAAAACCATGAAGCATATTATGAGAAACAATAATCATAATGTGAAAACCACATATTGAAGAATAAAATTACAGTTTATGAAATATTATTATTTTACATAGGATATTAGTGATGATATCTAATACACTAGGATTTTAGTTTACACTTTGACATATGCATTGGGTTCTTAATAAGGTTTTCTTATCCAGGTTTCTGACAACGAATTATAACCCCCTCAGATACCAACTATACAGACCCATACTTTACAATCATTGATTTTAATTCAAAATTCATGAATATTCATTACCAAATATAACAAATCTAGGATAATACCATCTAGGTATAGTGTATTTGTAAACTGGGAGACATATACAACTAGTTCAAAATACATCAATTTTGTCTCCCACTTATTTCATCATAACTAGAACCCTTTATGAAATATATTTCTTAATACCCTAATTCAGGACCTGTGGAAAATAAACACATTAAAGGGTGATCTCAGATAATCAGAAAATCTAAATATATGAGATATTAATCATATCATAATCAGAATAAATAAGAACATAACATTTTAAAATATTACCCTACATATGTAAGATCAGGATATCATTCCATGAGATAATCATAAATACTCATAAGAAAATATGATCGCGATCCCAAAGGTCATAACATAAGAAGTGAAACATCTTGAAATACAAATAAGTATAAATAATCATTTCATATTAGTCAACACTCATTTCTAAGACCATCATACTCTACAATGTCCATTATCGAACGGAGTTCCCTGCTCGTTCCATCCATTTATTACTGAAGTGAGATCATCTCACAATATGGAATTTTCTATCTCATGAGATATAAATCTATAACCAATGCATTGGAGGGAGATACAATTCCATCCCATATAATAATGAAATATACCTTGCGTGTTCCACAATAACATAAATCATTCATCATAACCCAAGAAATTAAATCGGTTTTTTAAACACCATATCATTATACATGTAAAACAAATGGATTTCATAAATATAATAACATAATTTACGCAATCAACCCATAGGAACAATAATTTTAATGTACATGAAACATTAACTTATATAATTATTCCATATTATAAGGAAAATAATTTTGATATAACTCATGGAATTAATTCTTCAGGAAATTATCCTTTCTTCTTCATAGACATTTTCTTTTTTGAAAATGCCACACAATTTTGAATGAAAATAATTTATTTGAAAATTAACTTGAAACCATATAAAATAAGATTCAAGGATATAAGGTGTTATTTCATTGATAAAATCCATGCATGTTGTATAAGTATAAAACAACAATATCATCGTACTTTTGCTGGAAAAGATAAAAAGTACCTTCTATCGAAAATGACAAAATATTACTTTCAAAACATTTAATTAAAATATCCAATGGGTAAAATTTACAGTAAATTTTTTAGAATAATAGAAATAAAATATTTCAATATTTAATTATGAAACATGGATGTGGATGACTAATATACCATAATAAATTTTTATGTATAAACAATCTCGTATAATAATGAGAATTGGAAATTATCCCTTACCTTAGGTCTGATATCCATTGTATGTGTCAGAACCTTCTTTATTTTGATTTAAATAATTTCATTACCTTTTTTAATAATAACATTCAGTTTTATGAAATCATATATGGTCATATTATCATCTTATTGTTAATAACAATTCACTATTACTTGTTATTCGGTTATTAATAACTTCCTTTCCTTATGCATGTTTTGTCAAATAAGATATGATTCTCCTTCATAGGTCATATTTTTATCATTAAAAAATTATATTAAAATAATATATATCATATTAACTGCTTCTATAAATTTATAGAATCATTCTTTAATGAATATCATGTAAAATGAATCACATTGAATCATGGATATGGTAGGTCGTACGTACGCATGAGTGAGGATATCATTTTCATAATTGAGTAATGGTTTTCATGTGGATGGTAAATAATATTTTAGAATCAATATAATATAATAATAATAATATATAGTTATTATATCTGTAATTATACCCATCCATGTAAGGTGGTGCTGAAAAACAATTACACCATGGCATGGAGAAGGTAAGCCATACATATCCACATGTGCTGATTTCATTTTTCATAGGGTGGATAGAAGATGGAAAATGGTTGATTAATAATCATAATTACATCTAAGTATATAAATAATACTTAATTTAAAACGTTATAATGAAACAACTCTTGATGATGAAGTAGAAGAAGAATGTAGTTTGAATGAATCGGTAGAGGACGTTAACTCTTCTTTGATGTGATTCCTATATGTATCCTCTTAGGGAACTACAATTAATCATTGAAGAAGACCAGAATAACTATAAAGTGACTAGGAAATATTATAAAGTAATATTATAGGGTATTAAAGATATTTAAGTCTCAATGTGAAGTGAAGTGGTGAGGGAGGAGGTGCCCTTTTACAATTTAGGCGAGGGGAAATTTTTGGATATCTAAAAATATTTCTTTAATATAAAATCAAAACCCATCCAAAAACCTCAATAATGACCCAGTTTGAAATATGAGATGAAACATACTTGTAATGTCATCAACCAATAAATATTTTTCAGGTTATTATGTCAATCAAAACCTTATAATTTTGTAATCTACTTAGTAATAATAATTAATTTTTAACTAGGGTAACAAATATTCTATAATATATTGGAGAAATATTTACTTATTTCAGGTCAATTAAACCATAAATAAGTAAATAATAACATTATATAACATATCATAATTATTATATATATTTTAAAACCGGTTTATGTTTTTTATATAATTTATAAATCATTATTTTTATAAACAATCAATAGTGCCATTCAATTCATTTTTTAAAAATTTATTAAGATAAAACATTAACATCAAAAAACAATTTTATGATATTTATAAGAGGTAAAGGTCACCTAAAAGAATCGTGAGAAATATTAATTAACCCAAATTATATTTATTTTTATATTTTTAATAACGATTATTTTTAATATCAATTGAGCACGTAATTACTACATCAATTTTTTATAATTATTTAATATACATAGTTTTTGAATAAAAATGAAAAAAAAATATTATTTAGATAAATAAAATATATTTTATAATAGTTCTTGTAGTTTAATTTATATTCTATAAAATCTAACATTTAAAATGATATACTTATTGCATTAATATTGTGATAACTTTAACATCACTTTAAATAAAATAATATAAATGTCACAATCTCAAATATAAGGCAAAAAAGGTTTAGTAACTCAAACCATGGATGGATATGGATTATTATAGACTCAACCATTAATATTGTTTCATGTTTTAGTTCATTTGATGGGTATTATAATTTATAAAAATACTTTTTTATTGATTTCTCATCAATTATTTCATTTTTACATCAACAATGTATAATTATTTAAGGTAATTATTTATTTCTTAAAATGAAAAATAAATTACCATTAAAAATAAAAATATTTTAGTTTTAAATAGAGTATTTATAAACAAATTTATCTTTTATATAACCTTATATAAAGAAATATTTTTTTATTAAAATTTGAGTGATTCATCTTTAACATTTCTATAAATAAAATAAATTAAATGACACAACCTCTTCCAAATTGATTCCAATGGATACCATTTCGACAGGATTATCTTGGTAGATATATACCAATTAAACGATATCAATAAAAGACTTAGTTTAATTTTATATTCTAATTCTTACACATAATTACATGATCTACCACTATACCAAATTAATAAAAATTACCGAACTTACTATTAGTAATTCCCAAAAATAAAATAAATCTATTTACATACATTGAACTTACTAATTAAAAATATGGAATAAATTTTTAAGAAATCAAAACACTGATGTTTTAGTAATTTATTTACTGTTAATCCCATTTTTAGATTAAGAGAACGAGTTTTAAAAGTTGTAACATTGAAAAAGATTGAAATTTTTTTCATATGAATTATATATAATATTAACTCTAATTATATATATTAAATTCAATAAGAAAAATAAGGTATATTTATACTTAAAAAATTTAAATATTACAATTTGACCATATAAATTATTTTGATGAAAAATGTTGTTTTCAATTAAATTGATTTCGGTTTTTACTATTCATTAAAACATAAAAGTTATAAGAAAAATATTAGAAATTCATCCAAAGTAAATTTTTATATGCCTCTTTCAAATAAAAAGTTTATGTTGTCATATAAAAAGTCATAATGTGCCCAAAAAATATTTTATACTGGGTTCTCCAATAAAAGGCTAAAAAGTTTCTTTTCAAAAAATGTAGTTTATTGTACATCATATAGGTTTTATTCATACCCGATAAAAAATATCCATTTGATGAATATCAGAAATATTTTATTAAACATATAAAATAAATATTTCTTTCATTTAATTTACTAATAATAATTCACTTAAAAATTATACAATTATATAATTGATTTATATTTTATCATTCATTTTCATAATATAGTTATATTTATTCCAACTAACATAAAGACTATGTTTTAATGGTCATTTTATATTAAGGGTGTCATGGGGTTTTTTTAATCTTCTGATTGTGTGCAATGAATGATATTGAAGAAATAATTGTTTTTGAAATAAAATATTTCATAAAAACATTTGGATGTTACATTTAATCTCTCTTAACATTCAACATTCAATGAAAATGTGATTCCCTTAATTGTTATCATCGATATAGGGTTTGAAAATCCTGGGATGTTTCATAAAAAAATATGTTCGTATACAGATAATCCATGGAATATATGTATAACGTCCATAGATGTGGTCTTCATCCATCTTTCAATTTCCTCTGTCTTTGAAGGGTCTACATATATTGTAGTGACCTGGCCCTGGATAGCATAGAGATGGTGTCTGTAATATATTAAATTGGCATGGTTACATTGAATAATGCCCTGAATAAATGTTAATATTAGTAGTCGTATTATACCAGATACATAAATGAGCCTTGTAATACAAAATTAATTCACTAATTACAACATATTGTTTTCTTTTAAAAACATAAATAAACAACCTTGAGGATAACTATAACAATATACAAAATCCCTGTATATCATTCATTGTGCAATTCCTGGGTTCCTCGGGAAGGAAACATAATGAGGGTCATCTGAAATTCTCAATAAGGAAAAAATATAGAAAAATCAATGATGGATCAATGTGAATAATAATTATGACATTGTATGTAATGGGACACATATACCATGCAATCATCAAACTATGAAGGAACTAAATAAAAAATATTTAAATGTAATAACATGAAATGCATCACCTTAAAATAACAAGATAAGGTTAAATAAATATGGGAACATATGAAACTAAAACACATTCCATTAATCAATTAAATGAAATGAAATGAATCTTTAGATATTTCAATGCAAAATCTCAAGGATGAATAATAACTGAAACTAATATAAGGGAAATTCATTATTAATGGAGGACATTTATAAGGCACATTAGGACCTATTACCATCATTATCATTCTCAATATGGTATTAAACTAATGGTAGAAATCCATTTTTACTATTATTTGTCTCATGAGAGTTTATTGATGAATTTAGGAGCTATATAATGTTCGGTCTCCACCTATCATTGCATGTCAAATGCATTACTCATATTGAATAATCAAAATAACTGATATGTGTTATCATATAACTATGTTGGACGAGAAATATAGATCTATCATTAATTTTTCTAGTTAATAATAGAATTATAAAAATAGGCACCATAGGTAAAATGGTATACTATTTAGGAAATAGTAATATCCACGAAAAAATGAAATGGAAAACAACAGATAATTCAATGTTCAATGACCATAGAAAATTATTTACATCATGTTGACTGAATAATAAATAAAGGAAGTTAATGAAAATATTATCCTTGGAAGAATATATAATAAACCATCCAGAGGAAGAATAAGGATGGTATAAAAACCAAAAAAGACCAATGTTGGCTAAAATAGAGGGTCGTTGCCTTTGATGAAATAAAATATTAACGTTTAAAAATATTCTTGAGGAAAATATCCTTTTATTTTGAAAATCCTTTAGAAAATAATTTTAATTGAAACTCAATTTAGAAAAAAAAATCATTAAAAATAATCCTTTTAAAATTGAAGAGGCATCAAAGAAATAATTGTCGATAAATTCCTACATTTCATATGAGGAAAAAATAATATTCCTTTTGTACAACCAAAGGTTATAAAATACCTTGTTTGGAAAGAGAAAAAAGATTACATCTAAGATATTGGTAAAATACTAAAATGATAAATTTTTCTTTACCAAATAATTTTTGAATAATTTTTGAAAACATTTCAATAAAAAATGGTTTTTTGAATAAAACAGTTTCGTCGACTAAAGAGAGAAATACAAATCATGTTTTTTTTAAAACATTTTCTAAAACACATTGAATACCAAATATTAGGAAAATGGTACTAATACATTAAAAAGGCAAAGAATAACTAGATAAAAATTGAACATATTATTTAATAGTGGTTATATAATTTCATCTAATGGAAATTCTGTTGAAATATTATTTGGGTTAGTCCTGAGGAAAATAATCATTAATCATTACATAGTGTCCCATTAAACATTGAAACATTTTTTAATCATAAACCTCATAGAAGAATAATAATAAATGAAAGTATAAAATACATTGATGGAAAATTATCCCATTATATAATATATAATATTGGGTAGTAGATACACTTCACAAAATATGTATGTAGTGAACACAACATTTATCTCACGAATGTAAAAAGTGAGATTGAAGTCCCTTACTAATGTGGTAACAAAAAATGAAAAAAATCAAAAGGCTTAATCATTAAATAAAAAATATAAACTCCATGATTATAATAGGTATCATGATATTATATGTCAATGTGGTAGTAAGTACACCGATTATAATAAATTAGGCGTACAATTTTGTTTGCCTCATGTACTGTAAATGAGACTAGAATCCGTTTCCTTTTTTTTCCTTTTTGGTGAATATCCTTTAAATTTCTATATAATAAACTTATTTTAATTTTTTACATTGTTCATAACCTTTATCTCATTTATAAATTCTTTTATTTAACCTATTACAATGTTTTGTACTTCTACTCAAACAATTATGTTTACATCAGGTGTTTTTTTATCAAATTTGATTTATGTGACAAATAAACAATTGTTGGTCAAATATAATCATTGGGATCATTATATAACATATCCAGAATAATAAAAATTAAATAATTGTCATATTTCTACATCAATTATACTTATAATTTTAATCATTAATTATGGTTGTCAAAATGAGAATATGTTAAAATCATGGAGATGGTAGGCCATATGTGTGGATGAGCAACATTTCCATTTTTATATGATCATTGTTGAAAAAAAGGTAAGTAACTCCAATATTACCATAATTATCATTAGATAATAAATATCATGTTATATAATCATATATAATTATATATTGAATTCTATGATTTCAAACAAATCAAATCATTTCGAAGAGGCGGTAGTTTACACATCCCCGAATGATGTTATGTCTTTTAAATTGTGTGAAGGGGTAAAAAACGATATATATATATATAAATATCCATAAAGATTATTATGTCATAAATATATTATTGATTTAGTGTATTTCACTTATTTTAAATTATTACCATTCATTTATATATTCCAGGTATCATATAAATGAATAACATCGCTCTGAGGGGGCTGTAGTCCACATCTCCTCAAACTAGATTATCATATTCACACAACTTGGAAAACATAAAGGTATGTTATAAAGAAAAATTACATCACGATATAACATTAAAAATTACATATATATTATATATATATATTTTATATCATAATACCCACTATAAGAGGTAGTAATGGAGAATTGAACAATCATCATTTTGTGAGGTAGTAGTTCGCTATACACAGAAACATTGTGTTCGTTACTCATTAGATGGTGGTGTGTATGTGTGGTTATGAATATCAGCATAAAAATATCATAGTATATTTAATGTACTGTTTTTGTTCTACAAAAACCTAATAAATAGATTTTTTGTGGTTGGATAATGGAATTTAAACTATATTGATTGAGAAAATATATTTCTTTTTAATCGAGTATCTTCTTTTGGATTAAATTGAATTGTATCCATGGAAGGTATTATTTACCAAGTAAGTATTCTAGTTTGTGGATAGTGGTTTTTATATACCATTGGGGATGATTTTTTCCAATGCTCATAGGATTGAGAGGTGTGAGTAATGGGTAGAGTTGGTGACCTTTTATATGGAAGGAAAAGGACTCCCTAGGTATTCATGAAATAAAGTTAGGTGTTCACATGTTCTTGCCTAATATATGTCATAATAAATAACCCAAACCAATGAATAAAAGTTTAACACAAGATATATGGCCATCCAATGGGTGTTTTAGAAAGAGCTCGGTCATTTGGTCCCTTAAATTTTGGCTTTTATTCCTTTTTAAGCCAAATTAAAACATAAGTACTATAATAAATTTTGATCACATTCACTAATAATTTTTTTAAAAAAATAATTTGATCTTATTAGAAAAAAAATATTATAATTATTAAAATTGTGTATTTTGAATTTTAAAAATTGAAATCAAATAATTGGATGAATTAGGATTAATTCCAATATCATAGGTAGATGGATTAAGTTGTTTTATTAGAAAAATGTTCTAAATGTTCTTATAGTTTTATTTTAAATTTAAAAAGGTAAATTGATTATAAAGAACTAAATTATATTTATAGACATATAATTGATCCATGTTTACGTAAAAAATTTATACAATAGTTTAACAATAATAATTATTTAAATGAAAATGCGGTTCTTAACTAAAACACAATACTTTTCACTATTAACTAAAAATGAAATTTCTCATAAAAAACCCAAAAATCCATCCTAAGATGATTTTTACATTTTAAAATAAAAAATAATGTTTAAATTATTAAATTTATAATATATTAGTGTCAAAATTAATCTTTTATATAAGTTCACCAATAAAAGTGTTAAAAATTCCTTAATAAACATATAGGTTTTTAGTTGAAATATTGGATTTGATTTTATCTTCTATTTGCCAAATATGTAGGATGAATATAAAAAATAATTGATTTAATATGTAACATATTTATTACATTATTATGACTCACTAATTTTAAATAATTTAATCTATTAGGGTAAAACATCTTTGTGAACATAAAATTGTTTTCTGTAATAATATTCTTTTTATATTAAATTTGTTATTATATTCATTTCTAATAAATTTTTAGCCTTTGAATTAATCATATATTATTATAAACCAAATATTTCATTATGTTATTTGATATTATTCATAACTGATAATATAAAATCTGGGATATATATTATTGTATTAAATAATAATTTGTTAATTATAGATAGTTTCTCGGTAAGACTTGATATTGTGTATAGAGAAAGTCATCGAAGACAGTCTCTTTTGTGTGTAACACAAGATATAGAGGAAGGTCTATCTGGGGTTTAACACAAGACAACTTGATGTAGAATACATTGAAATATATATAATCTATTTTATATAGTAAATATATTATAATGTCTCCAGTTATTATGTTACATTACACGCTTTATGCCGTGTGTCATACACACTATCAAAAAAAGGTTCTTACTTTTGTTTCTAGGGGCATCACATTCTACCCAACTTAATTGAATTTAATCCTTGAAATTTGAACTCGATCATAGTGATATATTGTTAGATACTCCCTATAATGAAATCACACATTGTGTGAGTGGTTCAGAATTCATCCTCTATAAAAGAGAGAATGGAATGTATAATGGTCCAATTGACTACCATGTAACTTTGTTTATAAGTGGTGGGACCACATTGTGTATATGTTTTATGTCTTTCAAATGGTGTCAATAATTGAAAAAAATACAAAAGTAACTCCCAAGTGAATGGAGATTGGCTGAAGTGAAGATGCCTAGAGAATTGTTAAATGTTCATAGCATTGGATTCCACACATGAGAAATTCTCTATATTGTCAACTGGTGTCAATTATTAAAAAAATGAAGAAGTAACTCTGATGTGAATGTATATTGGTTGAAGTGAATATTCATAGAGAATTTTTATGTATTCAAATCATTCGATGCCACACTTGGGAAATTATCTATGTTGATCAAATCAATTGATTGATGTACTGATCCGTTGTTCAATGATCCCGTGTCAAAAGTGACACTTGGTTGAAAAAAATGGAGTATCATTCGGTGAGGGTGATTAAAGTGTTATTTGGAATTCATGTTCCTAAAATAAATAGTGAAGGAGTCTTGAATATTCAAATATTGATCATTGAAAATGAAAAGATTCAAATAATTTGCATGAAATGGAAAATATTAGAGCATTATGTTTGATAGAAAAGAAGGGAATTCAGTGGATTATCATTTGAGAAAGGGGATTATACCTTGAGGTGGCCATGAATTTACACTTAGAAGAATAGTTTTTGGCTTAATTAATAAATTTGGCCAACCCTTAAGCCTGCCAGCCTGCATTCAACCCAAGGATTGAGTAGGACCACTAGGTTCAACCGCTCCCATGGGGAAGCTAGGCCAAGGCTAGGCTCGAGAGCACTAGAGGGTGTAAAGAGAACCCACATAGAGCACTTGTAGTCCACCGTGCGGCGATGCACATACGCAAGGATGCAGTGTCTAGGAAAAAATTACAGTCGTAGTGAACATGGTACGGGGTGGTACTGTGGATGGAGGAAGAGAATTTTGACCTGTTGGTGGGGGAGTTTATTGATAAACTATGAACTTCAAGGATCTCAAATTTCATGAGGGATAAAATTTTAAAAATACAGATGTAACCTCAATTGTTCGTCTCATCCCATATCTCACTCGATCTTCCAACCATCTACGATAGATGGATCTAATAATGACATCTCATATCATCAGTGTTGCACTTGTATAGAATTTGATTGTCCCATATCCCATGGTTTATGGTTTAAACCACATCATCATTAACCTCTCATTGTCGCTCGACATCACTGCTATACATTGGAGTCGATCAAAAAACAAATCTGAACTATCATGCCCTATCATTTTGAAACTGTGAAGTTCTTTGGAGTTCACCGAATCCATGAATGCATCGTTTGATAAACATGAATTCGTCAAATGTGTAGAAGAAGCTTCAGATGAGGCAAACACAGTTGTTGTGGCCACAATGATCTGTGCGATATTTATACACAAGATTCATGCACAAGAATCTTGCATGTGATCTTGACTCCACACAAGTAGATAGAATCCCACGTTGAAGAGGAAATAATCTTAGGATCATTGAATATCTTCTCCTATGGGTTCTAAGATTTTCAAATGACGGGAAATACCATACATTCATACCACGATCATCACAGATACTCCCATATATTGTGGATGTGAAATAGGATCTACCCTCGAGTATAAAAAGTGGATCCCTAGACGTGAATTGATGCTACTCCCACATACCTGAGAGCTTCTATTTTTGAAAAATATACAATCTCCCAATGCACCATTTCACGAAGAGAAACAAGGAGTCCCGTGAGTTTTTTTCTCCATGAAGAAGAGTTCTCGTGAGTAGTTGATAAGTGCTTTTCTCTCTCAATCAACATCATGAAGAACCAGTACCCGTGAACACACGATAGTTTTATAAAAACCCTCATTGTGATTTGGATAACTGTGCCATTGTGATCCTATGATTGAGCCTCTATCTCTCATTGATCTTTGCGAACAAAAAAATATGTTCACCTCATACACAAATGAGAGTCGTGCATCCTTGCGTGAAGAACATGACCCATGTAGACCCTCTTTTCAAAAGGATAATAGGTAAATTTCTCACGTTTATGTTCCCACAAGATAAAAGGTTGAACCAATTCTTGTTTTAAGAAACATGTACATATAAACCTAAAAAACACCCAAACTATGTTCAAGAAGAAGAAGGAAAATAATGAAGAGGAAGAGGAGAAGAGTCCATGTGTGTGTGTGTGTGTGATTAAAGAAACTTCACCCATTTGGGTTTAAATAATTACACAATATAAAGAGAAGATGATTCCATGTGTGTATGCTCAATTAATCATACCAATTATGATTCTCACACAAAAATTATAAGTGGAGAGTTCATGTTTTCATGAATGAACATGCACATGTGAATTCACTTAAATAATGATTAAAAACAATTGTGTGCACGTGTGTAAAGATGAAGGAGAAAGAAATGGAAGAGAAATCTCAACCTATATGACATATGAATGACCACATGCATTTATGAACAAAGGAGAAAAATAATTGACTCTAATGATGCCAAGTAAACTGATCCTATGTTCATGAATAACCACATTTGTGTATGTGATTATAGCAAATGAAAATGATGATTAGTGTAGTAATTTTTTACAATAAGAAGAATAATGTATATCAGAAGGTGTAGTTCATTTGTATAAGAGAAAAAGATAAAGATAGAAGATAATTTCTTGCCTATAGCTTTTCAAGTAATCAAGTGAAGAGCACTGAAATAGATGAAGAGTATAACATACCTTTTGAATAAAGAAGAAGAGTGTCCTAGATAGAAGTATAAAGAACAAGATAGTGTATAGGAATATCCTACTTGTTGCAAGTTGGAAGAGGATTATATCCCTTCCCCCTCTGAGTGTAGGGGGCCACATTGACTAGTGGATTTTTTTCCTAGTTAGACACCGTAAAAGCATATATCTTTATAGTGGAGAATCAATGTACTAGTCATCACCATACATGGAAAGGACTAGCTAATTGAATTGAGTTTTGAACCTTGTAAAAACATTTTGTTCATCGTTTTACTGCTTT
Source organism: Viscum album (assembly GCA_963277665.1). Taxonomy (NCBI): domain Eukaryota; kingdom Viridiplantae; phylum Streptophyta; class Magnoliopsida; order Santalales; family Viscaceae; genus Viscum; species Viscum album. The sequence goes on along the minus strand of OY728163.1, from coordinate 384,200,291 downwards.
CTATTATTTCATGCAATAGGGAAAAGGGAATAAGAGAATCAAGATCATAACAGGTCAGGAGGTACAATGAAAAAAATGTTTTAACTGGTTTGAAAAGTCCCCAACACCGATTCACCCCCCCCCCCCCTCTCACTGTTAGTTATATCCCAAACTGGTCCTCTCAATAGGTATCAGAATGAAATGTTCACCTCTAATGGATTATCTATAGTAAAGTTATTCACTTTTGAATACATGAGTTTCTTTCATGTGTTATCAATAAAGTTCAATTTCAGAAAGGATTTAGTTATCTTTGAGCAGAAGTCTATACCTAACTAGACCATGATGAACATGAAAAATAATGAGAGTATAAAGTTGAAGAATAATTCTCTCTTATCTAATGAATAAGAAGGATCTGGATCTCCATACCTTTCTGAAAAATATGGAATATCAGACATGTAATGTAATGATAAGGTGGATCATGTTTCCACCAAAGATATTGATAAACTTCCTAACTCAATTTATCAAGAGGTATGTGTTAGTGCATTTGAAAATAATTCTCAAGATGAGTATGATAGCACAATTGGTGAAGATCAATCTAAAATCTCTACAGAGTTATCAGTTGATAGATTAAGAATGATTCTACATAGCAACCCTAAAGAAAGTTTCTCACTTATTTATCGATTATTTCAATGCATACAAGAAGATATCACCCAACTATTAAAAGAAAATTATGTTTTGGATAAGGGATTACATGTATAGATTTGTGATTTTTTTATCCTCTCTGGACAAGTTGGATCCTCTAAAGCATTGAATAGGTAATTTGAAATGATTTCATCAAAATGGATCAACAAAGTTAAAGGAAATGAGAGAATCAAAAAGACTCTAGAAGAGAAGATCCTTGTACTTGAATATTAAATAAAGTAGAGAATTGATGTCAATGGTTTATATTTGGAAAAAAACACCACAAATATCAATGAACATGACTCTTTGTTGCAAATCAATGTGATGATACATGTCAATGAAGTTGAATGATTAAATAATTTTTGTGAAGATATGATGTCTATGATTGATGACCAGAAAGTCATCCTCAATATGATATGATTAGAATTGGAGGATTAGTTGACCAATCTTGGGAGTACATATAACATCCCAAATAAATAAATAATATTACATTCTAATGTTTATGAATATTTGGGAATAAAATGTTAACATTACTTTAAAGGGAATCCAATGCTCAATGGCGTACCCAATACACAACAACGTGTTTCTTTGAAATCTTACATTGCACAATAATAATATAATAATATTATAATAGTTAACGCCTAGCCATTGTAATGGCAGGAATGAACAGAAATAAATATAAAATGATTACATATGTTTGTTAAATATTTTTACATTTATCCAATAAATGTTAGAGGCTTAAAATTCAAATGAATCCAATTTTAAGAATAAATACTCTAATATTTTTAAAAGATTGTTTTACCGCCTTTTGATGGAGAACCATTTTTAAATATAACTTTTGACAATTTTATAAGCTCTATTTATCAAAATAAACTTATTATTTATGATTGGGACATTGAAATTTACTTTGGATAATTTTTTGGTATTTTTCTCACAATGTTCATTTTTTTAATGAATAGTGAAAAATACTGCATTTTAGGTCAAAACTGAATTTTCACCAAATTTAATTATATGGTTAGATTATATTTTTAATTGGTTTTAAAGATTAATTAGAATATAATTTTACCATTTAATCCAATGGTTGTCATTATAAATAATTTCACTATGGAATTGGTCATTAACAAGTGCCAAACTTTTCATAGATATTGTTTCAAAAAAACCCTCTATTTGTTTTGATAATGGGAATTATTTTTAAATTAATTTTTGAAATTTCTATTTTTGAAATTTGTTAAAATGGATTCCATATTTTTAAATAGAAGGTCCAAGTTATGTAATTAAGACTCTGGTTTTTGGACATTGTGAATAGTAAGTACGGTAATTATCTTTAATTATCTTGATTATTTAGTAATCTGGTAGTTAAGGATAATAAAATAATATCATATTAATAAAAAATGACCCCAAAATGTGTCCTAATGCTACTTTTTGTGTCATGGACGACCATGGGATTCCTTGTTCCAAACTTTGGGACCCCATGGAATCACTTTTGGGTGAAAGTGACACTATCATTTTATTTTTAAAGGAGAATATTACAAAAGAATGTATCACCTGAGTAAAACATTTTTAATTTTGTCTAAATAAATCTTCTCTTAGACTAAAAATAGTTATTGTAAATCTAAAATTATTTCTGACATCATTGTTTTTTTTTATAATTTTTAGACATTAAATAAATTAAATTATTAAGGACATCATAATGATGCAGTGATTACCTCATTAATGAACGATTTAAATAAACTGAAATGATAATGTAAAATATAAGAATTACAGTTGTCAAACACCTATTTTATGATTATATTTAGAACCCTTATCACCTTATCCTCGAAATATATCAATTTGGGACCTTTAAAATCCGAAACGCATTTTAATATAAAGTAACATTTTATAACATTCCAAGAGCGCCCCTCCTCTCCTCTTATAAAAGGCCCCCACCTCTACCTATTTACACACACCTCCCAAGCCATTGGCTCGGCCAAGATCTTCTCATTTTATCTATAATAATCCCTCTCTTCTTCCTAGAAGCCTTACCATAGGCAGAAATCTCTTCAAGAAACCCTTTTGGTTCAAACCAAGAGGAGTTACCTGATTTAAAGGTAAAAACATCTCTAATGTTCTTTTGTTTTATTTTGCTTCTGCAACCCACTAAACCATTTTTATTCCTTTATTTTGTAACAAAACCAGTATATTAAATATTTTAGGATGTTTTTATAATAACTATTTGAAATAAAAATACACACACATCCGTCTAATGGATAATGAACATACTGTTTCTATGGATGGCGAATTACTGCCTCACAAAATGATGATTGTTCATTATTCATTTAACACCTTTAAAGGAGGCCATTATTATGTCACTTTATTTTATACATGATATATATGCTATTTATGTTTTCTATATGCTTCTTTATTTTATATTTAAAACATACCTTTATTCATTGTATGTTGTGCAAAAGCGATAATTTCATATGAGGAATTGTGGACTACCGCCCCCTCAAGTGATGTGACTCATTCATGCAATACATTGAATGTATTAAGAATGAAATTAATGAACATATCTGACCTATATAACATATATATTATACTGTAATTATAATATATATTTCTCTGAATTATTTTTAATTCCATTAATATGACAAAGATATGAAAGTAGTGTTCATGCGTACGTACGGCCTACCGTCTCCATGAATGGTGCATTTCATTTCATTTTATCTCCAAATTTTATGGAATATTATAAAATGAATATGTACTGAATATATATGATATTTAAATAATTAGTACTATTATAGAGATAATTTACTTATAACTACATGGATAATTCTTTTCAAACAACTTCATTTTTGACTCATGTACCATACATCGACAAAAACATCTGATATGAACTCACATAATTAACTAATTATTATAAAATTATAATATGTGATATTAATTGAATAATAAACATTAAAGGAGGTCCTAATGAAATTATAAATTGAAAAAAATTTATTATTCAAGAATATAATGAATTGAACAAAACAAGTCGGACTTGAGGTAATGGATCTTATCTATCTCATTCTTTATAATTACTCTTTTTTATGTAACTTACTTTAAGATACTCTTTCTTATGTTGGGGGATGTTATTATATATTACTATTGATTTAAGGTTTATGTTAATATGATTAGAGACCATATTTGATCTCATCAATCCATTTTTGGATGTTTTATGTGGCGCCGTTAGGCTGCCGAATTTTAATAAGGGGATTTTCATCTCACTTGTTATTCTCGTGAGATTCATGCTACATTTTCCACTATTTCTTTTTGTGTGGTGTATGTACTACCCATTATTTTAATATTTGTATAATATACTCTCATTTAAGGTTATTTACATCTTCATTTTATGACTCATCTTTCTTGTGGTGTACGTTTCGAAAGTTGCCCAAATCGGTAAGGGAACCTCTCACACTCCTCTTTTTAAAAGACTTATTTTGTTATGTATTTTAATTTACGTATTTTTATGTTGGGATATTTTCTTATATATCCTTATTGATTTAAATTTTATTTCCAAGTGATGAAATACCATTTTCTCTCTCATCAACAAATTTTATGTATTTTAATGTGACGCTGTTAGGCTGTCGAATTTTATAGAGGGAACTTCTTAACCCAATTTCGATTTCTTTGGGTTCAACATGTAGTTTTTGAATATGTCATCCTTTGAATATGTGTGAATGACCATTGTCTATTTTACACTTAATATCCACTTATATTGGGTATATTTATATTGGTCACACATAATTATGAGATTGATTTATACTTAATTTAAGGATACCTTTTTTATAATGGATTTCATCTCATTTTACATTTATATTGAGACTTCATTGTTGTTATGCACCAGTTCACTATTATATGGTGTATATACTGTCCTTTGGAATATTATATCATGAGTCTCTTTATTCTCATGATATTATAAAGTTCTGATTAAATGGTATTCCTCAATTATTGTATTCAAGTGTCTCTCATTTTCTTAAAAACCCTTTAACTAAAATATCGTTTTAAATGTTCTAATGAATTATTATTATAAATATTTATCAGTAATATCCATGTTTTCAAGATGGTTTTAAGTATTTATTTATATGTATATTAATGGTTTAAAATGTTAAAATCTTCAATGTGGTATGGGACACTTTGATTCAAATATCTCTTTATTAAATGTTTTAAATGGTTTTGAAAATGGTTTTTAGAATGGATTCATTATTTCAATATCTTAAAATGTTATATTTTTATTGTAATGTGGGAATGTTATCTTTCCTTTATGCTTAAATCATCTGCTATGATTGTGTTATGGTTCTTGGGCATTGTTTATAAAGACGGGTGGTTCTGTGATAAACTAAGGGCGGGTGAGCCCAATATATCTCTCCAATGCATTGGGTAACGTGAAGGGGTTAAACGTTAAGGTTTCTCCGAAGATATTAAGGGAATATACTGTGATCGGTATTCCAAATGTAACCATGAGGGTTACTACCTACGTAATATTTTTATGAATGCCTCAATTTATCTTTATGTCTTATGATTTATATGATTTATTCATGATTTGATGAGGTATGTTAAAATGCTTATTTTTTATGAGTAAAGGATGATTTCATACATGGACTAATGTTTACATTTCATACATTTATATCCCTTACTGAGCTTTTTATGCTCATCCCATGTTTTTTAAATGTTTTTCACTGGTCAAGGGAAAGGTACATGATGTGATGATGGTGTCAAGGAAGTGTCAAGAAAGAATCCATGTTTTATTTTAAATATGTTTCCATTAATAGGAAAAATTAGTACTATATTTTATGTAACCACTTTGTTTAAATGTGGAATGTAATGCATAATTTATGATCTAATTCTCTAAAAATCTAAACTTGAAAATATCCTCAATGTGTATTCTTGAACTAACTCAATATTAAGTAACGTTTAAGGTTGGGGCATTATAGTTGGTATCAGAGGTCGGTTTAGATAACATTAGAGGTTAGAGTGTTGTTTAAGAAAAAGTGACAAGTTGTGTCTAACCACAATGGTTAGTATATTATATTGAGTCATTAATTTTTTTTTGGAAATTTAGAATGAGTTTGAGATAAATTGGATAAGTATATCTTGGTGTTTATATTCCTGTTTATTATATTATGATTTTACTAATAGACTCACACTGACCTTTTTGGTTTTAGTAAATGGCTAGATCTAGAAGGCACCAAAGTAACAGTGGATTTGATGAAAACTGTGACGGTTTTATGAAAGAACAACTGAATGATATGCGAGATGCAAATAGAAATCTTGTGGTTATCCTCGACCAACTATCTAGAGTCATGATTGACCACCTGAACCTTAGTGATTTTTATAAGGCATCGTATATGCGAGAAACAAATCACAACGGAAGTTTATTTAATTATCATAAAGGTAAGTATGTTCAAAAACCTATGTTTCAAAGATGTGGAAAGAAACACATAGTAAAATGACTCAAAGGGACAGAAAGATGCTATAGATGTGGAAATGAAGTTCATAAAGCAAGAACCTACCATGGAAAAAGGAAGCATCTAGTTGACTCTAGGAAAGGGAAGAAGTTCTTTCTGAAAGATCAATTGAATGTCTCAAATGTGGTGTGCATGGTCATTATGCAAAAACATGTCCTACGAAGATGTTTTGGGAATGGGGTCACCAAGATCATACAAATATTCGTTTACCAATACCTAATGCCATTCCGATTGAGGATGAAGAAACTGGCAATGACCAATGAATGGTATGGATTCTTACTTAACATATGTTTTCTGATTATTGTAATCTTATGATATGATTCATGATTTTATTTGTAAAAAATAATTATTTCTGAATAAGTTGAAAAGGAATGGTTAATAGATCAGGAAGAATATTGAATGAGTATGAAGTCAACATATAAGGGATTCAAGTGTTATGGTACATTTTAGGATGATGAAATTCTTAAATGTATTGAGTCTCGTTTGATGATGGGGTTACATTAGAAGTATTTTTATAGTATATGTAACCCTGATGTTTGATATATGAAAAATTTATTCAAGGAATAATTATCCCTTATTTTGTAGATATATTTATAAAGAACCATTTGGGTTTATATGATCCTTAAATTTGAGGCAATTACAGGTTTATACATTTTGGGTTGAAAAATGAAGGTTATTAGATAACATTTGTTATTAAAATATGTTATGGTTATTTTTGAAGATTTTATCTCTTATTGTGGAATGTTTTAAGAATTATATAGTTTTGGAAAAAGGAAAACACACAGACCGTGTGACAACCCATCGTGTCGGACGAAGCTGCGGGAATCGAACCCACCACCAAAGTGCAACTGGTATTTATCGCCTACCACTGGACTACTTGAAGTCCCTGGTTAGTTGGAATGACTCTTTTTATTTATATCATTTTATTAATTAAGAGTAAGTTGATTTTGGGTTATCTATGGAAATGATTATCCTATCATGGAGGATATCTTATTAGGTTAATTACTTTTCAGTATGAGACTTTAAGAGTAACTGCTGTTATTTTGGAGAAAAATGTTAATATTTACCTTAGGATACTAAGTGATTAAATCCTTCAAAGATTTGGGTTTCAATATTAGTTTTGTTTAATTTGATGAATTTTAAGTATAGATGTTTATTGAATATAATTTGTTGAAATTTAGGTTTTGTTTGACAAATTTTGGAGATTAGGAGTAGTTTTTATATTTTGAAAAAAAATTATCCTTTTTGGGTATTATCTGATATTGTACTAAACATTATGGTTTTGTTATGGTTAATTACTAAAGACATGGGAAATATATATATGTCTTTTTTAGATTAGGTGATTCTCAAGAAGTTGATTATAGTACTCTTAATGCGAATAAGTCTTCCTAAATACTCGTCTTTTGGAGAAAATATTAGTTTGAGTAAGGAATCTAGTAAAATTTGAAAGTCTACATGACAAGTAAGTATGTTTCCTTATGATTTAGTTAAGCTCAAAAATTAATTCCTCAATGAAATGTAACTTAAAACAAAAATGTTGTCTGATAACTTTTCCTACTGGGGAATCGATTACCATTTAACGCATCACAAGTTTGTGATTTTCTTGAGGTTAACTTTGTCATAGACATGTTTAATATCACTCTCTATCAGAACATGACCCTTTTTTTTCTCCTCCATATCCATGTTTTCATGGAATCGTAATATGGGTTAACTCAGGTGACATTTCTACTTCTCTTTCTTTCTTTTAAAGTGATAGTTTTACTGACTCTTATTCTGATGTGGGACTTTCAATGAAGTTTCCAAGCCCAATTTTGAAATTGCGAGGATGCAATTCCCAAAAGGGGGGAATGATATAATATCCCAGGTAAATAAATAATATTACATTCTAATGTTTATCAATATTTGTGAATGAAATGTTAATATTACTTTAAAATGAATGCTCTGCTCGATGTCGTACCCAATACGCAACAATGAGTTTATTTGAAAAATCTTACATTGCACACTAATAATATAATAATATAATAATAGTTAACGCCTAGCCGTTGAAATGGTTAGAATGAACAGAAATAACTACAAAATTATTACATATGTTTGTTAAATATTTTTATATTTATCTATTAAATCTTAGAGGCTTAAAATTCAAATGAATCCAATTTTAGGAATAAATACTCAAATATTTTTAAAAGATTGTTTTACCGCCTTTTGATGGAGAACCTTTATTAAATATAACTTTTGACAATTTTATAATCTCTATTTGTCAAAATAAACTTATTATTTGTGATTTTGACATTGAAATTTACTTTGGATAATTTTTTGGTATTTTTCTGACAATGTTCATTATTTTAATGAATTGTGAAAAATACTGCATTTTACGTCAAAATTGTTTTTTCATCTAATTTAATTATATGGTTCGATTATCTTATTAATTGGTTTTAAAGTGTAATTAGAATATATTTTTACCATTTAATCTAATTGTGGTGATCAGATTTAATTTCACTTTGTAATTGGTCATAAACAACTGCCAAATGTTTCATAGATATTGTTTCAAAAAAACCCGCTATTTGTTTTGACTACATGAATTATTGTTAAATTAATTATTTTAATTTCTATGTTTGCAATTTGGTAAAATGGATTCCATATTTTTAATCATAAGGTCCAAATTATGTAATTAATAATCTTTTGTTTTTGGACGTTATGAATAGTAACGACAGTAATTATCTTTAATTATCATGATTAATTAGTAATCAGGTAGTTAAGGATAATAAAATAATATCATAATAATAACAAATGACCCCAAAATGTGTCGTAATGCTAATGGTTGTGTCATTTCCGACCATGGGATGCCTTGTTCCAAACATTGGGACCCCATGGAACCACTTTTGGGTGAAAGTGACACTTTATCATTTCATTTTTAAATGAGAATATGACTAAAGCATGTATCACCCGAGTAAAACATTTTTAATTGTGTCTACATAAATGATATCATGGACTATAAATATTAATTGGAAATATAAAATGATTTCCTACATCATAGTATTTTTTTAATAATTTTTAGACATTAAATAAATTAAATTATTTATGACATCATGATGATGCAGTGATTACCTCATTAATGAATGATTTAAATAAAATGAAAAGATAATGTAAAATCTAAGACATAAACTTGTAAAAGTCCTATTGGATTAGTATATTTCGAACCCTTATCACCTTATCCTCCAAATATATCAATGTGGGACCTTTAAAATTCAAAAATCATTTTAATATAATGTAACATTTTATAACTTTCCAAGAGTGCCCCTCCTCTCCTCTTATAAAAGGCCCCACCTCTACCTCATTACACACACCTCCCAAGACATTGGCTCGGTCAAGATCTGCCCATTTAATCTCTCCTAGTCCCTCTGTTCATCCTATAATCCTTACCTTAGGCCTAAATCTCCTCAAGAAACCCTTTTGGTTCGAACCAAGAGGAGTTAATAGATTTAAAGGTAAAACATTATCTAATGTTCTTTTGTTTTATTTTGCTTCTCCCACCCCCTAAACTCATTTTATTCCATTATTTTGTAAAAAAAAATAGTATATTCAATATACTAGGATGTTGTTATAATAATTATTCGAGCTACACTTACACACACATCCGTCTTATGGTTAAAGAACATAGTGTTGTTGTGGATGGCGAATTACTGTCTCACGAAACGATGATTGTTCAATATTATTTTAACACTTTAAAGGTGGAAATTAGGATGTCACTGTATTTTATACATAATATATATGGAATTTATGTTTTCTATATTCTTATGAATTTTATAATTAAAACATACCTTTATTGTATGCATGTTGTGAAAATGCGATAATTTCATATGAGGAGGTGTGGACTACCGCCCCCTCAAGTGATGTGACTCATTCATTCAATACATGGAATGTATAAAGAATGAAATTAATGAACTTATGTTACCTATATAACATATATATTACACTGGAATTATAATATATATATCTATCAATTATATTTAATTCCATTAATATGAAAACGAAATGAATGTAGCGTTCATGTGTACGTACGGCCTACAGTCTCCATGAATGGTGAATTTCATTTATTTTTATACCCAAATGTTATGTAATAGTATAAAATGAATATTTACTAGATATATATGATATTTAAATCATTAATACTATTCTGAAGATGATGTACTTATAACTACATGGACAATTCTTTTCAAACATGTTCATTTTTGACTCATTTACCAAACATCGACTAAAACATCTGATTTGAACTCACATTATTAAATAATTATTATACCATTATAATATGTGATATGAATTCAATAATAAAAATTAAAGGATTTCCTTAAGAAATTATAAATTGGAAAATTTTTATTATTCAAGAATATAATGAAGGGAATAAGACAAGTCAGACTTGAGGTAAGGGATCCTACCTCTCTCTTTCTTTTTAAGTACACTTTTTTTATGTATCAAACTTTATGCTCTTCTTTCCTATGTTGGGGGATGTTATTTTATATTCCTATTGATTTAAAATTTACGTTAATATGATGAGAGATCCTATTTGATCTCATAATTCCATTTTTGGATGTTTTATGTGGTGTCATTAGACTGTCGAATTTTAATAAGGGGATTTATATCTCACTTGTTATTTTCTTGAGATTCATGCTACATTTGCCACTATTCATTTTTGTGTGGTGTATGTACTACCAATTATTTTACTATTTGTATAGTATACTATCATTTATCGGTATTTACATATTCATTGTATGAAGTTTGTTTCATGTGAGGTACATTTCGAAAGTTTCCCAAATCTGTAAGGGAACCTCTCACACTTCTCTTTTTAAAAGACTTATTTTGTTATGTCTTTTAATTTACATATTTTAATATTGGGATACGTTCTTATATATTCTTATTGATGTAAATTTTATTTCCAAGTGATTAGATACCATTTTCTCACTCATCAACTAATTTTAGGAATTTTAATGTGACGCCATTAGGCTGTCGAATTTTACCAAGGGAACTTCTTATCCCAATTTTGATTTCTTTGGGTTCAACTTGTAGTTATTGAATATGTAATCCTTTGAATATGTGTGAATGAACATTGATTGTTTTACACTTAATATACATTTATATTGGGTGTATTTACATTGGTCACACATAATTATGAGATTGATTTATCCTATATTTAAGTATACCTTCTTTATAATGGATTTCATCTTATTTTACATTTCTATTGAGACTTCACTATTGTTATGCACTAGTTCACTCTTATAAGGTGTATATACTGTCCACTGGAATATTATATCATGAATACCTTTATTCTCATGATATTTTAAAGTTCTGATTAAATGTTATTCCTCAATTTTTGTATTCAAGTGTCTCTCAAATTGTTAAAAACCCTTTATCAAATATATCGTTTTAAACGTTTTAATGATTTATTCTTATAAATATTTCACATTAATATCCATGTTTTCAAAATGGGTTTAAGGATTTATTTATATGGATATTAATGCTTTAAAATGTTAAAATCTTGAAAGTGGTGTGGGACACTTTGATTCAAACATCTTTATTAAATGTTTTAAATTGTTTTGAAAATGGTTTTTAGAATGGATTCATTATTTCAATATCTTAAATTGTTATATTGTTATTGCAATTTGGGAATGTTATATTTACTTTATACATAAGTTATGTTCTATTATTATTTTATGGTTCTTGGGCATTGTTATGAAGACGGGTGGTTCTGTGATAAACTAAGTGCGTGTGATCCCGATATAGCTCTCCAATGCATTGGTTAACACGAAGGGGTTAAACGTTAAGGTTTCTCCGAAGAGATTTAGGGAATATACTATGATGGGTATTCCAAACGTAACCATGAGGGTTACTCCCTGTGTAAGAATGTTATGAATTCCTCAAGTTACCTTTATGTCTTATGATTGCAATTATTTATTCATGATTTGATGAGGTATGTTAAAATGCTAATGTTTTATGAGTAAACTATGATTTCATACATGGAATAATGTTTTCATTTCGTACTTTTAAATCCCTTACTAATCCTTTTAAGCTCATCCCAAGTTTATGATATGTTTTTCACAGGTCAAGGTAAAGGTACATGATGTGATGATAGTGTCAAGGAAGTGTCATGAAAGAATCCATGTTTTATTTTAAATATGTTTCCGTTAATGGCCAAAATGAGTACTGTCTTTTATGTAACGACATTGTTTAAATGTGGAATGTAATAAATGATTTATGATCTAATTCTCAAAAACTCTAAACCAGAAAAGATCATCAACATGTATTCTTGAAATAGCTTGAGATTAAGTAACGTTTAAAGATGGGGCCTTATAATAAACATATTGAGTCTCCACAAAAGAATGAAACAGAAGATATTGGAACTCAATGACCACTAGATGATTCTACTATAAAAATAACTACAATATTTGATAAAAAGAACATTGATTTATTCATTGATCTATCACAAGAAGTGGAAAATATTAAGGTACCATCCATACTAACTTTTTCTAACATTTCCGAAATTGCTTCAACAAAATTTATGTTTGGGAGAAAAATTCTAAAAATGTATGGATGATGAAAAGTTAAAAGAAAACAACCACCATGGATAGGGTGAATAGGAGAAATAGTGTGGAAGAAAGATCCCCACAGAAATCACAACATATCTAGAAGAAGATTCAGTAACCTTATAATAAATATTTCATAAAACCGACGTTTTTTGTCAATGCTAGTGATGTAATAGGTTTGGGAATTGTGAATAATATTTTTGTGACAATCCTTTAAATATAAAAGCATAGAGAAATACCCTATCAAGGGGTAGAAAGACAGAGAATAAGAAGAAACATCCACAAATCCAGAAGCATCTATATACATTAAACAGATGTGGAATGTTAGATAACATCTGGGATGTGTGAAATAGGTGTAGTCACATGAATGGTTCATGCTCATTTCAATAGGTACCCAAATTTAATAAAAAAATAAGATCATAGGAGTTAGATAAAATTGGAGGAGCAAACTTGGGAAGTAGTCTATGGAATGTTGTAAAAAGTAATTCTCCACAGAATACTCTGTGGAGAAAAACTATGAATTACCAGGATTCTATATTCTAGGCATTGAATGGTGGTTCATAAAAAAACTACTAAGAAGGATTCTACTCAAAAGATGCCATGTAGTATAACTAATTTTGATTCCTCAGTCCTTAATGATATATTAGTGGTTTGGTCAAATGATTTGGAAATAATGAGGAAATTGGAAGATGCACAGGCTAAGGCTATTACGAAAAAAATGATGATTATACATGAAGAAAAAGAAGTTTTGTGTGAGAGGTGAAACAAGGCTGGATAGACTGTTAAAAGATGCTTGGAATTTAGTCCAGCCCAACTAGAGTTCCACATGAAAATTAAAGTTGACCAGGAGATTCTAGTGATTTGAGATCCCTTAATGAAAGAAGATTCACACACGATGATATGGTAGAAATAGTGAGATACACAGAATCACAATCATCATTGAATATCAGTTATGAAAGTGTAAATAATAGATCATCTCGGCTGAGAAGATCATCTCAACCTTATTGTTCAAATTGATTAAATAAGAAGAATCCACCATATTCCCTTAAATATTTTTGTATTTTTTTGCTTATCATACAAGGAATTAAAGGTGAAGAAAGATCTCAGGGGGAGAACCGGATATTCAAGAGTGATTAGTGTTCCATTGAGGGGAAGACACAAGAATAATCTTCCATATTAACTATCTTAATCAATATCTACATCAGTTGGAATAAAATTATTTTATTCTAAAGATTTTATGAAGATCATGTCATTGTAAAAGTTATATTACATCTTAATCTCTCATATTTGGTTACATAAAAAAGATCATTCTATAAATGGGAGTAACAAAGTTAATGTAACGCCCCTACCCCAGTTACCTAGAGTCGGTGCATTATTACATAACATTGGCATGATCACAAAAGATAAAGTCTCGAAAGACCGATTAGTTTAGTAGCCTTGGAAACACTAGATACATTAATAAATGTTACATTACATCATAAAGTGAAAACTAAAATAACATAGTCTCCATAGTCCACAATCTTATCCTCTTTAGACTATCCCTGCAGTTAAGTCATAAAATATTTCTTCACATCCTGGAAAAATTAAAACATTGAAAGAGGTGACCTCAGATGCTCAGTAAGGTATCAAATATAGTGGAAGCTTTCATAAATAAACATGAACATTTAAGGCAATGTATAACTGAAACAAAATCCTATTAAACATGAACGTCTGCATAATATGGCAATGTGAAATGAAATAATGCCATTTAATTTTCGCATGGATATTCTACAAGTCGAATAATCACATGCAATATCAATAACCACTTTCATAATGATGGAATGAATAATGCCAGACTATCATAACCACGTAGCCATGGCCTCGTGCCAAGACTAAAAATAATATTTTGTCAAGGCCTCGTGCCAAGACACAAGTTTGTCTCATGAGACCTACCGATGCATCGAGGAGCTATAGCGGGCTCCACCCGTCACTTATTAAGTCTAATGCATTCCTTATATGAACAGGTTTAAACATATCATAAACCATAACATAATCGTATCACATAAAAAATGCATAAAGGAAACATAAAATTTCCACATTTTAATCAAAATATATCAATTCAACACATTGATATAATAAAAACACTGTCAAAACGATTTTCAATACCAAAATAAAAGAAAATTATAACTTGGTATTTATTTTTCATTTAAAAAAAGTTATGGCTTGTAGAGGAAGCCGAAACTCAAATAATGATCACGGTGGAAGAGAAGTCGTTGTCACCACATACGTACGACAAAAAAAATATTCCCTTTTGTTGTTCAGTATAACGCTTCATATAAAAAATATTCCTTTTGAATAAATGTAAAAGTCAAAGGGGTTTAAACACCGTATAAAAGAATGTTGTGTATAAAACCAAATATGCCTCAATGAAAGGAGATTGAGATGAAGCCCCTTACAAAGAACATTTTTTTAAATAAAATAGATCTATTATGTGTATTCACAATATGTACATATAAAGAAAGTACAAATTCAAGATAGGACATAATAATATCATGACATAATTTGAATGTAAGAGATTAACCCAAAGAACGAAAATTGGGTTAAGAAGTTCCCTTACCTCGTGTCCGACTTGACTTGATCTTTCTTTAACCTCCTGAAGAATAAAATCTAGTTAATTTCTATGTGCTTAAGAACCTTTTTAAATTTCATTATTCCTTTTATATCACTTATTACCATGTTATGAACATTATGTAATTGTTTATGTTAATAACGTTCGTTTTTTCGATCTTTGGTAATTGAGTTAAAAATAAAATTCTTATAATTACAGGTTGTATAAGGCCCCAGCCTAAAACCTTACTTAATCTTGAGTTATTACATGATTACACATTGAAGATCTTTTCGGGTTTAGAGTTTTAGAGAATTAGATCATAAAACTTGCATTACATTCCACATATAAAAAAAGTGGTTACATAAAGATAACATTCTTCATTCCCATCAATGGAAACATATTTAAAATAAAACATGGATTATTTCATGACACTTCCTTGACACTGTCATCACATCATGTACCTTTCCATTGACCTGTGAAAAACATTTCAAAAACATGGGATGAGCATAAAAAGCTCAGTAAGGGTTATAAAAATATGGAAAGGAAACATGAGTTCATATATACATATGAATGAAATCATTCTTTACCCATAAAACATAAGCACTTTAACATACCTCATAAAATCATGAATAAATCATAGAAATCATAAGTCATAAAGGTAACTTGAGGCACTCATAACATTATTACGTAGGGAGTAACCCTCTTGGTTACGTTTGGAATACCAATCACAGTATATTCCCTAAATCTCTTCGGAGAAACCATAACGTTTCACTCCTTCGCGTTACCCAATGCATTGGAGAGCTATATCGGGCTCACCCGCCCTTAGTTTATCACGGAACCACCCATCTTCATAATAATGCCCAAGAACCTCAACATAATCGTATCACATAAAACATGCATAAAGGAAACATAATATTTCCACCTTTCAATCACAAGATATCAATACAACACATTGATATAAAAACATTATGAAAACCTTTTTTGATACCAAAATAAACGAAAAGTAAAACAAGGTATTTATTTTTCTTTTAAAAAGAAGGTATGGGTTGTAGAGGAAGCCGAAACTCAAATAATGGTCTCAGCGGCGGAAAAGTCGTTGTCGCCACATACATACGACAAAAAAATTCCCTTTTGTCATTTAGTAAATTATTCGTATAAAAATATTCCTTTTGAATAAACGTAAAAGTCAAAGGGGTGTATACACCATATAAAAGAAGGTTGTGTATAAAACAAAATATGCCTCAATGAAAGGAGATTGAGACGAAGTCCCATACCTCGGGTCTGACTTGACTTGATCGTTCTTTAATGTCCTGAATAATAAACTTGAGTTAATTTATACTTCTTTAAGAATCTTTTTCATGTTCATTATTGCTTTTATATCACTTATTTCCATGTCATGAACACTATGTAATTATTTATGTTAATAACGGTCGTTTTAACGATCATTGGTACTTGATTCAAAAATAAACCCTTTATAATTACATGTTGTTCATGTATCCATTATATCCAGAATTATAATCATTATGTATATATCATATATATCCAGTATATACATGCATTTATAATATTACATAATCATTTAGAGGTAAGAAATGAAATGCACCGTTCATGGAGACGGTAAGCCGTCCGTACGCATGATCGCTACATTCATTTCTATTTCATATTTTATAGAATGGAATCATAATGATATAAAGGTATATTATAATTCAGGTATAATATCATATATAATATCGTAGTTACATCCTTTATACGTCCCACATATGGTATTTAACGAATCAAATCACTTTGAGGGGGCGGTAGTCCGCACTTCCTTAAATGAAGATATCGCGTTTACCCATAATGGAAACCATAAAGGTATACCCAAAAAGAAAATAACAGAAGCTTAAGGAAAACATAAACATATTATATATCATATATAAATATAGTGACATCTTAATGGCCACCTTTGAAGGTGTTAAAAGAATGTTGAACAATCATCATTTCGGGAGGCATAAAATCACCATCCACGGAAACAGTATGTCCTTTAACCATTAGATGTAGGTGTGTGAAATTTTAGCTCAAATACTTCTTATAACAACATCCTAGTATATTGAGGATACTGGAGTTGTTACAAAAGAAAAGAATAAAAATAGTTTAGGGGGCTGGAGAAGCAAAATAAAACAAAAGGACTCAAAAGAAGACATTACCTTAAAATCGGGTAACTCCCTTTAGTTTGAGCGCAAAGGCTTCTTTGGGAAGCCTTCTACCCATATTTAGGCTTCAAAGAGTAATATAGGGAAGTGGAGAGACAAAATGGGTAGGGGTTGGCCGAGCCAAAGGCTTTTGGAGTGTGGGAAAAGAGGTAGATGTGGGGGCCTTTTATAAGAGGAGAGGAGGGGCACTCTTGGAAAGTAAAGAAATATTACTTTATTTGAAAATGTATTTCGGATTTAAATGGTCCCACATTGATATAATTAAAGGAAAAGGTGACAAGGGTTCTAAATCTACCCATAAAATAGGTTTTGGACATGTTTAGGTTTTAGATATTAAATTATCTTTCCATTTTATTTAAATCGTTAAATAATGAGGTCATCGATGCATCATCATGAGGTCATAAATAATTTAATTTATTTAAAGTCTAAAAATTAAAAACAAAAATACTATGATGTAGGAAATATTTTTATCTTTCGAATTACTATTTATAATCAAAAATCTGATCTTTATAACTCCATGTAAATTTTTTTTTCGTAAAACAGATGATGTTTGTGTCATTTTTACTTTTACATTAAATAAAAAGTTATTTTTGTCATTTCCCAACCAAAGTGGCTCCATGGGGTCCCCAAGTTGACCCATGGCTTGTATTGGTCGTCCATGACACAACCAATGAGGGTAGGACATGTGTCAAGCTCATCTTATTTTATTAAAGCATTATTTTTACCTTAAACTACATTAATTACCACTAATCGCGATTAAAAACTTAATAAGTTACTATTCACCAAAAAATTATTTTAATCTCATTGAACCACATTTTACTTCTTAATGACAACCATGTATGTCGGATTTTTGAAATTCAAAACACAATGATGGAAAAATTTCATTTAAACGGAAAAATCCGTTTTTATAAGTACCACTTAGTGGTTTCACTATTCATCAAAAATTGAAGTTTTTTAGAAAATTACCAAAAATTCACCCTAAGCTATATTTGATATTCTGAATTCAAAAATGAAGTCTATTTTACAAAATTAAAAACATATAAGTCACATTAATTAATTTAATAATTAATTCCTGCTGTCAGAGCAAATAGTGTGTTTTTATGAAACAATAAGTATCAAAAGATTGACAACAGTTTAAGTATAATTTCAATGTGAAATTGATTCCAATGACCACCATTGGATTAAATGGTAAAAATATATTCTAATTTCACTTCAAAACCAATTCAAAAGATAATATAATCATATAAATAAATTATATTAAGAAGCAGTTTTGATGTAAAATGCAATATTTTTCACTATTCATTAAAAAATGAACATTGTCTGAAAAATACCAAAAATTCACACAAAGATAATTTTTATGTCCCAATAATAATGAATAAGTTTATTTTGACTAACATAGTTTATAAAATTGTCAAAATATAGATTCAAAAATGGTTTTCCATCAAAAGGCAGTAAAACAATCTTTTAAAAATATTAGTGTATTCCATGCTTAAGATTGATTTTATTTTCACTCTAAGCCTCTAAAACACTGTCTAATTCATTAATAGACATAGATAAAAAATATCTATTATTCATTACTTACTTGGGATGTTACATCATTCCCCCTTTAGAAAATTGCATCCCCGCAATTTATTTACTTATCGAATAAATGGGGGTACTTATCCCTCATTGCATTTTCAGATTCCCATGTTGCCTCTTCCATCATGTGATTTTTCCACAAAACCGTTACCCGATGAATCACCATATTTCGTAACACATGCTCCATATGGTCAAGAATCTGGACCGGTTGTTCCTCATAAGATAGGTTCTCCTCCAGCTGAACTACCTGTAGACTCAAAACATGAGACGGATCTGGCATATACTTTCTCAACATCGAAACGTGAAAAACATTGTGTACCTGAGATAAACTCGGGGGTAAAGCCACCCGGTATGCAAATGATCCAACTCTCACCAGAATTTCATATGGTCCAATGAACCTTGGACTCATCTTTCCTTTCTTACCAAATCTCATCAAACTTTTTCAAGGAGAAACCTTGGGAAAAACATGATCACCTACCTCGAAAGATAGATCCTTCCTCCGGTTATCCGCATAACTCTTCTGCCTGCTCTGAGCTGTTCTCATGTGTTTCTGAATCATCTGAACTTTTTCTGCCATCTCTTCTACCAATTCTGGTCCCATCAACTTCCTTTCACCCACTTCATCCCAGAAAGCTGGAGTTCGACACCGCTTCCCATATAATGCCTGAAATGGTGCCATCTGTATACTAGAATGAAAACTGTTATTATATGAAAATTCAACCAAAGAAAGATGTTGGTCCCAACTTCCCTGATAATCCATAGAGCAAGAACGTAGAATATCCTCCAATGTCTGAATTGTTCGTTCTGACAACCCATCTGATTGAGGATGAAAAGCTGTACTAAAATTTAATTCAGTACCCAATGACTTCTGAAGGCCTTTCCAAAAGTTAGAAGTGAACCTGGGATCACGATCAGATACACTAGAGAGAGAAACTCCATGTAACCTGACCATCTCTTTAAGATACAAACATGAAAGTTTATCTAGGGAAACAATTTCTCGTATAGCAAGGAAATGAGCAGATTTAGTCAAGCGATCAACAATAACCTAGATTTAATTATTACCTCGAGATGTCTTCGGTAATCCCACAACAAAGTCCATGGATATATTCTCCCATTTCCACTCTGGCACTTGTAAAGGCTGAAGCATCCCTTTCGGTAACTGCCGCTCTGCTTTAACCTGTTGACATTTCAAACACTTCACAGTAAAATCAGCAATATATCTTTTCATTCCATCCCACCAGTAATATTCCCGTAGATCTCTGTACATCTTAGTACTGCCAGGATGAACAGAAAACGGATAACTATGAGCTTCACATAACAACTCTCTCTTCAACTGTGAATCACAAGGCACCCACAATCTCTTCCCAAATATCAAAATGCAATCATTATCAATGTTGAATTTAGGCAACTTACCTTTCTCAACCAGCTCTACCTTTTTCTGCAACTCACTGTCTTGTTTCCGTGCTTGCTTGATTCTATCTGATAGAGATGATCTCACTGATACCTGAAACATAACAGAAGAACTTCCTGCACCAACAACTTCTATGCCAAAGTTCATCAAATCCTTAACCAAAGGATCATGTTCCAACCGCAACATTGCTAATAAAGCATTACTTTTTCGACTCAAAGCATCAACCACTTTATTTGCTTTTCCCGGATGGTAATGAATTGTAAAATCATAATCATTGATTAATTCTAACCATCTCCTTTGTCTCATGTTCAATTATTTCTGAGTGAATATATACTTTAAACTTTTGTGATCGGTATATATTTCACACTTTACTCCATAAAAATGATGCCTCCAAATTTTTAAAGCAAAGACAACAGCAGCTAATTCCAAATCATGTGTAGGGTAATTTACCTCATGAGTTTTCAACTGTCGTGAAGCATAATCAATTACCTGATCATTCTGCATTAGGATGCAACCAAGTCCTTTCAATGAAGCATTGCTGTAGATAATAAACTCACCATTCCTAGAAGGTAGTTCCAAAACTGGAGCATTCACCAATCTTCTTTTCAATTCCTGAAAACAATCATCACATTCTGTTGTCCAGATAAACTTAACACCCTTCCAAGTTAGCTTAGTCATTGGACTAGATAACCGTGAAAAATTTCTAACAAACCTTCAGTAATAGCCTTCCAAACCAAGGAAGCTACGAATCTTAGTTACATTTGTGGGTCTTGGCAATTCTTCAACCACTTTTGTTTTTGCAGGATCAACGGTTATCCCATCTTTAGAAACAATGTGACCAAGGAAAGAAGTTTGTTGCAACCAAAACTCACACTTTCTGAATTTCCCATTCAATTTCTTTTCATTTAAGGTTTGAAAAATGACCCTTAAATGTATTTCATGTTCTTCTTTACATTTAGAAAATACCAAAATATCATCAATGAAAACCACCATAAACTTATCCAAGAACTCATGGAAAATTCTATTCATTAAATCCATGAATACAGCAGGTGCATTGGTTAGCCCAAAAGGCATTACTACAAATTCATAATGGCCATATCTTGTACGAAACGCAGTCTTCGAAACATCTGCTTCCATTACCTTCAGCTGATGGTACCCCGATCACAAGTCAATCGTTGAAAAATACTGAGCTCCCTGGAGCTGATCAAACAAATCGTCGATATGAGGAAATGGATATTTGTTCTTAACAGTGATATTATTCAAGGCTCTATAATCAATGTAAAGTCTCATTGATCCATCATTCTTTTTAACAAATAAAACAGGAGCACCCCATGGTGATGTGCTAGGTCAAATGAAACCTTTCTCTAATAAATCTTGCAATTCCTCCATCAACTCTAAAAGTTCAATTTGAGCCATTCGTTAAGGGAGGTTTGAAATTGGCTTAGCATCAGGAACTAAGTCAACCGTAAACTCAACTTCCCGAACTAGTATTATTCCAGGCAACTCATCAGGAAAAACATCAGGATACTCATTTACCACTGGCACATCATTAATCTGAACAGTTCCTTTATTTTCAACGATGTGTGCAAGGTAACATTCATTTCCATATTTTAAAAGTTTCTGGGCCTCTTGATAAGTTATCAACAGTAAGGGTTCATTCTTGTACACAAATTGAAATTCTTTCTGAAAAGAAACTTCATTAGCACTACAGTCAATCTTAGCATGGTAAATAGAGAGACAATCCATAACCAGGATAACATCAAACTCTACTAGAGGTAGAACAATAAGGTTTGCAAGTAGGTTCTTTCCACAGATAAGGATAGGAAGATTCTTATAAATTCTTTTTTCCTCAACATTTCCCCCCAGGTGTTTTTACCAAAATTTCAGGAGTCATTTCTTGAGATGGTATTCCCATTTTACTAGAAATGGTTTCAGATATGAAAGAATGTGTAGACCCCGAATCAAACAACACACTGGCATAATCTGAAAAAACAAACAAAGTACCTGATACAACTTCATTTGACGGCCCGACATCTACTGAAGTAGTTGCAAAGGATTTCACCACCCCTTTCTGCTTGTAGTCTAACTTCTTCCCATCACTCAAGATCTTTTTCGGACACTCATTTGCATAGTGACCCATCCCATTGCACTTAAAACATTTCACTAACTGTAAATCAAATTTGGTCATACCTTCACCTTGATCCTTGTCAGTGCAATCACGAGCCTTATGTCCCATCTTACCACATCAGTAGCACCTTATAGAATTCAGAAGACATTCCCCAGCATGCATTTTTTCACATTTATCACAAACTGGAAACTTAGTTTTCTTACCATCAGACTTTTTTGAAGAATTCTTACCTTTCTCCTGCCACCTCGGTCTCTTCTTCTGCTGGTTGTTATAGAACACTTGGTCATCGGCAAACTCCATTTCAACCTTCTCAGCACATCGAACAATATTTTCATAACTTTTAAACTCACGAGAAGCTAATGACCTTTAATATTTTGGCTTTAATCCTGAGTAAAAATGATTGATTTTACTATCAAGGTTTCAGATAAAATTTGGAGCATACCTTGCCAATCGAGTGAACCTTTCATCATAGGTAGTAACTGAGTCTTTTTCTTGCCTCAATTCCAAGAATTGATTTTCCATCCTAAGTCGAATAGCCTTAGGAAAATACTTCTTAAGAAACATACCTTTGAATTCATCCCAGTCGAGAGCATCAATCTCATCAGCGTCCCTGATATTTTTAACCATCGACCACCACTGATCTGCCTCACCCTCCAAACGGTAAATAGCAAGACTAACCTTTTGATTGTCTGAACACCCCATGACATCGAAAATCTTCTCCAGTGCTTTAATCCACCCTTCAGCTAGCATAGGGTCAGATGATCCTATGGATGATGGGGGATGTTGCCTCATGAAATGTTCCACCACTGACATGTTCCTCTGCGGTTGATCTGGCTGATCTCGTGTATGGATACCACCGCCATTTATCGCTTGATTCAACTGTGCCATTACTGCAACAAACTGTTCAGTTCCAATTCCGACCATCTCTGGATTCTGATTTGGAAGGTTATTTCCTTCTGTATGCCTTCCTAGCACGGCTTCCCTGTTTCCTCTGTGGAAAACCATTCTGAACAAATGTGTCTTAGATGAAGCAACATGGTAATATTCAAATACTATATCACTTCAATTTGACCATAAAAATATTTTTGGATAATAATTTAATAGAATTCTATCTCCTAAAGTTATCTAAACTGGCCTTTGATAACAACTATAAGGCCCCAGCCTTAAACCTTACTTAATCTTCAGTTATTACAAGATTACAAATTGAGGATCTTTTCGGGTTTAGATTTTTAGAGAATTATATCATAAAACTTGCATTACATTCCACATATAAAAAAAGTGGTTACATAAAGATAGAATTCTTCATTCCCATCAATGGAAACATATTTAAAATAAAACATGGATTATTTCTTGACACTTCCTTGACACTATCATCACATCATGTACCTTTCCCTTGACTTGTGAAAAACATTTCAAAAACATGGGATGAGCATAAAAAGATCAGTAAGGGTTATAAAAATATGGAAAGGAAACATGAGTTCATATATACATAAGAATGAAATCATAATTTACCCATAAAACATAAGCACTTTAACATACCTCATAAAATCATGAATAAATCATAGAAATCATAAGACATAAAGGTAACTTGAGGCATTCATAACATTCTTACATAGGGTGTAACCTTCTTGGTTACGTTTGGAATACCCATCACAGTATATTCCCTAAATCGCTTCGGAGAAACCTTAACATTTCACTCCTTCACGTTACCCAATGCATTGGAGAGCTATATCGGGCTCACCCGCCCTTATTTTATCACGGAACCACCCGTCTTCATAATAATTCCCAAGAACCTCAACATAATCGTATCACATAAAACATGCATAAAGGAAACATAACATTTCCACCTTTCAATCACAAGTTATCAATACAATACATTGATATAAAAACATTATGAAAACCATTTTCGATACCAAAATAAATGAAAAGTAAAACATGGTATTTATTTTTCTTTTAAAAAGATGGTATGGCTTGTAGAGGAAGCCTAAACTCAAATAATGGTCACGGCGGCGAAGAAGTCGTTGTCACCGCATACGTATGACAAAAACAATCCCTTTTGTCATTTAGTAAATGATTCGTATAAAAATATTCCTTTTGAATAAAAGTAAAATTCAAAGGGGTTTATACACTATATAAAATAAGGTTGTGTATAAAACAAAATATGCCTCAATGAAAGGAGATTGAGACGAAGTCCCATACCTCGGGTCCGACTTGACTCGATCGTTCTTTAATGTCCTGAATAATAAACTTGAGATAATTTCTACTTCTTTAAGAACATTTTTCAAGTTCCTTATTCCTTTTATATCTCTTATTTCCATGTCATGAACACTATGTAATTATTTAAGTTAATAACGGCCGTTTTAACGATCATTGGTACTTGAGTCAAAAATAAACCCTTTATAATTACATGTTGTTCATGTATCCATTATATCCAGAATTATAATCATTATGTATATATCATATATATCCAGTATATACATGCATTTATAAGATTACATAATCATTTAGAGGTATGAAATGAAATGCACCGTTCATGGAGACGGTAAGCCGTACGTACGCATGAACGCTACTTTCATTTCTATTTCGTATTTTATAGAATGGAATCATAATGATATAAAGGTATATTATAATTCCAGTATAATATCATATATAATATCATAGTTCCATCCTTTATACGTACCACATATGGTATTTAACGAATCAAATCACTTTGAGGGGGCGGTATTCCGCACTTCCTTAAATGAAGAGATCGCGTTTACCCATAATGGAAACCATAAAGGTATACCCAAAAAGAAAAAAACAGAAGCCTAAGGAAAACATAAACATATTATATATCATATATAAATATAGTGACATATTAATGGCCACCTTTGAAGGTGTTAAAATAATGTTGAACAATCATCGTTTCGGGAGGCATAAAATCACCATCCACGGAAACATTATGTCCTTTAACCATTAGATGTAGGTGTGTGAAAGTGTAGCTCAAATCCTTCTAATAACAACATCCTAGTATATTTAGGATACTGGAGTTGTTACAACAGAATAGAATAAAAAGAGTTTAAGGGGTTGGAGAAGCAAAATAAAACAAAAGACTCGGAAGAAGACATTACTTTAAAATCGGGTAACTCCCTTTAGTTTGAGATCAAAGGCTTCCTTGGGAAGACTTCTTCCCAATGTGAGGCTTCAAGGAGTAAGAGAGGGAAGTGGAGAGACAAAATGGTCAGGGTTTGGCCGAGCCAAAGGCTTTGGAAGTGTGGGAAAAGAGGTATAGGTGGGGGCCTTTTATAAGAGGAGAGGAGGGGCACTCTTTGAAAGTAAAGAAATATTACTTTATTTGAAAATGAGTTTCGGATTTTGAAGTGCACTGTGTTGAATTTGTTGTCAATGAGGCATGAGGTTGTCTTGGAATGAATGGAAGTCAAGGAATGTCAAGATGTGAATGACAAAGGTTGTGATGGTGTTGGTGATGAAGAGAGAATGGCCATAGTACTAAGATACATGTCACTTAGGAGATTCACTAAGTGGCATAGGAGATGTGGTTGAAACATTCTCTAGTGAAATCAGATGATTGTTGAGCTGTTCTTAAAGTTCCAAGAACTTGTATCAACTGGATAAAATTCACAACAATGTTAGAAGACCATGAATTGTTAATACAATGCATGAGGAGATGAAAATGATCCATCAAAAATCTCTAAGTGGATGAAGTGGATTAATAAAGTTCATGCATTATCACTTAGTGCATGTGAACATGAAAAAGATCCAATTGATCTCTAATTGGATCATTGAAGAATATTGAAGATTTAATTGATTTAGGAGCTAGGTTGATGAAGAAGAACCTTCGGGGCATCCATTCTTAAATATTGAATACATGATTAAGAAGAGGAGGAATCCATTTGAAGAAGAAATGATGAAGAAGAAATGGCTTGAATGGCACTTGGCATTTGTCTTATACTCATGGGTTACTTTGTTTTTGACAAAGTATTTGTACTGTCCTTTGCCAAAAAATATGGCCAGCCAAGGCACCTTGAGGGTTCAACCCCAAGGCATGGGCGCTAGGGCACCACGCCCATGGGGGAACCCGTGGGGTGAGCCAGGGCGGCAGGGCGCACACCCAAGACACCACATGGGCGCCTGGGGCACACCCGAAGGAGCGCGGCAAGGGCGTAGGAGCGCGCCCCCGAGAGTATCAGTGTGCATAGTGGGTGCCAGTGGCACGCTCGAAGGAGCATAGTGGGCGTAGAGCGCGCCCGCAGGGAGAACTCGGTGCGGGGCGGCACCGAGAGGGTTGGAAGTTCAATTTCGGTGAAGGGGGCAGCGGATGTTTGATAAACCGCGAGAATTCTGTGGCCCGTTTCGATGTGGGACAAAGATTTTTGCCGCGGATTGAATTTGAGCCGCTCGATTGATCACGCGCCAGATCTCGGCCGCACATCTAATCCGTCGCGGTCCGTTCAGATCCAGGTCGTCCGATGTGTTTCATTCGCCCGATCCAACGGCTCCCGGTCCATCTCCTACCTCGAGCTCGGCCGAGGCACCCGCGAAGCCGCCGATGAACCAGAGGCTACCCGACGTCGGTTTTTGAGTTCCCGGCCACCTCCGAGCAAACCGAGACCTCCATGGAGCTCTTCTGGACCTACAGAACAGATCCATGCCCAAAAAATTGGCTTTCATGCAATGAGAGGAGAATTCGATGATCGTCCGAAGCAACTGAAGGTGTGAGGCCATTCGGTGTTCTTGATCTGCATGGACAGGTATTAACAGAGGTATGCACGCGTTCAAAAACACATAAATGTGAAGGAAAATAAAAATAAATGAACCCGCGTTGAAATAGAGGAAAGAAATCAAAATTTGGAATGATTTTGAAGATCCGAAATCTTCGGTGATTCAAGATTTAACACGCGGATGGACAGAGGCATCCCTCTGCCTATATAAGGAGAGCTCGAGGCTCTCATTGTTCTTGATGAAGTTTTATTGAAAACCCGAAGTCCCGCGGAGCACTTTGTGCCTCGCGAAGCTGAAGCCCCGCGCAACCCACTTGCGCGGCTGTGTTCCTTTTGTGTACTACTTGCACGAAAGAAGAAAGGGAGTCCCATGTGCGCCTTCCTTGCGCGACAGGAAGACCCGTGTCTGCATCCTTGCGCGCCCGTGGTTGTCACCCTCTCTGCTCGCGAATTTGCGCGACAGGAGGAAGCGCCCCGCGGTTGCTCTTGCACCCTAGGCCTTGCACGGCTGCCTTGCACCCAAGGGCTTGCACGGTTCTTGTGCCTTGTGCATCTGCGCGACAATGGAGTAGAGGAGAGGCCGAACCAAGCACCTACGCGCCTTGAAGAGGAAGTGAAGACCGAGGCAGTGCTTGGTGTGTGCAAAATAAGAAGGCCACCACAACATGTGTGTGCAAGACAAGTGGAAGTGCCTTTGGCTAAGTGTGTGCACAAAGAAGGAATTGGACGAGGCTTGCACAAAGAACTACACCAAGATTTGTGTGTGTGAAAAGGAGGAAGGCCATTACATACCTATGGCTTGTGTGTGCAAAATAACAAAGAGGCCGTAGCCTTGGGTGTGTGTAAGAAATGAAGTGTAGTCCACAACAAAGAAGAACTCATTCAAGTGTGTGTGCAAAGTGAAGAATTTGTGTGTTCATAACAAGTGAAGGCCGAACCTAGTGTGTGCACTAAAAGTGTATACACTTAGAAGAAGCGGAAGACTCTCACACTAAAGTATAACACACATTTATGTGTGTAATCAAAATGAATAAAGTGTGTGAAGTTTGAGAAGTTGGTGTGTGCTTAAAGTGTTACACCCTTTGTGGGTCTACTGCACCAAGAAGAGGAAAGGGGAAGTGCATGCATGCATGCATGCACATGCGCACGTAATCAAAGTCCAAATCAGTGGTGTGCATTTGAGTTGTCCAAGACTTGAAGATCTTGAAGAGATTTGAGAAGGCCATGCAATCAGTGCATGAGGATGCAGAGATTCCATGCACTCAGTGCATGAAGTTGATGTGAACTGAGACTGTACCAGACTGAAGTTAAAGACATCATTTGTCTGAGTATTCAGTAGTTGGAGAGAGGCCAGGTCATCCTGAGAAGAAGGAGATAATTCTTGAACAAGACGAGAAGACCAGTTCACCCCAAGTGAGCAGAGGTACAGAGCAAGGCCAGCAGCCTTTATCCCAGGCTGCTGAAGTTACTTGAAGAAGTTAAAGAGGAGAAGAGCTACTCGTGCGACTCGAGCATCCAAGAGAAGACCCTGTGGGACTCAGGGAGAAGAAGTCTTCAGTGGGATTCTGGGGCAGGCCAGTGGGACTCTGGTAACACTGTGGGGTGCAGTATAAAGACCCTCATGTGGGACTCAGGAGAGATACAGTGGGACTCTGTATCGACCATTGTAATACTAACCGATTATAATGGAGAAACAATGTTGGGGCGTATAACCAACAGGGCAAGGACGTAGGCCTTTGGTGCCGAAACTTTTAAATCCTTGTGTCTAGTGCCTTTATATTTACTGCATCATTCGAGGAAAGGATGAGAGATACAAGAAGAGTGGATCGAGGCTTTAACCAGCCATAGAGGTTTAATTGATTAAGAATCAATTAGTAAAAAGTTTTAAGGGATCACTGATTCACCCCCTCCCCCTCTCAGTGATTCACACTGATCTGGGCACTTCAATTGGTATCAGAGGGGAGGTTACCTCTAAAAGATCCAAGGGAGTATTTATGAAATGCAGATTTGAGGAAATGAGTGACCAGCCTCAAATGGAGATATCTGCCAAGACTCAGAAAAATAGAAAGAAGAAACAGGCCAAGAAGATGAAGAAAGCCTGTCCTAGCTGTGATGAAGTTGGAACAATGAAAGATCTTCAAAGTGCAATCAAATATCTTCAGAAGACAGTCCCCAAGGAAGTGGCAATGTGTATTACTACTGGCATCCTTGATCTTCAAGAAGAAAAATTACAGCTAGAAGAAGAATCCAATGCAATGGAAGATCAGTTGGCTAAAAGGGTTGGCAAAACCAACACTCTCAGAAAGCTGGTGAAGGATAAAGATGAAACCGTTTCTCTTTGCAATGAAAGATATGAAGACACTGCTGAAGAATTGCAAAGAAGCCTTTCTGAGAAATAATTCTTTAAAGTAATAATCAAAGATGTTTACCATGCACTGGAGAAGAGGCATAGAGTTTCAATGAATGTCAGAGATGCCCAACTTGAAGACAAAGTAAACAGGGTGAAGGAGCTTGACAACTCATTGCATGAAGTAAAGAAGGTGCATGATGACCAAATGGAACAGCTGAAACAGAATTGGGAAGGTAGGCTAAGATTGGTTGAGGATGAGAAGAACTCCCTCAACATGAAATGCTTTGAACTGGAGGTGATATTGAAAAATCTGCAATCACCCAAAGCTGAAGCCTCCCAGTCAGCTGAAAGGAGAAATGTTGCTACTCAAGTATGCATTGAGCAGGATGATTCTAAAAGAAATACACCCTCTAATACAAGGGCAACAACTTCTAAAAAGAAGGTACCATCCATACCATCTTGTACTCATGCTTCTAAAAGTGTTTCTACTAAAAGTGCAGGATGGAAGAATGAATCCAAACAAGTATGGATGAAGACAGTGAAGAAAGAATGCTCTCCTGAAACAACACAACAATTCAATACAAGCACCCTACAATCAGAAGGAATCAAAAAGTCATGATTTGTGGGTAAATGTTGGTTTTGTAACAAGTATGGGCATTGTGCAAAGGATTGTTGGTACAATCCGCTGAATGCCAAAGCACAGAGGAAGCCCATGCCAAGGGGGAGCAAGCCAGAGGAAAAGAGGCAACATCCACAGGTCCAGAGACATCTGTTTACTGAAAATAGATTTGGATTACTTGACAACATCTGGGATGGTTGCAAAAGTGGTCAACAATTTGATACATGTCAATCTCTGAATGTATCCAAAGCTGGAAAGAAGAGAAGATCACAGAACCTGGCTAAGAGAGATTCCTTGGGAAGCAAGAAGAATGTAGAAAATTCTCCCAAGAAGTGTTTTAGAAATGAAGAGAAGACCTTGGAGTCTAAATCCAAGAAGGGTGATGCATCCAGAAGGATCACCAAGAAAACATGCTTCTACTGTGGAAAGAAAGGACACATCATGGACCTTTGTAAAGAAGCCATAAAACTAAATAGAAGAAGACTGAACTCCAAAAGACAATCAATCCAGAAGAAGAAGGGATTGATTGAAAATAAGTTGCCTAAGAGAGGTAGCTTAGCAGCATCCAAAGAACCATGTGGAACTTCCAAAACTGAGGCCAGTCTTCCAAATGATTTACTAGTCATATGTCCAAATCAGTTGCAACTTGCCAAAGATCTGCAAAATGCTGAAGATAAAGTTCTGGAAATTGCTATGGCAAAAGGGAAGAAGAAGATTTCACATGAAGATGTTTTGAGAACCACACCAGCACAATCATCAATGAAGATCAAATGTGAAAGTGTGAAGACTGGTGAAAATGGGACATCTCGGTTGAGAGAATCTTCTCAACCTTGTTGTTCACAGTGATGAACCAAGGAGGTTCCATCTTATTCCCTTATACTCTTGGTATATACATGTGCTAACATTGCAGGGAATTGAAGATGATGATCATTCTCATCTGGAGGATGGTTTGGATAGAACGGAGTGCACCCCTTGAGGGGGAGCAAATCTGAAGAAGATGATGTTCTGAGATTAATATCATCTTAAGAAAATGGATGAATGGGGGAGCTTTATCTTTGCACCTGAACATTCTAATGTGTTTTGTAAAGTATGTGCAGGATTCAGCAATTCATTGAATATCTGAAAAAATTCAACCCCTAAGCATGATCTCACATGTGTAGAGAATTGTGGACAACATTGTGTATCTTGGTTACATCACTCTTGTTTTCTACACCGGGTTAGCCCAAGTAGACTTAGAGTTGATCAACTAAAGGTTATTTGCTAAAGAAGAACATGTGACATCATCCCTCTCCTAGTGTTTTTCAAGAAGATGCTATTCGAAGGGAGGAAGAGATATTGTGGAAGAGAACCACACCACACCTTTGCATTTGATTGCCAATAAGGGGGAGAAAATATTGGCACACATATTGACCCATTCATATGTGCTGAAGAAGTGTATTGACAACAAATACAAAGGGGGAGATTGAAGTGCACTGTGTTGCATTTGTTGTCAATAAGGCATGAGGTTGTCTTGGAATGAATGGAAGTCAAGGAATGTCAAGATGTGAATGACAAAGGTTGTGATGGTGTTGGTGATGAAGAGAGAATGGCCATAGTACTAAGATGCATGTCACATAGGAGATTCACTAAGTGGCATAGGAGATGTGGTTGAAACATTCTCTAGTGAAATCAGACGATTGTTGAGCTGTTCTTAAAGTTCCAAGAACTTGTATCAACTGGATACAAAGTCACAACAATGTTAGAAGACCATGCATTGTTAAGACAATGCATGAGGAGATGAAAATGATCCATCCACAATCTCTAAGTGGATGAAGTGGATTAATAAAGTCCATGCATTATCACTTAGTGCATGTGAACATGAAGAAGATCCAATTGATCTCTAATTGGGTCATTGAAGAATATTGAAGATTTAATTGATTCAGGAGCTCGGTTGATGAAGAAGAACCTTCGGTACATCCATTATTAAATATTGAATACATGATTAAGAAGAGGATGAATCCATTTGAAGAAGAAATGATGAAGAAGAAATGGCTTGAATGGCACTTGGCATTTGTCTTATACTCATGGGTTACTTTGTTTTTGACAAAGTATTTGTACTGTCCTTTGCCAAAAAATATGGCCAGCCAAGGCACCTTGAGGGTTCAACCCCAAGGCATGGGCGCTAGGGCACCACACCCATGGGGGAACCCGTGGGGCGAGCCAGGGTGGCAGGGCGCACACCCAAGACACCGCATGGGCGCCTGGGGCACGCCCGAAGGAGCGCGGCAGGGGCGTAGGAGCGCGCCCCCGAAAGTATCAGTGTGAATAGTGGGCGCCAGTGGCGCGCCCGAAGGAGCATAGTGGGCGCAGAGCGCGCCCGCAGGGAGAACTCGGTGCGGGGCGGCACCGAGAGGGTTGGAAGTTCAATTGCGGTGAAGGGGGCAGCGGATGTTTGATAAACCGCGAGAATTCCGCGGCCCGTTTCGATGTGGGACAAAGATTTTTGCCGCGGATTGAATCTGAGCCGCTCGATTGATCGCGCGCCAGATCTCGGCCGCACATCTAATCCGCCGCGGTCCGTTCAGATCCAGGTCGTCCGATGTGTTTCACTCGCCCGATCCAACGGCTCCCGGTCCATCTCCTACCTCGAGCTCGGCCGAGGCACCCGCGAAGCCGCCGATGAACCAGAGGCTACTCGACGTCGGTTTTTGAGTTCCCGGCCACCTCCGAGCAAACCGAGACCTCCATGGAGCTCGTCTGGACCTACTGAACAGATCCATGCCCAAAAAATTGGCTTGCATGCAATGAGAGGAGAATTCGATGATCGGCCGAAGCAACTGAAGGTGCGAGGCCATTCGGTGTTGTTGATCTGCATGGACAGGTATTAACAGAGGCATGCACACATTCAAAAACACATAAATGTGAAGGAAAATAAAAATAAAAGAACCCGCGTTGAAACAGAGGAAAGAAATCAAAATTTGGAAAGATTTTGATGATCCGAAATCTTCGGTGATTCAGGATTTAACACGCGGATGGACAGAGGTATCCCTCTGCCTATATAAGGAGAGCTTGAGGCTCTCATTGTGCTTGCTGAAGTTTTATTGAAAACCCGAAGTCCCGCGGAGCATTTTGTGCCTCGCGAAGCTGAAGCCCCACGCAACCCACTTGCGCGGCTGTGTTCCTTTTGTGCACTCCTTGCACGAAAGAAGAAAGGGAGTCCCCTGTGCGCCTTCCTTGCGCGACAGGAAGACCCTCGGCTGCATCCTTGCGCGCCCGTGGTTGTCACCCTCTCTGCTCGCGAATTTACGCGACAGGAGGAAGCGCCCCGCATTTGCTCTTGCACCCTAGGCCTTGCACGGCTGCCTTGCACCCGAGGGCTTGCACGGTTCTTGTGCCTTGTGCATCTGCGCGACAATGGAGTAGAGGAGAGGCCGAACCATGAACCTGCGCACCTTGAAGAGGAAGTGAAGACCGAGGCAGTGCCTGGTGTGTGAAAAATAAGAAGGCCACCACAACTTGTGTGTGCAAGACAAGTGGAAGTGCCTTTGGCTAAGTGTGTGCACATAGAAGGAATTGGCCGAGGCTTGCACAAAGAACTACACCAAGATTTGTGTGTGTGCAAAGGAGGAAGGCCATTACATACCTATGGCTTGTGTGTGCAAAATAACAAAGAGGCCGTAGCCTTGGGTGTGTGCAAGAAATGAAGTGTAGGCCACAACAAAGAAGAACTCATTCAAGTGTGTGTGCAAAGTGAAGAATTTGTGTGTGCTTA
Organism: Viscum album; assembly: GCA_963277665.1. Classification (NCBI taxonomy): domain Eukaryota; kingdom Viridiplantae; phylum Streptophyta; class Magnoliopsida; order Santalales; family Viscaceae; genus Viscum; species Viscum album. The sequence continues at coordinate 384,166,236 of OY728163.1, read as the reverse complement.
ACAAGTGAAGGCCGAACCTAGTGTGTTCACTAAATGTGTATACACTTAGAAGAAGTGGAAGACTCTCACACTAAAGTATAACACACATTTATGTGTGTAATTAAAAGGAATAAAGTTTGTGAAGTTTGAGAAGTTGGTGTGTGCTTAAAGTGTTACACCCTTTGTGGGTCTACTGCACCAAGAAGAGGAAAGGGGAAGTGCATGCATGCATGCATGCACATGCGCACGTAATCAAAGTCCAAATCAGTGGTGTGCATTTGAGTTGTCCAAGACTTGAAGATCTTGAAGATATTTGAGAAGGCCATGCAATCAGTGCATGAGGATGCCGAGATTCCATGCACACAGTGCATGAAGTTGATGTGAACTGAGACTGGACCAGACTGAAGTTAAAGACATCATTTGTCTGAGTATTCAGTAGTTGGAGAGAGGCCAGGTCATCCTGAGAAGAAGGAGATAAATCCTGAGCAAGACGAGAAGACCTGTTCACCACAAGTGAGCAGAGGTACAGAGCAAGGCCAGCAGCCTTTATCCCAGGCTGCTGAAGTTACTTGAAGAATTTAAAGAGGAGAAGAGCTACTCGTGCGACTCGAGCAGCCAAGAGAAGACCCTGTGGGACTCAGGGAGAAGAAGTCTTCAGTGGGATTCTGGAGCAGGCCAGTGGGACTCTGGTAACTCTGTGGGATGCAGTATAAAGACCCTCCTGTGGGACTCAGGAGAGATACAGTGGGACTCTGTATCGACCATTGTAATACTAACCAATTATAATGGAGAAACCATGTTGGGGCGTATAACCAACATGGCAAGGACGTAGGCCTTTGGTGCCGAACCTTGTAAATCCTTGTGTCCAGTGCCTTTATATTTACTGCATCATTCGAGGAAAGGCTGAGAGATATAAGAAGAGTGGATCGAGGATTTAACCAGCCATAGAGGTTTAATTGATTAAGAATCAATTAGTAAAAAGTTTTAAGGGATCACTGATTCACCCCCTCCCCCTCTCAGTGATTCACACTGATCTGGGCACTTCAGATTTAAATTGTCCCACATTGATATAATTCTAGGATAAGGTGATAAGGGTTCGAAATCTACCAATCCAATTGGTTTTGGACATGTGTAGGTTTTATATATTACATTATCATTCCATTTTATTTAAATCATTAAATAATGAGGTCATCGCTGCATCATCATGATGTCATAAATAATTTAATTTATTTAAAGTCGAAAAATTATTAAAAAAATACTATGATGTAGGAAATCTTATTATCATTCCAATGACTATTTATAATCAAAAATCTGATATTTATAACCCCATGTAAAAATTGTTTTCGTAAAACATATGATGTTTGTTTCATTTTTACTTTTACATTAAATAAAAAGTAATTTATGTCATTTCCCAACCAAAGTGGCTCCATGGGGTCCCCAAGTTGACCCATGGATTTTCTTGGTCGGCCATGACACAAAAAAGGAGTGTAGGACATGTGTCAAGCTCATCTTATTTTATTAATGTATTATTTTTACCTTCAACTACACTAATTACCACTAATCGCGATTAAAAACTTAATAAGTTACTATTCACCAAAAAATTATTTTAATCTCATTGAACCACATTTTAATTCTTAATTACAACCATGTATGTCGGATTTTTTAAATTCAACACACAATGACGGAAAAATTTCATTTAAACGGAAAAATCAGTTTTTATAAGTACCACTTAGTGGCTTCACTATTCATCAAAAATTGATGTTTTTCAGAAAATTACCAAAAATTCACCCTAAGCTATATTTGATATTCCGAATTAAAAAATGAAGTCTATTTTACAAAATTCAAAACATATAAGTCACATTAATTAATTTAATAATTAATTCCCGTTGTCAGAGAAAATAGCGTGTTTTTATGAAACAATAAGTATCAAAAGATTAACACCAGTTTATGTCCAATTTCAAAGTGAAATTGATTCCAATGTCCACCATTCGATTAAATGGTAAAAATATATTCTAATTTCACTTCAAAACCAATTCCAAAGGTAATATAATCATATAAATAAATTATATTAAGAAGCACTTTTGATGTAAAATGCAGTATTTTTCACTATTCATTAAAAAATGAATATTGTCTGAAAAATACCAAAAATTCACACAAAGAAAAATTTGATGTCCCAATCATAAAGAATAAGTTTATTTTGACAAACTTAGTTTATAAAATTGTCAAAATATATATTCAAAAATGGTTTGCCATCAAAAGGCAGTAAAACTATCTTTTAAAAATATTAGTGTATTCCATGCTTAAGATTGGATTTATTTTCATTTTAAGCCTATAAAACACTATCTAATTCATTAATAGACCTAGATAAAAAATATATATTATTCATTACATACTTGGGATGTTACAAGTTGTTCATGTGGTAAAATATCCATTATATCCAGAATTATATTAATGATGTAGATATCATATATATCATATATATCCAGTATATACATACATTTATAATATTACATAACATTTTGAGGTAAGAAATGAAATGCACCGTTCATGGAGACAGTAAGCCATACATACGCATGAACGCTACATTCATTTCTATTTCGTATTTAGTGGAATGAAATAATAATGATATAAAGGTATATTATAATTCCAGTATAATATCATATATAATATCATTTACTCTATCCCTTATGCATCCCACATATGGCATTAACGATTCAAATCACTTTGAGGGGGCGGTAGTCCGCACTTCCTAAAATGAAATTATCGTGTTTACCCATAATGGAAATCATAATGGTATTCCATAAATGAAAAATACAGAAGCATAATGAAAACATAAACATAATATATATCATATATAAATATAGTGACATCTTAATGGCCACTATGAGAGGTGTTAAAATAATATTGAACAATCATTGTTTCATGAGGCAGTAATTCGCCACCCACGGAAACAGTATGTTCTTTAACCCTTAGAAGAAGGTGTGTGTAAGTTTAAATCAAATAATTCTCATAAAAACATCCTAGTATATTTAATATATTGTTGTTGTTACAAAATAAAGGAATAAAAATAGTTTAAGCGGTTGGAGAAGAAAAATAAAACAAAAGAACAAAAGTGAAGACATTACCTTTAAATCGGGTAACTCTTTTTGATTTGAGCCAAAGGCTTCCTTGGGAAGACTTCTTCCAAATGTGAGGCTTATAGGAGTAAGATAGGAAAGTTGATAGAGTATTTTGTCTGAGTTTTTCTGAGCAAAATGGCTTTGATGGTGTGAATAAGGTGGTAGAGGTGGGGGCCTTTTATAAGAGGAGAGGAGGGGCACTATTGGAAATTCATAAAATGTTACTTTATTATATAATGAAATTCTGATTTTAAAGGTCCCACAATTATAAATTTTGAGGATACGGTGATAATGGTTATAAATATTCTCATCCAATATGTTTTTGACTAGTTTATTTCTTATATTTTACATTATCTTTTCATTTTATTTAAATCATTAATTAATGAGGTAATCGTTGCATCATCATGGTGTCATAAAATATTTAATTAATTTAATGCCTCAAAATTATAAAAAAATTTCATGATGTAGGAAATATTTTTATCTTTCTAATTAATATTTATATTCTAAAATTTACCTTATATAACCCCATGTAATAATTGTTTTAGTAAAACAACACATGTTTGTGACAATTTTATTTTTACTTTAAATAAAAAGTTATTAAAGTCATTTTCTTACCCGAGTGGTTCGATGGGTTCCCCAAGTTGACCAATGGATTTTCTTGGTCTTCAATGACTCATTGAATAAGAGTAGTACATGTTTCAAGGTAATTTTATATTATTATAATATTATTTTTACCTTTAATTACACTATTTACCATTAATCGTAATTAATAAAACAAAAAAGTTAATATTCACCAAAAATTATTTTCATCTCATTGAACAAAATTTTTCTTCCTAATGACAACCATGTATGTTGGATTTTTGAAATTCAATACACAGAAGTGGTAATGTTTCATTTAAATGAAAAATCAGTTTTTTTAACTACCACTTAGTGGTTTCACTATTCATCAAAAAATGAAGTTTTTCAGAAAAATACCATACATTAATTCTAAGATATAATTGATATTATGATTTCAAAAATGATTTATATTTTACAAAATTCCAAACATATAATTTTCATTAATTAATTTTAATTAATTCCTCTTGTCAAAACAAATAGCGTGTTTTTAAGAAGCAATATCCATCAAAAGATTGTCAATTGTTTAAGTCCAATTTCAAAGTGAAATTAATTATAATGACAACCATTGGATAAAATGGTAAACTTATATTATAATTATACTTTAAAACCACTCAATGGTCTAATTTATCACTATTAATTATTTTGATTAAAAAAAATTTTAATTAAAATTTAGTAATTTTCACTATTCATCAAAATAGAAAAGTTATCCGAAATGTTCAAAAATTTCACCCCGGGCTAAATTAGATATTCCAAATTAAAAAATGAAGTCCATTTTGAAAGATAAAATTTATAAAATTTCAACAATTGTGTATTTCTATTCATAACGGCTACTTTGATTGGTTGTGGTGTGTGTTAGAACTTGAAGTTGCGTACAACATACGCTACTGTATTATTCAAAGAGAAGTGTACTGTGGAAACTTGGGATGTTACATTCTCTACTCCATCAATAAATTGCGTCCTCGCAATTTTAAAATTTTCTTCAAAAATAAAGGGTTGAAAATAGAAAATACCTTTGTGGAAAACCAATATCGGAAATAGGGTTTATAAAAATATAAGTTTAAAAGAAAGAAAGAGAAGTACAAGGGTCACCCGAGATAGCCCATACTAGGATTATATGAAAATATGGATATGGAGGAGAAACAACCCATCATGTTCTGATGGAGAGTTGTAGAAAACAGGATTATGAGAAAGGTAACTACAATAAAATCACAAACATGTGATGGGTAAAACGGTCATTGATTCCCTAATTGAAAAATTAAACCGACAGCATTTTTGTTTAAAGTTTCCTTTCATAAAGTTGAGGAAAGTATTTTGGAGATTTACTATGAATGTAAGGAAATATACTTATTTGTCATGTATACTTTCATTCATTAATAAATGTTTACCACAAACCCATCTTTCACTCCAAAAGGTAATAGAGATCAAAAATATTCTATTTATCATAATTGTATAAGGTTCCAAATATTAACACATACCATTTAGATTAGGAAAACTATTTTGTAATAATCAGGGACTTCCTGTAGGCTAGTGGTAGGTAATAAAGTCCTATCACACTATGGTTGTGGGTTTGATTCCTGCAGCTTTGTCTGACGTGATGGGTTATCCCCCGACATGCAGGTTGTCCTTTTACTAAAACTATAATATTATAATATTCCAAAAATAATCTTTAGAAATGGTTTAACCTTAAACAATACTATCCAAAGTTCAACCTAATCCATTCAAACCTTTATAGTTATCCAAAATACCTCTCTCCAGACTTTCTCTAAAAGGTCTCTAAATTCTAAAATCAATTCATCAGATTCCCCAAACAAAGTAAAGTTTCTCTTATTGTCATATAATAAAAATATGATTACATTCATCATATTAAAACCTTAATGAAAACAACAAGTACTGCAGTACAATCCTTATATATATCACATTATTCTTATAACCATAATATAGTTCTAGAGTCCAAAAGCACAAATACAATAATTATTCCACTTCAACTGTATTAACAACATAAGTTTGGCCTTGATCCCTTGCCCTTCTCTAAGGTAAGTTTACCAAACACTTAGGACATTCATTTGCATAATGCCCCATTTTCCTGAAATTATAACATTAAACATTGACAACCTCATTATTTCATTTACAATTACAAGCCTGGTGACCTTTTTCTCCACATTTGTAACAAACTCCCATTCCCTCAAGGAAAGTACCGGGGTGATTCTTCCCACAATTATCACATTATGGAAAATACACCTTTCCTTTTTCCCTTTATCCATCTCTTGTTCCACCTTTCTCTTCTTCTCTTTCATTAATTTATGGTCATAAGATTTAGAGAATTCATTTTATATCTTGATAGAACACGAGGAAATATCTTCAAACGTTGAGAAATATTGTGATACTAAAGCTCGATGGAGAAGTGGTTTTAACCCATCAAAGAAATTATCAATCTTACATTTAGTATTATGTATATAATCTGCAGCGTAACTCGCTAACCTTGTAATGTTGGCCTCATACTTTGTGAAATTTTCATCCTACTTTTTTCTCAGACTCAGAAATTGCCTCTCCATATATGCTCAATGGTCATGTGGAAAGTATTTTTCTAAGAAAATTTCCTTAAACTCCCTCCATTTCATGGTTGATACTTTCTTCATCTTCCTTTGTGTTTTGAATCAGTGACCACCATTGATCAACATCTCCTGTGAGGCGGTAAAATTCCATGATTACCTTTTCCCTTTCACTACGCCCCAAGGCATGGAATATTTTATCAAAGGAATTTATCCGTTGCTCAGATAATAAGGGATTTGTACTCCCATTGAATGTTGGTTGTTGTTGCCTCATGAAGCGGTCTAACATTGATCCTCCACGTTGTGGATCAGGGTGCTCCATACGAGTAATGTTATTATTCATAACCTGAGTGAGTTGTCCCATTATGGTGATAATTTGATCAGCACTAGTTATATCACTAGATCCACTATAATTATCTTTAGTAGGAGGTAAATCCCTACATGGAGAGCATTCATTGATATAGTTTCCATTCCTTCCACTAGATGCCATTTCTAGACAATGTCATAAACTATATTAGTTTATGAATCGAAATACATAACTACAAACTTGCAAAACACAAAACATAAATTGAACAATTTATGGATATAATCCATAATCATAAAAAATATTCTTTGAGAATGTATATACTCATAAGCCCTCCATAATGGTTTGTAAGGAAAATGAGAATTATCCTAAGCATATCCCCCGGGAGTGTCGTAACCAAGAGTGCAGGAAGGCCCATTGTGTTGCACCAGTTCTCATTCGATTCTAGCTCAAAGCGGTGTTTTTGGGATTTACCCCTTGGTACATATGTGACAGAGCCGCCTCTACCTGCTCGTATCCAGAGAGGGATGTATTACTCGGAAAACTCACAAAATCTCTATAATACCAAAATTCTAGGATGTTCTTATATACTAATCATCAATGTCTATGGTAGGGATATGTGCTCTAATCAGAGTTTTTCTAAATCTTGCTTCCAAGGTTAGTACTAAACTGCCTCTGATACCAATTGTAACGCCCCGACCCCAGTTACGCAGAGTCGGTGCATTATTACGTAACATTGGAATGATCACAAAAGGTCATGTCCCGAAATACCGATTAGTTTTGTAGCCTTGGAAACACTAGATACATTCATAAATGTTACATTACATAATAAAATGAAAAAAATACAATAACATAGTCTCCATAGTCCACACTCATATCCCCTTCAGATGATCCCTGCAGGTCAGTCATAAAATATTTCTTCACATCCTGGAAAAATTAAAACATTGAAAGGGGTGTGCTAAAATGCTCAGTAAGGATAACAATATTGCGGAAACATTCAAAAATAAACATCAACATTTGAGGCAATGTATAACTAAAACAAAATCCTTTTAAACTTGAACATCATCATAATATGGAAAAATGAAATGAAATAATACCATTTACATATTCAAATGGATATTCTTCTAGTCGAATAATCACATGAAATATCAATAACCACCTTCATAATGATGAAATTCATAAGGCCAGACTATCATAACCACGTAGCCAAGGCCTCGTTCCAAGAATAAAAATAAGATTTTTTCAAGGCCTCGTTCCAAAACACTAGTTTGTCTCATGAGACCTACCAATGCATCAAGGAGCTGTAGTGGGCTCCACCCGTCACTTATTAAGTCCAATGCATTCCTCATACGAACAGGATTAAACATATCATAAAACAAAACATAATCATATCACATAAAACATTCATAAAGGAAACATAACATTTCTACATTTCAATCACAATATATCAATTCAACACATTTATATAATAAAAACATTGTCAAAACCATTTTCAATACCAAAATAAAAGAAAATTAAAACAGGGTATTTATTTTTCATTTAAAAAAAGTTATGGATTGTAGAGGAAGCTGAAACTCCAATAATGGTCACGGTAGCAGAGAAGTCGTTGTCGCCGCATACGTACGACAAAAAAATTTCCCTTTTGTCGTTTAGTAAAACGCTTCGTATAAAAAATATTCCTTTTGAATAAATGTAAAAGTCAAAGGGGTTTAAACACCATATAAAATAAAGTTGTGCATAAAACCAAATATGCCTTAATGAAAAGAGATTAAGAAGAAGTCCATTTCAAAGATCATTTTTTAAAATAAAATAGATATATAATGTATATTCACTATAATTACACATAAATAAAGTACAAATAAAAGATAGGACATAATAATATCATGACATAATTTGAAAGTAGGAGAATAACCCAAAGAAGGGAAATTTGGTTAAGAAGTTCCCTAACCTCATATTCGACTTGACTTGATCGTTCTTTAACCTCCCGAATAAAAAAATAGAGTTAATTTATACTTTCTTAAGAACTTTTTTCAAGTTCATTATTCCTTTTATATCACTTATTACCATGTTATGAACATTATGTAATTATTTAAGTTAATAACGGTCGTTTTGTCGATCTTTGGTACTTGAGTTAAAAATTAACTTCTTATAATTACAAGTTGTTCATGTGGTAAAATATCCATTATATCCAGAATTATATTCATGATGTAGATATAATTTATATCATATATATCCAGTATATACATGAATTTATAATAATACATAACATTTAGAGGTAAGAAAAGAAATGCACCGTTCATGGAGACGGTAAGCTGTACGTACGCATAAACACTACTTTCATTTCTATTTTGTATTTAATGGAATGAAATCATAATGATATAAAGGTATATTATAATTCCAATATAATATCATATATAATATCATTTACTCCATCCCTTATTCATCCCACATATAGAATTAACGATTCAAATCACTTTGAGGGGGCGGTAGTCCGCACTTCCTAAAATGAAGTTATTGGGTTTACCCATAATGGAAATCATAAAGTTATGACATAAATGAAAAATACAGAAACATAAGGAAAACATAAACATAATATATATCATATATAAATATAGTGACATCTTAATTTCCACCATGATAGGTGTGAAAAGAAGATTGAACAATCATTGTTTCGTGAGGCAGTAATTCGCCACCAACAGAAATAGTATGTTCTTCAACCATTAGAAGAAGTTGTGTGTAATTGTAAATAAAATACTTCTCATAAAAACATACTATTATATTTATGATACTGGTTTTGTTACAAAATAAAGAAATAAAAATAGTTTAAGGGGTTGGAGAAGGAAAATAAAACAAAAGGACACAAGTGAAGACATTACCTTTAAATCGGGTAACTCTTTTTGGTTTGAGCCAAAGGCTTCCTTGGAAAGACTTCTGCCCAAAGTGAGGAATCGAGGAGTAAGAGAGGGAAGTTGAGAGATTATTTGAAAATAGTTTGGCCAAGAAAAATGTAATTGAAGATGTTAATAAGGTTGTAGAGGTGGGGGCCTTTTATAAGATGAGAGGAGGGACACTATAGGAAAGTCATAAAATATTACTTTATTATATAATGAGTTTCGAATTTTAAAGGTCCCACAATTAAATATTTCTGGGATAAGGTGAGAAGGGTTCTAAATATACTCATCCAAAAGGTTTTTGACAAGTGAATGTCTTAGATTTTACATTATCTTTTCATTTTATTTAAATTGTTAATTAATGAGGTAATCACTGCATCATCATGGTGTCATAAAATATTTAATTTATTTAATGTCAAAAAAATATAAAAAAATATCATGATGTAGGAAATAGTTTTATCTTTCCAATGAATATTTATTGTCTAAATGATAACTTATATAACCCCATGTAATAATTGTTTTAGTAAAACAAAACATGTTTGTGATAATTTTATTTCTACTTTTAATAAAAGGTTATTAATGTCATTTTCTTACCCAAGTTGCCCCATGGGGCCCCCAAGTTGTCCCATGGATTTTCGTGGTCGGAAATGACTCATCCAATAAGAGTAGGACATGCTTTAAGGTAATTTTATATTATTATAACATTATTTTGAGCTTAAATTACACTAATTACCTTTAATCGCGATTAATAAAACATAAAAAGTTACTATTCTACAAAAAATATTTTCATCTCATTGAACCACATTTGTCTTCCTAATGACAACCATGTATGTCGGATTTTTTAAATTAAATACACATAAGTTTTAATGTTTCATTTAAACGAAAAATCATTTTTTAACTACCACTTAGTGGTTTCATTATTCATAAAAAATTGACGTTTTTCAAAAAAATACCAAAAATTCACTCTAAGATATAATTGATATTCTGAATTCAAAAATGATGTCTATTTTCCAAAATTACAAACATATAAGTTTCATTAATTAAATTTATAATTAATTTCCGTTGTCAAAACAAATAGCGTGTTTTTTAGAAACAATTTCAATCAAAAGATTGAAAATTGTTTTTGTCCAATTTCAATGTGAAATTATTTCTAATGACCACCATTGGATAAAATGGTAAAATTATATTCTAATTATACTATAAAACCACTCAAGGGTATAATTTATCACTATTAATTATTTCGATTAAAAAATTTGTTTTTAATTAAAATTTAGTAATTTTCACTATTCATCAAAATATAAAAGTTATCTGAAAAGTTGAAAAATTTTACCCTAGGCTAAATTCGATATTCCGAATCAAAAAATGAAGTCCATTTTGAAAGTTAAAATTTATAAAATTTCAAAAAGTTGGTATTACTATTCATAACGGCAACTTTGATTGGTTGTGGTGTGTGTTAGAACTCGAAGTTGCGTACAACACACGCTACTATATTATTTAAAGAGAAGCGTACCGTGGAAACATGGGGTTTTACATTCTCCCCTCCATCAATAAATTGCGTCTTCGGAATTTGGAAATGTTCTTCGAAAATAAAAGGTTTAAAATAGAAAATACCTTTGTGGAAAACCAACATCGGAAATAGGGTTAATAAAAATATACCTTTAAAGGAAAAAAAGAGAAGTACAAAGGTCACCCGAGATAGCTCATAGTAGTATTATATGAAAATATTGATATAGAGGAGAAACAAACCATCAAGGACTGAAAGAGAGATGTAGAAAACAGGATTAAGAGAAAGTTAACTACAAGAAAATCACAAACTTGTGATTGGTTAAACGGTCATTGATTCCCCAATTGGATGAGTTAACCGACAACATTTTTGTTTTAAGTTTCCCTTCATAAAGTTGAGGCATTTATTTAGGAGATGTAATAAGAATGTAAGTAAATATACTTACATGTCATGTAGACATTCATTCATTAATAAATTTTTACCACTAATGCATTTTTCACTCCAAAAGGTAATAAAACTCAAAAATATTCTATTTATCATAATTGTATAAGGTTCAAAATATTAACACATACCATTTAGATTAGGAAAACTATTTTTTAATAACCACAGAATTCCTGTAGGCTAGGGGTAGGTAATAAAGGCATGTCGCACTATGGTTGTGGGTTCAATTCCTGCAGTTTTTTCCAACGCAATGGGATATCCACCGACCTACAAGTTGTCCTTTTCTTAAAACTATAATATTATAATATTCCAAAAATAATCTTCAGAAATGTTTTAACCATAAACAATACTATCCAAAGTTCCACTTATTCCATTCCAACCTTTATAGTTATCCAAAATACCTCTGTCCAACTTTCACTAAAAGTTCTCTAAATTCCAAAATCAATTCATCAGATTCCCCAAACAAAGTAAAGTTTCTCATATTGTCATATACTAAAAATATGATTACCTTCATCATATTAAAACCTTTATGAAGACAACATGTACTGCAGTACAATCATTATATATCTCACATTATTCTTATAACAATAATATAGTTCATGATTCCAAAAGCACAAATTTAATAATTATTCCACTTCAACTGTAGTAACAGCATAATATTGGTCTTGATCCCTTGGCCTTTTCTGAGGTAAGTTTCCCTGATGCGTAAGACATTCATTTGCATAATTCCCCATTTCCCTACAATTATATAATTCAACATTGACAGCCTCATTCTTTCCTTTGCAATTAGGAGCTTGGTGACCTTTTTCTCCACATTTGTAACAAACTCCCATTCCCTTTTGGCAAGTACCGGGGTGATTATTCCCAAAATTATCACATAATGGAAAATCCTTCTTGCCATTTTCCCTTTATCTGCCTCTTGTTCCACCATTCTTTTCTTCTCTTTCTTTACTTTATGTTCATAAGATTTTGAGAATTCCTTTTCTGTCTTGATAGCACACGAGACTATATCTTCATACATTGAGAAAGATTGTGATACTAAAGCTCGACGGAGAAATGGTTTTAACCCATCAACTAAATGATCAATCTTACTTCTTGGGTTACGTATATAATCTACAGCGTACCTCACTAACCTTGTAAAGTAGGCCTCATAATTTGTGACATTCTCATCCTCCTTTTATCTCAGACTCAGAAACATCCATTCCATATCTACTCGATGGCCATGTGGAAAGTAATTTTCTACGAAAATTTCCTTAGATTCCCTCCATTCCATACTTGATACTTCTTCATCTTCCTTTGTGTTTTGAATCTGTGACCACCATTGATCATCATCTTCAGTGAGGCAGAAAAGAGCCATGATAAAAATTTTCCCATTCACTACTCCCCAAGGCATGGAATATTTTATCTAAGGAATTTATCCATTGCTCAGATACTATGGGATTTATACTCCCATTGAATGTTGGTGGTTGTTTCCTCAGGCAGCGGTCTAACATTGTTCCTCCACATTGCGGATCAGGGTGCTCTATACGAGTAAGGTTATTATTCATAACCCGAGTGAGTTGTCTCAGTATGGTGATAAGCTGATCAGCACCAGTTGTATCACCCGCTCCTCTATAATTATCTTGAGCCGGAGGGAAATCCCTACATGGAGTGCGTGCAATGATACGGTGTCCATTCCTTCCACTAGGTGCCATTTCTAAACAATGTCATAAACTAGATTAGTTTGTGAATTGAGATACATAACAACAAACTTGCAAAACTCTTTACATAAATTGAAATATTTATGGACATAATCCATAATCATAAAAATGTTTTCTTTGAGGAAGTATATACTCATTAACCCTTCATAATGGTTTGTAAGGAAAATGAGAATTATCTTAAGCATATCCCCCGGGAGTGTCGTAACCACGAGTGCAGCAAGGCCCGTTGTCGTGCACCAGTTCCCATCCGAGTCTAGCTCAAAGTGGTGTTTTTGGGTTTAACCCCTAGGTACATCTGTTCCAGAGCCGCCTCTACCTGCTCATATATAAAAAGGGATGTATTACTCCGAAAACTCACAAAATCTCTATAATACCAAAATTCAAGGAAGTTCTTCTACACTAATCCTCAAAGTCTATCATAGGGATATATGCTCTAATCAGAGTTTTTCTAAATCTAGCTCCAAGGTTAATACTAAACTGCCTCTGATACCATCTGTAATCCCTTGACCCCAGTTACCCAGAGTCGGTGCATTATAACATAACATTGGCATGATCACAAAAGATCAAGTCTCGAAATACCGATTAGTTTAGTAGCATTGGAAACACTAGATACATTCATAAATGTTACATTACATCATAAAGTGAAAAACTACAATAACATAGTCTCCATAGTCCACACTCATATCCCCTTCAGACTATCCCTACAGTTCAGTCATTAAATATTTCTTCCCATCCTGGAAAAATTAAAACATTGAAAGGGGTGAGCTTAGATGCTCAGTAAGGAAAACAATATAGCGGAAACTTTCATAAATAAACATAAACATTTAAGGCAATGTGTAACTGAAACAAAAGCCTTTTAAACTTGAACTTCATCATAATATGGAAAAGTGAAATGAAATAATTCTATTTACATATTCCCATGGATATTCAACTAGTCGAATAATCACATGAAATATCAATAACAACTTTCATAATGATGGAATGAATAATGCCAGACTATCACAACCACGTAGTCATGGCCTCGTGCCAAGACTACAAATAATATTTTTTCAAGCCCTCATTCCAAGACACTAGTTTGTCTCATGAGACCTATTGATTCATCGAGGAGCTATAGTAGGCTCCACCCATCACTAATTAATTCCAATTCACTCCTCATATTAATAGGTTTAATGATATCATAAACCATAACATAATCATATCAAATAAAACATTCATAAAGGAAACATAACATTTCCACAATTCAATCACAATATATCAATTCAACACATTGGTAAAATAATAACATTGTTAAAACCATTTTCAATACCAAAATAAAAGAAAATTAAACCTTGGTATTTATTTTTCATTTAAAAAAAATTATGGCTTGTAGAGGAAGCCGAAACTCAAATAATGGTCACGGAGGTAGAGATGTCGTTGTCGCCGCATACGTATGAAAAAAAAACATTCCATTTTGTTGTTTAGTAAAATTATTCATATAAAAAATATTCCTTTTGAATAAATTTAAACGTCAAAGGGGTTTATACAACGTATAAAAGAAGGTTGTGTATAAAACCAAATATGCCTCAAAGAAAGGAGATTGAGATGAAGTCCCTTACAAACATCATTTTTTTAAAATGGATCTATAATGTGTATTCACTATATGTACACATAAATAAAATAAAAATACAATATAGGACATAATAATATAATGACATAATTTTAAAGTAAGAGATTAACCAAAAGAACGGAAATTGGGTTTAGAAGTTCCCTTACATCGTGTCCGACTTGACCCGATCGTTCTTTAACCTCCTGAATAATAAACTAGAGGTAATTTATACTTTCTTAAGAACCTTTTTCAAGTTAATTATTTCTTTTATATCACTTATTACCATGTTATGAACATTATGTAATTATTTATGTTAATAACGGTCATTTTTTCGATCTTTGGTACTCGAGTTAAAAATAAACATCTTATAATTACAAGTTGTTCATGTGGTAAAATATCCATTATATCCAGATTTATATTTATGATTTAGATATCATATATATCATATATATCCAATATATACATGCATTTATAATATTAAATAACATTTAGATGTAAGAAATGAAATGCACTGTTCATGGGGACGGTAAGCCGTACGTACGCATGAACGCTACTTTCATTTATATTTCATATTTAATGGAATGAAATCATTATGATATAAAGATATATTATAATTCCAATATAAAATCATATATAATATCATTTAATACATCTCTTATGCATCCCACATATGGTATTAACGATTCAAATCACTTTGAGGGGGCGGTAGTCCGCACTTCATAAAATGAAATTATCGCGTTAACCCATAATGGAAATCATAAAGGTATGCCATAAATAAAAAATAAAGAAGCATAATGAAAAAATAAAAAAATATATATATCATATATAAATATAGTTACATCTTAATGGCCACCATGAGAGGTGTTAAAATAATATTGAACAATCATCGTTTCGGGAGGCAGTAATTTGCCACCCACAGAAACAATATGTTCTTTAACCATTAGACGAAGGTGTGTGTAACTGTATATAAAATACTTCCCATAAAAAATCATAGTATATTGAAGATACTAGTTTTTTTACAAAAGGAAGGAATAAATATATTTTAAGGGTTTGGAGAAGAAAAATAAAACAAAAGAACACAAGTGAAGACATTACCTTTAAATCAGGTAACTCTTTTTGATTTGAGCCAAAGGCTTCCTTGGGAAGACTTATGACCAAAGTGAGACTTATAAGAGTAAGATAGAGAAGTTTAGAGAGTATTTGGGAAGATTTTTTCTGAGAAAAATGGCTTTGATGGTGTGAATAAGGTGGTAGAGGTGGGGGCCTTTTATTAGAGGAGAGGAGAGGCACTGTTGGAAAGTCATAAAATGTTAATTTTTTATATATTGAGTTTCAGATTTTAAAGGTCCCGAAATAATATATTTCAAGGATAAGGTGATAAGGGTTATAATGATACTTATCCAATAGGTTTTTAAAAAGTGTATGTCTTATATTTTACATTATCTTTTCTTTTTATTTAAATCATTAATTAATGAGGTAATCACTGCAACATCATGGTGTCATAACATATTTATTTTATTTAATGTCTAAAAATTATAAAAAAAATATAATGATGTAGGAAATATTTTTATATTTACAATGAATATTTATAGTCTAAAATTTACCTTATATAACCCCATGTAATAATTATTTTAGTAAAACAACACATGTTTGGGACAATTTTATTTTTACTTTAAATAAAAAGTTATTAATGTCATTTTCTTACCCAAGTGGCTCCATGGGGTCTCCAAGATGACCCATGTATTTTCTACGTCTGCCATGACTCATCCAATAAGATTAGGACATGTGTGAAGGTAATTTTATATTATTATAACATTTTTT
Source organism: Viscum album (assembly GCA_963277665.1). Taxonomy (NCBI): domain Eukaryota; kingdom Viridiplantae; phylum Streptophyta; class Magnoliopsida; order Santalales; family Viscaceae; genus Viscum; species Viscum album. The sequence goes on along the minus strand of OY728163.1, from coordinate 384,149,725 downwards.
TAACCATAAATTACACTAATTACTCGTAATCGTGATTAATAAAACATAAAAGTTACTATTCACCAAAAATTATTTTCATCTCATTGAACCATATTTTCATTCCTAATGACATGCATTTATGTCAGATTTTTGAAATTCAACACACATAAGTGGTAATGATTTATTTAAACGAAAAATCAGTTTTTTAACTACCACTATGTGGTTTCACTATTCATCAAAATTTGAAGTTTGCTAGAATAATACCAAAATTTCACTCTAAGATATAATAAATATTCTCAATTAAAAAAATATGTCTATTTTACAAAATTCAAAACATATAATTTGCATTAATTAATTTTATAATTTATTCCTATTGTCAAAACAAATAGCTTGTTTTTAAGAAACAATATCAATCAAAAGATAGACAATTGTTTATGTCCAATTTCAAAGTGAAATTAATTCTAATGACTACCATTGGATAAAATGGTAAAATTATATTCTAATTATACTTTAAAACCACTCAATGGTATAATTTATCACTATTAATTATTTTGATTAAAAAAGTTGTTTTTAATTAAAATTTAGTAATTCTCCCTATTCATCATAATATAAAAGATATCCGAAAAGTTCCAAAATTTCACCCTAGGCTAAATTCAATATTTTGAATTGAAAAATTAAATCCATTTTGAAATATAATATTAATAAAATTTCAAAAAGTGGGTATTACTATTCATAACGGCTTCTTGGATTGGTTGTGGTGTGTGTTTGAACTCGAAGTTGCGTACAACACAGGCTACTGTATTATTCAAAGAGAAGCGTACCTTGGAAAATAGGGGTGTTACAGTTAATCAGTGACATAATAAGAGAGAAAGTGACCCAAGGCCACTTATCCTGCCAATTGCACTTGAATTTGTTTTACACATTTGTTGAATGGAGAGCTAGAGTTTCAGGTTGATTATTTAATATCACACTTATTTTTCTAAGTCTTGATAGAATGTTGAAATAACTTGAAAACAAGTATATGGGTTTTCATATCATGAGGTATCAGGATCAGTTGGTAATGGATAACGTTGTTTTCAAAATCAAATCCTCTTGTTTTCTACACCGGTCATATCTCATGTAGAAATTGTGTAAAATTATTTATGGAACATTGCATAAGCATGGGTTGATATCCTCTCAATTTTGAACTTTTAATTTCTTGTTAATAAGGGAGAGATAAGTTAAATGAATGTCTAGTGGGGAGAAAGAAGTAATAGAAGAGATACGATTCTCATTTCAACATTGACACATTCAATTGAGGATAAGTTTTAAGGTATTGACAATAAAGTACAAAGGGGAGAATGTGGGGACCAATTTGTGTATAAGATGTATTTGTTGTCAAATGGTTTGAATAATGGCCAAAATAAAGAAGGGTCTATAAAGTTAATGGATATTGGTTGAAGTGGATAATCATATAGAATTTTTATGTATTCATTGAATTGGATGCCATTCTTTGGAAATACTAAATGTTGTCAACCAGTGCCAATAATGGAAAAACATTAAGAAGGAATTACAATGTGAATGGATGTTTTTTTAAGGGAATATTCTAGATGAATTATTATATATTCAATTGCACTGGATTCTACTCATGGTAAATACTCCATATTGTTTACAATAGTGGAGTATCATTCAGTGAGGATGATTGATGTGTTATTTGGAATTCATGTTCTCTAATGAAATGGTATAGGAGGCCAGAAGGTTCTAAGAGTGATTATGAAAAATGAAAAGATTCATATATTTTGTATGAAATGGAAATGATTGGAGAATTTTGTTTGAAGAAGAATAAAAGAATGGAATGCATGAGATTGACATTTAAAGAAGGGGATTGGAATTCTAGGTGGACATTCATTTACACTTACAACAATATTTCTTGTCTATGATAAAAAATGTTTCCAACCCATGAGCCAACCATCCAGAATTCAACCCAAGGCATGTGCAGGAAAAATAGGTTCAATCACGCCCATGGGGAATGAATACCAATTCTAGGCTTGAGAGCGGCAGTGGGTGTAGAGAGAGCCCATTAAGAGCACTTGTAGGCCACCATGAGGGGCTACACAGAGTCAATGATATAGATTCTGGGGTGCAAAGAAAGCTTGTAGTGAACACATTGTAGGGAAATACAGTGAATGGGGGAAGAGAATCCTGACTAGTTGTTGGGGGCAGTTGATTAATAAACTAAAAGAATTATCTCATCTCCTATTAGATGTGGAAAAACATTTTTAAAACTTGTAGGTAATCTCCTATGCTCGTCTCATCCCATGTCTAATTCGACATCTGATCATATGCAGTAGATGGATCTAATCCTAACCGCTCATCTCATCCAACATCTCATTAAATCCCATGGATTGTAGACGAGGAAGAGGATATACCCTCACATATAAAAGGAGTATCCCTAGATGAGATGATATGTTTCTCCCACATACCTGAGAGCTTCTATTTTTGAAAAAACAGTGCATCTCCCTATGCACCATTTCGTGAAGAGAAACCATGGGTCCTGTCTGTTTTTTCTCTACATATAAGAGTTCTCATGAGTCGTTGATAAATTATTTTCACTCTCAATTGTCTTCATGAATAATGGATACGCATTAACAGACAATACCTTTTCCCAAACCCTAATTGATATTTTTGAAATCTATGCCACTGTGATCTTGTGTGTGAGCCTCTATATGTCACTGAGCTTTGGGAAGAAGCATATATGTGCACCTCATCCAAAAAATAGAGCCACATATCCTTGCATGAAGAACATGACCCATGTCCACCCTCGTATCATGAGGACAAGAAGAATCTTCCTCAGGATTAATTTCTCACAAGATTAGAGGCTGCACCAATGAAGGTTTGAAGAAACATATATATATATATATATATATATATAAACCTAAACAAACACACTAACTAAGTGAAATAGGAAGGAGTAAGAGAAATAAAAGGAAGAGGAGAAGAGGACGACTGTGTGTGTTCTTAAAAAAATCACCCATTCGGGTTTAAATAATCACACTAGATAAAGAGAAGAGGAGGTCGTGCATGTATTCTCAAAGAATCACACCCATTAGGGTTCTCACAAAAAAATAAGAAGAGGAGAGCTCTTGATTGCATGAATTCATCTGCACACATAAATTCACTATAATTATGAACAAAAAAGTGTGTGAATCTGTGTAAAGAAGAAGGAGAAATAAAGGTATGAGAATTTTCAACATATATTATATAGGAATGATCACATTCATTTATGAACATAGGTGAAAAATAATTGACTCTGATGACACAATGTAAGTTGATCATAATTTCTGAAATAATAAAATAGTTGTTGGTGATTCTCATTGAAGAAAGAAGAAGATTAGTGCAGTTAGTTGTTTCACTAAAAAATTAGATGACCTCGTGCAGTAGGTTTTGCGCTATAAAAGAACATAAAGATAGAACAGAATTTCTTTCCAACTACATTGTATGTAATCAACTGAATTGAACTGAAATAGATAATGAGAATAAGAATCCTATTAAATAAGGAAGAATATTGTACTAGATAGATGTATAATGATCCAGAAAGTGTAAGATCATATCATACTCAAAGGAAGTTGGAATAAGATTATCTCTCTTCCCCCTCCGAGTGTAGCGAGCCACACTAACCATTAGATTGTTTTCCTAGTCAACCACTATAAAATCAAATCACCTTATAGTATAGAATCCATGTACTTGTCATCAACATCCATTGAAATGACTAGCTACTCACATTGAGTAGTGAACCTTGTAAAAATATTGTGTCCATGTTTTTATATGATTATATTATTGCATGTGATAGGGAAAAGAGAATAAGATAATCAAGATCTTAACAAGTCTAGAGGTACAAGTAAAAATAGTTGGAATTGGTTTAAAAAGTACAGAACATTGATTCCCCCACCCTCTCAATGTGAGGTATGTAAAAAACGGGTCCTCTCAATAAGTATGAGAACATTAGTGGAAAGTATAGATATTTTCTAGGAGGAACAACATAAATATTTTTAGAGATTGAATGAGGTCATCAATAAAAAACAAGTTAATGATAAATGGAATTTTTGGTGCATCAAATACATAAATCATTGATTATTTATAATTCCATCAAATTAATATAAATCTATGTATTAGGAAAAAAATATTTCTATGTTAGTTTACCAAAAATGGTTAATCCATTTACTGAACACGAATATAACCAATTATTCTTACATTATAGGTTTCAATATCATACAAAAAATCCAAACATTGGGTTCTACTTTGAAAAAGTTATAATTCATCCCATTACTCGGAAAATTTAATTACCATTAATGAATTGGTATTATTGATGCACTAGAATATACATTTAATTACCAATAAGGCTTATAATAGAGTGAAAAGTTGAACTATTTTTATTTAACTGTCTCCCAAAATAAATATTGTTAAAATATTAATTTATAATAATAATAAGTGTGACTACTAGTTCATCATTAATATTTAATCGTCAAATTATTTATCTATAAACAATGAAAATTAACAAGGACATTGCATATGAATGTGGTTGGAATAAAAACCTTATCTTCCTTCGGTCATAGATTAATGACTTGTGGCATTACCGAATTTGATTGGTTTTTACCCTACATACTGGTTGTCCTTTTCTAAAAAATAGTTAATATAATTTCCAAATATAAATATTATGGGAATCATTTAAATAGTGGAATATCTAAATTTTATTTTAACTATAGTTTATGATAAAACCTAAATACATAAATACCTCACCCATTTTATGTTCAGATTGGTATTTCATTGGTCTAGGGTTTATCTATAATATCATTACTTGGATTTCTAAATCATGAAACCTTATATTCAATCAAAAATACCTTCGGTTTAACCATGGTTACTTTTTAAATATCGAAATGCTTTAAAATTAATTGTAATGAAAAATTGGATTATCCTATGCATATCCCCTGAGGTTGTCAAATAGGTTCTTAGTAAGGTTAATTGTCGTGTACCAGGTTACCCTGAGTCAAGCCTAGAACATCCTATCAGAGTTGTTACTCTTATTTACATCTATGTGAGAACCACATCCACTTTTAGTATCCAGACTATGTTATATTTCTATGAAGACCCATATAATCAATACTTTCACAAAATTATAGGGTTTTCATCTATACTTAATAATATTCTACCTTATGGTTATGTTTTATAATCTTGGTTTACATAAATATAGTTCCCAAGGCTATTACTATACTTCCATTAATACCAATTGTAGTGACCCAGGCACAGATAGCTCGGAGCTGGTGTCTGTTATCTATTATATTTTCATGATTACATGGAATCAATCCCGAAAGGACCAATCAGTTTAGTAGTCCTAGTATAGAATATACATAAATGAGTCTTGTATTATAAAATGACTACACTAAATAAAACATATTTTTTTATTCAAAACACTTCAATAAAAATATCATGTATAACTCTAATCTATTTAGTAAATCCCTACATATCTTTTATAGTGAGATTCATGTATTCTGAAAGAATGAAACATAATAAATGTGAGCTTAAATTATTTTTAAGGGAAAAATGTAGAGGAATAAATAATTGATAAATTTGAATAATAATTTAGGCAGGGTAAATAACTTGAAACATGTACCTAGAAATCGCCAAACATAGAAGGAACTGAATAATCGATATGGAAATGTAATAAATAGAAATACATTGCATTCAAATTACATGATAAGGAAAAATAAATATGTAAATGTATGAAACTAAAAAAACAGACTATTAATCAATGAACTAAAATGAAAAGTATCCATAGATATGTTGACGTAAGATCTCATCGATCAATTATAACTAAAAAACTACAAGGTAAATTCTTTCTTAATGGACATCATTTTCAAGGAACATGAGGACCAAGTATCATTAATAACATTCAAAATATGGTTTAAAACCATGTATAGAAACCCATTTGTGCAATTATTCATCTCATGATAACCTATCGATGAATCGAAGAACTATATAAAGTTTGGGATCCACCCTTCAATGCCATTCCAAAAAATTAGCCATATTAAATGAACAAAATAATTAATATTCCTTATCAAATAACCATATTGGATGTCAATTATGGATCTATCAATAATCCCCCAATTAATAAAATTATTATCAAATTAGGCCCATATGAAACATGTTATACGATTTAGATAATTGTAATATCCAAGAAAAAATGAAATGGATAATAAAAAGAAATTAAAAGATGAGTGATCATAGGAAATTGAATAATTATAGGTGAATAAAAAATAAACCATGGAACTGGAGGTGAATACAATCCTCGGACAAATCAATAATAAACCATCCAGAGGAAGAAAAAGTATGGCACCGATACAAAAAATCTCATGTAGGGTAAAATAGAGTGTTTTTGTCATTTATGAAATAAAAGATTAACTTTTAAAAATATTCATAATGAAAATATCATTTTCCTTTGGAAAACCATTTGAAAATATTTTTCATTGAAAACCCATTTAAAAAATTCCTTAAAAATAATCCTATTAAAATTGGGAAGGAGGATTCATGAAATGATGGAGGATAAATCCGTACATGTTGTACGAGGTAAAAAGATATTCCATTTTTACAGAAAAAGGATAGAAAATGCCTCATTTGGAAAGTGACATGTAGATTCCTTATAAGTTATTAGTAAAAGAAAAAAGTTTAAAAGTGACATTACCTAATCATTTTAGATTCATTTTATAATTATTATTGAAAACATTTTAGATAAACATGGTTTTTAGAAGAAATCATGTTCTCTGACTAAAGATAGAAATAATCGATGGTTTTCTTTAAAAAAATTCTAAAACACATTAACCTCCAAATTGAGGATAAATGGTAATAATACATGGAAATAGTCATGAATAACAAGATATAATGAAAGTGGTTTTTGAAAAATTCTTATATAATTTCCTTGAATGGAAATTCCATTAAATGTTTATTAGGATTAGTTCTGATGAAAATAGTCTTTAAACATTCCAAAGTGTCCCGTACAACTTTGAAACAAATTTAAATCATAAACCACATGAAATTATAATATTAAATGTATGTATTAAATACCATTATGTAAAAAATAATTCATGATATAATATATAAAAATGGGTTTTAGAAACACCACACGAAATAAGTAATTATTGAACACAACATTTATCTCACAAATGTAAAAAGTGTGATGGATGTCCCTTACCAATGTGGTAACAAATTAATTGGAATCCCCAAAGGTATTAATCATTAAATAAAACATTTAAATACCTGAAATATAATTTTTTTCATGATATTATATGTCAATGTGTAGTAAGTAAACAATATATATATGAAATTAGGTGTTCAACAATTAGGTTTGCCCCATGTGCCAATGACCCATACACATGTGGTAAGGGAGCTTGCCTCTTATCCAAGAGACCAGGTTAAAAATTGGGTAGAGGTGAATTTCTGGGTTACTGTAGTAGGTATTGTAGCAGAAATTTTTTGGTACTTTAGTAGTCGGAACTATTCACCCGATTTGGGCTTTCGGGCCACCGATTTGGGCCTACGGGTCTAAAGGGCCTTCGGGTCATCAAGGCCATTGGGCCATAAGGCATTCGTGCTGTAGGGCCTTTGGCCCATATAGACCATTGAGTTTCCCAGTTCCCACATAGAAGTCCCTAGTAAAAGATCATAGCATCAATAGTATAAGTCACTAAAAGTTGAGCTAACCGGATTGGACGAATGAGAGGGTATGGAAACCGCCATCGTGACCATTCACCATGCATATTTGTATGGGGAAATTCAATCCGATCTGAATTGCAAGGGGGGGAGCTAGGAGAATAATGTTGCATAATATGGGGATGGATAGTTCTAGTGGGTTGGGCCTATGGGTCATGTAATGGGCATATATGCCTCTGGGCCTTTGGGTCTTGTATTGCAGGTCATGTATGACTTTCTGCATTGGGCCTATGGGTCATGTACGGGTTCCCCGTCAACCCATAAAAAGGGTATTATCCAATATAAAATAAAAAAGAAGGCATATGGGCCATTCAAGAAAGCATGCCTTATGTAATGAAAATGAGACAAGAATCCCTTACCTTATGTTTCCTTTTGGGGGAACACCCCTTAAATTACTATATAATAAAAAAATTATTTATTTATTTTCTTTAAAACCTTTCTTAATGATCATAATGACTTTTATTTCACATATTAAAATGTTTTGTATAACTACTCAATGAATTAATTTTTCATCAGTTGTTTTTGACCAAATCCTATTTATGTGTCAAAACAACAGTTATTTGTCAAATATGGTAATAGGGTTCATTATATAACATCTTCAAAATAATAACCATTAAATAAATATAATATTTTCACCTCAATTATTCATTTAAAATCAATCATTAAATATTTTTATCAAAATGGAAATCTATTACAATCATATAGAAGACAGGTTGTACGTATCCATGAGTGACATTCCCATTTTTAAATGATCATTGTGGAAAGAAGGTAAGTAACTCAAATATTTCAAGAACAATAATTATATATAAAATATAAGATTATTTAAAAATATATACTTATATATATATATAATTCTATGATGGAAAGCTAATCAAATCATGTCGAGGAGGCGGTAGTCCACATGTCCACTAACAGCGTTATCTCATTTAATATATGGGAAGGGGTAATAAATAAAATGATATATATAAATAAATATATATATATATATATTAAAATTTTAATTATGTAATTAATATATCTTTGATTCTTTTATTTCACATATGTTAAATTATGAGAATTCATTTATACATTTCAGGTATTGTGCGATCAAATCACTTCGCTTTGAGGGGGTGTTAGTCCACACTTCATAGACCTAGATTATCATATTCACAGAACTTTTAAAGAATAAAGGTATGTTATAAATAAAAAATACAATAGAATAAATATTATAAATAACGTATATATATATTATATAAATAGATTTTACATCAAAATTGACACTATAAGATGCGGTAATGGATAATTGGACAATCATCATTTAGGGCGGTAGTAGTTCACTGTACACAGAAACATTATGTGTGTTACCCATTAGATGGTAGTGTGTGTAATTATATGTTAGATTCTCAGTATAAAAACATCCTAGTATACTGAGTATAATTTTTTTTAAAATAATATAATAAAGAGATTTTAGGTGTTGGAGTATTGAGATGAAACTATAAAGATTGAGAAAAGATATTACCATTTAATCAGGTAAATTATTTTTGTCTAAACCAAAAGGTATCCATGGATTGTATTATTCCAAACGGTAGGAATATATGTATATTTTCAGGATTTTAAGAGGTTATTTTAGAATATCTTGGCCGAAAATAAGAGGTTTGAGAGGTGTGAGGAATGGTAGATGTGGAATCCTTTTATTGCGAAGGAAGAGGACTCTCTTGGTATTCTTGAACTGATTTTATGTGTGGAGATGTTATGACATAATAAAAATCATAAAAAACCACCCAAACTCTTAAAAATAAGGTTAATGGCCAAAATATTTCCAATAAATGGGTTTTATAAATGGGATTTGATCATTTGGGCCCTTAAGCATAGAGTTTTAGTTAATTTTTATGCGTAATTAAACATTAATCACCGTAATTAATTTTAATCACATTCCCTAATCATTTTTGTAAAAAATTAAATTTATGTTAATAGCCAATAAATATTTTCTTGATTAAATTGGTGTATTTTATATTTTCAACATTCACATCACAGAAGCAAAAAAATAGGATTAATTCTAATCTTACAAACAGATGGATTAAATGGTTTTAATAGGACAACAATCAAACGATTTTTAGGTTTTTATATTCAATTTAAAAAGGTAAATTTATTATAATGAAACAAATTATGTTAACATATGATTAATTTATACAATTTAACAATAAAATAAAATTACAATATAATTTAGCATCAACAATTATTTAAATGAAGAGGCAGCTTTTATAAAAAACAAATTGTTTTTAGTACTCATTAAATAATGTTATTTCTCATTGAAATCCAAAAAACTCATCCACAAGTAATTTTGACATTATTAAATCAAAAATAAATTTTATTTTATGAAATTAAATTTATATTACTTTTAAAATTAATATTTAATACAGGTTCTCCTTTAAAAGGCGGTAAAAATGCCTTAAAAATAATATAGGGTTTTAAGTAAAATATTGGGTTTGTATTTATCTTATGAATACCAAATTTATTGGATGAATATGAAAGATAATTGATTTAACATGAAAAATATATATTTCATTAATACAACTCACTGATTTTAATTAATTTAATCTATTATGGTAAAACATCTTCCTGAGCATAAAAGTAGTTTTCTATAAACCATTATTTTTATATACAATTGGTTATTATATTAAATTATAATTAATATTTAACCTATTAATTAATAATATATTATTATAAATTATATATTTTCATATGTAATTTAATACTATTTATAACCACTAATATGAATTGTAGGTTATATATTATTTTATTAAAAAATAGTGATCAAATTATTGATTTTTTCTTAGTAAAACTCGATATTGCATATAGATAAATCCACTGATGAATGTTTATTTTCAGTGTAACGAAAGATATACAGTATGTTTTTTTTGCATGTAACAAAAGAAAATTGGTGTTTAAAGCATTTAAATAAATAGAATCTATTTGAAATACTAAATATATTATAATTTATATAGATATTATATTACCTTATGTGCTTGTTGTCATGTCTCATACATGATATTGAACACAAGGTTCGTACATTAGTTTTTTATGGAATCACATTATCCCCACCTTATTTAAGGTGAATACTCACAATTTAAACGCAATAATGGTGATATGTTTTTAGATACATCCTACATTGAAACCCTAAATTTTGAGAATGGTGCAACAGTCATCATCTATAAAAGAGATAATGGAATGTATAAAGGTCACATAGACTACAATGTAAATAGGTTTCTATGTAAGAAGAATTAGTGAAAATTAGATATGCATACATGGAGGAATAGTGTAAATTTTTATAGGTATTTAATGAGTTCATGAATTAAAAACAATTGAATGATCAATTGAATGTTGAGAGCCTCAAATCCATAAATCATTGATCATTTTGAAGGCCACCGTTCAATAGAAATTAATATATTTTGAAACAAAATTAATTGTAATACATTTTACCTATGTTGGTTAATACTTTTACTATACATGAAAATAATAAAATATTCTTACATGATTGGTTTAAATCTCATATGATTAATGCTACCATTTTTTATACTATCACCAAATCATAATTCCTCCCTTTACTGAGAAAAATTAACTACCAAAAAATAATTTTTTTTAATCTTGATGCACTAAAAAAATATTTAAAGGGCCATAAGGCCTATAAAAGGGTGACAAGTCTTACTATTTTTCTTTAGCTATGTCTCACAATTAAATATGGTTAATATATTAATTAATAATCACCCATAGTGTTACTAGTGGTTCATTGTTAATATTTATTCGTTAAATTGTTTAACTAAAAACAATGAAAACTAAAAAGGACATTACGTAGGTTAGTTCTTGGTGGGAAACGCATATCTCCCTCTGGTCATGGGTTTAAGACCCACAACCTTTTTTCCTTTGATTGGTTGTCACCTAGATTACTAGATTTCATTCTCTAAAACACAATTAAAATAATTTCTAATATAAATATGATATAAATCCTTGTAATTAGGTTAATTTCTAAATAAAATTTTATCTATGGTTATGAATACAACCTCAATATATAAATACATAATCAATTTAATATCCACATAGGTCTTTACTTGGCATAGATTTTACTAATAATATCATTAATTGGATTTCTAAATCATGACACATTATATTCAATCAAAATATTTGTAGGTTTATCCATGGTTACTTACTATGTATCCAAATCCATAATAATTTTTTGTAATGAAAAATTGGATTATCCTATGAATGTCCCCTAGGAATGTGAAATAAGGAGCACAATAAGGCCCATTTTTGTGTAATATTTTTTCCCGAGTCAGCTCAGAATAAATTCTTGACGTTGTTACTCCTAGGTAAATCTATTCCAGAACCACTCCCACTTCGATTATCCTGATAGGTATGTATTGCTAGGAATACCATCATAATAAATATTTTACCAAAATTATAGGTTTTTCATCTATACTTCATCTAATTCAGACTTAGGTTTGTGATTTCTTATCAAGGTTTTTCCTAAATCTGGTTCTCAAGGTTGCTAATAATCTTCCAATAATACTAACTGTAGCAACACAGCCCCAGATAGCCCAGAGCCAGTGCTTGATATCAATTACATTAACATTATTGCTAGAAATCTATCCCAAAAGGGCTGATTGGTTTTGTAGACTTGGTAAAACAGATACATAAATGAGTATTGTATTAAAAATTATGACATTTATTACAACATATTGTTTTCTTCAAAACACAGAAATAAAAATCTATTAGGATAACTATAATACATCTAAAAATCCCACCATATCACTCATTATGCTCTACTGTGATTCAAGGGGAATGAAATATAATTAGGGTATTCTCAAATTCTCTGTGAGAAAAACATATAGCGGAAGAAATAAATAATTACAATGAATTATTATTATGGTTTGGTAAATAACTAGGCACATATACCGCATAATCATTAAACTGAGAAGGGACCGAATAAATAATTCAGAAATTTGATAATTTTAAAAAAATTACATTAAAATAACTAGATTGGGAAAAATAAGTATTGATTGGTATAAAAATAAAAAAAATGTCATTAATTAATTAACAGAATTGAAATTTTTCTACAGATATGTCAACATAAAATTTCATGGATCAATAATAACTACTACTAATATAAGGGAAATGCATTTTTAATGGACATCATGCCTAAGGAACATAAAGAATTGTTACTGCCATTGCCTTACACAAGACAGTTTAAAAAAATGGTTATAAACCCATTTAAACAATTATTCATATCTTGATAACCTTTCAATGCATTGAGGAGATAAATAATCTCTAAGATCCACCCATCATTTCCAGTCTAAAGTAATACTCGTATTGAATAATCAAAATAACTATTATGCCTTATCAAATTACTATATTGGATGACAAATATACATCTAATAATAATTTTCCAATTAATAAAATATCAATAAAAATAGTCAATGAATGTAACATGGTATAACATTTAGTAAATAGTAATATCCACGAAGAAATGAAATGCATTATAAGGGGAAATTCAATGTTGAATGATCATAGGAAATTGAATAACTGAAGGTGAATAACAAATAAACCAATTAAATGAATGTGAATACTATCCTTGTACAAATCAATAACAAACCATACATAGGAAGAATAAGGATGGTATTAATACAACAAATCCCATGTGAAGTAATATAGAGGGTTGTTGTTGATGAAATAAAATATTGACTTTTAAATATATTCTTGAAGAAAATAACCTTTTATTTGGAAAGAACTTTTGAAAATATTTTTCATCGAAAACCCATTTTAAAATATTTTTCACTTCAAAAAAAACTTTTAAAATTTATAATAATGATTCAATAAAATTTCATTGGATAAATCTATACATGTTGAACGAGATAAAAAATATTCCTTTTGTATGGAAGAAGGTTTGAAAATACCTTTTTTGTAACGATAAATAATGATTCCTTCTAGGAGATTGGTAAAAGAAAAACAGGGTACAAGTACCTTTACCAAAACCTTTTAAAATAGTTTTAAAATAATTTTAACATAATTTTCTAAAAACAATTTAATAAAACATGGTTTTTAGATGAAAATAAGTTCTCCGACTAAAGAGAGAAATAAATCCGTGTTTTCATAAAAACATTTTCTAAAAAAAATTGAGTACCTAAAGTGGATAAATATTAATAATTATTGAAAATGTTCATGATTAAACAAATAAAAATTAAAGGGGTTATTGAGCAATGGTTCTATAATTTCCTTTATTGTAAAATCCATTGAATGTTTATTAGTATTAGTCATGTGGAAAATAATGTTTAAACATTCCAAAGTGTCCCATAACACTTTGAAACATTTTTAAATTATAATCCTCACATACAAATAATATTAAATCAAAGTATTAAATATCATGAAGGAAAATAGGATTCATGATATGATATATAAAAATGGACAGTATATAGACCACATAGAAAATGTAAGTACTGAACATGACATTTATCTCATGAACGAAAAAAGTGTGATGGAAGTCCCTTACCAATGTGGTAACAAATGAATTGGAAAAACAAAAGATATTAAAAATAAAATGAATAAATTAAATACTGTGAATATAATCGTTTTCATTATATTATATGTCAATGTGGAAGTAAGTACACCATATGTTATAAATTAAGTGTATAATAATTATGTATGATTCTTGTAATGAAAATTTTACAAGTATCCCTTACCTTATGATTCCTTTTAGATGAACTTCCATTAAATTATTATATATAAAAAATATGTTAATTTTATACAATATTAAAAAAATCATTTTTTTAATTATTTTTATTTCCATTATTACCATTTTTTGAACAACGACTCAATAAAATTAAGGTTACATCGGGGGGTTTTGACAAAATTCAGTTTATGTGTTAGAACAACTGTTATTGATCCACTATGGTCATAGGGTTCATTATATAAAATCTAAATAATAATAACCATTAAATAATTATAATATTTTAAAATCAATTATAATTTTAAAATCAATCATTAAATATGGGTATGAAAATGAGAGTATGTTACAATCATGGATATGGAAGGTCCTACGTAGACATGAGTAACATTTTGATTTATAAATGATTATTATGAAAAGAAGGTAAGTAACAATAATATTTGTAGAATTATAATTATATAAAAAATATCATTTTATTTTATCATACATACTTATATATAGAATTATGTGATGTAAAAGGAATCACATCATGTCCAAGAGGTCGTTGTCCACATGTCCACGAACGACGTTTTCTCTTTTAATGTGTGTGAAGGGATAATAAAGAAAATGATATATATAAAATGGTAATTATTTCATGAATATATTATTACTATTTTTCTTATCACCTATGTTAAATTATGTTCATTCATTTATACATTCAATTTATCTTGCAAACGAATCACATCACTTTGAGGGGGTGCTAGTCTAAACTTCCTTAAACAAGATAATCTTACTAACGAAACTTGGAAAGAATAAAGGTATGCTATAAATAAAAATTAAAGAAGAAGAAAACATTTAAAATATCATATATATCATATATAAATAGATTTTCTATCGTAATTTCCACTATAAGCAGTGATAATAGAGAATTGTACAGTCATCGTTTCATGAGGTAGTAGTTCGTCGTACATAGAAACACTATGTTTTTTAAACATTAGACTGTGGTGTCTGTAGTTTTCATAATAACTATCCAAACAGAAACATCATTTTATATTTAGGATAATGGTTTTGTTTTAAAATAAAATAATAAATATATTTTAGGGGTTGGATAATGGAAATGAAACTAAAATATTGACAAATTATATTACCTTTTAATCAGGTAACTTCTTTTGGTTTAAACCAAAAGGCATCCATGGAAGGTATTATCCCCAAAGGGAGTAATGTAGATACATTTGAGGGATTTTGGGAGTCCATTTTATCATATCTTTGATGGACATAAGAGTATTGAGAGGTATGAGGAATGGGTAGAGGTGGTGGCCTTTATAGGGAAGGAAAAACACTCTCTTGGTATTCTTGAAATGAAGATAACTGTGAACATGTTCATTCATAATATATGTCATAAAAATACACAAATAATTATTAATGAGAGATTAATGGAATAAATATTTACACTTAATGGTTGTTGTACAAGTATATAGATCAAATGGGCCCTTAAACTTAGCATTTTAGTCCATTTTAAATTCTAATTACACCTTAATCACTATAATTAATTTTAATCACTTTCACTAATCATTTTTTGTAAAAACAAAAAATGATATAATTAAAAAATAAATATTATATTTATTTAAATGGTGTTTGTAATATTTTATAAATTTCAATCCCAAAATTAGACGATTTAGGATTATTGTTAATCTCATAGACTGGTGGATTAACTAGTTTTTTTAGAACCATGTTTAAAAGAGAGTTATGTTTTTATAATTAATTTAAAAATTTAAATTGATTCTAATGAAAAAAATTTATTAATAGATGTATAATTTATCCAACGTGACTTTCAAACATATATAAAATATAATTTAGCATTAATAATTATTTAAACCAAAAGGTAATTGTTTACTAAAACGCAGTATTTTTCACTATTCCCTAAAAAATGATGATTCCTGGAAAAACCCCAAAAATTAATCCTGTGATATTTTTTACATAATGAATTTTAAATTAATGTTTATTTTTTAAAATTAAATTGATAGTATTTTTGAAATTAATATTTAAAATAGTTTTTCCATTAAAAGGCGGTAAAAATACCTTAATAATGATATAGGTTTTTATAAAAAATATTGGGGTTTCTCTTATCTTTTGGTTACCAAATATATTTATTGAATACTAAAAATAAATGAGTTAATATGAAACATATTTATTAATTTAATATCACTCACTAATTGCAATTAATTTAATCTATATGGTTAAAACCCCTTTGTGAACGTAAAAATAGTTTTCTATAAATATATTGTTTTTATATTCAATTGGTTCTTAAATTCATTTCAAATTAATTTTTAACCTATAAATAATAATATATTATTATAAAATGTGTATATTAATAATTTTTTAAATACTATTCATAACCACTAATATAACTTCAGGGTTATATAGTATTATATTAAATAATAGTACTTTAATTATAGATTTTTTCTCTGTAAGACTCGATATTTCCTATAGAGTAGGACATTGAAGAAGGTAAATTTTTCATGTAAGGAAAGATATAGAGAAATGTCTCTCTTGCATGTAATGATATTCAACTCAGTTTTTTATGCATTCAAATACATAGAATCTATTTTAAACAGTAAATATATTATAATGTATTCAGATATTATATTACCTTACAAACATGTTGTTGAATGTCAAACATTCTATCGAAAACAGGGTTCTTATCTTAATTTGGGAAATTAACATATCCCATTTTTTATGATGATATTACCTAATAAGGGGACTTCCTTCATCCAAAAATCACATTTTATGAACTTGGAATAAAGTTTCTCCTTTATAAGGTCTTTAGTAAATTGTTCAGATGCACTTTATGCTCTTCCATGGCCTTGGATAATGTCATAATATAATCTATAAAGAATACCAAAAATATTTCTACATAGTCTATAAAGACTCCATTCATCAAGTTTAATGATATTTTTAGAGCATTACTGATCTGGAAAGGCATTACTATGAACTTATAAGGCATGTACCTTTTACAAAAAGTATTATTAGGGATATCCTCCTTCCACCAAACCTAGAAATATCCTAGCCACATAATAACCTTAGATAAGCATATTCATTCACATATATAATCAAATAAGTCATCAACTTGAGGAATATGATTCTTATTAATTATCATTATCTTGTTGAGAACATGATAATAAATGAAAAGTCACATTGAACAATACATCTTCTTGATAAAGAGGACAAGTGAACCCCTTGGTGAATCACATGTTTGTATGATCCCTTATCTAGATTCTACAATAGTTGTTTCTTCAACTCCTCATGTTCCAAAACATCCATTCTATATAGATTCATGTATAATATAATTTTCCCTTGTATAAGCATGATTGAAAATGCGACCGCTCAGCATAGAGGAAGACCAGTTAGATCCTTAGGAAATACATCATCATATTCCCTTGCAATGAGCTTGTCTTAATGGATGATATTTTCCTTATACTCAAAAATTTGAGAAAGACAAACATTCTCATAGGTAAATAATATATATTCTTATAATGTTGGTTCTAATGAATATTCATACCCATCATTCCACTTGAATAGAATCAAAGGATGAATCTCAATACGGAGGGTGATTTCCTTCTTATGGAAATGTATGTTAGGACTATAAAGGGGAAGCAAATCCACAACTAGAATTGTAATAGATTCTACTAAGGGATTATGACCTGGTTCTACTAATGTTCAACCCTCAAATTTTTATAGGGGATTATTTATATATATTAGATGCAATAATTTCCCTATTTTTTTCTTCACTGAAAGATCTAATTCCATTATTTGAGGTGGTGTTGGAATAGTTCTAATAAACATTAGTGATTTAAGGAAAAGCATAAAAATACAAAAAAAAAATTATGATCTCTATTATTGAATTTATAATTGGTGTACCTGTCACCACATCGTTGTTGGGATCCACCGTATTTGGATAGGATGAAAAAATGTCTCCCATACTATCATGCAGGTTTTTGGTTGTTTCTAAAAACCCTTAACTTATTGAATTGGTTTGAAGAAATGAATAATGAACTGATGGTTGACTAGGGAATTCCTTTCCACCATCACATTACCAAGATTCTCCTTCCAAAAATCATTAGTTGGGTTTCCTTCATTTCAATACATAAATCATTAACATTTTCCCCTTTGTCAATTTTTAAGGTGTTTCTTTCTGCACCTTTGAAAAGTGGGATGTTGAAATTTCATAGAACTATTACATTTACCCATCAGACCAAAATAATTAAACTCCGCATTCCACTTATCACCCTTGGGAAACCATTATGATTCTCTGATGTCCAATGTCACTTTTAATGAACATCAAACAATTTACTCATACCTATCAATGCCTTGGGAGGCCCTGAGTTTTTATAATAGTTTTTAGTGAACCAAAGAAGTGGAAATCCTTGAATTATTGGGTAATAACAAATCCATAGGTGTATCATTATTGTCATGTTTTTATTTCTACATATTCCCCGATACATTTTTCATCTTTTTTTCTTGAGGGAAAGTAAATCGCTTTCAATTTTAAGATGCAGAGGATGGGAAAAAAATTATAATTTTTTTTACAAAATTACTTCATCCCGGTAGCTTCAATCAATTCCTTAGACTTTATATTATTGACCATTTTCCACCAATTATTATCTTCTCCAACCATATTACAAAACATGCCTTAGAACCTTCTATTATTTGTAAAATTTATGGATATAGAAGAACATCTAAATGTCGTCTATCCATTGTTCCATGATTGTGGGATTATATGATCAATTGAATGTGTGAGACCATTATGGGATAATGTTCTCATTTGCTTATTTTTATTAATTAGTGGGAATTGGGTGCTCCTATGGATCTAGGATTCAATTCAAAACTAGAGCCATCAGAGATATTACCATCACAAATTTTTTTATTCCTACTCCCATCAAGTTGGGAATCTCATTGGATCAGTCGTCATATTTCCCATAACATTGATTGTTTAACTGATTCCTCCTATATATGGAAATTTTATAAAATAAATTGAAGATTAGGGAAGATTATTTTTAAACTATTTATCACATAAAAGATAATCTAATTACATTAAATCGATAACATATAAATTACATTTATTTTTTAACTTACATATTTCTGGGCCTCAATCTATGTTATCCAAGACCGATTTCCAAACATATATTCTTGTGGGTATTTTTTTACACTTAATAATGGTTTTAAATTAGATTATTAATTTATTAAAACATATCAATCAGGATTTTCAAGCCAATTTTATAGTAAGGTACATATTTATGTACCAATTTACACCAAGTCAAGCCTAAGGAACCTTGTCGTTGTTTCTACCCCAAGGTACATCAATGCTAGAACCACATCCACATGTTGTATCCCGATAGAGATGTATTTTCATGAAAATGTATATAATATATACTTACCTAAATTTAGGGATGTTTTCTTATACTTAATCTTATTCCCAAGTCCTTCACAATAGTTTTCTAGTCTTAATCCCCAAAAAAACTAAACATTTCCTTTCATACCAACTACAAAAACGATACTTTTTAATTAACAATAATGCTTGATTTATTACAAAAAAGTACACATAATAAATCCCATAATATAGATGATCTTATTATATTTTGGAATTAGGTACATTGATTTACTTCTTGAATATGGGATACAACAACATTATTGAAAACTTCCTTAACATGCTTCTAAAATTCTATGGCTTTTATAATTGCACATGATAACTGCGGGACAAACAAATGAAAAGGGGTGAAATATAATATATATTTCAATAATAATCTTGGAATAAGGTGATATATGTTAGACAATAGCCATATAAATAAGTGGGTAAATTTTTGATAATCATAAACATTAATAATAAGGATTTATATGGCATGATGATCATAACATGGGAAATGTGGGAACAACTTTAAAACAGCATCATTGACAGAGGTCAAGACTAAATTACAAGACATCATGCTCAAAAAAGTTCAATAATTATAAAGGTTAACTTCCAATCCCAACATAAAATATCATGATATTAACCATTACTAAATTTATTTGAGCAATATATACTTTTAGTGAAGCCTGTCACATTTATTTCATTATCATGCTTCAGTTTTCAACATAGAACATAAAATATGGAATCATTTAACATAAAATTTTATTCCACACTCAAAGAGTGTGTAATACATAAATCTAAGTGACAACTCAATGAAGTATAATATTATAAATGTGAACACCCTTTATATGAAATGTTTATGTTATCACTACATAATAGTTTGGTAAAGAAAATTGTGGGGAAATTTTGGTAGAATAACGACGTCAAGGAAAATTTAATAAAATGTTTTATGGGTGAAAATGTGGGTCTCTCATATTCTATTCATTAATTGGGATGTAATAGGGACATAAAAATGTATTTCCCAACATTATAAATTTGAGATATAATGCCGAAGATAATAAATAATCTTGAATATGAAATAGAAAGTAATGATTTGTTACTTGAGTAGGAGACACAAAACGCTTGGTAGGTTTTTCTTGAGAGATTGAGGTCACCTTAGTTGGACTCTAGAGAGGGGTGGGAAGAGTAATTTCTTGTTGTAATTATATTAGTAAATATAAATGGAAGCTTGGTCAGTTTATATAGAAAGTGAGTGTGGATTTCTCTATCATTTATCACACATGAGTTTTCAACTCTATAATGAAATATCAAAAACCCAAACCATCGAAGGATTTTTCACATGTTTAGTACAAAATGGGATTTTTTTTAATTATTTTATATGTTCATGGGATGAAATTAATAATATAATACCTCTTTTTTTGTGGAGGTGAGTCATATTCTTATAGAAAGGATTTTAAAACCTTACAATATATTACATGTTTTAGAGGATTCATAATAGATTTATGAAATAAATTAAATAGATTTGAAATAATATTATTTTATAGGTAAAAAATATATTTGGTTTTGGATAAATTTTAAAGTATTTATTAATTAACTTTTGGGTCATTTTTAGTCACAATAAACATTATATATTTATATAGTGCTAAATTTTCCTAGAAAATTTGACTTTCACATATTATTATGAACAAATAATTGTTTGATAATTTCAACAGTGTAATTCTAAATAATAATATTAAATTTATATTAATAATTTTATAAATTTTTTAATTTTAATTTTTTAAAAATTAATCAAAATTTACAAAGAAATTATTTGTTTTCAGGAAAATAAAAACATTTTTGAACCCTTATGAAAATTAAATCCATCTTCATAAAATAAATATGATGATTTATATTTGATAAAAATTATTTTATAATTTTATAGAAATATTATTAATTGAAATAATACTTTATGTTATCGTGATAAATGTGTTCATTAAAATTGATTATTAATTAAAATACAATTTCAGTTTTCTTATGTGAAATCAAAATCATTTATAAAGTAATGATAAGAAGATAATATGAAAATTATTCTATTTAAAAATACAATATAGAAATTCATAATTTTTAGGTCATGATACATATCCCATTAATACGCCATGAAACTCCCTATTAGTTAGTTTTGTGACAGTGAGACTTTAATGGGGTGGTTCGGGCTACATGGTTTGGGTCAGGATCACGATGAGATTAAACATATCCCATAAATGATTTCACTCATGATTATGATTTTGGATCTCAACATGGGATTTATCAAAATCAAATCCCATAGTTGATATCTCCCTCAAAAGATCTGATTAATGGGTTTCATAGGGTATGATCCAAATAGTTGATGACATAAATTCCATTATATGTGTGAATTTGATTTTCTAAAACCCCGTATATATAATAATAATGTGATCACTATTCAATAGCTATATTATCAATGGTAATGTTGATTAATGGTCATTTAAATAGAATTTGAAAAGAATAAATATGTTCATGTTTGTTTTATAACCATGATCCATAATAATACATTTAGATAAATCAAAAGACGAATTTTCTTTATATCCGTTTAGGTCATTATAGAACAAGTGAATATTGATGCGGTTCTTGATATGGATCCACCCAAGAGTGTTTTAATGGCATAGTGTTCTATTATCTTGGTATGGTACTACAAGAATTTCATAATGTATTTTCTAGTATTTCAACCCCACTAAAACCCTAACGTAGAAGGGTAATTTGTTCACCTAGATTGAGAAATGTAAAAGATCTTATGAGGAGTTAAGGCTGAGTCTGACATGTGCTCTTATTTTGAGTCTAGGAGAGGTGGAATAGAGTACATAGTTTATTGTGATGTCTTTGGAGGTGGTATCAGTTGCATATTGATTCAGATATAGGAATTGATTGTACGTAGGTTTAGGGAGCAGATACCCCATTAGAGAAACTATATGAATCATGACTCAAAGTTTGAATAGTAGTCTTTACTGTTTATATGTTGAGACACTATGTTCCGGGTGGGAATTTCTTCTTTACTCAAAATATCATATTCTTAGGTATATATCTTGTAGATAGATAAACCTAATACAGATCCATTGGTTGTTTTTATTTAAATAATATTACATAAAGAAAGTTTATACTAATAGGAAGGTGAATGTGGTGGAATTGAACCTTAGTAGGGTGTGTTGTTCTTTCTTTCTGGATGAGCTATCAGAGCAGTTGGGTTCTTTTCAGCTGACGTCGGTAGAGGATAGTAGTGAATAATTTTTTCATTGGATGGTGTTGAATCCTCCTGTTCATTAGAATGTGATAAAGGCTCACTTAGGATAAATTTAATTTGAGGTCATATAGGTCCATATGTCCTCAATATATTCAGAATATAGATTACTAGTACAAGGAAATCATTCTATACTTTTCCTGGGATGGATAAGTGTTTTAGTCACGTTGAGAGAGAAGTTGGTGAGGGAGTTTCATACTTCCCCATTGGTTATGCATCTTTATGTAGGGATGATGCAGTGGGACCTTTAGTGAATATTTTTGGTGGGCTACAATGTGGAATAATGTTATAGAGTTCATCTCTCAGTGTCATTGATATTATTAGGTAACAGATGAACATTGGGATCCATTAGGTTCATCGAAACCTCTTATAATCTTTCAGTGGGAAAGGGAAGACATATCGATGGACTTTATGAGCAAGGGGGGGGGGGTTCTGGAAATTGATATTCCATGATGCCATTTGGGATATTATTTACTAACTATCCAAGTGAACACACTGTATTTCTATCAAGAAGCAGAGTTGGGTATATAGTTTGGGGCATTTGTACATATTCTTGATCGTCCGGCCTCACGAGGTAACCATAATGATGGTCTCGAGACATGATGATCCATTTATGTTAAGATTTTTGGGATTATTGTAGAATTAATTTGGTACCTAGTTGAGGATGAGTAAAACATTCCACTGCTAAAATATTCGAATACTGAGCCCACTATTCAGGAATTGGACGATATGCAGAGAGAATGAAAATTGTAATTTTCCTATAGCTAGAAGGATCACATTCCATTAGAGAATTTTTCTTATGATACATACATGATTATACTATCAGGATGGAAAATTTTGAGGACCTATATAGGAGACCTTGTGGGTCACCCTTGTGATAGTCTATGGTTGGAAATACATCTCTTGTCTTACCATAGAGGGTGCAGCTGATGAAAGAGAATTTTTTGGTGATATGATCACTACCAAGGTCAATGGAAAACATATAAGGAGAAAAAAAGTAGGCCCATTGAGTTGAGGAATATAGAACATGAATTCTTAAATGTATCTCCACAATTTAGATTTTGGTGATCTATCTATAGAGGCAATTTATTCTTAAGTTCAATCGACATTATTGATATCTTGCGGAGTGTTGGTAAGGATTATTACCACTTATCCCATCCATTGTATCTAGATTGAGTGCATCAAATCATCCATGTGTCACAGATGAGGGGAAACATTCATTATCTAATGAATTTTGTTGAATTCAGAAATATAGAAATCAAGGATAGATCCACCTGACAATATTACCCGATGAATATTACAGATCAAAGGGATAGGTTCATATGTAAATAGAACATCTCTTTAGCTCTTATTATGTGGTAGTATGGGAGCCTACAGATGGTCTCATAAGATAGGGAGAGTCAGATTCTTGCTCAATATCCCAATATTATTTTTATCTTATTCTATTTATAGATGAATATATTTGAAGGATGGAATAATATAGTGACCCAAATTATTCCTTTAAGTCATTGAAATACATTAAGGAAATTATTTTGAGCCAATCAATGAGACAATGTAAGTTCCAAAGGCCCAAAGATCAAGGAATTGATATTTTAAATATATTAAATATATTAAGTTCCCTTGCACATATTTTTTATATATAGTGAAATATATCTTCAATGGTGTCTCATATAAGAAATCTGAGTGCATAATTGAATATAGAATTTTGGGTATACCCTAGGCACTACATTAAGTTGGTTTGCATCAAATGCTCACCTGAGTTAGTAATTAACTTTTTTTGATTGATTAAAATAAATAAATAAATTTTTTCCTTGTTTTATTAAATAACCTAATTAAATAAAATTTAAATAATCCATTATTAAAATAATATAGGTAAAGCCATATAAAACATATGATAAATGGGGGGATCATTGATAACCTTCACTAGGAAATCAATATCGATCAATGATTGATGATCAGTTAAATTTCAATCCTTTGGCAGTCAACATAATTGGTCATCCACATCATTGGAGAATGCATTCTTTACTAATGATCGATCCATATTATATGAAGTAGTAATCATCTATGGTTTACTCCCTTGATTATATGTTTGATCATGTTCTAAACTTTTATTCTTTAATAGGTGGTTAACTGATTTTATTCATGATCCACGTAGACTAAATAATATTTTAATTCAATATATTATCTCTTTTGTTCATTTTATCTCACATAGAAATACATTATTTCTGATGTATTTAAAATTGATTTTGGAAGATGAAGAATTCAGCACGTTTATGTTCATTAGCCACCTCGGTAATTTGTGTTTTTCGATGTTGGCTTATAGGGACACCATTTGATATTTTTATGTGTTTTAGATCATTATGAAACCCCTAGACTCATGGATCATGCAAGCGCTATTAAGATATTGTTATTTTTCTGATGGATTTGGATGGATTATTGGATTTGGTTGATAATCATGGATTTTTGATCTATAGTGCTAATGGGATAAAGGCCATGGTAATGGGGTGATGTGACATAAGGGACGAGTGGGGTTTGGTTGGATGAAATCCTACCACCGATGCTAGATTGGGATTTGACGACCTTAAATCTTAGATACCCATTGTGATTTGTGGATGTTGAGGTAGAGGAAGCGATGTAGGTGGGAATCATGAGGATTTATTTAACAACGTGAGGATATGTCGACATCATAGTGCTTAATTTAAGAACATATTTAGTGTATTACCACCCAATAGTGGAAGATAAGGTTTTGGAGATGATAAGGAGCACATTCCATGTGTGTTCAGGCCCACATGTCGTGTTACCCTTTTTGGGTAGCTAGGGCATATGCTAGTAGAACACGCCCATAACACCATATAGGAGGACACACCATGTACTCTGGGAGTACATATTCATGGTTCAAAACCTATGGATGGCTTGGTACACTAGTAGGTACATGGGCATGTCTATACAAACACAGTAATGACTAGGAGCACATAATAAGGCCTTAGGTAGCTGAGACACATTTTGTGGGCTCCATATATTTTGTTTAAGGAGATATGGCTTCTAGGATATATCCACAAGAGAAAACATTAAAATGTGGAGAGATTCCACATTTAATGTGTCCCCATACACATTATATACAAATTTGAGGAAATTTCTCTTCAATTGTCTCTTTTTTCTAGACTTTTATTTTTTTCCCATGAGTAGACTATCCTGAACAGTTTTCCATGTTGAACATGAAGCTGTCTTTCTCTTTGTTTTCAGGACACGACATGGAATGTTTCAAATGTGATGTTACTTTATGTGACTCTTGCTGATGAAATGGACCATAAAGGATCATTAGAGAGATATCGGGGTTGTAAAACCCACAATTTTCTCACAACGTGGTCCCCCCATACTCCATATACTAGTTTGAATTGATCCAATTAGGGAATAAGGTGTGGGTATTCAGCCTACTAAGGGAATCCCACATGATAGGTCGGGGAGTAGTTCCTCTACCAACTGAGTGGAACTCCCTAATGGACTATGGTTTGGGTCTGAGACCTACTGATATTTTCCCCATTAATGAACTAGGGAATGGTTCCACTACATTATAAGTTGAAGACCCCTAGTGAACAGGTTAGTGGGTTCTAAACCTACTAACTATAAAACACTTAAGAACTATGGTTTTGGTGCTCTACCTATGGAGTTAATCCACCCTAAAAGACTATGGTTTCAGTCCCATACATACTAAGCAGAACCCTCCTAATGGTTCAAGGTGTAGTTCTTCTATTGGATAATGTTCCAAAATACTATATACCACATTGGATTGGTGTAGGTCTTCTACATAATTTTCTTGAAGCATACGTGATATGGAGAGTATCGATTATGGAATTTTGGAGACATTATCTTACAAAACATCCATATATTAAATGTGAGGTAGAGATCCCATATCACACTTGTTTTGGTTTTATTTATGATTATATATGTGTGTGTGTGTTTGTTTGTGTGTGTTTTTTGGTTTTATTTTCCTCATGATTTGGGTTGGGATGAATAATTTTATCATACCTCTCTATTTCCCAACATTGATTTTCAGGGCATCATACTGGGTATGTATATAATCACCCCTACATGGGATTTTTCTTGATGTGTCATGTATTATGAAGCTAACTTAATTATTAGATGGGATTTCTATGGTACTATGGATACTCCGATGTATAAACCATGTACGGAGATCAGAATTGAAGATCATGAGTCAGCATCTCTAACCAAATATCTATTCTAATTGATTTAGGTTTTGAATTAATATCTACCTGGGAATGTTTTTTTCCACTTTACTCAATGGTGGTTTTCTTTCACACATCAGTTTTATTATATATTGGTTTATACATGCTTGGTTTTACTCCATATTTTACCCCAAATTTTGTATACCTCATAAATATTTCAAAGAGATAGTTTTTTTTATGAATACTAGTAGACTAGGAAAATGAATCTCATTTATGTTGTTTCTTCCTAGTGCCAATCACAATCCCCTAGACTAAAAAATATTATGTTGGTGTTATGGGGTCCCGACCTTCCCCTATTCAGGTGGTCCCCTAGTGGGTATGTTCATTTATAAAATAATAATAGTGCATTTCAATATAATAATTATTATAAATAATCTATGAAATATAATAATACACCGGTAACACATTTCCATTGTGGAAAATTTGGGAACTCAAAGAGGGATGCTTAGAGGATTCAATGATCTGTAACACTTATGGATTATCCATTAATTTGATATGTTCTTTCTAGGTATTTACCTATACATATTGTGGGATATTATCAAAAGTTCTAGGATGATCCATAGTTCAGTTAACTTATTTTGGAATAAAAGGGATATAAAAATATGAATATAGAGGAAATCTCCTTTAGGTAAAGGATTTTTCTCTAGGGGAAACCGATGTGGGTCCCTTGACAGTTAGAGGCACCATTAATTTTTTTCAATATTCTTTTTTATTCATTATATGTTTCTCTAATTCCTATGTATTTACCCATATTTTGGGACTATCAAATGATCATACGTAGCTCATTCCTTACAAAATGTAATTTTATACACCACTTGGGTTGAAGTGGGAACATGGTCTTCAATACACTTCTTTAACTTTTTCGTTAAAGGAAATTAATCATTCTTGGGATCATTTAGTTATAGATATTAAACCTATAGATATGATTCTCATTTTGGATTGGATGATCCCTCATAAATATCATATCGACTTTTACTTTAGTTTGGTATCCTTTACTACCAAAAATGGGTTGTTTTGTATCTTTCAAGGAGAATTAGACCTATGGCTGAGTCAAGATAAACAACATATTTTAGAGATGTTATGGATGACATTAATGTTTTACCTTAAACAAAAAATGGAATATTCACATATTTATCTTACTTAAGTATCTATTGATTTTTGGATAAGTTTCCATCTAACTTTTAGGGGTTTCCATCAGTGATGGTTGTTGTGTTTTCTGTCGATATGGTGCTAGGCACCCATCCAATTTATATTCATTCTTATTGTATGACACCATATGAAATGAAGGAGTCAAAAAATCATTTTCATGACCTAATTCATAAAGTATTTTTCTCTACCATGTGTGTCTCCCTATGCAGTGATAATGGTTTTCACTACAATTGATGATAGAACACCGCTTATATGTCTTTCATAAATATAGGTCAATCGGCTCATCACCAAAAAATTATATATTTCCATATAAAAATAATTTTTTGTCTTGTTTAATGGGATGATGTTTTTATAAATGACTTATATTTGGTATATTTATCAACATATTAGTTTCTAGGAGTTTGATATCCCAAAACCCATAATTAGGATCTTATATGTCCATTATGAGTACCTTCTTATGCCATTCTATTTGACCAATTCTTTTTTCAGGTTTATGGTGCTAATGAAAAAAAAAATTATATCAATTCCAAGATTATTTCTCTACGGTGTTTTTGGGTGAAATCCTATTTTACTCAAACACTAAAGAGGGACACGTACATCATTTGAGAGATGTTTAAGATATTGTATGGAATGAACAACATTATTCAAATAATTCTAGATGGATTTTTTTAGAATCTAAATATAAAGATCCTAGGGAATGTGGTTTCTAAATATATTTCTTCATTTGATCCTGAGATGGTGATGTATAGTATGATGTGGGAGGAACCATGATAAATCATAGATAATCGGATAATATTTGGATTGGTAGGGTATTGTCTCCGATTTGTGAATGATTTATCAAGGTTGGCTTATCCATTGACTACCCTCACTCCAAATAAAAAACTTAATATGGGGTCCAAATTATCATGAATATTTTTATGGTTTGAAGTATCTTTTGCGTTAATATAAAATAGTCACACCACTATATGATGTTAAAGGCTATGTGGTATTTTTTGATGGATTAGGTTTGGGATTTGGATATGTTCTTCTTATTGGGGATCTTGTGGTGGATTATGGTTCCTGAAAGCTTCAGCCTCATGGGAAGAGCTTTCCCACACATCATCTTTCCCATGATTCTAGAATTTATTCTCCAAACAGTGTCTATATGTATTTTTTCAAATAATGGTTTTCCATCTAATGTGATCACAAAATTATGTGTTTTTTCCTCTCACAAATAGATATAAGCCTTCATTGAAGGGGATCAATTATGTACCTATAATTTTTGGTCACTGAAATTTTCTAAAACCTATGTATGGGTATTATTATTGAATATATTCTATGTATGAAAACTCCATATGAATCTTTGGAAGTTCCTTCTACTGAGTGGAATCTGATGACACTATTTCATATTCTTTTGGGTTCCCAAGAGGACATGATTGATTTTTATTTAATGATTTATAATTTAGAATATATCTTATTGATATTATTCTCCACTAAAAGCATCTTAATATTATTTTATTAAGAATTAAGAAATTGTTTTATGGTGGGAAGACTATAAGTGAATGGCCTCTATATTTTGAGGTTATACATTTATTTAAGAAACTATTTTATTATTATAATACTTATGAGGAATGATGTAAAGAATATTTTTCATCCTATAGAGTGAGTGATACACCCAGGCTCGAAAAAATGTGTTATGATATATGGAATCAATTTCAGTGGATAGGAAATAAATGATACATTATAAATTTTATTTTATAATTTTATATTTTTTGTATATTAATTCCAAGAATTAGATGCGTTAAAGTTTTTTTCATCCGCTTCATATTCCTACTCAAATGAAGGATGTGATATCAATGAAATATTCTCTGGGGTTTCCACATACACCTCAAGGAAATAATTTTATTTTTTATTGAATGAATGTAAAAATAAGAACACTATATTTCTATTCATGATGGAACTAATGTTGTGGACTTGGAAGATACGTGTTTTAAATATATCATCATATTTTATGTAGTTTTATCTATCATTGTTTCTGATATGGATCATTAGATTATTTTATATTTTTTAGTGAGTCCTCTAGGAGGTGAAATATAGCATCCCGTATTTTTATAACATAACTTTCATTTCACTACATGGAACTGAGTATCATTAAGGTTTAGTGTCTTGGAAACAAGGAACATAAAACATGAAACAAAAAAACATTCTTCTTAAACACTTGAATGTCTTCTCCTCATGTTCACCCTAGGCTCATTACTGCATCTCATAACCTGGGGACATACATCAAAAGAAAGGGTGAGCAGAAGGCCCAGCGAGGGAAACAAGTGAAACATTTTACATATGAACTTGAGATACATCAATAAAGTCATGAAAAGAACTTTAAGGCATGAAAATGAAATCACGAGGCATATCATAATAAAAATAAAACTTTTTCATAACTTGAAGATGTGGCTGAAACATTTAATATTGACAATCGTTTCGTTTCACCAAGGTTCATCCCCAAGGTGTCGTTAAAAATTACCAAGGTTATTCACCAAGACGTCGTTAAAAATTACCAAGGTTATTCACCAAGGCGTCGTTTAAAATGGTCATCTCTAGAGATTAAGTCTTTACCCAATGCATTGGAGCGCTATCAGGGCGCACCCTTAAATTTCCTTTATTATCATGTGAGCCACATATATCATCATCAAACATTTCATAAATAACCCATATATCATAAAATAAATGGGTTTAATTTCATAATCATAACGTTTTAAAAACTGCTTTAAAGACATGATCTTTACATTACTTTAAACCCACGGAAAGGGAAAGCGGGTATCATGTATGTAAATCCCAGAATTTAAAATAGAAAATTTTCATATATATGTGAATACCCCTGTAGAAATAAGAGCTTTGATTATTCACTTTATAACATAAAATAATTTTGAAAAAAGGGAGAGACATTTTGAGATGAAAATTCTGCAGCATAACGGCTATGTTACAGGGTTTTAGAAAACATTGAAAAGGGATGGGACATGGGTAAAACATTCATAAATGACCCATAAAACAGTAGAGGGACAGAATATATAAGATTTGAGATCATGGTAATGAAATTTCAAAATATACCAGATGAAATGAAGAACATGAAAGGACGGTAAAAAAATAAGATTTCTCCTATGAAAATTCGGCAGCCTAATGGCGTCACATAAACTACAACAAAAAATGAATTGATGAGACCAAATAGGGTCTCTCATCATATGAACATAAAAGATCAGTATGATAGATATAGAGATCATACCCTAACATAATAAAAAGGAACTTGAAATACTTGACATGGAAAGTAGAACTTCAAAATGAGAAGGGTGAAAAACCACTTAAAAATTCAGCAGCCTAACGGCGAAAATTAAATCTTCAAAATACTGAATTGAAGAGATCAAATGGGGTCTCTCATCATATGGTCATAAAAGATCATTATGATAGATATAGAGATCATACCCCAACATAAAAAAGGAACTTGAAATAATTGACATGAAAGTAGAACTTCAAAACGAGAAGGGTGAAGAACCACTTAAAAATTCGGCAGCCTAACGGTGTCACTTAAAACTTAAAAATACTGAATTGAAGAGATCAAATGGGGTCTCTCATCATATGATCATAAAAGATCAGTTTGATAAATTTATAGAACATACCCCATCATAATAAAAAGGAACTTGAAATACTTTACATGAAAATAGATCTTGAAAAAATGAGAAGGGAGAAAGAATCTATTACAAAACATTCGGCAGCCTAACGGCGCCACTTAAAACATCATAAAACGAAATAATGAGAGTAAGATGGGACCTCTAATTATATAAACATGAAAAGGGCAGTAATATGAGTATAAAAGAACACCCTTTAACATTAGAACATGGAGCATAAAAGAAATTACATAAAAGAGATTTCTTGAAAAGAAAGAGAGAGATCGGATCCCTTACCTTAAAACATAACTCTTAAAACTCAAAGGTTTGGACCTTGAGGGCTTGGGGGAACCTTGGGAGGACTACTTGGTAGGTAATGATACCAGAACGTCATTGGGGGAGAGTTGGGAGTGAAAACTAAAGGAGGAAAGGGTGGGTATTTATAGGGAAAGTGAGGGGACAAGGCATTAATGGCCAAGGGACACCTCTCAAGTGCTTTTCTCAAAACCATGTGCTCTCCCATGGAATTTACCATGGAGTTAGGCCACATGGGGCCCCCAAAACAATAATTCATCACCCTTGGCCGGCCAACCCTTAAAATATCTCATGAAATCATCATGACACAGTTATGATGTCATTCCACATACCGAAACCCTAAAACTGCATTTTCACTATTCATCCAAAATTCAACTTTCTCTGAATAATCCCAAAATTTCACCATAACCAAATATCAATTCTCTGATTTAAAAAATGAAATCCATTTTATAAAAAAAAATCTAAATATTTTTAATTAATGTTTAAATTAACAACACTATTAATCAAAAATTTATTTTTTTCAGAAAAAGCCCCAAAAATTACCTTAACATAATATCGATGCTCTGAGTTCAAAAATGAAGACCATTTTATAAAAAAAAAATTCTAAATATTTTTAATTAAAATTTTAATTAAAAAACACTATTCATCCGAAAAAACTAATACTTGAATAATAATTTATGAAACTGTTATTTTACCATTTTATAGAATCACATTACTTAATCAAAGTGCCTAGCTTATTTTAATACTTTCTTTAAGTGAGATTACTAATCCATTTGGACACATTATTAATCATAATCATAAAATCACTATTCATAATTTACTATTCATCAAAAAATCAAGTTGATCTTATTAGACTCTAAATTTCGTGCTGAACATAATTGTAGAAGACCATTTTTTAAAAAACATTACACATTTTTAATTATTTAAGGTTTACATAAACATTTTTAAAATATCCTTTTTCTAAAATTCATCAAAAATATACATACTATATTTATCCGGTCATTTGAAAATTCATAAAAGAAATCGAAATTTTTATTTAAAACAAAGGATTACACAAGACAGTTACGGTCTCCTTTATAGCCCCTTATCACACCAGCATAGGACCTAAGTGTAAGGTGTGCTAAGGTGAGAGAATCCGAGGGAGGCTCGGCCAACATCGCACGAGTAGTAATTTCTATTAGTTTGAACTTATCACGAAGGCAATCTCGTTCTAGCTTTATACGATGAAGTTCAGCTTGGGTTTGGTCCAAAGCAAAGCCCAATGGTGGTACCTCCGTCCCATGTTCTGTTAGATGGGCTTCGATTGGTCCAAGACAACTGGGTGAGGCCATCAAATCTTCTTTCTATATTAATTAACCAAGATTGCTTGTATTTAGAGACAATAGTCAAAACGTTTAGTTTCCAGTGGTCATATTGACCAATGGTCAAATAACAGTCAAAACCCAACATTCTCATTTTAATTATACTCATGTTATCAAATGAAACATTTTTGTTGAGTATAAAAATAAAATCAAATAACACATAAAATTAGGAAATAATATTTATTTAAAATTTCGGGTCGTTACAATCTTCCCCCATTAAGAAATTGCGTCCTCATAATTTTTAAAATTGGGTTTTGAAATTTCATTGAAAGTCCCACATCGGAAAAGGAGTCAGTAAAATTATTACTTTAAAAGAAAGAAAGGGAAGTACAAAGGACACCCGAGTTAACCCACACTAGGATTCCATGTAGGAAAACATGGACATGGAGGAGAAAATAAAGGGACAAGTTCTGAGGGAGAGTGACAGAGAACATGATTAGGAGAAAGTCAACCATAAGAAAATCCCAAACTTATGATGTGTGTAAACGGTCTTTAATTACCTAGTAGAAAATTTAAACCAACAACCTTTTTGTTTTACGTTCCATTTCATAATTTTGAGGAATTCATTTACTACATAGAACAGAAACATAAGAAAATAAACCTACCTTCATGTAGATTTTCATCCTTTAATAAGTTTCTACCCAAAAATAATCTTTTCTCCAAACGATGAGCAATCAAAAACACTTGGTCTCATCAAAACACAAGAATCATCTTCTAGAGAATCACATAATCCACAAAAGATTAACCATCTATTTCATCTAACTTTAAACATTATCCCAAAAAAAGAAAGGGTAAGGTAAAACAACTCTTCAAAAAGAAATAATCCCATAGGAATGGAAACAACTTTTAAATCTTTAAAGTTCCATGGTACTACCCCGAGTTCATCATAGACCATTCTGTAAATAACTGTCCTAAAAAATCCTCAAAATAAACCAAACTAAGATTGAAACCCAAATACAAGAAGGATTTGATAACATAGTCTTCCAAGGTAAACATTATCATTCATCTCCAAACAACATCAACCACTCCTAACATCTTATAACAAAAGTAACTAACCTAAATATATTTACCCCAAGATAGGTTAATCATTTCCATTAGTAACCTAAATTACTATAAGTCCGCCTTAAATTAATCTATTCTTCAAATTATAAGTCAACCTTACTCCTCAACGAAAATACCGTAGTAATCTATTTACCTCGCTCATATAGGGTTCCCAAAATAGTGAACGTCTTCCAAAATAATAATAATCTATTAATACCCTAATCATCTCTGTCATATTAATACGGAAATCGTCGCATTTCCTATCACATTGGTTCTTGGGACACGTTATTCCATTTCCCACCATTAACTAAGAAGATAAAGTATAATTATAGGCTTAAATACTTAACCAATAATCATGAAAATGAACTTAAAGCATATATGGATAACTTGTAGAATAAAATAATACCCTAACTTGTGATCCCCTAGGTTCCCATCTAGGTTATCCATGATCATATATTCTTATGTGAATCTTTATTTTATTTTATCTTTGTTCCTTTAACAATGGTTCATACCAAGCTTATTAATTTACCAAAGCATATCCCCCGGGAGTGTCGTAACCAAGAGTGCAGCAAGGCCCGTTGTCGTGTACCAATTCCCGTTCGAGTCTTGCTCAAAGTGGTGTTTTCGGGTTTTACCCCTATGTACTTATTTTCCATAGCCACCTCTACCTGCTCGTATCTAGATAGGGATGTATTTTCTTGGCAACCCCTTACTCAATACTCACCAAAATAACAGGAACATTTCCTATGTTTAAACTTTTCTATAGGGTTATTCCTAGAGTTTTCATATCCTAATTTCCACAAATAACTAAACCATCCTTTGATACCAACTATATCATCCCGTCTTTTTATATCATAACTTTCATTACATTACACGGAACTGGGGATCTTTAAGGTTTAGTGTCTTGGAAACAAGGAACATAAAACATGAAACAAAAAAAAATTCTTCTTAAACACATGAAAGGCTTATCCTCATGTTCACCCTAGGCTCATTACTGCATCTCAAAACCTAGGGACATACATCAAAAGAAAGGGTGAGCAGAAGGCCCAGCAAGGGAAACAAGTGAAACAATTTACATATGAACTTGAGATACATCAATAAAGTCATGAAAATAACTTTAAGGCATGAAAATGAAATCATGAGGCGTATCATAATAAAAATAAAACTTTTTCATAACTTGAAGATTTGGCTGAAACATTTAATATTGAAAATCGTTTCGTTTCACCAAGGTCCATCCCCAAGGTGTCGCTAAAAATTACCAAGGTTATTCACCAAGG
Source organism: Viscum album (assembly GCA_963277665.1). Lineage (NCBI taxonomy): Eukaryota > Viridiplantae > Streptophyta > Magnoliopsida > Santalales > Viscaceae > Viscum > Viscum album. The sequence goes on along the minus strand of OY728163.1, from coordinate 384,113,618 downwards.
CGTCGTTAAAAATTACCAAGGTTATTCACCATGGTGTCGTTTAAAATGGTCATCTCTAGAGATTAAGTCTTTACCCAATGCATTGGAGCGCTATCAGGGCGCACCCTTAAATTTTCCTTTATTATCATGTGAGCCACATATATCATCATCAAACATTTCATAAATAACACATATAGCATAAAATAACTGGGTTTCATTTCATAATCATAACATTTTAAAAACTTCTTTAAAGACATGATATTTACGTTACTTTAAACCCACAGAAAGGGAAAGCGGGTAACATGTATGTAAATCCCAGAATTTAAAATAGTAAATTTTGATATATATACGAATACCCCTGTAGAAATAAGAGCTTTTAGTATTCACTTTATAACATAAAATAATTTTGAAAAAAGGGAGAGACATTTTGAGATGAAAATTCTGCAGCATAACGACTATGTTACAGGGTTTTAGAAAACATTGAAAAGGGATGGGACATGGGTCAAACATTCATAAATGACAAATAAAATAGTAGAGGGAAAGAATATATGGGATTTGAGAACATGGTAATGAAATTTGAAAATATACCATATGAAATGAAGAGCATGAAAGGAAGACAAAAAAATAAGATTTCTCTTATGAAAATTCAGCAGCCTAACGGCGTCACATAAACTTCAACCAAAAATGAATTGATGAGATCAAATAGGGTATCTCTTCATATGAACATAAAATATCAGTATTTTAGATATAGAGATCATACCCCAACATAATAAAAAGTAACTTGAAAGACTATACATGGTAAGTAGGACTTCAAAACGAGAAGGGTGAAGAACCACTTAAAAATTCGGAAGCCTAACGGCGCCACTTAAAAGTTCAAAATACTGAATTGAAGAGATCAAATGGGTTCTCTCATCATATGGTCATAAAAGATCAGTATGATAGATATAGAGATCATACCCCAACATAAAAAAGGAACTTGAAATAATTGACATGAAAGTAGAACTTCAAAACGAGAAGGGTGAAGAACCACTTAAAAATCCGGCAGCCTAACGGTGTCATTTAAAACATCAAAATACTGAATTGAAGAGATAAAATGGGGTATCTCATCATATGATCATAAAAGATCATTATGATAAATTTAGAGATCATACCCCAACATATTAAAAAGGAACTTGAAATACTTTACATGAAAATAGATCTTGAAAAAATGAGAAGGGAGAAAGAATCTGTTACAAAAAATTCAGCATCCTAACGGCGCCACATAAAACATCATAAAACGAAATAATGAGAGTAAGAGGGGATATCTCATTATGTGAAAATGATAAGGGCAGTAAAAGGAGTATAAAAGAACACCCTTTAACAAAAGATCATGGAGCATAAAAGAAATTACATAAAAGAGATTTCTTGAAAAGAAAGAGAGAGATCAGATCCCTTACCTTAAAACGTAACTCTTAAAACTCAATGGTTTGGACCTTGAGGGCTTGGGGGCACCTTGGGAGGACTACTTGGGAGGTAATGAGACCATAAATTCGTTGGGGGAGAGTTGGGAGTGAAAAATAAAGGAGGAAAGGGTGGGTATTTATAGGGAAAGTGAGGGGACAAGGCATTAATGGCCAAGGGACACCTCACAAGTGCTTTTCTCAAAACCATGTGCTCTCCCTTGGCATTTACCATGGAGTTAGGCCACATGGGGCCCCAAAAACAATAATTCATCACCCTTGTCCGGCCAAACCTTTAAATATCTCATGACATCATCATGACACAGTTATGATGTCATTAAACATACCGAAACCCTAAAACTGCATTTTCACTATTCATCGAAAATTCAACTTTCTCTGAATAATCCCAAAATTTCACCTTAACCAAATATCAATGCTCTGATTTCAAAAATGAAATCCATTTTATAAAAATAATTTTTTAAATATTTTTAATTAAATTTTTAATTAACAACACATTTCATCGAAAATTTATTTTTTTCAGAAAAATCCCCAAAAATTACCTAAACTTAATATCGATGCTCTGAGTTCAAAAATGAAGTCCATTTTATAAAAATAATTTCCTAAATATTTTTAATTAAAATTTTAATTAAAATACACTAATCATCCGAAAAAATTGATACTTGAATAATAATTTATGAAACCGTTATTTAACCATTTTATTGAATCACATTACCTAATCAAAGTGCCTAGCTTATTTTAATACTTTCTTTAAGTGAGATTACTAATCCATTTGGACACATTATTAATCCTAATCATAAAATCACTTTTAATAATTTACTATTCATCAAAAATCAAGTTTATCTTATTAGACTCTAAATTTCGTACTGAACATAATTGTAGAAGACCATTTTTTGAAAATAATTACACATTTTTAATTATTTAAGGTTTACATAAACATTTTTAAAATATCCTTTTTCTAAAATTCATCAAAAATATGCATACTATATTTATCCGGTAATTTGAAAATTCATAAAAGAAATCGAAATTTTTATTTAAAAAAAGGATTTCACAAGACAGTTACGGTCTCCTTACATAGCCCCTTATCACACCAGCATATGACCTAAGTGTAAGGTGTGCTAAGGTGAGAGAATACGAGGGAGGCTCAGCCAACATCGCACGAATAATAATTTCTATCAGTTTGAACTTATCGTGAAGGCAATCCCGTTCTAGCTTTATACGATGAATTTCAGCTTGGGTTTGGTCCAGAGAAAAGCCCAGTAGTGCTACCTCCTTCCCAAGTTATGTTAGATGGGCTTCCATCGGTCTAAGACTACTGGGTGAGGCCATCGAATCATCTTTCTATATTAATTAACCATGATTGCTTGTATTTAGAGGCAATAGTCAAAACGTTTAGTTTCCAGCGGTCATATTGACCAATGGTCAAATAACAGTCAAAACCCAACCGTCTCATTTTAATTATACTCATGTTATCAAATGAAACATTTTTGTTGAGTATAAAAATAAAATAAAATAACACATAAAATTAGGAAACAATATTTATTTAAAATTTCAGGTCGTTACATGAAAGTACCCAAATAATGTTACCAATGACTTATAATTGACTGAAATATGGTAAACAAATGAGATATATATACCTAGGTGGACATTGGTTGAGCTTTTGTCCCTGCATTTAGAGGATCATGAAACTTCTATAAGGGACAAGATGACTTTTTCTACAGAAAATATTTTCCATCCATTAATCAAGATGGCACCCTTTTAGACCATGGATTGATAACCATTTAAATATCCACTATGTTTTTCAAATATTGGTGAATAATTCCTAGTTGGAATGTCATTAGTCTAAGAGATGAATATAAAGATTTCATTGAATCATCAGATATTAGTGATGAAATAGGATGGGTAAAACCCATATGTATATCGATCTTGATTCCCTTTGGAGTTATATATTAGATAGTTTGTGTTTTGGAAACTACTCAATTGGATGAGTCAACAATAGTTTGGATGAAATGGGACATTGAAACTGAGATATGTGGTAGGGTAAGATATTGGAAAGATGATAAAAAAGGTGGCACACTGCTTGGATTTTCCTCCCTAAATGACATCAAACCCGATGTGTTTCACATTTCATAGCTCAAGGATTAGATTTATCAACTATCTCATGTATTGAATTGGAAGGGTGTTGATGTGGAATTATATATGTATACGACTAATAATATAATAGGTATTAAAAATTATAATATAAAGGTTCTTCATGGAACTTTTATACCCTTAGTGAGGGTGATATCACAAAATGGTTATGAATCTCCCAAGGTAATGGAGAATAAGGATTTCATTAGAAGGAAATGGCCTCAACAATTTTTTTTTGAATATTATAAGAAGTATTTCTTTAGTTGAAAATAATTTATAGATGGGGTATAATTATAATAACCCAAAACAAGATTTTATGTCTGAACATTGGTTGTTATGGGTCTTCATATTTCTTCCATAGATCTTTTGTTGGGTCATTTATTCTTTAAAACACTCAATCAATATACCATAAACCACTTCTAAAATAAATTTTATTTCTTGGATACCATTCCATAAATGAATCACTGAGTTTAAATGATTCATGATACACTATTGATATATTATTAGATAATTAGATATTTATCTCCTAGAAATAAGATTGCATGGTTTGAATTTGGTTAATTTTATTATGGAAAACAATATTTTTTACATACATATAAAATACATTCATTTATTATAATTTTCTATAAATGAAAATAAATTATTATAGAGGTAAATAGAGTTTTATTTATAAGAATAGTCTTTATATTCACAATTAAATTTTATATAAGTAAATTATAATTAATATTTACTAATGTGTTGATAAAAATAAAATATTATATTATATATTCAATAAAATGTTTTAATTTCCATCAAAAGTTTTTTAATAGGCATAGAATAAGAATGAATCCGGTTTTATGTTCAAATATCCATTTCTCTAAAAACTGTTTTGTTGTGTTTTGAGTACATACTGTAAAATGAATTTATGCCACAAAAATGAATTAAATATTATAAAATGTAACACATATTTTATATAATTAGTTTCAAATTTTTAAAATAGATCTATTTTATTTTACTCCATTATTAGTATTAACCATAGTTAATTTTGGTAACCTTGGTAAGGTTTAAACAGGTAAAATATGGCTAACACATTCCGATATAGCCTTTAAATTTCTCTAAAACTTACCATTATCATATTAAATTGGTGGAGTTCAAAAATTACTATAAATTTACTTTTAATAGGCCCACTTGGTGGTATTTTTTTATTATAAAAAATATATAATTTTAAAAAAATTAGAAAAAATATCAATATCATTAAATTAATAACTCTAAATTTTTATTGTATATTAAAAAGGTGGTTCATTTGGATTATAATTTTTTATTTGGAAGATGAATAATATTATTTATCATTGTAATTTGTTTCTTATTTTTAGTGATTTTATATTAATATTAGATCATTATTTAATGTCGATACAGTATTTATTCATTTAACAGAAAAAAAATAGTTTTAAAAATATTAAATTTAATATTAATTGGTTGTATTATTCTGTCTAAAAAAATTATGTAAAATTAAAATATTAATTATGTGTGAACAATTTATAATTTATTTCCTTAAAATTCATTATGGGTTTAATGTAATCATAAATGAATACTGTAAAAATATCATAATTAACATTTTTAAAAAATATATTTTATTAACATATTTTATAACCGTAAAAATAATTAAATGTGGATTTTTTTTATATCAAACAGTCTAAAATTTCATTTTTTTCCATTTATGATACAATCGTAACCTTATATGTATAACTATAACCATTTATGTTTAAAAAAGTCATTATGATAAAAAGGGATAATATTGGTTAATGAGGTGGTTAAACGAAATGATAATTTTTAAAATGATACAAAACCAAATATAAATTTTTGGATAAATATATTAGACTTATACAAATTTTTATTGAATTAATGTATTCTAGATGGATCATTTACAAGAGTAGTGGTGAATTTTTGATTTAAAATATCATTAAATTTAGTTTAGTTTTAACTAAACCAATTCACAATCCTCTTTATGTAAAAATATCAGATTCATATGTTTCTCCCAATCCATTTATTTAAGTATTGTAATCAAAGTTATTTAGATATATTAGTGTAAACTAATTAAAATCATAAATAATATGATTAGATTTTAATCAGAATGGTTATGATTATATCAGAATAAAATAATCACAATAATGAATGATTATATTATAACAATGTGAACATTCAATATTCTGGGTAGAGAAGAATGATTCATATTCACATAGAATTAGACAAATATTCTAAATATGATTTATCTAATTTGAATTCATCGGGATGAAATTAATTAAAATAGTCATAATATAATGAAATAAATTTTAAGAAAAAATTAAAACAATACTATATGTATTAGAATGACTTATAACAATTTATAAAAGATTGGATGTCTTTTAAACTTAGAGTAAGGTACCCACAAACCATGACGAACGTTTTACCTTTTTTATACATATAAGAATGCTTGTCTTTCCACCCCAAAAAAGCCCTCAATATGAATATTAGATTTGATCTGTTTTTCTATCCTCAACAGCCCTCGATTGGATGGATCAGCTCTGTCTTGCTATCCCCACAATCCATGGATCAATATGATGATAAGATTCTATATCATGATATCCATGAAAGAACTCAATTTTAATCATAGATCATATGAAAAAACAATTCGAAAAAGTTTCTAAAGAAAAAAACCCAAATTGACTTCTTTGGAAAAAAGACTCTAAATAATTAAATATTTATACGAAATTTTTGTTCGTGATTTTGAAAATTTTCGGAGCTATCGCAAAAAAAGAAAATTAGATCAGAAATTATATATCTTATATAAAATCTTTAAATGACTGGGTGTTTATAGAAAACTTCCCAGAGTAATATTTTTTCCCAAAAACCATATTTCTCTTTGTTTGTTTCAACAACTTGGACACCCTACACATTAGTTGGAGTTTTTTAATTGATTTTATAATGTCATATTAAATTACACCATCACTGTGTAAAATATGCTCCATTGTGATATTTTTTCTTATAATGAATTTAAACAGTGTAAATATAGAGGAAAACCTTATAAAATTTTATTATGATATGCATTATGAGTGTCAATCCAATTTTTATCTGTTCTAGCATCAGTTCGATTATAATGACTTTTTTAGTATGAAAACATGACAGGAATTCATAAATCTTATTAGATAATAGTTAATCTAATTTATATCACATACATACTCATTAGGATAATTTTATTAATGATATTTAGTATATATAAATGAATAATTTATACCTAAATCTATATAAGGTAAATGTATATGAATTCTATAAAAAGTTCAATAATTATTTAGATATAAAAATTTAGTAATCAATTAATTAGGAAAGTGTTGTAATATCCAAAACTTCAAGAATCAAAAATTCATAATTAACTTTTGACTAAACAATATCCCCCTATTCGGAAAGTAGAAACCTGAAGACTTAAATAATGATAACACTGAAAATGTAATGTCTATTACTGATAATTATTTCATATTAAATATAAAACAGTTATCCTTATCTCCGCATGAGATTATGAAACATCTAAATAAAATTATAAATATAAAAAACTACCCCTTAGGATGAATTTCTCCCCTAATGATCATATTATCCCCCATAATTAAAAAATCTACCTCTTTTTGATTTTCAAAAATGAATGGGGAAAATTCATGAATACATGAAAAGGTTTTGAAACAAACTATATGAAAAAAATTAATAAACTTAATAATCATCTATAAAAATATTGAAACAATGCTAGACCAATAAAAATTGGGACAACATTCAATAAATCATATTTGGATGAATAGGTCAGTAATTAAAAATATTTCACAAAATATAATTACAAAAGGAGTAGAGAATGATAAAATATATCAATCTTTCTTTTTTAAGGATCTCATAATGGCTCTTAATATTCTTGAATCCCCGTCCATCCACCTATAGTTTTGTTATAATATCATATTGGGACTTAATTTTTTTCAATTCAGAGTCATTCATCTTAAATCTGGTGTTTTTAAAACATTTATTCATTCTGAATTTTCAAGTGGTTGATTTTATCATTATAAGTCATCAGTCTTGATACATTAGTCTACAAATATTTCTTATTCCCACGTAACTATTTGACATCCTGGGTTTGGTTATTAGTTGTGTTATTGTACTAATCCACATATTTCATCCAATCTATAATGAAATTTGATAACTCATTGAATTATTATATGGATACATCAATACACTTTTTCATATCTTGAATATTCTCATCACGCACCTCTACATAAGAATCAATATTTTGAGACAACTTTACAATTTTATTACAATCCATCTAATGATATTGAGAACATTGTTGACATAATTAAAGATCATCATCATTCCAAATCACTCAATCTATCCAAACATTTATTGACTTTGATTTTTGATTTTTATTTTCAATAATTAGGTAAGACAATGAATTTAATCATGATAAGTAAAGAATAGTTACTTCAATTCCATGTAAATTCTAAATGATATAATTAACTCTTTGAATTGAAATCATATTCATAGAATCTCATATCACAATATGAGGAAGTTGATGATATGTGCTTCCAAATTCTACTAGTATTCCATTTCCTTTTTCATCATTATTTGACACCAATTTAACAACTCTATTACCAACAAGTTTTCCTTCTGAAATTTCAATTATATCATCATCATCGATAATATCATTATTACCATCCTTTTTTTAGATTAGATCATTCTCATTTTACTTAGATGAGGATTCAATGTCCTTATCTGATGAATTTTTCCATATTTAATCTTTCTTATTTCTCATTTTGATTATAAATTGATGGAATTTTTTGATGATTTTTATGATGGTATTAATTAAATCTTATCATATTGAACATATTCCTTATCATCATTTGGATTTAACTTGTCTTCCCCATCCTCTTCATCATCATCAACTTCCATTATTTCATTCTCTTCAACTTATTCATCATATTCATCCTCATCTTTACCTTATTCACAATCATTATCATTAAATTATTATTCAATAATTTCTTATTCATGTTCAATTCTATCTCCTAATTCTTTATTGGATAAAACAAAAACCCACGAGGAACTTATGTAGAGACCCAAAACTTGACGTACATCAAAATTACATTACTTTTGTGGAATACATTATACATAACAAAAACCAACACTCAAGGACCGTAATAGTTTAGTGTCTTTGGAAACTCGGAAAAATTATCTTCTAATCATGGTGAAAGATCTTCAACATCTCCCATAAAGATCTTCCCCTTTTCATTTCACACCTAAAACCTTTCTTTATATCCTGGGGAAAATAAAACATAAATAGGGTGATCTCAAATGCTCAATAAGGGTAAGGATGGATAAAATAAAACATATCATATACATTTGAACTTAAAAACATGAACATAATGTTTAAACATCAAAATTCGGAGCAATGACATAAAACATGGCAGTACATAAGGCATAGATCATAAAGAAACATTAATCATGATAAAATAGAATGGGAATAAAACATGTAATTGTGGAAAAACATTATGCATATGACATGTTTTTCATAGTAGTCAAGGCATTGATGACCAGACCATCTTAGTCGAGAAAGTCCCTTACTGAACCAAGTTTACATGCCGTTCCAGCCCTGTATTACTGAACCGGATTTACATGCCATTCCAGCCATGTCCATCTCATGAGATATAAATCTTTACCCAATGCATTGGTGGGAGATATAGGTTCCACCAATCTCATATTGAAATCATTCTTACATGTGCCACAACATAAACATAAAACATTCATCATAACCCAAATAATAAAATGGGCTTCATAAACATCATCTTATCATATCATAATCTATATAAAACGAATGGATATCATTTTATCATAAGAAAACTGAAAACCATGAAAATCATAGGGAAATTATACTTGAAAAATCCACATATTAAATAATTTCATCTTAGATGAAAATGGTTTTGATAAAACACTTGAAATTAATTCTTGAGGAAAACATCTTTTCTTCTTCAAAATCTTTTTATTTTCTCAAAATGCCATGCAATTTTAAAAGAAAGTATTTTGTTGAAAAAAATCATGAAATATTGTAGAGTAAGCATCTTTAAAATAAGGCGTTATGATACCGTAAAAAATCTGTTCGTTCCGTATAATATAAAAAACATTCTTCCTGTACTTTTTCTGGAAAAGTCAAAAAGTGGTTCGTAAAAGAAATATTCCTTCCATACAATGTGGTAAAAGTAGAAAATGGTACAAATGACTTTAAACATACATGGAAGAAATGTAAAAATTTTATGCAAACATTTTTATAACATATGTACATGGATAATAATCATAACCCCAGTAAATACTTACGAATAAACAATCTCGGATAAGAATGAGATTGAAATAATTATCCCTTACCTTAGGTCTGATATGATTCGTACATATCTGGACCTCCTGTATAATGATTTAAATAATGTCATTGACTTATTACAGAATTATATTCATTGTTATGATATCATATATGGTTTACTTATGACTTTATATTACCTATTCTTTTGTAAATCCCATGTTAAAGCAACGTTTTGGGTAAAATCATCTTATTTATTGTACGTGATTGGACTTGTTATTCTTGATGTTAGTATCAATTATATCATGATTTAATTACTTAAAGAATGTAAATCATGATTTATATATCATATATATTCATTATATATCCAATATATACATGTATTTATAATAGTACATAACATATGGAGGTAGGAAATAAAATTCAACGTCCATGGAGACGGTAAGCCTTACGTACGCATGAACACTAATTTAATTTATATTTATTATTTTAATGGAATAATTATATTATAACTCCTTTATAATATCATATATAATATCATTAACTCTATTATTTATACATCCCACATAAGGAATTAACGAATCACATCACTTTGAGGGGGTGGTAGTCCGCACATCCTCAAATTAGATCATCGTATTTACCCACTATGGAAGACATAAAGGCTTGATATAATTGGGAACTAAATAAGAATAAGGAAATAAGAAACATAATATATATCATATATAAATACAGTGCCATCATAATGGCCACCATGAGAGGCGGTAGGAGAAAATCGAACAATCATCGTTTTGTGAGGCGTTAGTTTTCCATCCACAGAAACATTATGTTCTTCATCCATTAGATGGAGGTGTTTGTAAGTGTAGTTAGAATCCTTCTCATAACAGCATCCTAGTATATTTAAGATACTGGTGTTATTACAAAAGAAATTATTAAAAAGATTTTAGAGGATGGAGAAGTAGAATGAACAAAAACAACTTAAGAGAAACTCTTACCTTTAATTTGGGTAACTTACTTTGGTTTGACCCAAAAGGTACTTCTTGAAGTGGATTCATTCCTATGTTAAGGCTTCTAGGGGGGAGAGAGGGATGTATGGAGCTTAATTGGGAAGAGTTTGGATGAACCAAATGGCTTGAGAGGTTTGAGGAATTGGATAGAAATGGTATCCTTTTATAAAGGAGAGGAGGGGCTCTTTAAGAATGTGTGAAAAAATTATTTTAATATAAACTTATATTCGGTTTCAAGAGGTCCAAATACATTAATGTCGAAGATAATATGACTCATATTCGAAATAAAATCATGTGATAGGAATAGGACAGGTTTTGGATAATATGTTAATCATTATAATCTTATTAATTTAAATCATTTATTAATGAGGTAAATAGTGCATCATTATTGTATCATATTTAATTTAATTTATATGATTTCATAAAATTATAAAAACAATACCAACATGTAGGAAATATTTTTAGCTTTCCAATGAATATTTATAGTTGAAAAGATACTTTATATATCCTCTTATAAAAATCAATTACTTATAGATTTTTGTTAATACCAATTTTGTCTTTACATTGAATTAATTAATCTAATGTGTCATTGTCTTTCTTAAGTGGCTCCATGGGGTCCCAAAATCGACCCAAGTATTCCCATGGTATTCCATTACTCATCCAATAAGGTTTGGTCATGTGTTAAGGTAAGTTTGAATTATTATAATATTCTTTTAACCTTTAATTACCCTATATACCTTTAACCACAGTAAATAAAAGTAAAATGTTACTATTCACCAAAAATTATTTTCATCTCATTGAACCACATTTTAGTCCTTGATATTAACTGTGTCTCTCCAATTTTCAAAATTTAACTCATAGAAGAGGTAAAATTAGGTTGTATGAACAACTGCAAAAGCTCCTAGGAGGTGTGTAAAAGACGGTGAAAAGTTCAATACAACTTTTATAAATCCAAAATTATTATAAAATTATTCCAAATAATTTAATTGAACTTATATAAGTATTATGTATCTATTTTTACCTAAAATAAATTTAATTCATATAAATTATTATTTAAATAAAAAGTCGGTTTTAACCAATAACTCTGTGTTTTCACTATTCATTACAAATTGAAGTTTTTCAGAAAAATTCCAAAAATTCAGCCTAATCTATATTTGATATTCCTAATTCAAAAATGATGTCTATTTTTCCAAATTCAAAACATAGAAGTGGAATTAATTAATTTTAAAAGTAATTCCCGTTATCAAAACAAATAGCGTGTTTCTAAGAAACAATAACTATCAAAAATCATCACTTGTTCATGTCCAATTTCAAAGTGAAATTAATTCCAATAAACGAAATTGGATTAAATTGTAAAAATAAATTCTAACTACACTTTAAAACAAATTAAATATATAATATATCCATATAAATTATTGGGATGACAAAAGTTGTTTTTAATTAAAATATAGCGTGTTTTTACTATTCATCAAAATATTAATGTTATCAGAATAATATGAAAAATTTATCCAAACTAAATATATATATCCTGATTACAAGGAAGAATTTTATTTTGACAAATTGAACTTATAAACATGTCAAAAACTAGATTTAAAGTGGGTGCTCCATCAAAAGGCGACAAAACTGCATTTTTTTAAGAATACTTATTTTGCCCAAAAAATTTATTTTGTTCTCATACCATGTTCTATAAAATATGTAAGATTAATAATGATGGTATAAAATTCAAATTTTAGTTAATACTATTCATAACACATAGTCCACAATACTATTATAATAAAATATCATTGTTTAGTTAATCCTGGTATTGCGTACCACACACGCCACCGAGGATGGTCGCGATTGCGTGTAATGCAAGCCACGTCAGGGTTGCAGGTAGTGAAAGCTTCATTTTGTGTTGCGTATTACATAATCAAAACATATTTCATTTATACATTATACAAAATCTGTACTTAATGTTACATAGAATAATTTCCACAAAACGAACTTGAATTTGTGTGTAACACAAGCCAAGAATAGTGTTGCGTATACTGCAAGCTAATGCGGTGTTGTGTATAGCATAAGTAAATCTTGGTATAGTGTACAATAGAAGACATATAATAAATTAAAAATAATATATCTCATAATATCTCGGGGTGTTACAACCTACATTCATTAATTTTATAGATAGTTATTGTTTCTGGCGATCCATTCTTGAATCGACTTTATTAGTTGGTAAAGATAACTCAAAAACATTAGTAATGGATTTAAATTATGTATAATATATTTTTTAATCTACACTGAGCATCACAAAATTTTCAACCCCATTTTTGAAAAAAAATGTCTTCCTTATGTCTCTCCATTATTCATATTTTGCTCCATAAAAAATAGTAGGTCTTTTGGGATTCAAATTATCTATTGATCTTTCATATAGTCCTACCATCTTTTGAAAACATCTAATTTTTTTTCACACAATACATGTTATTTTTTAAATTATTTTTAAATATAAGGTTTATAAAAAAATTTAACAATCTTCTCCGAGTAAATAGAACAAAAATTTCATCATTATTTGAGTAGCAGGAACCACCTTTGATGCCAATTGTTATATGAATATATAAGAATTATTCTAATTAGTATCAATAAAATGTATTGTATATGGATCAATTACAATAGGGGTTGAATTGTAGATTTCAAAAATCATTATTTTAAAAGCTCTTTAACTAAAAAAATTCACAAAACAATTTAGGTAAAAAAAGAATGGATTCATACATGGCCCTTAGTCTGATTATCTATGTATAATAATTAGAGATATTTTGATATATCAGATTAAAATAATTAAAATCATAAAGAATGTGATCATATTATAATAATATTTTTACAATTATATTAGAGTAAAATAATCATAATAATGAATGATTATGTTATAACAAATTAAACATATCATATTCTAAATAGATTACAACGATTCTAATTCAAATAAAATATAATTAATTATTCTAATATAGATTATTGTATTTGAAATAGGTATGATAAAATTAATTAAAATTAGCTCAGTGGAATAAGAAACATGTAAGAAAAAATTCAAAACAATTGAAATAATAAAATAATGAATTACACCTAATTTAAAATTAATAAAACTCTTTTGACCTCAAGATTAAGGTATACAAAAACATTTCCGAAAGGACTATATTATTTTATAGTTAAATTCATGATGTTTTTTCCTCAGAATGTAATTCCCTTGATATTAATATCTTAATTGATCTATTTTCCTCTCCTTAGAAGACCTCGATCTGATGTATCAGCTCTTTCTTGATAAAACCACAACCCATCGTTTAATATGATAATCAGATTTTCAATCTTGATATCCCCACAACCCCTAGATCATAATCATAGATTGGAAGGAAAAACAATATGAAAAGGTTCTAAAACCCCACTCTATGATTCCTTTAGAAATTAAATACAATAAACTGTTACAGAATTTAAATAATAATATATTGACGCTTTTTACAATTTTCAAAGCTCTGTCATAATAAAAAAAATTAGCAATGTATATGCTAAGTATATCTTCTCCAAACTCCTTAAATGACTAGGTATTTATAGTCAAATACACAACGATCATATTTTATTCCCAATGGTCAAATTTATTTTAGTTTATTGCAATGACTTCGACACCAAGAACATCAATGTCACTTTTGTATCTAGTTTTCTGACATTGTATTGAATTACAACAACACAATGTAAAATATGTTCCATTACGATAGAAATCAGTTTTTTATATTCAAAATTTAAACATGGTCATTATGAAGGATTTCCTTATAAAATTTCATTATTATATTCTTTACAGTGTGAATATGGTATTTATCCGGTCCAACATTAATTTGATTATAATGACTTTTCATTATGAAAACATGAAAAAATGTCATGAATCTGATATAATAACAGTGAATTTAATTAATATGATATATATACTCATTATTGTAATATTAATGATGAAAATTATTTTGTATTCATGAATAATTTAGAAATAAATCTATGTAATTAAAAAGTACATGTTTTCTATAGAAACATTATATATATACTTTGGACATAAAAAGTTCACTATCAAGTATTTAATAAAAAGATTGTGATTTCCCATACTAAAAGAATGGAAAAGTCATATAAAAAAATTGATTCCCCATATGTGTTATTGGATGATATATCTATACCATATAATCATTTTAATTGAATCCATGTTCATTTGGATTCCCTATTCTTGAGAATAAGATTATTTATATTTAAATATTTTAAGAAATTTCATGTGTCCCCTTTCCCTCCCTTATAAATAGACACCATGTATCTCTTTTACATACACCTCAATAAGACATATACCCTTATGAAACCTAGACTATTTATCTTAAAAACACTCTTACCAACGAACTTGGGTTTTTATGTTTTTGAAAATTAAATTTTTTTGGTTATTTAATAAGGGATCTAAATGAGGCCTAAAAAATATACTTAATCATCTTACACAAACTATTTCATAATATTTTATCTTTTACATGAACTAAATAATTATTATTCATCGTAAAATAAAAAAATTAGTGTCTTAAATATAATGTACACTTATTATGATTTTCAAAAACCAATCATCAACCATCTATTTGATGAAATTTATGGAAAAAGTATCCCTTATGTGTACATGTGGTCTACCACCTCCACATAGCGAGGTAATTTAGTTTCCATCAGCATATTTCAAGGATGATTTATTACTTTGGGATTAATGTTTTCGAATCATGTTTATTATATTCTTGTTATTTTATAAGAATAATAACATATCCACATTCATACTCAACAATCAATTGGAAAATGACGATTTATCTCGTGTGTACGTTTAGACTACCACCTCCATGAAGTGGTGTGATTTGGTTTTTGATTCTTCTTTACACGTTTAGTGATGAGTGTTTATTTAATTAATATATATTATATATATGGTATAATAATTCTTTCATAAAGGTGAATTAATATTTACCTATATTTAATTCCATCCATCAAAATGTTAAAATAGTGTTCATGTGTACATATAACATACTGTGACCATGTACGGTGAAATTCATTTATCAATAGCATACTTTTATGGATGACTCAAATTATATATATGATTATAATATATGAAATTTATATCATTAATAGGGTTGTGGAGATAATAGATTCATGATCAATGTAAAATGTCCTTAACTTTAGAAACAAACCATCCAAGAAAACAAAATAGTTTACACCAAGAACGATGATTTTAATAATAAATTATTAATAAATAAGTTTTAAAATGACATAAATAGATATTATATGATATAATAAGTATATATTTAATTATATTATATAATTATAATAAATTTTAATTTATTATACATGAGGATACAATTCATTTGAATCATGTTTAACATGAGGTAAGCGATTTATATTACAGTCTCAGTGTTTATCCAGATTATTTTTGATTATGTATTCGATGATAATATATAATGATAGACCACTCAAGAATATCATTAATTTTATTATTAAATTGTTTTTTCTAGATATCACATGATTTCGTCTAATTTTTCTTACTTTATGTACCATATAGATTGAATGAATATTTTTATGGAAAACGTACATTATTTCTCTCATCAATATAAAATGTTTTTCTACCATGTCCATGATTTATAAATATAATCCAAAAAATGTTTTTATTTTTATATTTTGATTATATAAATTTTTTTTATAGATTTTAGAATTTTAAAATATTATTTAAAAATAAATATTTATGTTTTTCTTCTATACAAGGTTGGTTTAAGAAAGATGTGTAAAAGTAAATCTGTTCTTATATACATAGATTGAACACAATATCATACCCTCATAACCACTAAATAAATTATATATTTCAACACAAGTATCCATGTTTCGTTTTTATGAAAAAAACCCTTAATATTTTTGAAATGATTTATATTATAAATATGTTAGTCTAGAATTAAAAATGTGTTTTCCTAAGTCCATTTTCCAAGGAATATTTTAACAAAATTTTCAATTATCATAACATTCCATAATGTTCTTATAATTTATTGGGTATATGATTCGTGGATACAATTATTATTCTCTATATAAATGATTTTTGATAATGATGTTGATATAATAGTCTAGCCCAATAATTTTCCATGTTTTATGCTTTGATGAAATGTTGATAACATTATTCTATATGTTTTATTCCATTATATTATGATATATGGTGAAATAATTATGATATTTTTGAAAACATATGATAATTTATTTATAATGTGATAGATGGTACCATAGTTATATATCCGACCAAATATTTGGGTGAAGCTGAAAATAGCATTAGATAATAAGGATTTGAATGTAGAGTGGGCCTAGTTCAGTGTGGGACTCTGTCCACTATGATTTCCTTGTAAGTGAACCTTGAATAAAGATACGATTGAATGAAGAGTGAAAAAATTCACTATTATATTATTTGTAGTGTTCCTTTTCTATGGAAATGATTTTATGTTCTTATTTTTTCCCCACAAACATATTCCTTATTCAAATATTATGGTCACATCACTTATGTTCCTTGAATTCATTATGATTGATGTTTTAGGAGCTTCCATGATTTATTCTAGGAATAATGATTTTGATATTTGATATGTAGTGTTTTTTCAAATTTTATGTTCATGTTATCATACCCATATAATATTCTTATGTTTAGTTGATCATCGATATCTCCCTTTTTTACCCTTATTGGGCCTCTATTCTCTCCCTTACATATGCTTCATTTCTCAATATTTTGAATAATGGATATTGATATGATATGTCTAATAAGGATGATCATTATGAATATTGTAGTGAGAGATGATGTAGATCATTTGTGATCCATTTTTTTATTCCCAAGATTCTAGAGATAGTAAATATATAAAATCCTAACATGGATCATAATATTGTGTATTGGATATTAATCTAACATGATATAATGTTTATGTAGTAA
Organism: Viscum album; assembly: GCA_963277665.1. Classification (NCBI taxonomy): domain Eukaryota; kingdom Viridiplantae; phylum Streptophyta; class Magnoliopsida; order Santalales; family Viscaceae; genus Viscum; species Viscum album. Next base: position 384,095,759 of record OY728163.1, on the reverse strand, counting down.
AATATTGTGTGACTAAAGTGTGTATGAAGGAATAGTTTATATAAATTTCAAAATACAAGGATAAAACAATAGGGAAAACCATAATGATATTTTTATAAACGATATTGCATTATAATTTTGTGGTAACGTGTTGATTATGTAGTTTCAAATGATTATTATTGTTTCCATTAGTATGATTTATGGTTTTAGATAATGGATGAGACCTAATAGAATGGTGTTAATGATGAATATTATAAAAAATTCATTGATTTTCTTCAGGTGAAACCAAATGATATTAAAGTTGAATGAATTTTTTCTGTTTTTAGTAATGAAAAATATTCTAAATCAATATATATTTTAGAGATTAAAATTGATAAAAAGAGGGAACAATATTATATCAAGTCCTTCATAACGAAAATTTAATATTATTTTATTAATCCTACCGATCCACTAGTTTTTGAGTAGTGGATCAGTTCCCCAGAAAAATTATCTTATGTTCTCAAGTGTTTAGAACATAAAAAATATATTTTAGTTTTTTTATCATTTGGGAGGATAATAATATAAATGGATTAATGTTAGCAAGAACATTAGGAATAATGAAAAACATTAGATTATGTGTCGTTATGTTTAAGAGATTAATTTTCTATAATTCACTCTATGTATAATTTATATGAAAATGGAGAATAAATTTTTCGTGAAAAGGTATAAAGATGGTAAATTTGTTAGTACAAGTAATGAAATTGTTTCTATACATTTGAGGTATGATTCAGTTAATTTCATCCAAACAAATATCAAGGTTAATCAATACATTAGTGGATTAAAAATTAGTATCATAAGGGTGTTATCCCTAAACAATATTAGTATTTATAATGAAATAATTTTATTTTTTATCATGTTGGAGACATAGATTATAGTTTACCATTAATGTTGTGGGTTTTATTAGAAAATAATGTAAGAATTAAAAGGAAATCCGAATAATAAAATTCATAGAAGGAATTAGATGAGATTTACTTTCTTATCAATGTGTAAAAGGAAACATGGGGAAATTTTTCTTGAAGGGATATGTAAATACTTTTAGTGTGGGTATAATGGTCAGTATATAATTGAAAGCTGATGTAATGAGAAGAATATTTTATTTAATTTTGGATATAAGAAATAATATCATGGACGACCCACAATCTAATGATTCCAATGCATGGAGTATGGGAATAATGTTAACCAGTGATTAAATATGAAGGATAATGATGATGATCGAAATCATCAAACTTTTAACCCAATAAATTAATGGAAATCTAATGTGAACATGATTTTTGATGTAGGATATGATTACAAAGTGGTGATAGGAACAAATACCTCCCACTCATGAATAGTTAATACCTTATTTGATTATGGATCTACTCACAGATTTATATCTATTGAATATTCTATGGGTATCATGTCACAACATCAATAGTTAGACCTTCAATTACCCACAAAAACCAAATGGTATGATGATAACCTATAATGTTTATAGCTCATCTCTGATATATGTTTCTAGTATTGTTCTTCTTTCCAATATTATTATTATTACTCTAGTATAATTTGATTTTTTTGGAAATGGACTATTTTATTTATATAAGGGCCATTTAAGATTCTATGGAAGTTATGTCATATTTTAATTTATGAACAAAAAAGTTATTTTTTTAGTAAAACAATAACTATGACGTTGAAATTAAAATTAAATTCATTGTATGTCTCTATATTCCTATTCAAAAATGGTGTCTATCTTATATGTTTGGGGAGAAACGCAACATCAAATTCCAACAGGGTGATCATCTTTGATGTTTTGGGAGAAAATCAACATAAAATATTTTTATTTTTCATATTAATTTGCTTCTGTCATTTTTTAAGAGTTTCCTAGACTTTCCCTAAATTGTGACATTGTGTTTACAAAAGAATTAACCCCTAGTTCTATACCTATTTAAAGGAATCCACATAAATGCCCCATGATTGGGATTATGAATTCAAGAAGCATCATAGGGAAAATCATTATTGTGTATTAATTTCGACATGTGCACCACTAGGGGGTTCATTTGTTCATTTCATCAAGAAAGACGATTGATCAATGAAACATTGAATTGATTATTCGGAACTAAATAATTTCAAAATAAAGTATATATATCCTCTGCCTCTTTTTGTTAAACTTATTAATTAATTAAAATGAGATCAATGTTTTTCCATGATTTATCATTGATTTATATGGTATCAATTGAGGATAAAATTTGAGTAAATACCCAAGATAGCCTTATGGATGAGGTATAATAATTGACGTTTTTTTATGTCATTTGGACATAAAAATTCCTCCATATTTTCATGGATTTAATGTCTAGATATTTTACTAATTAACATGATATTGTTTTAGTATTTATGGATTATATTCTTATATATTGTTTGGGAAATGAAGTGAATGGAGATCATATTATGATTTTAATGAAGACCTTAAAGTGAGAGAATATGTATTCAAAATTTATTAAGGGTAAAAAATTTAAAAAAAATTAATTTTTGGTTTATATAATATCAAGAGAGGTTATATATATCCACCCATAAAAGATAAAAGCTATCTAATATTATAAAATAATATCCAATTTTAGTGGGATCCCTATTTACATTTGTTTGGAATTACATTATAGATTATTTATGGAGAAATTATCATGGATGTATAATAAAATCATTGTCTTAACTAATTGGGGATCCAAGTTTCATTTGAATGATAAATTTGAAGAATATTTTAAGGAATTTAATAGAATGTTATATATCACAATTGTTCTCACACTATCCTTCTATCATGAAGGTATTGTAATCTATTATATTTAATATAAGAAGACACCTAGATGAGTCATCATTCATAATAACATTATAACATCTCACGCCTCATGGAAATATAATTATCATTTGAAAAACTTACCACCTCTTGATTTTGAATTAGTTGTATTAATTTCTGAATTATTGATATGGAGGCATTATCATTACATTAAAATTATATATATATATATATATATTATAAGATTTTATCATATATATTCACATAGAAGGAGACATATATGCTCCATAGAATATGGTTGGTGCAGATTTTGGTTTATTACTACCCTATAAAATACCACACTTAGAATGAAAAAATAGTGAATGATACACTGAGGAAAAAGGATCATGATAGACTCTCAATGATGATGATAAAAAAATCCTCAATACTTCTAGAATATAAATGGTTTGATTTTCACATCATGAATAATTTGGATATCATATCCATCTCACATGAATTCTCAACCCTCTATCAAGGTAACGATTAAAGAGGCACAAAATGAATATGTAGAACAAATAATTATGGTCAAAAATATTCTTATGACCAGCCGTCCCTATGATGGGATGACATGGTTTACAAAATTTTAGGTTTACTATAGATAATATATTTCAAGATGGATATTTTGGATGAATCGCATAGTTCATCATTTTTTATTTATCCTAGATGTTTGAAGATGTATAGATATATGAAATAATATTTATCTTTAGATAACATGATGGTATATATTTAAGTGTATGTATATCAGTCAATGTTAGGTTAGTGAGTTTGTCTAGAGAGTGGGAATTTGAAGATAATGTTATAAATATTTCCCATTATAGAATGGTAATCATAAATCATTACCATTGATTTATTTATTGGACACCCCCAAAACATCTATATGTCATATCACTATTTGGGTTATTGTCCATATCTTTATGAAGTAACTACACATCATTACAAAAACGTAGGATTTAATTATTGATCTTATTTTCATCATATAAATCATGGATATGGAAAGGATTGATGTAGTACTATATTTTATTGTATTTGATCAAGATCCAATTTTTACATCATAATTCCAGAAAAATATTTAGAATGTTAGAGATTAAATGATGTTTTTTTATGAAATATCATCCTTAAAAATATAGTTAGTGTGATATAACCATTAAAAAACTAAATGATAGGTTGATATCACATTCTAGGGATTTTAACGGTGGTTATTCTTAACAACATCCTCTTTTTTAGTTTCTTTATTGTAATAGATTTCACTCAAGAATTAAGAGGGACCCTTAAGATTCTCAATAGAATGAAGTTTGAAACTAATACATTTCATGATTATGTTAGAGAAAGAACAATATTGGGACATGATATAGCTGAAGAAATGGAGGAGAATGTTATATCTAATCAAGATCACATTAAGACAACTCAATGTCAATAGAAAATTCATATTGAGAATTTATAATGTAATATAGAATTCATATTTCGTGAGAATTTATTCATGTCAATTTACCTATGGAAAATGGATATGAGATCCCAAATGAATGGAAATTTTATCCTAATGTATATTCTCCCCTTTGATATTTTTTATCTTATATGAATGATCTCTTATAGATTGGAACAATGAATAAACCTCTCTCAAATTCATGATGTATTTCATGTGTCTCTCTTTGGGGAAATGAATATCAGATCCCTCGCATATACTAAACTCAAATCTTGTATCACTGTCACTTGATGATATGAATAAAAAAAAATAATATAGTTTAGAGGTGTGTTATTATGAAAAAAAATTCCAATGGGTAAAGTTAATTTGAGGAATCTAAATTTTGATGAAGCTACTTGAGAACCTAATTATGTGATGAAATAGATATAAATTCATATTTTTGTATTGGAGTGGTGTAATATCAGTGGGGAATTTAATTTTAAGGGTATAATAATGTCACGACCCGCCCTCGGGGTCCGTGCCGTGACTACCCCAAGCCCGCCTTCCAAAGGCCAGGGGCTGGCGACTAGCACCAAGGCGTAAATCCCAGTAAAAAGGGAAGGAATTGACATTGAAAAGTAAACAAACACCACAGAGTAAGCAAGTGGAAAGTAAACACTAAACAAAAGCAGAGTACAACTGAAAGTGCGGAAAAGTAAATGGTCCAGTATACAAACCCAAACTGAATGTAAAGTACAACTCGAAAGGGAAAACAACAACTAAAAAGTAAAAGCCGCTACACCGAGCTGTCCACTGGATATCCCACCTGAAGGGTGGGTACAGATAGCTCCTCTGCTCCACGGGTCCCGCCGTCCGCTCCGAGCACGTCCCGCCCAGTGGTCCACCTCCGGGTACCGTCCAGCTCTGCAAGCCTCTGCTAAGATGAACGATGTCCGTCATCTGCAACCAACACAACGTAGTGCGGGCAAAACCCGTGCAGGGGTGAGTATAAGCTACTCAGTAGGGACTTCGAGACCCCTGAAGGTCTCTCAAATCCACAAAGGATAAACCACGAAGAAAGGTACAATCACGAAGTAACAACCGACACTGCTTAGGTATATGCCCATATATATACCTAAGTCATCAATTTCAAATACGCTCCAACCTCCGGCCCAAGTACAACTCAGTCCTCACAGGAAAGTAAACGTATTCCACACAGGAAAGCAAAACGTAATCCACACAGGATTGCACAACACAATCCACACAGGAAAGCAACAGATTCAGCTCACACAGGTATACTTCATCAAAGGACGATAAAGATGATCTCTGATCCATCTAAGTCATCGGACCCAGGAAGGATCGATATGTATCTAACCCCCGCAAAAGACCCACACAGGATCGGGCCCACACAGGACCTGTAGGCGCTGGTTCACACAGGACCGCTGAGCGCAAGGACCCACACAGGATCGGACCCACATAGGATCGGGCCCACACAGGACCTGTAGCACTAATCCACGTAGGATCGCTGAGTGCTGTAGTCGTCGTCGTCGAATCCACACAGGATCTCTGTACTGTCGTCATCGCAGTCACAGTAGTAGTAGTAGCAGTAGTAGTCACAGAACAGTCGCAGCCAGCACTAGGGTTCCCGCACACAGCAAACTCGTACAGGAGGGTCCGCTCCACGAGCCGAGAGACTGATACATCAACTGTCACAAAGTCCAGAGTTGATGTATCCAAAAGTTCCGTATCATCAACAGGAACTCAACGCAACAGACGACGCGTCGATCGGACGCCCGGTCTGAGAGTTATTGGCATTTTCGTCCCCGGGACCCGATTGGTTTTTAAGGCAAAACCATCCCGACCATACACCACCTGCGTCCAAACCCCGGGAAGAGTATGCCAAAAGATCCGTCTCACTAAGAGGAACACAACACGGCTGACGGCACGTCAATCAGACGTCCGTAGCTCAAGATATGAGTGTTTCCGCTCCATAGGCCCGGTTGGTTTCGTGAACGAACCAACCCGGCCGAACTCAAAGTAATCCGAAACCTTGAGTGCAATATACTGGAACGACCTTCTCGATCCAAGGATCGTGTTTCCGCAGACGGTTCGTCGATCGGAGGTCCGTGGCTCAAGTTATGGCCAAAAGACCGAAACTGATTCGAAACGGGGGGTCCGGGTCCGGGCCGACCCGGCCCGACCCCCCCCCCTGGGTCGGCCCGAACCGGGTCGACCCGACCCGGGTCCGACCCGGCCCGGTCGGCCGGCCGGTGCGGCGGCCTGGCGCCGCACTGAGGCGGCACGCGGGGGGAATCAATCCCCCACTTGATTGAAGGGGCGGCACGGCAATATGTCGCGCCCTTTGTTTTAAAAACGCCCCCCCCCCCACGTGGGGGACATGTTTGTGCGAAAACCGGGGGGCCGCCTGCCCCCCCTCAAGAAACCACCCTCCCCAATTAAATGGGGAGGGGCTTTATTGATGGCCGGGGGATTAATTTCTCCCGGATTTGACCATCAGGTCGGCCAGCTGGCCGGCCGGTTTTCTCCAACGGGACCGGAAAAATCTGGTCCCCTTTTCGGCTTCCGACGCCGGCGGCCCGGCCGCCGGTCTCCTCGTTCCACCGCGGCCCGGAACCGGCCGCGGTGTTCGTCGTCCGGCGCGGTGCGACGGCACCGCGCCCCTCCGCCGCGCCTTGATTTCCTTCAACGCGGCGCGACGGCGTCGCGTTCTTGATGATTCTTCCATGGTGCGCGTGCGACGGCGTCGCGTAAGAAGATTCGGCGAATAACCGCGTGGTGCGACGGCACCACGCCACCTTGATTCACCGCAATATAAACATCAAGAACGAAGGAGGGGGTTCGGCCGTGTTCATGCGGTCCGGCCCCCTCACGTTAAAACACAACTAAAATAAACAATACCTCACGTTAGTCATGCGAACCACGAGCAAGAATAAAATAATTAAACAATAATCAACAACCCCTACCATGGGTATAGGTTCGAAGATTTGTCAACGTCCCGCGGAAGACAACGTCGCGGAGGTCGGGCGTCGCGGTAGTCATTCGTCAAATCCGATGACGAAGAGGTGCGTCCGATGAGATACGTCGTTGGCGAATATTCGTATGCCGACGATGGGAGTCCGAGGAGGAAGCGGCGTTCCCTCTCGTTGACACGGAAGACGAAGAAGAGAGGAGCGGCGTTCTTCATCGGAACTTGAGCGTTCTTCGTCAAGTTGAGCGTTCTTCGTCAAGTTGAAGAAGAAGGAGGAGGAGATCTCAAAATTCCTCACAAGTTGGCTAAACAAAACTAACCAAATAAAATAAGGTTCATCCTTATTTTATTTACCAAGCCAAGGAATTCAAAGCTTCAAATTCAAAAAAAAAACATAACACTTAATTAATTATACATGTCATGTGTAATTAATTAGATGTTAAGTTAACAAAATTTTAAGAGGGAGAGAGGGGAGTTTAATGGGGAAGATGAGAGGTTTAGGTTCGTGTGGGTCCCACCACACTTAATCCTCTCAAGGGAGGTTAAGTGGGTGTGGGTCCCACCCTTAACTCCCTTTGAGAGGAGTTAACCTACAAAAGTAAAAAGAAATCCACATTTTTTATTCATCTTTTTATAATTCTCCCAAAAACTAACTTTCATCCCGCAACAAACACAACTTCCGAAAAGGTCTCTTTAAGCGAATATTGGTGATGCGAGTTCATCGGTGCCCTCGGATTTCAATTCCGAGCACCGGATCAAAAGTTAGGAATTCCCGCTCGTTCATTCACTGAACGTACCCGAGCCAAACATCGGAAATTGATTCCGGGCACTCCGGGCCTCAGAATCAGGTGCCGTCAGAAACCACGCTCTTGTAAAATTCTAAAGGAAATTAAGAAAAAATTTCCCTTGAATTTTACAGGTCTTTACATTACTCCCACCTCAGGGCTTTATGTCCCCGTAAAGATACATCAAAAACTAGGGAAACAAATGAGGGTACTGAGCACGCATCTGAGCCTCCCGCTCCCATGTGCTCTCCTGGAGATTCCCGTGCTGCCATCTGATGTGCACAAGAGGAATCGATCGCCCACACAGGACCCGCTCCTGTCGATCCTCTATCTCCACCGGGACCTCCGTAAAAGTCGCCCCATCGTCAACGTCAAGCTCCCCATGGTCAATGATGTGCGTCTGGTCGTGCACGTATCTCCTCAGCTGGGATACGTGGAAGACGTCGTGCACCCGGTGCAACTAAGGTGGCAGAACCAGGCGATAAACCACCTCGCCAACCCTGCTGAGGACCTGGTAGGGTCCGATGAAGCGCGGAGATAACTTGCCGCCTCGGCCAAACCTCCGAATACCACATCGAGGTGAGACCCGCAAGAAGACGTGGTCGCCATCCTCGAACTCTAGTGGCCTCCGCCTCCTATCAGCATATGACTTCTTCCAGCTCTGAGCTGTCCTCATCCGCTCCTAGATGACCTGGACCTTCTCTGTCGTGGCCTGGACCATCTCCGGTCCCACTAGTGCTGACTCCCCAGGGTCTGTCCAGCACAAAGGTGATCTACAAGGTCGGCCGTACAATGCCTCGTACGGTGCCATCCCGATGGTGGAGTGGTAGTTGTTGTTGTACGCGAACTCCACCAAGGGTAGGTGGTCCTCCTAGCTACGACCAAAGTCGAGGACACATGCGCGGAGCATGTCCTCGAGAGTCTGAATGGTCCTCTCCGTCTGACCATCCGTCTGAGGGTGAAAGGTTGTGCTCAGACGTAGCTGCGTCCCGAACGCCTCCTCTAACCCCTTCCAAAGCCGAGAAGTAAAGAGGGCATCTCGATCGGAGACGATAGATGATGGCACGCCGTGGAGCCGCACAATCTCTTGAACGTAGAGACGTCCCAAGCTCTCCACTGAGCCCTGCTCTCTGATGGGTAAAAAGTGTGCCGACTTGGTGAGTCGGTCAACAATCACCCAGATGGAGTCGTGACCTCTGGAAGGGCGTGGAAGTCCAGTCACGAAGTCCATAGATATGCCGTCCCACTTCCACTCCGGAACCTCCAAGGGCTGAACCAAGCCTGCTGGTACCTGATGCTCTGCCTTCACCTGCTGGAAGGTGAGGCATCGAGAAACGAACTCTACAACTGCCTTCTTCATGCCCGGCCACCAGTGCTGTCGTCTGAGGTCCTGTTAATTCTTCGCCACTCCAGGATGTACCGCCAAAGGAGAAGTGTGAAACACTCTCAGCACTTCTTCTCGCAAAGAGACTGGTACCATGGTACGTCCTCTGAAAAGGATGTCGTGCTCTGCTCCAAGGGAGAAACCATCTGGTGCCTGTCCCGAGGATATCTGTGCACGCCGTGTCTCACAGTCAGCGTCCCCACACTGTGCCTCCCTGACTCGCTGCAGTAGTGGAGGAGTGATTGTGAGAGACTGAAGTAAGGCTGCTCCATCTCTATCCACGAAGGATATCTGCAAAGAGGCTAGCTGCTCTGTCGCCTCCTCAAGTAGCTGAATGCTTGTCCTCCTGCTGAGGGCATCGGCTACTACGTTCCCCTTCCCAGGAGTATAGACTATCTCAAAGTCATAGTCCTGGAGGAACTCGAGCCATCGCTGCTGTCTCAGGTTCAGGTCCTTCTGAGAGAAGATATACCTGAGACTCTGATGATCAGAAAAGACTGTAAAGTGCTCGCCCATCAGATAGTGTCTCCATGACTTCAGAGCGAAGACCACTGCTGCTAACTCCAGGTCATGGGTACTGTAGTTCTGATCATGCGTCCTAAACTGACGTGATCCATAGGCGATCACTTCCCGCTCCTGCATCAGAACACATCTGAGTCCGTTCCCTGATGCATCGCAGAAAACTACGTACCCTACTCCCTCCTCAGGAAACCTCAAGATAGGTGCGCAGGTCAATCTCTGTCTCAGCTCCTGGAAGCTCTGCTGACATCTGTCTGACCATATGAAGGGTTTCCCCTTCTTCGTCAAAGCTGTGAGTGATGCCGCAACTCTAGAGAAGTCTGGCACGAATCTCTGATAGTATCCAGCTAGTCCCAAGAAACTCTGAACCTCCTTCGCGCTCCTGGGTGGCTCCCAAGCTAACACAGCCTCAATCTTTGCAGGATCCACTGCAACTCCCGCCTCAGAGATAACGTGTCCCAAGAAGTGGACCTCACGTATCCAGAACTGGCACTTCGAGAGTTTACCATAAAGCTGGTGCTCTCGGAGTGTGTCTAGTACAACTCGCAAGTGATAGGCGTGCTCCTCCTCTGTCGTAGAGTAAATCAGAATGTCGTTGATGAAGACCACGACAAACCGATCGAGGTATGGGTGAAAGATCATGTTCATTAGAGCCATGAACACTGCTGGAGAATTGATTACACCGAAAGGCATAACCAAGAACTCATAGTGGCCATACCGACATCTGAAGGCCGTCTTCTGCACATCCTCGTCTCTGACTCTGAGCTGATGATAGCCTGACCTGAGGTCTATCTTCGAGAACCACCGTGCTCCCTTGAGCTGATCAAAGAGGTCATCAATCCTCGGTAGCGGATACTTGTTCCTCACTGTCACCTGGTTCAGGCGACGATAGTCAACACAAAGTCGCAAGCTCCCGTCCGCCTTCTTGGCGAATAAAATCGGGGAAGCCCAGGGTGAAACACTGGGTCGGATGAACCCCTTGCCCTGCAAGTCCTCCAACTGTACCCGTAGCTCTCGAAGCTCGGCGGGGGCCATCCGATATGCTGGAGTGGATATTGGGGATGTCCCGGGGTACAAGTCAATATAAATGTCTACCTCTCTGCGAGGAGGTAGCCCTGGAACGTCATCGGGAAAAACGTCTGCAAACTGATCCACCACTGCAGGAAAACCAGGACTTCGCACGTCAACTGCTCCAAGGATAAGGCTAGCCAACTGATGAGTAATGGGTTGTCCTCTCCTCCGCGGAAGTCCGTCATGTGCTGCTAAGGCTCCCTTCTCGCCGGTGAAGGTGAACCTGCTCCCGTCGGTGCGTACACATCACACCCTGCGCCTAAAACAGACAATCTGTGCATGGACCGTAGATAGCCAATCCATGCCCAAGATGACGTCGTAAGGCCTCGATGCTGCGACAAGAAGATCCCAGCCGAAGCTCTCGCCTCCTAGAGTAAGCTCACACTGCCGGCACTAGTGCGTAATCGTCGAGTCTGCTCCCGTAGGAGTCTCTAGCCGTAAGGATCGAGCCAACGACTCTGTCGGAATCTCCGAGCTCCGAACAAGGGCAGCGGCTATGAAAGAGTGACTCACTCCTCTATCTATAAGAACTGCAACAAGGGTGGAATAGACACAGATAGTACCTCGAATCATCTCGGGTGCGCCGTGGTCGTAGGCCTCTGCTGCCTGGAGCTGTGCCTGTCTCTGCCCGCCAGCTCCCTGTGGTCGGGGTGGACCTCCTGGTGGTGGTGGTGGTAGAGCCTCAAAGCGTCGCCCCCCACCGGCTGCTCGTCCAGCTCCTCTGCCTTGTCCGCCTCCTCCCTGCGGACTGCCACAGTCGACCCTCTGCCTCTGCCTCGGTGGTCCCTCAACCGTCTGCTGCTCCTCGGCACGGCGGGTCGGGCAGTCACGAGCCATGTGGCCCTGCCCGCCGCACGAGTACCACTGTCTGTCTCTCGAAAGATTGGCTCCACGCTGTGTGCCCCGCACTGCTTAGCCTGTGTCCTGAGGTCGTCTGCCCGAAGGTCTGGTCTGTCTGGACCCCTGAGTCATCCGTCGACTGCCTGCTGCAGATGACTCTGCCACGTGCCGCCCTGCAGTGGGTCGCTGTGCTGGTGTAGACTCAGCAAGGAAGCTCTCGATCAGAAGGGCCCGCTCCAGTACTCCTGTCTAAGTCGGTATGCTGAGGGAGATCAGTGATGCCCTGATCTCGTGTCTCAAACCCTGCTCGAAGGTCCGGGCCCGGAAGAATGGGTCCCATACCATGTCGGTCGAGTAGCACGAGAGATCGGTAAATCTCGCCGAGTACTGAGCGACTGTCATGCTGCCCTGCCGCAGCTGAAGAAGCTCCTGGATACGCACCGCACGAAGGGTGGCTGGGACGAACTCCGAGCGAAAGAGGCTCTCAAAGTCCGTCCAAAGTAGAGATGCCTCATCGTGCACCTGGAGCATCAAGCTCCACCATCGTCCTGTTGTTGCGTGTAGTAGGTTCGCAGCGAGAATCACCATGAGGTCTGCTGATGTCCTCACTAGCCTAAACACTCGTACCACTGCCTCCAGCCAGTCCTCTACTTCCTGGGGATCCGTCTCCCCGCGAAACCTGGGCGGTCGCTGGCGCTGAAACTAATGCAGTGCACTGAGGCGACGTGCATCGTCAGCGGCTGCTGCTGGAAGCATCGGGGGCTCGGCGGGTAGAGCTACCACCGGTGCCACTGCTGACAAAGGGCCCTGCACTGAGGCCTCGTCGCTCGGTGTGCTGTCGTCACGCTCGACACTCAGAACCCTAGCTGGCTGCCGTCGTGGGGCCATCCTGAAAAGAAAACAGGTGCGCCACGGTCAGAACAGTATACCTTGTGAGCTGATATAAGTAATCACAAAGAAAAATTTGAAACACACACGCAATCAATGTTTTCGTGCATTAAGTCGGAAATCAGAAGTCAGGGTCCTGGTGTACGGATACGTCGGCCACCGCACCAACACTGGACTCCCTGGACTGATAACCACACTCAATACGCTAAACATTATTGCTTCACATAGAAAAGATCAGAGTTCGCGGTAGAACCGAACTCCTCTGATACCAATTTGTCACGACCCGCCCTCGGGGTCCGTTCCGTGACTACCCCAAGCCCGCCTTCCATAGGCCAGGGGCTGGCGACTAGCACCAAGGCGTAAATCCCAGTTAAAAGGGAAGGCATTGCCTTTGAAAAGTAAAAAAACACCACAGAGTAAGCAAGCGGAAAGTTAACACTAAACAAAAGCAGAGTACAACTGAAAGTGCGGAAAAGTAAATGGGCCAGTATACAAACCCAAACTGAAAGTAAAGTACAACTCGAAAGGGAAAACATCAACTAAAAAGTAAAAGCCGCTACACCGAGCTGTCCACTGGATATCCCAACTGAAGGGTGGGTACAGATAGCTCCTCTGCTCCACAGGTCCCGCCTTCCGCTCCGAGCACGTCCCGCCCAGTGGTCCACCTCCGGGTACCGTCCTGCTCTGCAAGCCTCTGCTAAGATCAACGCTGTCTGTCGTCTTCAACCAACACAACGTAGTGCGGGAAAAGCCCGTGCAGGGGTGAGTATAAGCTACTCAGTAGGGACCCCGAGACCCCTGAAGGTCTCTCAAATCCACAAAGGATAAACCACGAAGAAAGGTACAATCACGAAGTAACAACCGACACTGCTTAGGTATATGCCCATACATATACCTAAGTCATCAATTTCAAATACGCTCCAACCTCCGAGCCCAAGTACAACTCAGTCCACACAGGAAAGTAAACGTATTCCACACAGGAAAGCAAAACGTAATCCACACAGGATTGCACAACACAATCCACACAGGAAAGCAACAGATTCAGCTCACACAGGTATACTTCTTCAAAGGACGATAAAGATGATCACTGATCCATCTAAGTCGTCAGATCCACGAAGGATCGATAGGTAACTAACCCCCGCAAAAGACCCACACAGGATCGGGCCCACACAGGACCTGTAGGCGCTGGTTCACACAGGACCGCTGAGCGCAAGGACCCACACAGGATCGGACCCACACAGGATCGGCCCCACACAGGACCTGTAGCACTGATCCACGTAGGATCGCTGAGTGTTGTAGTCGTCGTCGTCGAATCCACACAGGATCTCTGTACTGTCGTCGTCGCAGTCACAGTAGCAGTAGTAGCAGTAGTAGTCACAGAACAGTCGCAGCCAGCACTAGGGTTCCCGCACACAGCAAACTCGTACAGGAGGGTCCACTCCACGAGCCGAGAGGCTGATACATCAACTGTCACAAAGTCCAGAGTTGATGTATCCAAAAGTTTCGTATCATCAACAGGAACTCAACGCAACAGATGGCGCGTCGATCGGACGCCCGGTCTGAGAGTTATTGGCATTTTCGTCCCCGGGGCCCGGTTGGTTTTTAAGTCAAAACCATCCCGACCGTACTCCACCTGCGTCCAAACCACGGGTGGAGTATGCCAAAAGATCCGTCTTACTAAGAGGAACACAACACAGCTGACGGCACGTCAATCGGACGTCCGTAGCTCAAGATATGAGCGTTTCCGCTCCGTAGGCCCGGTTGGTTTCGTGAACGAACCAACCCGGCCGAACTCAAAATAATCCGAAACTTTGAGGGCGATATACCAAAACGACCGTCTCGATCCAAGGATCGCGTTGCCATAGACGGTTCGTCGATCGGAGGTCCGTGTCTCATGTTATGGCCAAAAGACTGAAACTGATTCGAAACGGGGGGTCCGGGTCCGGGCCGACCCGGCCCGACCCCCCCTGGGTCGACCCGAACCGGGTCGACCCGGGTCCGACCCGGCCCGGCCGGCCGGCCGGCGGCGCGGCAGCCTACCGCCGCACGGAGGCGGCACGTGGGGGGAATCAATCCCCTGCTTGATTGAAGGGGCGGCGTGGCAATATGCCGCGCCCTTTGTTTTAAAAACGCCCCCCCCCCCCCCCCACGTGGGGGGCCTGTTTGTGCGTAAACCGGGGGGCCGCCTGCCCCCCCTCAAGAAACCGCCCTCCCCAATTAAATGGGGAGGGGCTTTGTTGCTGGCCGGGGGATTAATTTCCCCCGGATTTGACCATCCGGTCGGCCAGCTGGCCGGCCAGTTTTCTCCAACGGGACCGGAAAAATCCGGTCCCCTTTTCGGCTTCCGACGCCAGCGGCCCGGCCGCCGGTCTCCTCGTTCCGCCGCGGCCCGGAACCGGCCGCGGTGTTCATCGTCTGGCGCGGTGCGACGGCACCGTGCCCCTCCGCCGCGCCTTGATTTCCTTCAACGCGGTGCGACGGCGTCGCGTTCTTGATGATTCTTCCATGGCGCGCCTGTGACGGCGTCGCGTAAGAAGATTCGGCGAATAACCACGTGGTGCGACGGCTCCACGCCACCTTGATTCACCGCAATATAAACATCAAGAACGAAGGAGGGGGTTCGGCCGTGTTCATGCGGTCCGGCCCCCTCACGTTAAAACACAACTTAAATAAACAATACCTCACGTTAGTCATGCGAACCACGAGCAAGAATAAAATAATTAAACAATAATCAACAACCCCTACCTTGGGTATTGGTTCGAAGATTTGTCAACGTCCCGCGGAAGACAACGTCGCGGAGGTCGGGCGTCGCGGTAGTCGTTCGTCAAATCCGATGACGAAGAGGTGCGTCCGATGAGATACGTCGTTGGCGAATCTTCGTATGCCGACGAAGGGAGTCCGAGGAGGAAGCGGCGTTCCCTCTCGTTGACACGAAAGATGAAGAAGAGAGGAGCGGCGTTCTTCGTCGGAACTTGAGCGTTCTTCGTCAAGTTGAGCGTTCTTCGTCAAGTTGAAGAAGAAGGAGGAGGAGCTCTCAAAATTCCTCACATGTTGGCTAAACAAAACTAACCAAATAAAATAAGGTTCCTCCTTATTTTATTTACCAAGCCAAGGAATTCAAAGCTTCAAATTCAAAAGAAACATAACACATAATTAATTATACATGTCATGTGTAATTAATTAGATGTTAAGTTAACAAACTTTTAAGAGGGAGAGAGGGGAGTTTAAGGGGGAAGATGAGAGGTTTAGGTTCGTGTGGGTCCAACCACATTTAATCCTCTCAAGGGAGGTTAAGTGGGTGTGGGTCCCACCCCTAACTCCCTTTGAGAGGAGTTAACCTACAAAAGTAAAAAGAAATCCAAATTTTTTTATTCAACTTTTTATAATTCTCCCAAAAACTAACTTTTGTCCTGCAACAAACGCAACTTCCGAAAAGGTCTCTTTAAGCGAATATCGGCGCTCCGAGTTCATCGGTGCCCTCGGATTTCAATTCCGAGCACCAGATCAAAATTTAGGAATTCCCGCTCGTTCGTTCACTGAACGTACCCGAGCCAAACTTCGGAAATTGATTCCGGGTACTCCAGGCCTCGGAATCAGGTGCCGTCAGAAACCGCGCTCTTGTAAAATTCTAAAGAAAATTAAGAAAAAATTTCCCTTGAATTTTACGGGTCTTTACAAATAAGGTAACACCAAGAGATAATATAATATATTTCTCTTCCAATAAATAATATTTCTTTGATAGAGTTCAATACAGACAACAACAATTTTTTCCAAACTATGATATATATTGAAAGATTATTATTGTTATATTTAATAGTTATCACATATATAATTTGTTTTAGGATATAAATAAGAATATTTTATAATTTAAAAAACATTACAAGTGTATAATATAAATTCATTGGTTATTAAATTGTTCAGAATGGAAATAAAAGTGATTGAATGAAAACAGTGATGTTTTTATAAAAAACAACTTTTATGATCACAGTGAGTATTAAGTTAATAAAATTATAATTAATATGTCCTAATGAATTATATTAATTAAATTAAATTCAAATAAAAATGAATAAAATAATTTTATATACATCTGAAGGATTTTACTATTCACTGAATTAAAATAAATGTAGTTTTATTTTTTAAAAATAAATTTTATAAAAAATGATTTATTTCATTTTGTGAACTTACTTTAAAATTAATTTATTTAAAATATATTAAATTAATTATAAATAATTGATACCATATTTAAAATTAGTAGGTTTCAATTTTCATATAGTTCTGTTTTATTTGATATCATTGTGAATAGTGAACAAGGTAAATATTTGTCACCACGGAAATAGTAAAACAAGTAAAATAGGGTTAAAACTTTTGGATATGGATTTACATTATCGAAAAAACCTTAATCTATCGTAATATATGAGTTTAGATAATCAATTCGCAATCAGTTATTGATATGTTTTCCACTTTTTAACATTTTTCTTCGGTTGTGACCTTTATATAATTTTATGAAAACTATTTATTCAAAATGTCCCTCTCTTGACATTAATAATTATATATTTTTATTATAATAGGTAAATTTCATATTTAAATGTTTATTTAAAATATTAATTAATTATGTTATCATAGTTATTTATTTATATTTTTTAGTGATTTAATAATTTCATTAAATTCTTACAAAATGAAAAAATTGTATTTATCAAGTTAATATAAAAATAAAATAAATTATTTTAAAATATTATGGGAAATAAAATTTTGTTTTATTTTTATGCTAAATGAATTTTTTATATGAAAATAACATAATAGTGATATGTAAATGGTCAAAATTATCATCCCTTTTCATTTTATTATACAATTTGTACATAATAATTAAAATGATAACCCTTTAAGATTAAAAATTTCATTACTGTAGTAAAGGTTAAAATTAGTTAATGAAGGGGTTAAAAAGATATAGATTAAAATGAAAAAAATACTTGCCTTAATTTCAATTTTTTATGTTATTTAGATTAAAATATATTTTTCATCAAATTCAGGGCAATTTGGAAGCATTATACTAGAGAAAGACAATAATTATATTTAGATATTTAAAGAAATTCACGGTGTGTCCTTTCACTTCCATATAACGAGAAAACCATTATCTCATTTCGTGAAGCCTATTCTTGCCATATAGCTCAAAAAATACACATTTATCTTATTAAATTCCATATGCATGTGATAGATTTTCTATTATTCTTAGAAAAACATTCTAGTTTTCCTTAATATGTTATCTAAAGGATGTATATTGAAGAGGTGGTAATCATCTTATCCGACCTCTTCCAAATTATTTGTTCTTATACATTTAATATATATTGTATTAAAAATAAAATAATAAAATAATGATCATGAATATATTAAAATATTATTATTATTATTATGAAACACACTAATCCACCCTCTTTTCAATCAAATGGGAAGAGAAATTATCACTCATGCATACATGTGGACTATCAACTCCCCTAAGCAATGATATTCATTTTTTACAACCATCATTCATGGATGGTAATTATTATGGTTTTAATGTTTATAAATGATATTTATTATATAATTGTACTTTTAAAATTAAAATATATTATTTATATTTTATATACAAATCCTCTGGAAAATGAAAGTTTCACTCCAACATACCTGTAGACTAACACCTCTACGAAGTGATGTGATTCATATTTCGATTCAACATTACATGAAGTGAAATAAGTATATATTTAATGATTAAATTATATATATAATATAAAAAATAATTTATTAATTTGAATCATTATTTACATTTCTTTCATTCAGTATTTGAATATGTGAAAACAACGCTCATGAATACGTACGCCATACCATCTCCTTGAATGTTGAACTTATTTTTTCAATCTATAACTTTTATTAGTGACTTTAAAAATATATATTATTAATATATATGATATTAAGATCTTGTTTATCATTTTTTACATGATGCAATCATGGACAATATTCTTGTAACAGAATTGTATAAGTAAAATTTCCATAATAATTAATTAGAGAATATCTATAAAGGATAATTTTAATAAAGATTTATGAATAAAAGGGTATTGAAATGTTATAAAAGAACATATATTTCATTATAAAAATTTAAATTATTTTGTTATATAAATATAATGAATTCAAATTTATCTTACTAGAGGATATATCACTCTTATATAATGGCAAACATGATGATTGGTATTTAAGTTACAGTCTTATTTTAATCTATACTATTAATTATTATGTTTGTGATGATGAAATTTCTTGATATACCTCTAAATAATATCATAAAATTTATTCTCTTTACATTATTTCTTTGAGATCACACTATTCAATTTATTTTTCTCTTTATATGTACTGAAGGGACCCAAATAATAATTTTGTGGAAAATAGACTTTATTTTTCTCTTTGGTTCAAAATTATTTTTATTCTAGGTCCATGTTTTCTAAGAGTATTTTAATGACTTTTTACTTTTATATTATGATTATTTAAATTCATTTTTTCCATTTTAAAATTCTAAAAAATTATCGGTAATATTCTTCTCAATTTAAAATGAATTACTTTTACCGAATATTTTTAAATAATCAATGTTTTTATGTAAAAGTCTTGTATAGAATTTACTTCCATCATAACCAGTAAATGGATAGAGTCTTCCATTAAATGTTTACAGAAATATATCAAAGAAAAGATTTTCTCTAATATTTAGGATATTATATATTTTTATTAATTTGTTTTCAAAATGAAAAAGAGATTTTCTTCAAAAAAAACATATAGGTAATATTTTAATGGAATTTCAATATCTGATTGCATACCCTTATATTAAATAAGATTTACAAGAGATAATATATTTAGATACCATCCTTATTCTTTCACTGGTTGTTTTATGATTATTATGATCATATTTTTATTGAAATAGATTTTTTCAATGAATTTTACCTTGGGGAAATGTTGTAATGTTTCTCAAACCCATGTATTTCCCAAGGGTAATGATATAAGATGAATGATTTATGATGTTATGGGAAAAATATGAATTTATTATGATTATATAATGTGTGGTATTATTATTATTTATCCCTAAAAATAATTAGGAAAATATATATATCTTAATAGATAATATGTACTAAAATGGGCAGTTAACCCAGTTTAGTAATGTAAGTTTTCCACTATAATAGTATTATGAAAATAAAGAACCTATTGAAACTCAAACACAAATGGGAGGGACCTAATGTCATACGCAATGTGATATCAAACTATTATTACTATTTTGGAACCATTTATGAGGAGCACATAACCCCCTCTAAATGAAAAATTCTTAAAGGGTTGTTTTCTTATATTTCCACATCTATCGGCAACAACTAAGATGTAATAATTTATAGTATATAGAAAAATTCCATTATTAAATGCTTTAATAAACTCATTATTGGTACATGTCACATGAAATATAACCTCTTGGCCTTGTATCAAATCAATATGAAATTAAACTACCTGGAATAGATCATCATTAAGAAATTTACCTTACATGAGATCCAAATCTACATAGAAGACCTGACACATGTTATTCCCAATCATCTCACTTACATCAAGGAAATGGTTTCCAATTTCATACTAGACACATGATATCAAACTCAATAACATGTGATCTAATTTTTCATGACTATACACTACTAGGGTAGCTTACATAGCATTACATTACTCCCTTATATGGTAGATTGATCTGTGTATTAACCCTTTTTGTCTAACCCCCTATTTCATCCAACCTATGTTATGTAAAATTACACCGCTATATATATATATGAATAATATTTTTCTTTATTATTATTCTAGTATGATATGAAAGGAAGCAATAATTTCTTATCCTGGGTCCATCCATGACATTCCTTCATTCTCAATTTGTTCTCATAGTACTTTCGATGAAATCATGTAGACATTTAATCCTTGAATCATGATATCAATTCTCACCCTTCAATTAAGATGATTCAATCCCATGTGATTTTGTTAACTTCCCAAAATTCTCTTATTTCTCACATCATGCCTCAATCACATGATTTTAAGGATCATAGTGATCCACTAAGATGGGAATGATTATGATGGGATGTAATTAGGGTACTTAATTATGTCTTAGTCACCTGATGTTGAACATCAATATGTAAGTTTGACCATACATAAATCCTAAAACAAAACGATGTGGATTGTCAGTGAGACGCCTTTCTCCAATATGAGAGTCTCATATGTTTATAAGATCATAGTGAACTGGTATACATTTAGACATAGTTGATAGATTTAATCACTATATGTGGGTTTATTCATAACATTACGGGATATGTAGTTACATATAGACACACAATCATAAGTCACACCACAAATTATATCAGAAATCAATGAATGATACTTCTCGCCTTAATTTTTGGGTCTCCCTATTCACATCAATCATTTTTTGATGAACATGTGTTATAGTGATACTTGATCCCCTCCCCCTACACATCTGTTTTATTTACCTAGCTGAGGCCTCAAGAACTATAAATATTTATTAATGATATGGCATAATAAATATTGATTCATGGATATTAGATCATTATACAAATAAAAAATCTTACATACCAAAATATCCCTCCATAAAAAATGATTTTGATTTATATAATATCCAAACTTGTAACTGTGGTATTCTAAAATACATATATTCTGGGATGAAAAATAATGCATCGATCACTGATCATAGGCCCATATAAAAATTAAATCTTCATGAAAAGAATGAAACCATTCACCTTAATATTTAATACTACCAATCCACATGAATAAAATTCACTAACATTGTTTTACGGTGAAACATGATCCTCTTCTAGTATATATGAGTATGATATATATAGGAGAGTCTTCAAAAAACTACATTTGGATTGATTAATACCTTTACAGGATATGTTGTTATTCATCGATATCTAACCATAGACCCATTCAAAAATTATACCTACTAAAATGACCCATTAATACATGTGATATAGATATAGATACAATCCCCCTAAAAACTATGTGTGTAATGATTTCTACATTCATAGGATACATAGTGATTCATTTATCCATTATACTAGGCCAAACTAAAAACCCCATCGATTTTGTTCCAAATAATCTGGTGTCCTACTCATTCAAGTATGGTTTTAGATAATCACATATCACATTAGCATGATAACAAATTTATTCTATATTTTTACATGACGTACATTTATTAGATGGTTTTTAATAAATTACATCTTTATTAATTCCTACACTTATAGGATACATATTGGTTCCTAGATCCCTTATAGTAGGCCCAACCATTGATTCCACTCAAACCCTAGATTATCCAAGTATTTTCCCCAAATTTTTCAATTATTGGATGAAATA
Source organism: Viscum album (assembly GCA_963277665.1). Classification (NCBI taxonomy): domain Eukaryota; kingdom Viridiplantae; phylum Streptophyta; class Magnoliopsida; order Santalales; family Viscaceae; genus Viscum; species Viscum album. The sequence goes on along the minus strand of OY728163.1, from coordinate 384,073,673 downwards.
TCAGATAATTTATTATGTTTAGTGTGTTTGATTTCAAAAAAAAAATCATTCAACAATTGAATTTTTACTAAACACATATTCCAAAACTAAATGTACATATTTTTTAGTTGATTCATTTTAGTTCTAGTCATTGTGGACCCAACCCTAAGATGAGGTTGTTTTTTATTACGCATGAGTCATATATGTATATATTCCTTATATTGACATCCTTTTTGAATAAAATTAAATCAACTTATAGGATTCCCCACCACATTATAGAAAATGGTGTGCTTTTGTCCTTATAACGTGACGTTCAACAAAATGAAACCTGAGTCATTATCACATGACATTATATAGAAGGAAGTACGATCTTTACAATATTGATATAGACGACATAGAATAATTATGAAACATGTGTGGACTAATTTTTGTTGTTTCACGAAACATAGAAATTTCTGTATCATATATTCTAGACTCAACTGACAATATCAATGATTTTTACTCCATCCATTAGGATCTTGATAACAAAAACATGGAAAATATATGCCTAAAAATCATCAAATATATTTTCTAATATACAACTTCAATATGCCACACATCAAATCTTGGTTTTCCAAGATTTTTGAAATCCATACATGTCTATTAATAACTAGTACATCAAGATTCAGAGGACACCATTGACAGTATATGAATATAATCCCATAATCCAAAAATCATATCTCATGGTTTATAGCATCATCATTTATTATAAAAAAATCTTTCATTTATACTTAGCCATAAAAACCCAATTTGAATCTCATTTCATACTTCATTTTCACGTATGGTCGAAGAATCAAGAACATAACTATATGAATCTATTTTTGAGAGAATATTCCAAAACATGTATCCCGTTCACCTAATACTATAATTAATTCTTTTAGTATATACTATTTATATTTATCATCAAAAATATATACCCCTGAACTCTTACCCTCAGCCAAGAAAATAATATAACCATTAAATTCTAGTGAAATAGGTACAAAACATTTCATGATGATGAATTATAAATAAATGTTTGAAAAATATTATTATTTTTACTCCCTAAGCTTCCCAATTTCTAAATATATGAAAATAGTTAGATAAAAAAATAAAAAGGAACAGATCATGTGACTCCCACTATATGGCCCAAAACAAATCCATTTTATGCTCTCTGGTACCCATGATTAGCTGAATAATACATCGATTAAAATTCATATATCTTTACCATGGTGTGTGTTTCATTCATGATGATGTATCTTTTAGGGTACCAGAACCCTCCTTGAATACCGATTTCCAATTTATAAACATTACTTAACAAGTTTTTTAATCTACATTAACTGTTCATGATGGACAGTAATGATCTCATATGGCTTTAATAGATTCCTCTCATTGGAAATGTGTTCTTACCACTAATATGGATATCCATAATACACAACAAATTGGTATACTAACCAGAGTAATCTATTGATCCCAAAAAAACATTTTCTTATAATTTTTTGTAAGATATAAAATCATTACAGTAGAACCTATCATTAAAACATGTCCAGTTGTCATCATCATCATGTGTACCATCTCTCCTCATCCTTAGAATAAGACCCTTGAGTTATGAAGTAAACAACCTGCAATCTGAATATGCAATGGTTTACAATACCCCTTTATTTATTTGTCCATCCTTGTCATTTTCAATTTTGTGGTACAAAATTTCTTCACTAAAATTTTGATTTGTTAATTCCAGTTGAACCACATCCCAAAAACACATTCATCTGAGTTCTATAAACATAAATTAAAATCATATATTTTAGGTAAGTTTTATTTTTAACAGCAGTCCATTCATTCGCATTGGGTTTTCCTCTCCTTTTGTATGTCAACTATCTTGAATATGTATTCAATGATATGAGACATTATACAATAATGATATATTTTCAATGATATTTGATCATAAACACCATAGTCATATGGTCTAGGCACTAACACCCTAAACTATGCGAACCTATCGAGATCTACGATAGAACATGTACTTTATTGAATTGGGTTTTATTTCTCATTTTCAATATAGATTTCTCTAATGGTGTAAAATATTTGGCCATAAAATAAGCATGTCATTCTTTATGTCCATCCATATTATCAACAATGTATTCTATATTCTCTTATCTCTTTATTTTTAGAGTTTCAATATAGATTACATCATATATAGGTCAGATCTATCATAACGTAATGATTAGATACATTTTAATTCCTTTCATGACCACCAACTATATGATGAATGATAAATTGAAATACCTAGATTAAAATCCATAAAAGGGAGCCTAAGGTGACATTCTTCTCTCTACATTTATGGTATTAAATATGAATGAACTTGAAAAAATTGAGCATTTTATAAAATAAAATGAATAAAACATGTCATTCCAAAATATCATTAAGTGAATCCTAGCTGAGAGTCAGGTCCATGACTTAAAAAATTCACCCATTTAATGTTTATAAAAATTTTATAGTAATAATATGATAAAATGAATTAATATGTTATCATTTACTATATGGTCCAAATAAAAGTCAATATATTTTTTCTTTTCCCCTTTCCCTGGGAAACATTTAGATAACTCTGGCGTCCCTAACACATCGATTCAGCTATTTTTTATTAATCTCATCAATGAATATTTTCAAATTACTCGAATCCACTTTAACATTGTAATTATCCTCTTATGAGGACATTCATGTTCCCCTAACATAATTTCCTTAATAAAACAAAAAACAACGAAATATAAAATATAATGGTTTTATTTTTTCCTATACCCATCTATGATCCATACCCTACAGAAAATAATTTAAATTGACTTACTCTAGTGTACATTAATGTTATTTCTTCCCTATACTCATCAATGATATGTTTTTATGATTAATTAGTCCAGATGAACCAAATCTAGTAATGGGTGATGGAATTTAAACCATTACCCAATCATTATCTACGTTAAAAGGAAGTCACCAAAATAGAACAACTCTAGTGTGTGGTAAAGGTATTCCTACATATTCACATTGGTGTGAAATTCCTAGGAGAAAGTCATCAAGATGGGCCAAATATAATGTATGGTAGTGGTATCTAATCCTATAACCATTAATAATCCACTAGATAGATGAGACCACTTCCATCTAAGAGGTTTGGTGTAATGATCAGTGTAATTATAGACTGAAAATTTGAGGAAAATTTTAACATTTTTTGTTTTAGATGCTTACATAGGGTAAAATAGTCATTTATGTCAATAATATGATCTCAGATAATTATTCAGGTCACTCTGTTACTCGGGGAATAAATTGTTTACCAAATAATAGGAGTTTGGTGATGATCTATTTGAATTTTAGCTGAATAGTTAGTAATTAATATTTAATAAATTAAGTATTACATTATTCGAAATAGTTTGTTTAAAGATATATTTTGATTGGATCATTGAATTTTGATTTTTCATAGTCATTGTGTTTGGAATGGGAATTTGTTTCCTAGGTGAGCTATAAAATCACATTTTCAATGAAGGTCGAGAATGATCCCCATTTTCTTTTTCTTTTCTTTTTCTTCTTTTCTTTTTCATTTATATTTTATTCCCTTCCATTGTCTCCTTGGGTATTCCCCCTTTGAGACTACCATAACATGTGGCCAGGCGAGAATAGTTAAAGGGATATATATATATATATGCTTTTTTGTGTGTGTTTGTATATGTATGGAAAAAAGGGAGGTTCCTCTACAAATCTCGTGAGAGGTGGGATCATTGTTTGGCATTCATGGACTGTGGATATGGGTGAAACATCAATGGATTCCTATGATTAATTATAATCCTCTATAGGATCCTTAGTAGGATACCTCTACAGAGTTATGAATTGGAGGGACATTGTGGGTGACTCGATGCTTGACCAACCCAGATCTAGTTCAATGTTGATATGGGTGGATATGGTTGTTGGTATCACCTTAGAACCCATAACAAAAATTTAAGCTTATGATGTTGTGGCATCAATGGTTGGTTTAGGAAATTGACCACCCACACTCTTTGTTTATATATTCACGTGATTATTATTGATATAGATAATATTATATTTGAAATATTCTAGTATTTTTATGATGATCTTGACATGATGCATTACTTGATTGGGATTCCAATAGGCACTTCTTAGGACATGAATTATATGTCTAACTAATAGATTTTGTGAATCATGATATGACACTAGTGATGGGATTATGATATGACACTGAAGATGTGAGATGATAAAAAACTATTAACTATGTTTTCTATCAATTCACATTATGGACATGTGGTTGATACCTTATTCAATGGTCTTGTGTGTTATCCATAAGAGGTCTATATTATTCTTAGTTTTCTAGAGATGTTGTATGTGGATTTGAGTAGAAATCCTTTGACACTGGCACTTGATCCTAGACTACGTATGCCTATATTATATTTATTTTTATATAGATGTTCACCATGGACTCTAATATTATACTTTTTCTAATAGACCATGGTCCTAGACTTCATTGTTCTGATACTTGATACACTCAGTGTAGGATGTCGTTGATGCAGTTACATCCATATATGATCTTTCATTTATATACAAAATATTCCATTATAATGATTTGTGGTGAGTATGTGTGATCCAAATTCAATGAATTGTATCCCCACTATGGTGATGTAGCTCAATTAGTTAAATTTTTTGTTCTATCTAAATATTGTATTGTTGATCGAGATTACAAGCCAAGGGATTGACTTAGTTACACATTACATGAGTTGTACGTCATCTAGCTCAATTCCATTCTCACCTTATGTATTTATATATATATATTTACATATATATATATATATATTGGTATGTAAATAACCACACAGAAAAATATATATACATTATGGAACTTTTCCCAATTATTTGAATCATAGAAAATCTGATGTACTGTGGGTTCACATTATTTTTTTATTAATCATTCCAATATTATTCTCAATTGGGATGAGCATAATTCATAAGTATCCAGTTCTGGAAACATATTTATAGATTTATCATTTGGATGGACCATTGGGATTTTTTATTAACCTAGTATGTTCACCTTAGTGTGTTTATAGACCTTATGTTTTCATGTTAATCATAGAAATAAGATGGATAAAAATAATGCCAGGGGTTGCATTGTTGAGTGGTGAGGATTCAGTAGATTATTTAAATTAATATAGAATATCATGGATATTTTATAGAGACCAGATATGTTTTATGGAATGGAGTGGGTAATACGTCCATGTAAATTTATTTTTATTACCCTATTGTTTGATGAATGATATGGTTGATCTATATTTTATTGAATTTCAATTATATTATAGAATTACACTATTTCAGTTTATTTACTTTTTACACACTTTATTTTTTCAATTAATTGGATTTTATATGTTTATTTCCACGGTTTTCTTATTCTTATGTGAGGTAATATACTCACTACTATCGCACCCTGGTACCTTTCTACTATTCGGTAGCCTCTTGTGTATGGGGAGTCAAGCCTAAAGCCTCTTGTGAACCGTCATAGGGAAATGGATTAATGGGATCCATTCATGGATGTTAAAAATGGTATCCAAGGTGTTCCTTTAATGTTGTGTTTCAATTTTTGAAATAATAGATATGAGAATTAGGAATGTGTGAAAATATGTAATAGATGTTGGACCAATGCATTATGAAGTCTTCTTCCGATATGAATTTTATTTTTCTAGGGTTATGGGTTTTTTATTCTTATATTCATTGTTAGGGATGAATATGATTTTCTATTTCTGTTAATCACATGTTGTGTTGATGTTATGAATTATTATAGATTTTTGTCTCTAGTATTATTCCTAAGAGGTTGGTGAATGATTTTTACTTTTTGTTGGAAAGGTCAAAAGGTGTCTCATGAATCATATTTATCTTGTAGGGTATATGTGATATCATCCTCATAGTGTGTTATTTTATTGAAAATAAATTCCATTTGTTTAATGTGATAATGAAAACCTAAATGGTGTATTACCATATATGTTCCTACTGTCATTATACTCTAATTTTATGACATATATATATATATCCTTATAATGGAGGGTCAAGTGTAGTTATAGTGAGATGTTTGATTGTGAGGATGATAACTTACAAATCATGAATGGAAGGTGCAGTGATGCTAGTAGGTCAATATTTCATAAGATTCCCATGTTTTTAACCCCTCTCAGGGTGTTGATTGTGAGGAATGATTATATAATGTGTCAGTATCAACAGATAAATTTGTTTCCTACATAGCATTAACAAACATTCTACTTTTCTGAACCATGTGAATATGGTACATATACATGAACGTTAGTATCAGTGATTGATGATTTTATAAAAGACCATTAATGGGTACATCATTTTATTTTAGGTGACCTAGTCTCGTATCATTGTATGATGATGATAAAAACCTTAATATAATCTAGAACTAAACCTTACTATGGTATTACTATATTTGGATGCTCGATGACTTTTAGTTCATCATTCATCCTTTGTTATATCACAATAATCTAGGGAAAGTCCCATGTGAGGATTCTTGGTGAGGATCAGGGACCTATTATTCATATTATTGATAGTTTTTGACCCATGTGGGTCAATTTTTTCTTCATATATTCTGGACATAGGGATTCCAATGGTGTGATATATTCCTTGAGTTAAAATGGGTGCATTGGTGATTACCTATGAAACTTGACCTTTTGGAGAGGTTTTACTAATGGTATTTATTATAGGACCTTGTGACCAAGTTATGAAACATGAATGATGGAGCTAGGTGGAAGACCAAGAGGCCCTGAGTCATGGAACAGTTTCATATAGGTTGATTTTGAGTTTGAATATGGTAATCATGTGAGTAGGGTTATCCTAAGTTCATGGATTCCTATTTATGCAATAAACTAGGTGTATTGTCATTTTAGACCAATGTGTAGTTAGTAATTGGGTTTTTTGAATTTAGACATGATGATGCATTTAGTTTCATAGAAATGACATAGGGCGATTCTTTTTCAAGATTATGGTTGATGGGAATGGCTTTTCATGTTCCTGAGAATGTTGATAAATGAGGGATTTTTAGTATCCTTTTATAGAAATTTTAAAATATTGTGACTGAAAATGATGTCATGTGATAGGTAACAATGAAATATTTCATGGAACATGTGAAGTCCCTGATTTTTAATAGGTGTTACCAAGGATATTCAATCGTAATGAGACTAAAAGATTCTGTATCATGGTCATATTGGCCAGGTAGTGGATGAATTATTAGAGCATGAGTTAGGGGATGATGGTACCTATCAGTTATGCATGTTACTATTTAAATATTGAATAATATAGTGGATACTAGTGAGCCAATGACTAGTGGTTTCAAATGAATGACGTGTACATGTGTTCCAAGGTTTTCGTGATGAAATTATAAATGGAACTCCACGGTAGAGGAGACATCAAGGATTAATTTTTTCCCCTAAGTCAATTGACCTATGTTTCAACCACAAGCCATAATATAGGAAGAAATGGTGTCAAGAGTTTCATAATGGAATGTAATGAGAAGTTTGACGTGAGTGTGGAATAGAAAGATCTATAAATGACTATATATTAAATATTTTCATACTTCTATTTTATAGTTGAGACTTATTTATATCGTGAAATCATCATAAGTGAACTTAGAGTGTTTAAACTATACCCTAATCATAGTTTTGCTTAAATTTACATCCTAGATTGATGAAGGAACCAATTGATCTTACAATCAATGATTGGTAAAAGGATATCCTTATGGTGGGGAGTACACCATTGAATGTTTGAGGGTGGTGACCCCAATTTCTAGTTTAAATTGTGCATATTCCATGGAAAACAGTTATACAGAATGATAACATGATATGTTTTAATACTTTTTCATTGGATATCTAGTATGAGCAATTTTCCACGTCGGACATTCTATCAAGTGATGAACGAAGTGTGTTCCTTGGATCTCGATCTTGGTTATAAGTTGATTATAGGGGTACTCCAATGGCGTGGAGTATCATATCAGTCATCTTCAAACATCTTTCCTGGATTGAAGAGTTATTATCATTTAGTGGTTGATCATTGGATGGTCATGATAGAATAGTTGTGGAGATTCTCTATATGAGAGCACATATATAATTGAACATAAAGGATTATCTAAGTAGATAAGGTTTATAATGGGGTTGTTGTTATGAATTGTATTTTTAGGAGTATAAAGTTTTTCATAAATGTGAATGTTTCCATTTAGATAATTCTAACTGGTAAAATTATCATTTTACCCAAAAATATGACCACATATAATTATTTAATGCACTCTACTAGTCTCAAAAATAGGTGTTTACCCATGTACTAGAGTATGGTGGAATTAAGATTCATTCCAGTTTTAGTGGAATTATTAACACTTAATATTTAATATATTAACTACTAATATATTCATATAGGTTTTTTCAGTGATACAATTTGAATAGAGTATCAGATTAAGATACTTTATCATTTTTCGATTTTATAATCATAAGTTTTTTCTAGGTGAGTTATTCCCTTACATGAGGTACTGGGGATGGTGCCTTTTTATTTTTCTTTTATTTTTCATCATTTATTTTTCATTTTTCTTTTCATCTCATCCCTTTGAAATCTCATGTATACCCCATTGGGCCTCCAATGTTTTTTGATTGTTAGATAATAGAGAGGGTGGGAGAGAAGGAGGGGATTAAGTGAGGTTTTCTTATAGAGCTTGTGAGAATATGGATCATCATGTAGTGGCAATGGACTATGGATATAGGAATATCATTGGAAAATTCCAACTAAATGTAATTTATTTCAATGTTTTCCAAAAAATAACAATATATTTACTATTTTAAATTTTAGATCATTATTATAATTACCTAGTACCCACAGAGGGTAGATGTATTTTTTTTGGGAGAAAAGAGGGTTTTATGTTGATTTGAGGGGTTTCCTATTCATAAAACTGGATCACATGGTTTGTAGTTCATGAAAAAATACTATGGGTTCATCCCATTCAATAAATATGATATTTTTGGAAGTAAACACCATATATAGGTTATATACTCTATGTACTGGTAGTTTTTTCTATAGCCAAGTACATATCCCAACAACCCATGTGATGTAAAATTTCCATGATGAGTAAACGGCCAGATCCCCTGTGGGTCAAAAACTATATAAAAGTATACATCCAAGAGAAATGAATGGACATACTACATGACACACATAGGAGGTTTCCTGTGTTGGATATATTCTAATTACATGGTATACACACTGTGTATGTGGGACATACATTCCCTATCTAGATAAATTACAAGGCCATGTAAGGCTTCAAGGGTACACATTGTGTACTAGGGTATACACACAATGTACCCCTCCCTTGCTTCCATTTTTAGGGTTTTCTATTTTAATCCCTGGTGTCAAAATTGGATACATGAGTAGTCCATTTAGAATAACATTCTGTGTAGATTATAATGGGGAATCCTTTGTGTTGATTAGTTGAATCCTTAGTGGACTTTTAGGATTTTTAAAAAATATAGAGGTTCTTCCTTATATAATCAAGTTCATCTATTTCCTTAGAGTGAGACCCATGATTTTAGGTGGCAGATGAGCTATCACTCTAGATTGGTAATCAATGATTTTCATTTTTGTCCAAGTGGTTATCACAACTTTTGGATTAGAGAGTCCCATATAGGATGTCTCTACCTTATTATTATTATTGATGGTCCCCTAGGGGAAACTTTCACATATATTATAACCTTGAGAATTCCATTTAGGATCCCTTTACTGTAATAATCATTACAAGGATCATGTGTATGATGGATATTCCTATATATCCCTATTATGATGGGTCCCATATAGAATATCTCGTAGAATCTTCTAACTAGTTGGATCCAAAGATGGATCCCTTCACTAATATATAGACCTTGATGATCTTGGGTAAGATGAATATGGTAACATTTTCTATTTTTTAAGATCTTAAATAAGATTTCATGATATTATTTTTTCTCATTTAGAGAAACATGAGTAAGATGCCTCTCTAGTGTTGTTAATAAAGAGACCCATTAGGTGCCCCCATGTTTGATAGTCTCTAATGTAGTGCAACGAGGGAATGAATAGATACAATATAAGGGTCACTGTTGAACTCTTACTAAACATGTAAACCTATGGGGCAAGGGAAGCAGTGTTGGGTTTAAGCATTTTCCCACCATCACTCATTTGTTTCTGCATTCACGTGGTTATAATTAACACATTTAGGATTACCAAAGGTACTGCATGGTATTTTTTCTAAGGAGCCTGACATGATGTGATACACAAAATGGATTATTAGATTTAATTTTGGGGACCATGGTGTTTATCCTACCTGATCGATTATGGGAATCATGGTAGGAAACAAATTATGCGAATTTTTATTTGACACTAAAAGTGCACGAAGGCATGAAACTATTTACCAATATTTTTATAGATGAGAAAGATGGACTCGAGGAGGATTTCTGGGTAAATGGACTTGATTTATATCCCTATTCTGTCTGTATAATATAGAGTTTTCTTTATATGAACTCTGTTTAATTGAGGGGAATGAATTGGTCAGTAACCCTAGGTTCTGAACAATATTGGGCTTTGTTATAGTGATTTTTTTATATGGACATTCTCCATGGAATCGAATTGGATATCATGGAAAATGGGCCCTTGGTATTGACCCTCACATGTCCAAAACATGATATAAAGGGAATATTCCATAGTTTATTTAGTTCTATATTTACCGGATTATCTGTCATTATAATACATGCTTCATTATAGTGATTGGAGGTGGTTAAGGGTCATACCAGGGCTAGTACAAGTATCCCCCTATAGTGATGTAGCCTACTAAGATAAAATTTGACATATTGTAAAGAAGGTATAGTTGATTGGGAATTTGAGCCTGGTGATTGACTTAATTACACAAGTCTTGACAGGAATGACATACATCTCATTTCCCTTTTCACATTACTCCTTTATGCTAGTACTAATATATATATTAATTGGAATATACATATATACATAAAAATATTTTTATATACAATATGGAATATTACCCATTTGATTGGGATAATCGTCCAAATGCTTGATTATGGATTCAATTTAATTATTTTATTAACCATTTAAAGTTTTGTCTTGCCATGGATGAGAATATTTAATGATCATAAAAGATTGGAAATAAATTTATAATCTCATCATTAGGGTGGAAACTGAGATTTTTTTCCACCCAAGTATGTTTACTATGGGGTGTGTACAGACCTTATGTATTATTTTTAGGTTAAGAAAAAATTCATGATGGATAGGGCATGGGGCCTTGTTTTCATGAATGAGTGAAGCCAATCATGTCGTTTAGTTTAATTGGGCTGGAGTAGCTCAGTTGTTTCTTGGTGACTGGGTATGTGGCATGTCTGAGGCTGAGTAAGAGAGCCATGTACTTTTATTTTATAGTTTCCATTATTTAGAATTTAATGTATGGTAATCCTACTGGATGAACAATGTTTTATGTATGATATAAATCTTTGGGTTTTTTAGAATTTCATTTATTATTACTTCATGCATCAATTTTTGTATATTTATTGGTTCTACACTGTATTTATTCACTACATTGGATGTTATATGGTTGTTTCCATTGTATTATTACTCTAATATAGAGGTATAGACTCACCAATATCACAACCCATTCCATCACGACTAGTCTAAAGCCTTAGGCATGTGGGAAAGCACACCAGAGGCCTTTGGTGAATTTTCTTGGTGTATCAGATTACATACATACAGGACATGATTTTATCATTGGGAAGCATGATTCTCTTTATTCATTCAAAAATGATAATTAAATTGTTTAAATTATTTTCAAATTCTATTCCAAATATTTTTATATTTATTTAAAATATAAAATCATAGAAGAATATATGAGTGAATTATGGATAAGAATTGAAATTAATGTTTATTTTAATTCATTCTAAAAATTAGTAATATATTTATCCATAAGTTGGATTCTATCTTATTGAAGACAATATATTTTAAAAGTCCATCTATTTAGTATCATATATCACTACTGCAAATTTGGTCCTCCCTAATTTTGTGGAGTAATTGGCCTGCCTCATAAGATATAACTCTTTAATTGGATGAATGACATCATCCCAATAACCTACCTTTTTCTTCTCCTCATGTTCATCATGAAAGAGATTTTGGGGTCCCTATAGTATTACCATAGTGGAATCAACCTATTGATGAATATTTTACATGTAATTATACTCTTTTATATAGAAATTCCATTGATCCAATTATATGATCATATAATGGGATTCTCATTGATGTTTTATTGATTGAGGTCTTGTTGAGTTTGGGTTGAATTCTTCTGTTTGAAGGAACAATTGGCCTTATCATCCTCACTTTTGGGCCCAAATGAACGATTTAAAAATAACATGGATGTCATAGTAGTAAATAAAATGCTTCTTAGATACACAAAGAAACAATGAAGTCGATATATATTTACTCTCATCTCATCCCCAAGTTAATTAGAAATATAATTCCATATGCATCTATAATAATTTTTTTCATGCACTATAGTATAATTAAGGAGTCCCATGGTCCTGCTCATTGTCTCCTCTAGGAAATACAATATATTTGATAAAAATTTCAATTACGGTCATTTCTTAGATGATTCATCAGATTCTATAACTCACATAAGTATGCAAAATTCCATAAAAAATATTATAAATGCATGATTTGTTGATAAATATGAAAAACAAAAGCGAGATATACAAATACATACCGTTGTCTATTCATATTATAGTCCCCATGACTGCTGACACATCAATTTTTACTAAAACATGTAGGTCATCTCTAATATGAATCCCTTAATAAATAACATTATGGGTGTGAGTCATAGATGAGTTCCTATATAAATGTGTCATGTAATGTTTTTCATAAACATTAATCTATGAAAACCCATCGATCCTTGAATTCCCATTATGAAAATAGACTCTTTATCATAGTGGGAGGATATTTTCAACTGTGATGATGCACTGGTAGTAGGTTCATGGTTTTCATTGTGAAAGGAAGATTCCTTTTTGATTTCCCCAAGAATGGTCATAGAATTGACGATATCTAAGTTATCTAAGATATTATTTTATGAGTAAAGATATTTAAAACACAAAATTTCCAAATAAATTTATTTGTCAAAATATATTACATGAAATCACAATAAAATATTTTCCGAATATAGGATCCATCCACCCTACACCATTGGAATTCAGTGGAACAACCACTAATATTGATATCTATCAAATAACTTTCTTATTTATTGAAGACACAATTGATATGGAATTCTAGGACTCAGATCTACCTGGGGTCCCCATTCTTGTATTATCCATTCTACATGGATCTTTCAGAGGGGTGAGATTCTAATGTTAGTAATACATGATTTTATAACTTTTTATGTGATTATATGTACGGAACTAAAGGAAAATATGTTTTTAAATAATTTCCACTACCATTGATAAAAATTTCATTAAATTATTTTATATATTTCTTATGGTGCTTTATTTCAAATGGTACAATTTCAATCTATATCCATGGTTGAAATTGTGTTCTAAGAGGGATAATGGGAGAAAATCATTTAAATTCGTCCCTCTTTATCATCCATTTTTAAAGAGACAAAATTAATTTCTCTTCGCAGGAAGATTATCCATTAATATAATATATAGAGGATACCCCGATACTATAATCATGGAACTAGTTATTTGTTGAAACAACACTGGTTCCCTATAAGGAAAATATGAAAATTTTCATTTAGATGTCATATGTGATAAATTTTATAATGTTATAATGATCTGTCTTATACATTCAGGATCAATGAACATATATCATTTTTACCTAGGTATGGGTGAATTTCCACCTCAAGGTTTCCCCTGTATTTATTTTCTTGAACCAACTAGGTGATGAGAACCCTTGAGTTAGTATTGATAATTAAAATATGAAATTCACACATGTACCTTCGTACCATTGTGATTTTAGATTCATATTGTTAGTTGGAGTCCTCAATTTTATTCCCATTTTTGGGAAAACAAACACCACTATGGAGATATATTCACAAGTCAAGAAAAACATCAATTTAGGTGCCATATTAAAAAACTAAACATCACTTGGATATATATCTTCTGGTGGTTCTTCCATTAGATTATCCTTTTCTTCCTAAGGAGTACACATACTCTTAAATATTCAACTAGTTCTTCTTTTCATATGATCACAACTAGAAAATATAGTTACATCAACAAGCTGGACCACCAAATCATCGTCTCAATATATTCCAGTTGAATATTTTGTGGTTAGGAATTATTGTCTTTGGTATGGATCAATGTCTTAGGAACATTATCTATTACTTTATTTTTATGTGGTTTCTTGTTTTTCAGCCGCCCTCATTTTAAATTTCATTCAATGGCGACCTTATCACATTTTTTGACAATATTAACCTAGGGTAAGTTAATATCTGGGATATGGCATAGTCATAAAATTGGCCAAATAGTATCCCCAATAGGGGCCTGAGGAGATAACACGTGGTATCATGCTCTATTATAACTCAAGATATATCATTAAACAATAATATTATTATCATACCACATATAAAATAGAGTAGAAACTATTTTTATTAATGGAATCAAAATTTCCCTTTCTATAACACCATGAGTTTTTATGGACCTTTTTCCTGAATGAATTAATTTTCATTGTCTTCTTACATTAAACTATGTAAATCATTCCCTTAAAATGGTAATTAATCCATGTATGTTACACAAAAAAACATACCCATCGTACATTACATGTAACATCGACTTGGAATATGTTATATGCAACATCGACTCATCATACATTACATGTAACACTGACTTTTACCAAACATTATTTCATTATTATAATTATTTAAATGATATAATTATAATCTATCAGTTAAAAATAGTAATATTAATAGTAGTAAATTTTCTAAAAATATTTTTATAATGTATTTACATAAATTAAACATATTTATATTTAAAGATATATTTTTTTCTCCATGTCCTTATGTGATTAAAAACCCTATTTTCTCAAATGAATAGTTTTTAATTCTATTCTATGAAAAATAATAAATTTTGTTTTATAAAAATTTTGATATTGAATTTTATAAAATAAACTACATTTTTTCATTTAGAATTTCAAATTTATCTTTGGGTGAATTTTTGGTTTATTTTTTAGAAACTTTATTTTGGATAAATAATGAAAAATAATGAATTTCAATTCGAACCCACTATTTCATAAATTATATTAGTAAAGTTCAATTATATATTAATATTTTTTTCAAAGTTTATTAGATAATATTTTTATCAATTAATGAAATTTAGGTCATTTTATCCAATTTAAAATTTAAATTGGATATAAATATATAGAAAATGTTTGATCATTTTTACTTCAAAAACCATCAGTGTCGTCCCTTCGGTGGGATTAAATTTAAACTAATTTATTCCACATCGTTGAAAAAAATTCATAACAATGAATTAAATATTTTTAGTCATAATATTTTATAATTTCTAATAATTTCAAAATAATTTTTCAGAAAAAATATTAGTGAAAGTAATTAAAATTCATTATAATGGTTTTGGTAAAATTAAGCATACTAAGGTAATAATACTTGAATTTATGGTACCCAATGACCTATAAACTTGTCCCAACCCCATTTTATGGACATTATTCGGAAATTAAAATTCTGTTATTGAGTTTTTTTAGTTTTGGATGACTTTTTCTATGTAAAAATGTTGGTACACTTAAATGTTTTTTAAAAACAACATGTCTATCATTTCCCTCCCCAATAAATGGCCACCACCTCTCCCACTTCTTCACACCACTGAAATCACATAGGTTTGAAAAACATCTACCCATTACACTACTAAAAATATATCCCTTTTTCTCAAAATCATTTCTCTGGGATGAAATCCTAACAAGGAATCCCTTTACTGCCAGCCAAATGGAGTTACTCAATTAAATGGATATATCATCCCTCATGCTCCTTTCATTTATTTTGTTTCCCAACCACCTCAACTATCTTTATTCCATTATTATACAAAAACACGCATATTATTAAGATACAAAGATATTTTTTTGTGATGGGTTAGACCTACAATTACACACACTTCCATCTAATGGGTAATGAACATACTATTTTTGTGTTTGGTGAACTACCACCTCACAAAACAGTGATAGTTTATTCTTCCTTTTCTACCTCTCATGGTGGTAATTATGATGGAGAATCTACTTATATATAATATAAGTGATATTTATAATTTATTTAATCATATTTTATTCTCATAAAACACATGTCTTTATACATTCCATGTTATGTAAATAAAATAATTTAGTTTGAGTTAGTTTGGACTACCACCCCAAAAAAAGTGATGTTATTCATTCACACACTACATGGAATGTATTAAAGATGGGTTTAGTAAAATTATATAATATTTATAAAATGATAGTTCTACTATGATTATATTATATAAATATTTTCATATTTTTTATTTTCTTTCTTTCTTCCTATATGATAATAAAAATGGATACAATATTCATGCGTACGTACGACTTACCATCTTCATGATCAGTGTATTCTATTTCAAACATCTATATTCCATAAATTGTTATCATACAAATATATTTAATATATGATATTTATATCATTGTTTACATTATATAAATCATTTTATTAGTATAATTATAACAAATAATACAAATTATGACACATGTGAAGAACAAAGTGGATATTATTGGAAGTGAAACCTTAACATAGATTTGTTACGATGAAAATAATATAAGGAAATAATCAATAAATATATGGTGTGTTATTTAATAATATTCTTTTTTAACATATGTATAATAAACATACATTTATTATACATGAATATTGTATGAGTGCGAAGATATTCAAGACACAAGGTAAAGGGATTTCATCTCAATTTTAATTTTCGTGAGATACTTGCCTTATTTACCACTCTTATATTTTGAAAGGTGTATATACAACTCATTGATGTATTCAATGTTTTTTATTATTAAATTTATGTTTATTTACATATCCATTATATAGTTTTTATCTCATGGGTTTAATGTTTCTGAAGCTATCAAATCAGTAAAAATGTTTTGTCTCAATTTGCGTTCTTCGAGACACTTATTGTTTAGGTACCAACATTATCATTAGAGGTGTATATACATCCATTTGAGTGGTTATATCATGTATATCCATAATTTCATGATATTTGAAGCATCATGTAATTTCCTTTTCTCACATGGATAATATTAGCCTTAGATACAATGTAGTAAGAGTTTATTGAAACAATATCATCGCTTTTCAATATTGTTAATGATTATGATTCATTGATGAAATATTATGATACATATCTCAATAAAACTCATATATTACTTTATAATCTTTTTATTAAATAAATATCTATGTATTATTACCATTTTACACTCTTTGGTGAGTAATAAAATTAAGAATATGTTTTGAAGAATAATCTGACAGCGTCTCTCCCTTTGATCGAAAACCTATTTTATTTCAAAAAATATATTTTTGAAAATGATTTATAAATTTTTTTCAAATTATCATTGAAGACAGTTTTAATCTAAAATGTATTTTATAATTTTTTTTAATTTTTATCATTTAAAAATTTAGAATGAATTTTTCAATGAATTTTTTTCAAACATTTATTACGTATTAAAAATAATTTTTCAATGAAGGAAGGATATTTTTCTCATAAAATGTTTTAAAAATATAATTCAAAATTATTTTCCATATAATATTATATTTGTGGTTTTTTTCATTCTTTTTGGGGGAAATTATTAAATATTTCCATTCATATTCTTTCCCTAAATGGATTATTTTTTGGTGGCATAATGATTTTGAAACTCGTTTCTCATTCAAGGTATATATGCCTTGTAAACGTTCTTCTTTTCATAGATTATGATTTTTATGAATGATTATGAAATATGTATATTTATCCATAGGTTATTATATGATTACATTTTTATGATACTTATTTCATTTCATGGGTTATGATAATATTTTTAATGACCATGTGGCATATGTATGTAAGATTTCACTATGAGATGGGTGTGACCTACATCTCCCTCCAATGTACTGGGTGAAAATTTATATGTCATCAGATTTACTAATATGATCTTGGGAATGAAATGTGACTTCTAATATGGCCAGGGGATTGAACCATGACTACCAAGATGGTATGATAAGTGAACGCATGCCTCGGTGCTGGGGTTTTCCGTCACTGCTTCCTCCGTCCCTTCTCATCTTCCTCTCCCCTACGGTTCTCCTCATCTCGATAGTAATAGATCTTGCACACTTCGGCTCCCTCATCCCGGTACAACTCCTACTCCTACCAACCAGGAAGATTTGGCGCATTTGTGAGGAGCATCTTGCAGATCTAGTCCCGGATGTGCTTGGTGGCTGCTTTCGGGAAATTGGATGGTTCAGATTTCTCTTGGCTTGGGTCGTTCTGAATTGAAATTTAGCATTAGTGAGGGTTTCTACTCTAGTGAGCTTCTAGAGGTAGTGTGGTAGCATGTATTTCAGTTGTCTTTGGTGATTCAACGTCGACCTTCAAAGACAGCGAGGGTTTCTTGGTGACGAAGAACATAGATGTGTGAGATAGTGATGTGGGTTTGGGCATAGATTATATTGACCCATACATTACATACATTGTTATTACATTAACATTTAAGCACACTTATTAAAACATATAACAAAACCATGAAAAGACAGTATAGGTATAGAGTCTTTAGAAACTAGGAAACATAAACAATTGGTTCATAAATCATCTACACTGTCTCCTTTTTATTTTATCATATCTAGAGTCCCTTTTGGAATATCTTACTTAATACCCTTCTTCGTGAACTGGGGAAAAAAATAAAAAAAGGTGAGCTCAAATTCTCTGTAAGAGTAATCAAAGGAAATATCAATCATATCATATTCATAAGAACATAGCATTTTGAAAATCTTAACCTGCAAAAGAGGTCATAATATCATAACAAGGGATAAATCATTGTAGTGAAATGTAATATCAATAATCATAACATAAAAAACTAAACTTTGTTGCATACACACATAATCATAGAGAATCATTTCTTAGTAGTTAAGACTCATTTCCAAGATAGTCCTAGTGGACAAAGTCAATTTCTGAACCGA
Source organism: Viscum album (assembly GCA_963277665.1). Taxonomy (NCBI): domain Eukaryota; kingdom Viridiplantae; phylum Streptophyta; class Magnoliopsida; order Santalales; family Viscaceae; genus Viscum; species Viscum album. Next base: position 384,054,439 of record OY728163.1, on the reverse strand, counting down.
GTTCACTCCTCATTTCAGTCCTGTATCACTGAACCGAATTAACCTTCCGTTCCAGCCATGTCTATCTCATGAGATATAAATATTTACCAAAATTCATTGTAGGCAGATATAGGTCCCACCCATATCATAATGATACCATTCTTATGTGTTCCATAAGATCATAAATCATACATTATAGCAAAACCCATATAATAAAAATGTTATTCATAAACATCATTCCATCATAACATAATCCATATAAGATAAAATGACATCATAAAAATAATTCCATCATAAAATAATCAAATCAATGTAAAAATAGGGATATAAACAGAACCCTATATTATGTTAGATGGAAAATAATTTTGATAAAACTCTTGAACTCCATTCTTGAAGAAAATATCCTTTCTACTTCAAAAACATTTTCCCTTTCTTAACAGTTCATACAATTTTAAACTAAAGGAAGGAGATTAAAAATACACATGAAAACTTGTAAAGGAAGCTTAATGAATATAATGTTTTATGAAATAATAAAAACCCATTCATGCCGTATAAGTTAAAAAACATTTTTCTCGTACATTGGCCGAAAAAGTCAAAAGTACCTCGTTCTAAAAACGACATAAGAGTCCATTCATATCTTTTACTAAAAACACACCAATGAGTAAAATTGGATTTAAACAATTGTAGGAGGATAGAAATAATATTACATATTGAGGAAACAGGGATGTGGATGATATATATTCCCCAGTAAATTCTAAAGTATAAATAATATCAGATAAAAATGAGATTGCGAGATTTTCCCTTACCTTATTTCTAATATGCTTCATACGTATCCTAACCTCCTTTATAATGATTTAAATAATTTCATTGACTTATTACAGAATCATATTTATTGTTATGATATTATATATGGCCATATTCTTATCTTCTTATTAATAATATTTCATTGCTACTTGTTATTCGGGTGTTCATTGCTTTATGTTCATATGCGAGTTCTGTCGAATAAATTCTTATTATTATTTTTAGGTTATTGATACATAATATACACAATGGTATTAGAATTATATATATGATATTTCTTCATTCAATTCATTTATATTATCATTATTAAATGAAGATCATGTAGAACGAGTCGCATCACATCGTGGATACGGTAGGTCGTACGTACGCACGAGTAATGATATCATTTCCATGTTTGTGGAATTGTATTGAATTGAATGATAGAATATCTCAGAATTAGTATAATGTCATAATAAACATTTATATTTATTCTTTACACCATTATAACAATCAATGTATGGTGGTGTTGGAAAAACTGATTACACCACATCATGGAGATGGTATTCAATACCTACGCACGTGCGGTGATTTTGTTTTTCATAGGATTGATAGAAGGTGAAATAGGGTTTTCATATTTATAATAACATATCAGTATATTATAGATACTAATGTTATTAATTTATTGTGAAACAACAAAATAAGAAGAAGTAGAAGAAGAAATGAATTTGAATAAATTGGTAAAGGTTATTACCTCTTTTTTGACACGCCCCTTCTAAACCTCTTCTTAGGGCACTAAAATTGGTCTTTGAAGAAGAATATAACATCTATTATATTTCTAGGGATGTTGATATGGGAAATGGGAAGGGATTTCCCGAGCTTTAAGGCTCAAAATTGTGTAAAGAGGAGAGGGAGGAGGTGCCCTTTTATAAGTGAGGAGAGGGGCACCTTAGGAAAATCGAAAACTTTTATTTTATAATAATGTAATATTTAGTTTTTAATATCCCACCTTGATTTATTTAGAAGATAAGGTGGGGAGGGGTCGCAATACCTTCAATTAATAGGTTTTAGACAAATTTAGGTTACTATTTTAACCATATCATTCAGATTTAACTCTTAGTTAAATAATTAACTTTTACCGTGTCTTCTTTTTTTCTTAAACAATATGGTTAATAAGCATTCTATAACAAGAAAAACGAACCAAAGTGATTAATTACTAAAATATATTACCTTATCTAAGTCATTTTGACGAACATTAGATTTTTAGGATTAAAATAACAATTAATTATATAATATTCGTTTTAAAAACTATTTTATGTCACTTTCGACACTATTTGGTAATTTATTTTTGTGAAAATCATAATAGCAGGATTAGTTCGAAAAAATTTATTTTAATCAATACTAACATGACATATTAACCTATAAAATTATTTTAATCATAAAAAGTATCAATTTACATTTATTTGGGTATTTTATAATATCAGTTCTGTTAATATTTCATTAATAAGTGAATTACTGCATCATCATTGAGTCGTTAATAATGTAAATTATTTAAAATCTAAAAATTATAAATAAAATACCATTATCTAGGAAATAGTTTTAATTTTCTAATTACTATTTATAGTCGAATTTATATTATGTATAACACTATATTAAAAATGTTTTAGTTTTTAAACATTGATTTTAACTCTTTTATCTCTTCTTTAAATAAAATAATAAAAAGTGTACTAATCTATTAAAAGTGAACCTAAATGATCATATTTTATTCCTATGGTTTTTTCTGTCAAATTAAACTTATCCAATAGAATTAGGACATGTGTTCGGGTAATAATAATATCATTTTTACCCTTAATTACCCTATTTACTTTCAATCGGGTTAATAAAAGTAAAAAGTTATTATTCACCAAAAATTGTTTTTATCTTATTGAACCACATTTTACTCCTTGATATTAACCGAGCCTCTCGGATTTTTGAAATTCAACACACAGAAGCAGTAAAATTATTTTTTATGTGCAATTGCAAATGCTCATAGGAGGTGGGTAAAAGACGGTAAAAAGACCAATAAAATTTTTATGTATCTATATTATTATAAAATTACACTAATGAATTACATTGAACTTAGATAGGTATTATGTATCTATTTTGACCTAAAATAAATTTAAATAAAAAAATGATTATTTAAATAAAAAGTCGGTTTTAACCAATAACTCAGTGTTTTCACTATTCATCAAAAATTGAAAGTTTTCAGAAAAATACCAAAAATTTACCCTAGGATAATTTCGATATTCTGAATCCAAAAATGAAGTCCATTTTGAAAGATAAAATTTATAAAATTTCAAAAAGTGGTTATTACAATTCATAATGGCAAGTTGATCTAATATTTTAATAATATATCGTTGTTTATCAAAACTCGGTATTTCGTACAACGCAAGCTATCGTGGAAGGTTGCTCTTGCATGTAATGCAATCCAAGATAGTGTGGTATGTATTGAATGATTCCTTTGGTGATGAAGATAACATAATACATAAAAACAAAATATTTCTCATAGAATCTTGGGTGTAACATTGTACCCCCCTTAAAATGAATTTCTCCCTCGAAATTCATCACTTTGTAACAAATTGATGAGGATACCTCTCCCTCATCATATCCTCAAGTTCCCATGTAGATTATTCTAATTTCTGGTTCCTCCATAAACCATTCACCAAGCGAGTGGTCTTGTTCTGTAGGTCTTTTTCGCTATGATCCAGAATCTCTACCGGCTATTCTTCATAAGAAAGATCTGGCTCCAGTGGTAAAACATCTGAGCTGAGTACATGTGAAGGATCTGGTATGTACTTTCTCAGAGGAGATACATGGAAGACGTCATGAACTTGAGAGAGATTCGGTGGAAGTGCAAATCGGTAAGCTACCTTCCCAACACGATCCAGTATTTCAAAAGGACTAATATACCTAGGGCTCAGCTTTCCCTTAGTTCCAAATCTCATTACTCCCTTCCATGGAGTTATTTGTAAGAACACATTATCACCTACTTCAAACTTTAGGTCTTTTCATCGATTATCGGCATAACTTTTTTGTTGACTCGGAGCTGCTCTTATGTGTTGTTTAATAGATCCGACCCTTTCTTCCTCTCATCAACATGATCATGTCCTAATAGCTTTCGTTCAACAAATTCATCCTAGCAAGTTGGAGTTCTGCATTTCTTTCCATAGAGAGCTTCATAAGGATCCATCTGAATACTGGAGTGAAAGCTGTTATTATAAGAAAATTCCACCAAATGTGGGGGTTGATCCCAACCACCTTTGAAATCCATAGATCATGCTCTTAACTTGTCTTCTAGAGTTTGAATTGTCCTCTCAGACTCACCGTCTGTTTGAGGATGATAAGCAGTGCTAAAACTAACTCTATATCTAGATTATGCTGAATACAACGCCAAAACTTCAAGGTAAACGTCAGATCCTGATCAGATATAATTTAAAGTGGTACTCCATTCAATCTTACCACTTCCTTTACATATATCATGGCAAGATGATCAAGAGAAAAATCTTCATTAATAGAAATTATTTGTGCCGACTTTGTTAAATGATCAACTATAACCCCGATAGCATTATTGCCATTGGATGTTTTAGGAAGTCCAGTCACAAAGTCCACAGTGATGTTTTCCCATTTCCATTCTAGCATGGGTAATGGTTGTAACATCCCCTTAAACTTATTTCTCTCAGCTTTAACTTTTTTACAAACCATGCATCGAGAGACATATTTAGCAACATCTCTTTCCATGACATCCCACCAGAAGTACTCCTTCAGGTCCCTATACATCTTCGTGCTTCCTGGGTGAATAGAGAAAGATGAACAATGAGCTTCATCAAATATTTCATTATTTAATTCTGGGATGGGAGGAACACAAACCTGATTCTTTAAACTTATTATTTCATCACAATCAACGTGGAAATCAGGAACATTTATCACCTTTATTTCTAACTCTACATCTTCTTGTTGTACCTCTTTAATATTCACATGTATAGATGGTTGAACATTAATTTGAGAAAGATATGATTTTTTCCCATCCATTATAATTCCAAGATCCATCCTTCGTAAATCCATAAATATTGGATCTTTTGGGATCCACGTCAGGGATAACTAACATGGTATTGTCGACTTAATGTGTATGCCTCCTTGTTTTCTTTCACAGGATGGAAATTAAAATTGAGCAGTCTTAATCCTTAATCAGCTCCAACCATCTTCTTTGGTGCATATTCAGCTCCTTTTGTGTGAAAATATACTTCAAAATTTTATGATCATTATAAATATCACACATTTCACCATAATGATAATACCTCCAACTCATTAATGCAACGATTACCACAGCTAACTCCAAATCATGATTTGGGAAATTTTTCTCACGTATATTCATGTTTCGTGAGGCATAAGCTATCGCCATATCGTTTTTCATGAGAACACACCCCAATCCCTTCATGGATTCACCACTGTAGATCACAAACATTTCTCCACTAGAAGGTAGTGTGAGCACAAGAGCACTGGATAATCTTCTTTTTAACTCCTTCAAATTCTCTTTACACTCCTCTATCTAAACGAACTAAACTACTTTTCGAGTCAACCCGGTGAGTGGATTAAATAAACGTGAAATATCTTTCACAAAATGTCGATAATATCCAGAAAAATAAAGAAAAATTCATATCTCAGTTATCGTTGTTGGTCTTGACCATCTTTCGATAACCTCTGTTTTTGCTGGATCCACGGATATCCCCTCTTTTGACATTATGTGACCCAAAAATGAGACTTTTTGAACCCAAAATTCACACTCGGTAAATTTGGCATAAATATTCTCCTTTCTTATGGTCTTTAATACAATTCTCAAGTGATCTTCATGTTATTCCTTTCTCTTTGAAAAGACAAGAATATCGTTTATAAAAACTACGACAAACTGATCAATAAAGCCTCGAAAGACTCTATTCACTAGACCCATGATGATAGCAGGGGAATTGGTAAGACCAAATGGCATCACTATAAATTCATAGTGTCCATACCTTATATGGAATTCCGTCTTTGGTATATCGTCCCTTTTGACCATTAATTTATGATACCCTGAATGAAGATCAATCTGGGAAAAGTATTGAGCTCCATGTAGTTGGTCAAATAAGTCGTCAATGCGTGGGAGGAGATATTTTTTCTTGATAGTGATCTTGTTAAGTTCTCGATAATCAATACACAGTCTCATTGATCCATCTTTCTTCTTAACAAACTGAAAAGGTTCTCCCCAAGGTTTTTCACTAGGGTGTATGAATCCCTTATCAATATTCTCTTAGAGTTTCTTCTTCAATTCCTACAACTCTATTGGGGCCATTCTATATGGTGTATTTGAAATGGGAATAGCACTCAGTATGAGTTCTATTGAAAAATCACCATCATGATTTGGTGGAAGACCTAGAAATTCCTCTGAAAAGACATGATAAAACTCCTATACAATTGGTTTATTCTTAATCATGAGTTTCTCTCCAACCATTTGAGATAAATAACCTTAATTTATTGGAATCATGACCCATAAGATTGAAGAAATTTCCACTGGAAGGTTATATTTATCCTCGCATCGATAGATGATCATTGATTGATCAGGATTATGAAATGTGACATCCCTTCATTGGAAATCAATATGAGCTCCATATAAAGAAAACAATCCATGCCAAGGATCGCATCAAATTCCACAATAGGAATAATCACAAGATTTTCAAGAATCACTTTCCCACAAACTTCAATAGGAGATGAATTATAAACTTTTGACGCAACTTTTGGGCCATTAGGGTTGGTCACAGCTAACTCAACATCTAATTGTTAAAGTAATACGGTGATACCCTTAGAAAATTCTTTATAAATAAAAGAGTGGGTTGATCCAGAATCAAATAAAACATTCTCTACATTAGAGTTGATGGAAAGTGTACCATTCACCACTTCGTTATTGTACTCCATATCCCCGATAGAGATTGCATGTGGCTTTCCTTTACCTTTGGCCTTAAGAGTTTGTTGACCTCGATAATCATCAACATCCCTTGGATTAGGGCATTGATTATCATAATTCCCCATTTCCTTGGACTTGTAACATTGAAGTGTAAGAGGTGCATTCTCTGTAGCCATTTCTTTGTTTGCATCACTAGACATCTTTTTCCCATCCTTGAATCATTCAAAAGCTTGAATACCTTCTTTTCCACATTTGAAACATTTACTTTTCCCTTTAAGACAATTCCCTCCATGTTTCTTTCCACACTTTGAGCATAAGGTAAAACTCATCTTCTTTTCAGTGTGGTCTTTAGATTTCCCTTTGAATTCCATTTTCATCTTTTTATCAAACCCATATGACTGATGGGTTACTCCAATCTCCATCTCAACATTGAGAGCACATCGAACAATTTCCTCATAGCTATTGAAGTCCCTTATGGCTAACGCCCTTCAATGACTTGGTTTTAAGCCAATAAAAATCAATCAATATTTCTCTCATGTTGGATAATAATTCTGGAAGCATACCTTGAAAGTCTTGTAAAATTATCTTCGTTGGTACCAACAAATTCATCATCATTTTGCTTTAGTTCAAGAAACTCCTTCTCAATATTTTTTTTAAGAATACGAGGGAAGTACTAATTGAAAAACATGTTTTTGAACTCCACTAAGTATATGGATTCAATTTCATCTTGGGGCCTTGTATTCTTAATAAGATTCCACCATTGATCATCTTCACCTTCCAAACGATATACTACTAAAACGACTTTATCATGTTCAGAACATTGTAGAACTGAAAATATATTTTCAGTGGTACTAATCCATTGTTCATCCACTAATGGATCAGTAGACCCATTGAATGATGGTGGACGCTGCCTCATGAAGGATTCAACACAATGTTGCTCCTTCATTTGCTCATTTGAAAGTCCTATATGATTCATAGATTGAGAAAGTTGTGTGAGCATAGCTACATGATTTTGCATTCCAACTCCCATATCATTTTGTTACTCAGGGGGAAAATCATTGCATTGCCCATCGCATTCTGCATTAACATGGTTCCTTTGGGCTCCATCCATTGGATAAAACCAAGAAGAATAGTGTGAGAAACACTGATTATAATAGGAAAACAACATAATCAGTAATAAAATTTCACACTTTAGTTCTTATCATAGGTAACTCATGGCCATTTCTAAAACACTAAGATTGTGTTCTATTCTTAGACATATCCTAAGGGTTCTTACTAAGGCATTCACATCCTAGTTTCCAATGGTTGACTATACCATTCCTCCAATACCGACTATAATGAGACATACATTGCATACATTGTTATTAATTCAAAATTTAAGCACCCTTATTACAAAATATAATAAAACTATGAAAGGACCATATGGGTATAGTGTCTTTAGAGACTGGGAAACATAAACAACTGGTTCAAAAATCATCTACACTTTCTCCCATTTATTTTATCAAATCTAGAGTCCCTTTTGGCACATATTACTTAATACCCTTATTCCTGACCTGGGGAAGAGAAAACATAAAAATGGGTGAGCTCAAATGCTCAGTAATGGTAAACAAAAGAAATATCAATCATATCATATTCATAAGAACAAAACATTTTGAAAATCTTAACCTACAAAAGATATCATAGTATCATAACATGGGATAAAGCATGGTAGTGAAATAAAATCCCAATAATCATAACATAAAACATGAAACTTTTTGTCATACACATATAATCAAATAGAATCATTTCTTAGTAGTCAAGACTCATTTTCAATACTATCCTAATGGAAAAAGTCCATTTTTGAACCAAGTTCACTCTTCATTTCAGTCCTGTATCACTGAACTGGATTAACGTGCCGTTCCAGCCATGTCTATCTCATGAGATATAAATATTTACCCAATGAATTGGACAGAGATATAGGTCCCAACCATCTCAAAATGATACCACTCTTATGTGTTCTACAAGATCATAAATCATACATCATAGCATAACCCATGTAAAAAAATGGGATTCTTAAAAATTATGCCATCATAAAATAATCCATATAAGATAAAAGGACATCATAAAAATAATTCCATCATAACATAATCAAATCAATGTAAAAATTGAGATAGAAATAAAACCCTATATTATCTTAGATGGAAAATAAATTTGATAAAACACTTGAACTCCATTCATGAGTAAAATATCATTTCTACTTCAAAAACGCATTTCCTTTCTTAACATGTCATAAAATTTTAAACTAAAAAAAGTTGATTAAAAATAAACTTGACAATTTTTTAGTAAGTTTCATGGAAATAATTTTCTATGAAATCATAAAAATCCATTCATGCTGTAGAAGTTAAAAAAACATTTTTCTCGTACTTTGACCAAAAAAGTCAAAAAGTATCTCGTACTAAAAATGACAAAAGATGACTTTCATAACTTTTACTAAAAACTAAACAATGAGTAAAATTGGATTTAATCAATTTTAGGAGGATAGAAATAATATTACATATTGAGTAAACATTTTTGTGGATGATAAATATTCCCCTATAATTCTAAAGTATAAACAATCTTGGATAAAAATGAGATTGCAAGATTTTCCCTTACCTTAGGTCTGATATACTTCGTACGTATTTTAACCTCATGTATAATGATGTAAATAATGTCATTTACATATTAAACAATCAAATATTTTGTTATGATATCATATATGTTCATATTCTTATCTTCTTTTTAATAATATTTCATTGCTAATGGTTATTCGGGTGTTCATTGCATTATGTTCTTATGCATGTTTTTTCGAATAAATTCTTATTATTATTTTTAGGTTCTAGATAAATTATTCACATAATGGTATTATTATTTTATATATCTTATTTATTCATTCAATTAATTTATATAATCATTATTCAATGAAGATCGTGTAGAACGAGTCGCATCACATCGTGGAGACGGTAGGTCGTACGTACACATGAGCGATGATATCATTCCCTTGTTTGTGGAATTGTATTGAAGTGAATGATAGAATATCTCATAATTAGTATCATTTCATAATAACCATATATAGTTATTCTTTACACCATTATACCTGTATATGTAATGTGGTGTTGGAAAAACAGATTACACCACAGCGTGGAGACGGTATTCCGTACGTACGCACACACGTAGAATTTGTTTTACGAAGGATGGATAAAAGGTGAAATAGGGTTGTTTCATATTTATAATAACATATCAGTATATGGGTGATATGGATGTTATTACTTTATTATGAAACAACAAAAGAAGAAGATGTATAAGAAGAAATGAATTTGAAAGATTTGGTAAAGGATATTACCTCTTCTTTGACACGCCTCTTCTAAACCTCTTCTTATGGCACTAACGTTGGTCTTTGAAAAATACCATAACCTCTATTATGTTTCTAGGGATGTTCAAAATGGAAATGGTCAGGTTTTGGATAATCTGGAAGGCTCAAAGTTGTGTAAATGGGAGAGGGAGAAGGTTCCCTTTTATAAAGGAGGAGAGGGGCACCTTATGAAAAAACGTAAAATATTATTTTATAATAAAGTCATATTCATTTTTTATTAGCCCCAACATGATTTATTTAGAAACTAAGGTGCGTGTGGGTCGATTTACTCCCAACCAATATGTTTTAGGCAAATTCAGGTTAATATTTTAACCTTATCATTTAGATTAACCTCTAAGTTAAATAATTTAACTTTTACCGTGTCTCCTTATTTTCTTACACTATATGGTAAATAAACTTACTATAACATGCCAAAATAACCCCAAGTGGTTCATTATTAATATATATTACCTTATATAAGCGATTTGGCCGAGCATTAGATTTTTAGGAATAAAATAACAATTAATAATATAATATTTGTTTTAAAAACTACTTTATGTCAATTTTTGACACTATTTGGTAATTGATTTTTTTGAAAATCATAACATCCTGATTAGTTCGAAAATATTTAATCAGATCAATATTAACATGTCATATTAACCTATAAAATTAGTTTAATTCATAAGAGGTCTCAAATTATATTTATTTGGGTATTTATAATATCAATTATGTTAATATTTCATTAATAAGGTAATCACTACATCATAATTGTGTCATTGATAAATTATATTATTTAGTGTCTAAAAATTATAAATAAATTACGGTTATTTAGGAAATACATTTATATTTCTAATGAATATTTATAGGTGAATTTATCTTATTTATAACACCATATTAAAAATGATTTAGTTGTTAAAATTTCATTTTAACTCTTTTAACTCTTCTTTAAATAAAATAATAATAAGTGTTCTAATCTAATACAAGTGGAGCTAAAGGGTAATATTTTTTTCTTAAGGTTGTTTTCGGTCAAATTATTCTTATCCAATAGATTGAAGACATGTTCTAGGGTAATAATAATATCATTTTTATCCTTGATTACCCTTTTTACTTTTAACCGTTGTAAATAAAAGTAAAAAGTTACTATCCACCAAAAATTATTTTTATCTTATTGAACAACATTTTACTCATTGATATTAACCGTGTCTCTCAGATTTTCGAAATTCAACTCACAGAAGTGGTAAAAGTTAGTTTTATGTACAATTGCAAATGCTCATGGGAGGTGGGAGGTGGGTAAAAGACGGTAAAAAGTTCAATAAAACTGTTATGTATATATATTATTATAAAATTACTCCAATTAATTTCATTGAATTTATATAGGTATTATGTATCTATTTTGACCTAAAATAAATTTAAATAAAAAATTATTATTTAAATAAAAAGTCAGTTTTAACCAATAACTCAGTGTTTTCACTATTCATCAAAAATTGAATGTTTTCAGAAAAATACCAAAAATTCACCCTAGGATAATTTTGATATTCAAAATACAAAAATGAAGTCCATTTTGAAAGATAAAATTTATAAAATTTCAAAAAGTTTGTATTACTATTCATAACGGCTAGTTTATATAATATTTTAATACCATATCATTGTTTAGAAAAACTCAGAATTGTGTAAAATGCAAGCTGTCGTGGAAGGTTGCTCTTGCGTGTTACACAAGAAAAGATAGTGTTGTGTGTAGTGAAATATTCCATTGGTGATTCCTATAACATAATACATAAAAACAAAATATTTCTCATAAAATCTCGGGTGTTGTATCAATCTTCTTGCTTCGGCCTTCTATGATGGAAATGGTTTATTGGTAATGATGTGATCTGCACTACTGGTCCCCATCTTCCAGATCATTTAATCTCTGCATCTTCAGGTTTCTTCTCCTGCGCAGGTAGCAAGTGTCTTTGAGGTAGGGGAATTCATTGTTTTCTATTGTTAGTACACATTTGTGGATGTAAGATGTAGGAATGCTTGGTATCTACAATGTCCTCTCCTCATTAGTTTGGATTTTTGGTTTTCTTTGGGGTAAGAATAGGTAGTGCCATCATCTTCTCTCAGGATAATACGTGGTCGTAGAGGGAATCCTTAGGAACACTCACTGATTGTGAAATTTCATCACCTATTGTCCACTGTTTCACTTGTTGACCCTTTGGGGTTCTGTTTATGTTCGAGGGTATGATATCATTATTTGGTGATTCTCCTCTTCTAATTTGGCCTTTCCCTGCGTGCACGCCCCACTTTGGGCCGTTTCCATGGTTTCTTTGGAAAATTGGGACGGTGTTGGGGGATCTGATGAGGACATTTCTGATCATGGAGGATATTGATTTGGGTTCTCACATAGCCACAAAGTTATGGTCTCACATGTTTTGTTGGATGGGTTTAGTCCTGCACAAGGTTCTTTTCCCAGCCTGTTAATTCTTCCTTGTGATGATATGTTGGTTCTCTCATGGCCTCAGTGGGATTTTTATTGTGGGTTTTCACATAACCAAAAAGTGTTTCAAAAATCATAAAAAATTGAATTTACTGTCCATGTGTTATTCTAATGTGATGCTTTCAGGGATTAGGTTATTTCATTCTTTATGATACATGTCTTGTCAACAAAGAAGATTTACGCCATGATTCATGTGTATGATCTTTGATCTTCAGGGTATGCTCTTTTGTTTTAATGATCATGTTCTCATACCCTTATAATCAAGATTATGCATACATATATCCCCATTTTAACCTTACAGAGCAACATATCACACCCATTTTTATTTTTCCTTCCCCATGATATAAATATATGTGTTATATTTGATGTTCCTTCCCCATTTTTTATGTTTCATTTGTGTACTAGTGTTTATGTTTCCATGTATCTCAAGGAACTATACTATTATGGTATTTACGTATCTGATTGTATAATGTTTTAAGTATTCCAAAAACTTTATATAATTTTATTGTATGAAAAGTGACGCTCCCTATAGTATGAATCAATAAAGACTATAAACCTTATACATGATCTCACAGTTGAACATGTCCACCAGTAGGATATACCATAGATCTATCTTTAATGACCACAACTCATATGTGTCATCATAACCTAAAGTAGTAATTCAAGAAAATGTTCTTTTATCTGAAGATATTTAATTATGAATGTATACTATGATGTTTTAGAGTAACCTCACTTATCCATGAATTAGCCTTTATGATAAATAAGAAAAGTCTTAATGTTCAGAATCATAATATTGGTATTTTCAATTTAAATAGTAATCTATTGGAATTGAAGTGAGATGTCGTCCATCACTACAATATCTGTAATGGGATCAAGATAATAAAGTGGTTCTTCCCAATTAGGATATGAATCAAACATTTTTTAATCATCACCATCATTGTAATGGCCAATACCGTGGTCTCGCTATCAACTATCCTAGATTCCTAGACAATGTACTCGTCTGGATTCTATTTTGAGAGTTATGAAATAAGAAAAGTTAACCACTCAACCACATTACTATGTACACATAAAAAAAACATTCAAAAGATTCATTATGTTAATCTTGTATCATGAATTATTTTGTTTTCTCATATTGAGCATTCACTTTTACATTCTATAAAATAAATCCCCCTTATGAAAGGAGATATATTTATGTAAACTTTCAAATCCCTTAAGCCAGTAAACAGATGCTTCATGCCTGGTAGTTACATGACCTCAAGCGCACCTCCCGGTACGCCAAAGGTCTCTTACTAGAAGCAAGCATTTAATAAGTCGTGCAGGGAGACTATACTCTCTTTACCAGAGTAAGTCACAAAAGAACACAATAAAAATAGTGTAATGAATATGAAAAAACCAATAAACATTCCAAAACAAATGTTTCCCAAAGGGTGTTCAACACAAATAAAATACAACAATGCCATGCCAGACTAGTAGTGCATGTGAATAAAACCCAAAAAAAAACAAACAAACACAACTACAAACGAGTCCTAACACTATGTCTGGATCCTACTCCATGTAAATCCATTTTCCAACTAAACCTCTTAGTGTACGGCCCTTGAACTCATCCTAAACCACAACCAAGATATCTACTTGGGTACCCAATGATGGACCGAGCTATGTGTGAGTACAAAACTCAGTAGGCCACCACCAATGGTGTCTACAAAATATCCAGCCTAATAGACAGTGCATGAAAGTACAAAATAAATTGTATGTAAACAATTGAGAGTTCAGCTTCCATACGTTAATAATGTTAACGTAATCAAATCCTATCATTTATCCCAATTACATTCCTTATACCATATTCATTACATAATCCATTTAATCACATGATCCCTAGGTTAGGCATAAATATCATCCTTGCAAGGGTCTAAGGCAATCAATCACAATGCACATGGGAATCAAATCAAGTCCCTATCTCACTAAGGATACATATAATACATCAACTATTTATCCTCTCCTCAAAGCCTCAGTCAGGGTGGAATGCAACCATTAGGGTAATAGAGCCATCTTCCCCTTCCATAACCCGTGCACTTTAGGGTGGGGTTTAGAGCCTCGGTCTAACTTGACCCACGTGCATAGAACCTTATGTCAATACCCCAATCTACCAATCCATGTGCACATGCTTATTTATAAAATCATAAAAACAATTCCATAACATTACCAAGAATATTCAAAGCCACTGGTTATCACAATTCGTAACAATGACATGTGTATTAATACTACACCATAACCCATTAACACATTTACCATTTGTAATTCATATCAATTTTTCCAAATTCCCATTCTTGTGCCTTAAAACTTTATGTTTATTCAACTACCCCTATGACTTATCCTAATTCATCATTGACCATTCATTACCCCCTTTATCCCATGTATCATTTCTCAAGAATTGACCCACTTATGCATTTCATATACAATTCTAATATCACATAACACAACCCCTTTATTATATTGAATTCCTTAGGTGTAACACCTAATTCTCATGTATTAACTCATTCCAAAAATTCTTCCATTCCCTTGTAACATCCCATTAACATGTTCCCCATTTCCCATTCCATTACCCAATTTCAAATTCACCATTTAATATGTACTAAACCGATGAGGCATTTATAACCATTTTGATAACAATTGACATAATCTCACTCAACCCAGTTTTCCCATTTTCATGTCAGGTCAAACAACTCCTTATGACTTTATAAACCTAGTAATATTTATCATCATTACATCTACATCTTAATCAATCATTAATACATGTTCTACATGGGATCCAAAATATTATTTCGAAATCATTCACTTAACCCTTCCACACTCAAGGTCCAAGAATACTGGAGCACCCCATGGGTGCCCATATAATGGTCAAACCATCCTCAAAGCATTCCACGGGGATTGTGAGGATTTTCATTGGTCTCTTAGACATCCATTTCTATAAATATCTTCAATGGGATCCTGAATAAATAAAGGTATGAAAAGAACACAACTTCCATGCACAAATCCAATATAAAACTATGGGATAATACTTTTAGAACTCCTACCTCAAATCCAAAGATGAATGAACTCTTAATCATTGAAATAGATCCATATTCAAACACCCCTTGAATACTCAACCATGATATAATCCAAAAATGAGGGTTTTAGGGTTTCATATAGATAATAGAGGAAGAAAATAAACCCTAAACTAGAAAGGGAATAAAGAGGATGATTAGTCTTACCCGGATCATAAATCAGCACTTTTCGGCACTCAAAACGCCAAAGAATAAAAGAATATCCATACTTGAGAGCTCTTCATAAATTTGATTCATTCCTAGGGTTCTAAGGGTGAAGGAGGACAAAAACCCTGAGTTTGGTATTAAAAATCATGTGGTGGAATTTTTTAATTTTTTCAACTTTTTTGGGCCACACAGTTTACCCACATGGTTTGTCGAGCCACGTGCAAACTGTGTGACAGCTAATTTATGCAAGAGGCCAGCCCACACAGTTTATTGGGGATCCCATACCGTTATCCCTAACCATTCATATACTATGTAAAGGATCCTATCCGAGGATCGATGGTCCCCATGGTTAACCCTCACAGTTTCCCCTAACCATGGGCAAACTGTGTGCCTTGCACTGCTTGGCCTGGTTACACATCTCTTCGAGGCCATAGCCCCCGGGGCACCCCTGAGCCCCCACCAAAACATGGGAAACACTTACCTAGTATAAAAATATTGATCCAAGACAAAACATAAATGAAAAGATTCTTTATGAAAATCCAGGACCTTTCAACCTCCCTACCTTATAACGGCTCATCCCTGAGCTGCTCTTCCAGGCATCACTAAGCTTTTGTAACTAAAGGTCATTCCACAAGGCCTGCCTATCCACCTACTTTCCCAGTTTCTAGTTTCACATCAAAAGGCCATTGAACATGGTTCAAGGTCACATACTTTCCCCTCAAGACATCCTCACCACAACCCACATCACGAACCAGAAAACTCCTTATGTATGCATCCACTTCAACTATTCCAACCATGAGAATCTCATGGGGAAAACATAGGTGAAAACACCTAACTCACAACACATTGAAACATAAAACAAGACATTACATCGTCATGGAGGAACTAATTAGAACCTCATCAGCCCAATCCTCTACACAACTCATGACCCAAATCACCTGGTGTCGTTTTCCTTTTCACCCAACTATAAAGGTGACAAACCCAGTATCACTCGGACGGAAAAACACAATCCCTACAACCACGTTTCTTGAATATTTCACTACTAAACTATAAATACAAATTAAACTCAAAAACTCTTGGCTACTTGATTAGTTAAACCATTCTGATGCTCTCTACCATGGCTAACTCACCCAAACTATGACCACTCGATTCCTTCCATCCCGAAATTCTGATCACATCGTCAACCAACCATTTATATGATATGGTTCTCTCCACTATTTTTAATTACATGGAACCTTCTCCATCTATGAAGGACCACCAAAACTCAACCCCAAAATTCTTATAACCTAACATGTTCCACGTAACTATGCCCAAGCTTCCATAGGGAATTACCCCACATGCCACTCTTAGAAACCTAACATACACCATACAAGTTGATCATTGGAATCTCAGTGACCCTACATGACTCGATTTTCCCCTCTCCACCTCAAGGACTGACTCATAACTCCCCACCTTTAGAGTATTGTTACTAATTCCTTCAAGAGGTTTTTCATCCCCTGCATATTTTACTCGATCACAAGCTGAACCCCAAACATCGACATGGCCATCAAGATTTTCCCAAAACAAGAAAATGAACATCACCCAATACCCATTCTTGGCTTCTGTGAATGGCACCCATAATGTTTTTCAACTTTATGTCTATCCTGGGGACCTCTCCCCAAGACATAGAGCATGTGTGTCCCATCATCAATCTACATACATGTCATTTCCATGAGTATAAACTACATGAAATCCCTCATCCAACCAAACACCTTCATGTATCTTGGTGTGAGACATAGCTTATCAACGTACATAAGATGATATCAAGATTTTGGGAATTCTCGTCACTAGATGAGGTATGCTAAAAAGTTTTCAAGGAACACCACCCCCAACGTATCCATTTCTATTTTAGAAATATGGGACATCATGAACTAGCAAGGATTTAATGACTTCTTGCTGAATGAATCTCATCAACAGTTAACCACCACTGATCAGGTGTGATTTCCAACCAAATATCACCACAACTACATGGCCAAATCAAAAGGAAGTCATGAACTAGATGTTTCTTGCGGAAATAATATCCCCACACCGCTAGAATTTTTCTAATATGACCCTAAAAACCAATAGCCGTAGAACATGGTATACCACAACATCAAAATCATCAGTCACACAAAAAATAACTTCATATTGTGTATAGCCCATCGCATGCTTACATACCCAACCATGCTTCTTGGTTAGTATGCCTCATCTTCCCAGAGATGACCTCTTAATCTCAACCACAACCAAACCATTCATATCAAAAGTTCACCTACATGACCACCCTCACCACGGGTGTCACTATCGAGTGAAAGAATATAACCAAACATCCTCCACCCTTATCTTTTCTACTCAAAAACAACTTCTTGACCTCCTATCCCAAGCATTAAGGGGCCGATATGAAGGAAATAGGCATAACTATACCATTAACTTAATATTGGGATACTTAGTATGCATTGAACCCATCTCTTAAGCATCTCCCATGCTTCAAATTCCAAGCCACTTGCACTGCTGGGCTGACCTCCTACGAGGTCACCCTTAATGTTTAAAAACTATCATCGCATAACCATGACTCGAGTAGCATCACAAACTATCAACCTTCCAACTTAACCCTCAAGGCCAAACCAGCACCATGAAACACTCTGAGTCCCACAATCAAAGTCCAAACATCCACATGTGTGACGCACAAACAAAAGCACTAGAAACCTTATATGTCCTCTCTCATAGGTCACCTTGATGGTTGAATGCTAACAAATCCCAAGACAAGAGTCACAACTAGGAGAATCGATTGTTCCTTTCTCAAAACCATATTTCTCATGACTCAAAAAAGGAAAGGCTTGTGATGGGAAAACTCACTCTTCTTCAAATGAACACTATTCCTAGCACCCCAAAAAACTATCTAATCTAGGTTCCAAACCATTGGTGTACACATTCATCTGTACTAAAAGCAAAGAAGACTCTTTGGGATTATTGGAACAACTCACATGGTCCTTACTTACAAGGTAACCAAGACCCCGTCACCATGCTTAGGATCCAATATACACTCTGAACCATCACAAACCATGAAAGTTTCTTTAATCGCACTACCGAACAACTCCCTAAACCCCAAAGGTCACAACCCTTACAAGGGTTCCCTAAACACACCACATAGGACATAACACAACTAGTAAAGCCTCACAATCCAAATACAAGGTCTCAAACTAGGGCACTCTCACTGCCCAACCCTTTCATAAAAGGGTCAAACTGACAACACCAAGGATACCCACCTTTGAACCCAAACATTCTCAATCTAATCATATCATTCACTCGACACTTCAAATAATGGCCGATAGAATTTAACCACGGATGGAAACATCCCACACGATCAACCTTAAACAAACTGTTATTCACAATCTACTCCAACAGTCAACATCACACCATGATCACTACCCTCTACCATACCTACCGAGGGTCATGTTCAACATGGGGGTAACAAATTTACATAATCCCATGTCTTTCATATATATATCTTCAAACCCATTCTTCTTTTACAACACGATCCCTTCCCCTCAGGAACATTTCCCATTTAACATCTTGTTAAAATAAAAAATTTAACTCATTTAATACTTTCTTTAAGAAAAATATGTTATGTTTTTTACCATGATTATGAACCTATTTTCATTAAGACACCAAAAAAACATTTACAATTTATCATAACCCCATATTTTAAGCAGATCACAACATTTCATTACACATGACATTCCTTAACTATTCATCTGCGTTCTTTTCATTCACCAACGGGCATTACCATTATTAGGAATCATTTTCTTCAGATTTATCATGGATGTAAATTGTATTCAACTCTATATGCCCCACAAATCCATCCCATGTGTGTGCCTATACCGATGCATGACACATATATCCTTAGGTGCATAAAATGATGCATGAATGCACTTCCCATAACATTCCATTGATGAGAAAAATATAATAAATCAATAAAATCACACAACATGTGAATCAACCAATGATGAAATGTAATTCAACTCTAATAACAAACATCAGGAACAAAAATTCCCACCCCATGTGACTTGGGTTTTCCCTCGTACATGGGTTAGCTAATCCTGAGTACAATCTCATTACCATGGCCTGAGACATATTGATCTCTTGTCTACTATCAAAAAATATTAATAAAGAGAAAATAAATCCTTTGATACCACTTTTTAATGTCCCAGTCGAAGAAGCCACTAAACTGGTGCTCGGAGTTGGGTAGTTACTTGACCTCAAGCGCACCTCCCTATTCGAGAGAGGTTCCCAACTAGCGGGGAGGTTCTAATAAGTCACATGGGAAGACAATACCATATTTACCGGAGTAAGTCACAACAAAACAAAATAATAAAATGGAAGTAATATGAAACAACCAATAAACATGACTTAACAACCGTTTCCCAAATGGTTCAAAACACAAATTAAATTCAAAAATTTCATGCCACATTAGTAGTGCATGTGAATAAATCCCAAAATAAAACAAATGTCCAAAACTCAAAACAGGTCCTGAATCTAATTTGGGATCCTTCTCCATGTACATACCAACCCCAACTCCACATCTTTGTGTAGGGACCTTTCCCTCATCCTCACTAGCAACCAATAGATCTTCTCGGGTACCAAACAACAGCCTGAATAGGGTGTGAGTACAAAACTCAATAGGCCACCAGAACGGTGTCTACAAACTATCTAGTCTAATAGGTAGTGCATGAATTTAAAAAATAAATGGTAAGTAAATAAGGTATAAATCAGGTGCCATAACTTGAAGGGTTCATTTAATTAACACCTACAATTTATCCCAATTACATTTCTTATACCATCTTCATTACTCAATCCATTAATCACATGCTCTCTAGGTTAGGAAAAAATATAATTTATACAAAGGACAAACGAAATAAATAACAATGCATAGGGGAAAAAATCAAGTACCTATATGAATAGAGATAAATATATCACATAAACGCTTTATCCTCTCCTCGAAGCCGCAGTCCGGGTGGAATGCAACTATTAGGAGCATATGTCCCCTTCCCTAACCCGTGCATTTTGGGGTGGAGTTTAGAGCCTTAGTCTAACTCGACCTATTGGTGTAGAAACTCATGTCAATACCCCACTCTACCAATCCATGTGCACATTATTATTTATCACATCATCACAAGCATACCATAAAACAACCAATCATATTCATTGCTATTGGTTACCACAATTCATAACAACAACATGGGAATTAATACTATTCCATAAACCATTAATACATTTACCATTTACAATTAATTCATATTTATCAAAATTTCAATTCTCATGCCTTAACCCTTTATGTTTATTTAACAACCCATATTCTTTATCCCAATTAATCATTTTCTATTCATCAAACCATTTATCCCAGTTAACATTTCTCTAGAATTTTCCCACTTATTAATTTAGAGTACAAATCTCATATCACCTAACACATCCCCTTTATTTCATTCAATCCTTTAGGTGTACCACCTATTTATTACGTACTATCCCATTCCACCAATTCATCCATTCCCCTGTAACAACCCATTAACATTTTCCTTATTTCCCATTCCATTACCAAATTACAATTTAATCATTTAATATAAACTAAACCTCATAGGCATTTCTATCAAATTTCATTAACAATTGACATAATCTCACTCGACCTATTTTTCCCATTTTTATATCACACCAAACAACTCATTATTCATTTATAACCCTAGGAATATTTGTCATCATTCCATTTAATCCTTAATCCACAATTAAAACATGTTCTACATGGGTTCCACAATATTATTCGGCAATCATTCACTTAAACCTTCCGCACTCTAGGTCCGAGATTATCGGCCCACCCCATGGTTGGACCTAAAATGGATAATCCATCCTCATCACATCCCATTGGGATATTGAGGGTTTCAATTGGTCTCTTATACATCCATTTCTATCAATTGACTTATCGAGACCAAGAACATAAAAAGGGGATGACAAGAACACAACTTCCATGGACCAATCCAAAATAAAACTATGGGATAATACTTATAGATCACCTACCTCAGATCCATTGATGAACGTACTCCTAATCTTGATATTGGATCAGCATTCAAGGACCCCTTGAAACCTCAACCTAGTTCTCATATAAAAATGTGTGCTTTAGGGTTTTGGATGGAGAAGAGAGGAAGATACAAACCCTAAACTAAAAATA
This sequence comes from Viscum album, assembly GCA_963277665.1. NCBI lineage: Eukaryota > Viridiplantae > Streptophyta > Magnoliopsida > Santalales > Viscaceae > Viscum > Viscum album. Next base: position 384,032,386 of record OY728163.1, on the reverse strand, counting down.
GAAGCAAGAGGAGGAGTAGGCAGGCACGTATCGTCAATCCGCACTTAACGGCACTCAAAACTACAATGAATTTAAGGAGATCCATACTTGAGGGCTCTTAGAAGATTAGTATCTTTCCAAGGGTTCCAACGAAGAGGGAGTATGAAAACCTCAAGTTGTGTCTTAAAATCATCGGATGGGATTTTTGAAAAACAATTCATATTCTCTAGGCTGTACGGTTTACCCACACGGATTGTCAAGCTATTCTCAAACCGTGCAACAACTAATATCCATGAGAATACTTAAAACATGATTTCATGGGGATCCCGAATTGTTTTCCCTAATCATGTAGAGACTGTGTGAATGCTACTGTCTGAGGATGGTTGGTCTACATAGTTTACCAACATGGTTTCCCCTATCCGTGCACAGATCGTGCTCCTTGCACTACTTGGCTTGATTGCTCTTCTCTTAACGCCCGAGCCCCCTAGGCACCCTCGATCCCCCACCTAATCATGGTAAACACTTATCTTGCCACAAATTATAGATCTAAGAAATTACTTAAATGAAAAAATTATTTAGGAAAATCTGGGACCATACTATTTGGGTTCCTGCAGAGGGGACTATCTCTTCCAAGAACTAGGAATTTCATATACAATGTCTTGAAATTTATATATGTCTTTCGATTACATTCTTTCTCAATGAAATCCTTCGGGTTATTCAGTAATACGTACGTTAATTACAAAAGGTATAAATATCATTTCATAAAATATTGGCAGTAATAAACTCATCACACTGAACCCATAGGATTGGTTCCCCAGTTATCATGTAAATGTTCTATATGATAATGCACACCTCGGTATCAGTGATTTGAAAGATGTTGGTGTGAGGAAACTAATGAATTAGTACATATAGAGTTATATTTTTGTTTTCATAAACATATATTCGAAAAATATAGATGGATTTATATATGGATACATTATTCATATAAATATTTAATTATTTACATGTTTTCTAAACCCAATAATCCCACATATATTGAGTTTTTGAATCCTCCCACATGAGAATAGTCCGATTTTTCTTTCCAACCCTATCTTTCCAAACTAACACAATCGTAGAGTATAAGTGTGTACCATGTTCCAATGTGTTATTTTTTCTCGAATGTAGTCTTTTTGTGTTTGATCTCATAACACAAAGGACTTTCCCCTTTTGAAATGTATTTTTCTTTTCAAGAAATGTTCAAAACATCTAAATTTTCATATTCTATGAACAATGTAGTTAAGATGTATACATTTAGTTATGGGAATGTGATGTCAGATATTAGTACACTCTATTACAAGGGTAATAATCCCAACATGAGGTTTTACCAATGATATTTCTTTATGACATTTACAATCACTGGTAAGGAATCATCCTCTGATCCAATATAACAATTCATGATATTTGTGATAAAATATTTGATCCGATATGAGAACATAGTTTATGAAACAACAGTCAAAGATTTTACCATAAAAATCATATAAAAATAGTCATCATTTTTTTAAATTAAAATATAGCAATCCCTCAAAGAGAATATGAGATAGAAAAAAAAATTTAGAAATTTGAAATGGACAATTCATTCACCTAGGTGTCTCACTAAAGTACCTTCACCCACGTCCCTCACTAAGTTCCTTTTACAATAACATTTTCCAATGTGATTTTCCAATTACCTTCATATTTAATCCTTGGAAGGGCCCTTCACCCAACAGGTTGGTGGAAATGTGGTTAGACTATGTTGTACAATATTTATTACACTTTCCCTGAGGTACTAGAAAGCATATGTGAGAGATGAATGTGAAAGTATTTTTATTTCTCATAGTATGATATAGGTGTGAAAAAGTAGTGGGGTACGAAAACTATATATAAATGTGTTGATATATTGTTTAGTTCACACCATGTGGATTTTTTTGGCATCGCCCACTTAGATCAACCAATATACTCACACACACATCATAATTTTGTCTTGGATAATCATCATTCTAGAGACACGTCTACATTATCATATGATACCCATTACTTTGGGAAAATCCTAATATATGTTCTGAAACAAATTGGTGTACCATTTTGGGGGAAAATGTTTATGAATGAAAAGGAAAATTGCTCTATAGAATAAGGTCGACTATTTTTTCCATTGACCCTTGGGGTGTAATGATGTTACTTATCCTAAGGTCCTCTATATGCACAAAGGCTTCCACACCTCTGTATACCTAGGAAAGGTTCTTGATTTCCTGGGAAAATACACCTAGGACCTCATTTCATACCTTTGAAGAGAAACATTAATCTTCTACTTGTGTAATACATTCAATGTTTCTGCATGATTGAGATAAAACTTGATCTCCCTTTACCCATGTTTCCATAACTCTTTTCAGGTTTCATAATAAACATAAAACTGAATGAAATTAACAAAAGAGAATTGTAATTGAGTGTGGGAAAGGAGAGAATGTTATAGTAATACAAATTATTTTTCCTATTCATCATATACATTGGTAAAGGAGTCACCTCATCAACCAGACAAGTGATCTATTCATGTAATGGATTTGATGAGAATCCATAATAACAGAATATTACCCAAACTAATTTTATCCTAAAAATAAACCATTCAGCCAACTCCTTTAACTAAGGAGAAACACCAACCATTTTCATTCCCTATTTAGAACCTCTACCCAAATAATATAACTAGGTAGACCCATCAACCAAGGTGTCTTACTAGGGTGAAGTATCCTTGTATCCCTTAAATACAATGATAGATACTTTTTATCCCTTACTAGGGAGAATAAAGCTCTGGGAATTATATTTTCATAAATTTGCCTTAGTAATTCATCACTAGGGTGAATCCCTATCTTTGACCTCATTATAGATTAATATCTCAAGTATTTCCTCAGAACAGATAATTCATACATAATTCCCCACTTAGAAGAACTATAATCTTTTCGGCCATGATAGGGTATGGTGTATTCCCATGTTTCAATGATAGAGAGACCCTTTGTTTATATATCCTACTTTGGAAACCAATTATCAAATATTCTACCATAGTCACCATACATATAATATCTTAATACCAGGAACCCTATAGTTTCCCTATATCAATAATCTATTCCCAAAATAAAATTCAACTTCCACTTCTCATTCTAATTTAATGGTAACTTTAGGGAATTTTCATTCATGTATCCCCTTAGTTATTGAAATCCCAATTCGATATAATTATCATGAGAACCCTCTAAACTGATAATTCCTATCATGGATACAAAACCCAATTGATGAGCTTGGTAATATTTATCATCCTTCATAGGTATAATATAATGACCCCAACCACAGTATCATGAAGCCAGTGCCTTACTATTTTACATTGGTACTATGAAAATGTGTTTGCACCCCAATGGGCAAAATATATTGTTGTTTTTGGAATAACATATACAATCACATTTTTCACATTAAAACATGAATGAAAAAACAATATATCATCACTAGTGAAATGATCCATAAACTCTTAGATTATCCCTCCATGTCATCCATAATATAAATATTCGCATCTTGGAAAAAATAAAACATAAGAAATGGGTAATCTCATATGAGTAGAAAGGGTAAACAATATATAATAAGATATCATAAATATTTGAAAACAATAATGAAAAGTGAATAACTAAAAACACATTACATTAAAACATACCTTTGATAATAATATTCCCAGAATAAAAGATTAACATATAATTCCATATAAATAATTACATGAGAATGAATCTTAAATAGGGAAATTCTACTAGTCAAATAATCACATGGGATATCAATTAATTATTTTATAATGAGATAATTAATAAATCTAGACATCATAAACAAACGTTGAATTATTCATCAAATATAACACACATATATGGGTAGAAACCACGTCTAGTTTGTCTCATGAGACCAACCTATGCATCGAGGTGTTATAATGGGTCTCACAGATCACATACTAAGTAAAATTTATTACTTTTATTAATGATGTGAAACATGAACAACATATACATAAAATTTTAAATAATTTTCCTAAATTAGTAAACATATTCACTAGCCGTTTTGAGAAATATGGTGGATCATACCATGCTAGTATATCAACATTAAAAATGCTTATTAAAAATTTAATAAATTCTGTTAAATTATATCATTATATATAAATCCAAGTTAATCATAATATTAAATACATGTTGTTGAAACATATTAATACACTCTAACAACATAATTGATGGATTCTTGTGAGAAGTACATTTTTACATTGGAAAGAATATTTCTTTAAGAAAATCATTTTTATTTTTCATAAAATTATTTCATAAACATGTATATCCAATAAAAGAAAAGGTAAGTTCAATAAGATAATATTTTATAATTATTAATATAATATTTATAATGAAATTGGTAAAATTAATTGAAAATAAGTCAAAATAGTGTTTAATAAACTTTATAAATGTGCCACTTTGGTGTAGTTTAAGGGAAAATATAAAAGTGTTTTTTGAAAACAAAAAGTATAATTGTTTGTATAAAAAATGAAATGAAATAATATTTTCTTAAATGATAAAAATATTTATTTTCTAAAAATATATATAACTTAAAAATTATTATTCATTTACCTTTTAAATGAATAATAAATTAGGGTAGTTTCCTTTAATCATGATTTCTTATTATGAGGAGTTTAATAGGGAACCTTATAAAAACATGTTTTTTACAATAAAATAAATAAGAATAGATATAGGTACATATATTTGGAACATAAAAATACAATTCATGTGGATTTTATAATAATAATTAATAATTACATTTTGTTGAAGACAATGAATTTATAACCCATTTGAAGATATGGAAGTTCATTGAGAATAACATAACACATTCAAACAATCAAATCAAATAATCCATAAAATTTATAATCTAAAATTAAAAATTTAATACCATGATTATAAAGATATTAACAATTTTATATATCAAAAAATAAGTATACATACACCACAATTGAGTAAGAAGTGGTGAAGAAGGCATATCTCATAGAAATAAAATTGAGTTGAGAATCCCCTTACCGCTTCGAAAAAACATGAACCATATACACCATAAAATTAATAATCTTAAAATAATTAATTGAATACCATGAAGGAAAATAGATTCATGATCTAATACAAACTTTGGATGTATACATAGACCACCCATAAGAAATACTAGTGAATAAGGCATGTCTCATAGAAAAAAAGTGAGATGAGAAAACCCTTACATTGTCTCCAAAGGCATTATATACTTTCACATAACATAATAAATAATGGGATTAGATTCATTAATAATGTAATTAATAACAAGTTAAAATTTAGATGGTTTATTATAATTTTATTAAGTAAATTTATAGAATTTTTTGACGAGTTATAAAATTCAGTTTCATCGTTTGAAAGTGTTTATGTCCATTTCTTCATGATTGGTTCACTTGTATACATATATGAAAGATCATGAAAATGGAAATTCTCATAAAAATTGATATTATATATTATTCATGAAATTAGATAATATTTAATTCTCTTATATATCATTTTTTCGCATAATATGATGTTTTATTAGAAAAAATGTTAATGAAAATCGTTTGGATTATTTTGGAATTTTTTCTATCATCAAGTGCTATATTTTTTTTATGAATTAATGTTATGTATATATTCTAGTTACATAAAAATAAATATTTTCTATTACACATATTATAGAATTTTTTAACCCTATAAATGTTTTTATGTCCAGATATGATGTTCTAATAGAAAAAACAAAACTCATCATCCACAAATGTTGTAAATCATCACATAACAGACAATGTTTGGTTTTTTTGTATAAAAAGGTGAAGGGAAAATAATTGATATGGTATATAAAATTATAATAAAATTATATTATATATGATTATGTATTTATCACGAATGTTTGGATAGAGGAGGTGAGAAAAGGATAATAAAAGAAAATAAATTGAAATAAAATTAAAAGTGAGAAAGGGGATTTTAACTCTTGCATTCCTCTCATTGAGAGCCTAATTAAAGAACATTTATATGGTATTTTAGGTGATAAAATTTAGTACATATGGGTTGGTAGAGGTAAATTATAGGTATTATGTAGAAATTGGACAACATTTAGGGCTTTTTATGTATGCGGATAAGAGTTGGTGAGGGGTGGTATTTTAGTGGAGGAGAGGGGTGTTATTTTATAATTTTATTTACGAGATTATTATTTTCCCACAAGAATATCAATAGTATTAACATTGTAAATTATATATTAAATTAGATACTTAAATGTTTCTATTATGGGTTTTCATCATCTATGATGTAATAACTCATGTATTTGTTAAATACCATGAATTACAATATATCACTATTCAAAAAAATTCACCGATTTTAGAGAAATAAAAATAAATTACCCTAACCATTTTCGACCATTATAATTCCAAAATGGACCCCATGTTATGGGAATTTTTTTATAAATATGAAAAAAAATTATTTTCCACTAAAATCGTCATTTTCTTAAAAAAACAATGATTTTTATATAATTACCAATTTAATGAAACATTCAAAAATAAATTATTGAACCATAAAATTATCTTCTAATCAAAATAATACAAAGTATTAGTTTATTAACATATTTAATGAAAATTAATTCTATTTTAAATAATTATATTAATTATAAAGATATAAATAAACATTTTTGTTTCAATGAATTATCCACATATAATTTATCGTTTCTAAATCATTAATTTAAAAATTTCACGATAGAAATATGTTATATTAACATTAATAAAAAATCTAAATTAAACTTATAATATAGTAATTTATTTTACTTTTAAAATCATATATAGTATATTAATATAATGAAAATTATAGTTTTATAAAAATTGGGGTTTTCACAATTTAAAAATAAATAATTGTTTTTAGAAAATTACCAATATTTTACCCTAATATTATTTTGAAATTCCAATTATAAAAATGAATTTTATTTCATTAAATATAATTCATAAAGGTTCCAAAATAATAAATGTAAAACAAGTGTTCCGTTAAAAGGGGACAAAACTGCCTTTAAAAAATAAATCCATTTAATTTGTAAAATTACATTAATTATGATCTTATTCCTATAAAATAATTTGGATGATTATTAAAAGGAATCATTAAATATATAATATATAAATTTCATAATTTGGTTAATACTATTCGTTCCCACAAATTTAAAATCTTGGTTATAATGGTCATCTTACAATAAATATATTTAAGTTTATATAATTGTTCATTTCAGCTTAAGGTTCTGTTAAACCTATGATGTTGAAAAAAATAAATTCAAAAATTGAGATATCAAAAAATATTGGGGTTTAACATTCTCCCCTCCTTCAAAAAAATTGTTCCCTTAGAATTTAAAATAATACATCAAAAATCAATGTTTGACACATCAAAATTATTTTATGGGAAACCCACATCAAAAATACAGTTAATAAAATATCCTCTTAATACGAGGGAATGAGAAAAGTGATAGTCACAAAAATCTATGATTTAATGTAGGAAATAAATAGTGAAAAGAGATAAAATTGACATGGAGGAGGAATCTAATTATCATGGAATGATATAGGGTTGTATAAAACATGGGAATTATAATGTTAACCATCACAATACCCTAAAACTCGGATCGATTAAAAGACCATTTATTTATAATAAAGAAGAGTAAAAAGATAACATTTTTTTCGAAAATAATTTTCCAAGAGTTGAGGTTTACATTAATATACATAAATGAAATTGAGAAAATAATTTTACATTATTACTTTCTAAGTCATAAGCATAATCTCACCATTCTTTTTTTCCACTTTATATTTTCACATAATCTCTCACACCAAGAAATGAATGTTTAAATTAAATTTTTCACACCTGAAGTACTTTTATGATTTATAAGATCCACCAGTCATTCCTTGAGCCTTTAAATATTTACTAAAACCAACAATTGTAGAAAAAAATAATCTAATAAATCATAATTTATCCTCAAACAGTAATATATGATATTTAACATAATCCATTATAACATTAAGACTCATCCAAAATACATCTTTCTAAACTCCCAGTTCAAAATGGTCTCTAAATTTCAAGGTTATGCTAACCATTTACATAAATTATGTAAATCACTATAATTCCACAATAAAATCATATTTGACTCCAAAATACTATTATACTTTCATTCCTTAAAATACTCTATGTCTCTTGAAATAACAATAATAACTTTATCACTGAAGAATTTTCTAGTCCCAAGGTTATCTATTTGATAAAAAACGTACCTAAAATCCAAATATGATTTATCCATAAGACATAAAAACTTTTCATGATAATCACAACATAATGTGCGTTATTGGTCATTGTTGTACCCTTATCAACCTTAGGTTGTGGGTTCAAACCCCGCAACCTTAATGGATGCGACTGGTTGTCACCCAGCCTTTGGGTTGTACTTTTTCTCAAACTATATTAATATAACTTCCAAAATAGTTATGATGGACATTTTTGAAGTATTTTTAATGACCAATTTTATCAATACAACCCAAATATATAGATACGTAATAATTTATTTTCACAAGGGTCCATCATTGGTCTATAGTTTATCCTATAGAAGATGGTGTTGACATGGGTAATACCAAGTGTTACCAAATTTAAGGTAGTTAACATAAAATGGATTCTTTGGATTTTTTTCCTTCCATTATAATAATCATTTTTACTCAGTAGTTATTTTATTTAGTCCTTAATTCTTATATATAAATCATTTTTTCCATTGAGATACTTTTCTAGTTATCTTCATCCCGATTTCCTACATTATTAAAAATTGGGCCTTATTTTCTCTATGGTCTCCGTAACTATATATCTGAAAAAACCATACTTCTCTTCTTTTGTGAGTTCAGTAGCTTGTTATGGTATATGTTGTTAATAATATATTTGAAAAATTGATTAGGAATCAAAATGATATATTTCACTTCTATCAACATCCCACGTAGTTGATCATCCCCATCACCTTGTCCATCATGATGAATATTAACATGCCTCTTTTTGTTACATCCATTAACTAAAACCAGAAAGTGTAAGAACCCAGTTCTTATTATTGAGGTATGGGTCACTTTTTTTCTTTTTTCCTTAAGCGTTTTGAGAAAATAAGGAAAATGGGGAAAAATACGAAAACATTGTGGGTACATGTCGTGTACTATTCCACACACCGTGTACTTTGGCCGTGTGGGATGAGTACACAATGCGTGTAGCCGTGCTGGTGATGAAAGGTGTAAAAACCGACTACACGCCATGAGAGGGTATTTACACACCGTGTAGTCAGTTGGTAGGAAAATAGTAAGGCGGTGAAGGCATCCACCAGCTGAGCGTCAGTACATGCCATGTACTCATGGATTACACGCCATGTACTCATGTCGACTGATGAACAGTGCCACGCTGGTGAGAAGCCACTGAAGGAATAGTTAAAAAATTGAATGTAAACGCCATGTACACAATATTACACACCATGTAGTCAGTTTTTTTCTTTCAAAATGGGCAGTAGCCTCTTCTGTTCATAGAGAATACTTAGAACTGGAGGAAAGATTCGTCGGAGCTTCGAGGACCTCCCGACCGCACATTGGGAACCCGTTTTCTGCACTGTCAATCTCTTTGGAACCGCATGGGAGAGTTCTTCCATATCCTCATGTAGCTATTGTCAATTCTTCCTATAATGGAAGTTATCTGAGTTTGAACGAGGTTATTTTCACCTCAGATCTGCATCATTATCAGGCGTTTTGAGGAGCGTCGTTCACGTATATTGATCAGGGCTTATTGAGGTAGGTGGCTTGGTTTTTAAATTCCAACTGTTTTGCATTTGAGTGTACCATTGTGCTAAAAAACCAAATCAGGGGGTTGTGTGACTGATTACTTGGTTGTTTTGAATACCTAGAATTTTATTGGTAATTAAATGTGATAATAAACGGTTGTTTGGGATCGCTGCTTGGATCTAGGACCACCCTGGGGGTGTGTTCCTCTATTTAGACATTTGGCCCATATACCAGAGGGTATTCCATGTTTATTTTGTGAATTAATTATTCCTTTAGGGGAATTGTATATAATTTGCATATTTTTCATTGGGCTAGGCCCGGTTACTCGAGCCTGAGGGTGTGGTTATTATATAGCATGAGGGAAAGCATGAGGGCGTGGTTATTATATAGCCTAAGGGCGTCCTTATTATATAGCCTAAGGGAAATCCTGAGGGTGTGGTTTTACTATATTATTCGGAGGGAAAGATTCAGATTGGCATGATGGATTGGTTCTGATGAGCATAGAATGTTATTAAATTAAATGGTAAAAATGAAAATGGCAAATAAATAGGCAGTGATAGTTACTTTTGAGTACTTACCAGTTTACTACATTTACTTTTCACAATGTAGTTTCATATTTTCAAATAGTTCGGCATGGAACTTTGGTGGGTGCCTACTGGGATTTATTTCTCACACCATGTTTGGGTCATGTATTCAGCCAAAACGGACTATGTTGTTGTAGGTGTGGATAAGGGAAAGGGTCCCTATACAGGTACATGATTGTCGTAGAGGAGTAGGAGAGCATGGGACCGAGCTTAGGCTTGTGATGCTGCTGATTTCTTGTTGCATTGTTTTGTTTTGTTTTGTTGTACCTGTACTTCCCATTGTATTGTATGGCTGTGTAACATGTTCTCACTATTTTCTTAGAACAAGAGACATGTTGCATCCTTATCTATATAACTGTTGGTTATCTTTTACTTCAGTTGTCCATTTTAAATTTGTATAATTTATTTCTTCTGTTGTTATTGTATGTTATTATATTTTATTCCACTATGATACACTTTGACAAATGAGGGCATAGTTTCCCCAATATCATACATGGGCCCTCGCTGCTAGTCGGCAACCTCTAGCATTTGGGGAAATGCGCATGAGGTCATGTGACCAACTGGGTCTAGGGCACCTGTTGAGTAGATTTCGGAACCGGGATGTTACAAAGTGGTATCAGAAGGGTTCTTTTCATTGACTTACTATTTGTAACTGTAGTTAGGGATATGACGGAAATGGTAGTTGGTAGTAAGCTGTGCTCGGGAGTAGCTAACCCGTGTACATGGAAAATCCAATTTATCTCGTGTTGCAAATTTATTGATTTTTCAATTTACGATTGACCTTGTTTTCACCATTGAATGACGCACTTGTTGTGTGATTTTTATAATTTATACTTGGGTTCTATTTAGTTTCAACCCGATGAGATGAATGTATTCCATCTCAGGCATCATTTATGTACATTCTAGAAATCACATAGCATGCATTCACTCATGCCATGTAGGAGCATTATAAATTGAATATTGTTGTGATAGTTTTCATTCTAGAAAATCATGTTGTTGTGCTCGCTACTTTGATAAATTCCTTTTATTTGATAGGGTATTGTTTTGTGCGATTGTAGATATAATGAACGCCAAACATTGGTTTTTGGGTAGTATGGGCCCTCATTGACCAGAATTTGGTGGATCATTGACTTGTTACTTGTGTATAACATGTATAAGATGCCAAAAATTGCATTGTGGGGAGTATGGGACCTCACATATCGGAATTTGGCACTTAGGTGTTGTTTCAGTGTTTTCTGTGTTCTGGAGTAGTTTCAGAGGCTTACTGTGCAGAAAACCTAGGATAAACGCCATGTAGTTCCTTGGACACACGCTATGTGTTCTAATATTCGGGAAGAAATGAAAACTTCTTGAGTACACACGGTGTACCCTTAGTACACGTTGTGTAGTCTCTTCCCGTGTCATGGACCATGTGGGTGGGGACATTGGGTAGGGAAAGGATTGGGAAACACATGTCGCGTACCAGATGTACACATTGTGTAGTGTTTACCCAAAGTCCTCCCATGTATCTAACAACACGGAAAGAGGAGACCATGAGACATACATGTCGTGTCCACCTTGGAACATGCCGTGTAGTCTGACCCAGGTACCTGGCCATGTCACCAACAACACTGGTCGGTGTGACCTCCTCTTGAACAAGAAGTGTACCTTTGGGACACGCTGTGTATTCATGACCAGGGGAAGACCGTGTGGACCTAGCCATGTGGCGGGTATGATGGGGTGGTGTACACGCTGTGTGTGGGTGTAACATGCCATATAGTGTGGCCTGGGTATACAGGTCGTGTCACGAATGACACAGGTATATGGAAATCACACCAAACATGTCATGTTGATGTTATACAGGTCGTCTAGTTTTGTACAAAAGAGATCCATGTGTCTTAGCCGTGTTGAAGGGCTCGGGCAGGGAAGTCAGTTTCAAGAACACGCCATGTAGTCTTTATACACACTGTGTAGTCAGGTTTTATAAATATTGGAAACTTTCATTCTCTGTATCCATGTTTTCAGTCTTGGATAATCTTGATCTAAGGTGTTCATTTTACCTCTTAGAGTCATGCCACCGAGACGACCACCGGTTGTTCACCAAGGGAGCGGCAACAATTATACTTCTAAGATTGTAAGCCATGGGCTACCAGTTGATCCTCCATAAGTGCCAGATGCAGCACCAGCCGTTATACTGGAGAAAGGTGCAAAGGTGTAGTTCCGTGAAGGCTTCATGCGGTTTATGCAGACCTTCCAGTAAGCGCTACAACCTTCCACATCTATGCCCAAAATGACTCGTATATTCCAGCTGCATCATCCACCTATGTTCTCAGGGGATGGAGGACCACAGGCTACAGAGTCATGGTTGAATTCAATGCAGAATATTTTTGAGCATCTTGAGACTCCTCCCGGACGGAGAGTCATGCCTGCGACCTATATGCTGCATGAATCTTCCAAGAGGTGGTTGGATGTTACCACCCAGTCTGAGCATCGCCGCGACATGGTATGGGAAGATTTTCAGAAAGCTCTCTATGACATCTTTTTCACAGAGACGCCGAGGGTAGATAAAGGTCAAGAGATCATGAATCTGCGGCAGGGCGCTATGTCGGTGATGGATTATTCTGCTTATTTTTCCGAGCTTTAGTGTTTTGCACTCGTTCTGGTGGGTGATGAGACATTGAGGGCTAGATGCTTTGAGGAAGATATTCGATATGACATTCTAGAACTTGTGAATGTTTTCAGGTTGCCTGCTGTACATGCTATCATGAACCAGGCACTGATTACCCAGCAGAATCTGTGGGAAGCTGGTGGTGTGGGCCAGGGGGTTCGACACCTATTTCGGGTACTATTTCTACTGGGAAGAGGAGGAGATAGATGGAGATCTCTCATGGTTGCCGTACCAGCCAGAGGAATTCTTCAGGTGGCATAATCATTTGGTACTAGTGTGGTACAGAGGGGAATAAAATACACCAGTGTACTCGAGAACCAGTGGAGTGTCGATATTGAGGAAAGATGGGTCATCTGCAGCGCTTTTGCAGGTCGTTTCTACCAGTGTCTAGTGAGAGGGGTATTGTGCAGACTCCGGGAGTGGGATTAGGACCAACAACTTCTTACCAGTCGGGAAACTGCAATATGTTAGGACGTGCAGGCAGAGATGGTTGTCGTGATCGTGGTATCCAGACACAAGGATCTCAGAGGTAGCAGGGCGGGACAGCTCAGTGCAGCCAGGCGGTGTCACAGGGTCGTGGCACTGGGCAGGCATATGTAGTGCAACAGACACAACAGTAGTAGGATCTTGAACCGTGTACTATCATAGGTACTATTCTAATATATTCTATCTTATCATCAGTACTTTTCGATACGGGTGCTACCCATATTTTTATATATCTCCCCGTTGTGGAGAGACTTGGGCTCTGTGTTTCTTCTTCTTCTGATGTAATGACGCTAAACAATCAGTTGGGAACAAGAACGGCTGGTTTTCATCAGTACAGGGAGTTCCCCCCTGAGGTTGGTGGGTGTCACTTTTTGTGGGTCCTCTATGTCTTAGAGATGACGAGCTATGATTTCATTCTCAGGATGGACTGGTTGGTTCCATTTCAAGCCTTCGTGGATTGCTATCATCTCAAGATGAGTTTCACATCACCAGAGGGAAGAGTGTTTCTATACAAGGGTGAATGGGATGTTCAGGCGAGCTGAGATAGACCCTAGCATCATGGGTGAGGTGGTGTGATAGCCCAGATTGCGAGTATATACCTGGATGATCAGGGGAAATGTCAGAAGGATTTCCATCCAGTGTTTGATCATTTCAGGGATGTCTTCCCAGATGACATTTCAGGCCTACCTACAAACCGTGAGGTTGATTCCTCTATTGAGCTTGTTCCAGGAGTGGCACTAGTGTCCATTCCTCCTTATAGGATGGCTACACATGAGTTAAAATAGCTAAAGAGATAGTTAGAGTAGTTTAATTCATATGGTTTTATCTGAACCAGTACTTCTCCTAGGGTTTTGCTGGTTCTTTTTGTTAAGAAGGAGGACGGTACCCTCATACTTTGTGTGGATTATCGAAAGCTGAACCAGTTTACGGTTAAGAACTGATATCCCTTGCTGAGGATTGATGATCTTTTTGATCATCTTCCTGGTGAACGAGTGTCCTCCAAGATTGACTTGAGATCTGGATATCTTCATTAGCACGTTGGACCATTGGATATACCGCATAAGGATTTTCGGAGTAGATATGGTCTATATGAGTACTTGGTTATGCAGTTTGGGCTCACGAATTCACCAGCAGTTTTCATGGCTCTGATGAATCGTGTTTTCCGTCCTTATCTGGATTCTTTTGTGGTAGTCTTCGTGGAAGACATCATGGTGTACTCTCACACTCTACACGACCATACCACTCATCTTAAGATCATTCTGATTACAGTGAGAGATCATCGGCTATATGCTATGCTCTTAAATTTCCACTTTGGGATCAACCAGATACACTTCCTGGGTGATATCATTTCAGTGGCATGAGTTGCAGTAGACCTAGAGAAGGTGAGGGAAGTATTTTCCTAGGAGCATCCTAAGAACGTGTTTGACATATGATGTTTCTTGGGGTTGGATAGTTACTACAGATGTTTTATACAAGACTTCTCCCGCTTAGTAGCGCTATTTATGGGTTTGACTATGAAGGGTGTGATGCTCATTTGGATAGAAGCTTGTGAGACAGCCTTCTAAGAGCTGAAGGGAAGGTTGACATGAGCACCAATCTTGATACTTACAGAGCAGGGAAAGAGCTATACAGTTTACTATGATGCATTAGGTATTGGTCTACGAGATGTGTTGATGTAGGGCGATCGAGTAGTTCCGTATGGGTCCCGGTAGTTGAGGACACATGAGAGGAATTACCTGACACATGACCTTGAGTTGGCTGCAATTGTTCATGCATTACGTTGTTGGATACATTATCTCTTGGGAGAGAATTTTGTGGTTTTCACCAACCAAAAAAGAATCAAGAATATCTTTACACAATGTGACTTGAATATGAGGTAGCGAAGGTGGGTCGAATACCTTTAGTCCTTTGATTTTGTGCTTTCCTATACACGTGGTAAGGGTAATGCAGTTGCTGATGCACTGAGCAGGAAGACTCCGATACAGGCAGTTCATGAGGCCAGTGGTGAATGATAGCTTATGGATTTGTTCTCTGAGATGCATTTGTAGGTGCACAATAGTCGTGGGAGACCCAATCTTTCATCTTTAGCTGTTACTTCAACCCTCCTGGATAGAGTGAGGATGAGACAGCTATCTAATTCAGAAGGCCTAGTTCTACGAGAGTTGGGGGCCAGTGAGGACCCACCTCCTGAATGGACGATAGGAGATGATGATGTATTGTGTTTCCATGGAGAAGTGCGGTTTCCAGGGGATATATGCGGGAGGTTGATGCGGGTGTTTCATACTTCAGCCTGGTTAGTTCATCCCAGAGATACCAAAATGTACCGTGACTTGAGACGTCAGTATTGGTGACCGGTTATGAAGAGATATGTAGCTGGTATTGTTACGAGATGTTCCACTTGTCAGAAGTTGAATGCAGAGCATCAGAGACCAGCTGTACTATTATACTAGTTACCCATTCCAGAGTGGAAATGGGATGATGTCTCAGTGGATTTCATGACTGGGTTGTCGAGGTCACCTCGAGGCAATGATGTCGTGTGGGTTGTTGTGGACAGACTCACGAAGGTAGCTCAC
Organism: Viscum album; assembly: GCA_963277665.1. Classification (NCBI taxonomy): domain Eukaryota; kingdom Viridiplantae; phylum Streptophyta; class Magnoliopsida; order Santalales; family Viscaceae; genus Viscum; species Viscum album. The sequence goes on along the minus strand of OY728163.1, from coordinate 384,016,279 downwards.
TTTTTTCCGATCAAGGAGACCTTTGGTGTTGACGAACTCATGAAGTTGTATATCCGAGAGATCGTACGTCTTCATGGGGTCCCACGTTCTATCGTTTTAGATAGGGATTCTTGTTTTACATCTCATTTCTGGTAGAGTTTTCAGAGGGCACAGGGTACATAGGTGCTTCTGAGCACAACTTACCTCCCTCAGACTGATGGTTAGTCAGAGAGTATGATACATGTTATGGAGGACATGTTGCGTGCATGCTTCCTATACATTGGGGGCTCTTGGGAGAAGCATATTCCTCTAGTCGAGTTTGCCTATAATAATAGTTTTCATGAAACTATTTTGATGTCACCATACGAGGATTTATATGGTAGGCCCTGATGGTCACCCTTGTTCTAGGTAGAGGCAGGTGATGTAGCTTTACTGGGACCATGTCTCGTGTGGGAGATTTCTGAGTAGGTCCATTTGATACAAAAGAAGATTTCTACCGCACATTCTCGTCAGAAATCTTATGCTTATCGCTGCAGACGACCCTTGGAGTTCGTGGACGGGGATCAGGTGTTGTTAAGTGTTTCACCGAGGTTTGGACACATATGGATTAGGGGAAACGGTAAACATTCACTGAGGTATGTGGGGCTATTCGAGATTCTGGGGAGAGTTGGGCCTGTTGCCTATTGGTTGCAGTTACCACAGAGGTACCGTGCTATGCCATACGTCTTCCATGTATCTCAGTTGCACCATTATCATTCAGACTCGTCTCACGTCTTTCAATCCGAGGAGGTTTAGCTTCAGGTCTATGCATCCATTAACGAGCATCTGATTGGTATCGTTGATAGGAGCACGAAGGTTCTCCGAGGCTGGTCAGTTCCTCTTGTACGAGTGCTATGGCAGCACGGCCGAGTGCAGGACGAAACCTGGGAGTGGGTGATCGAAGTACATACTCTATGGCCAGAGTTGTTCTGAGCATTATCTTTACCACCCTTATAAAGGAAATTCAGGGATTAATTTCTTTAAGGGGGGAAGCTTGTAAGAACCCAATTCTTTTTTTTGCTGTATGGGTTTCTTCTTTTATCTTTTCCTTAAGCGTTTTGAGAATATATGGAAAATGTGGAAAAATCCCAAAACATTGTGGGTACACACCGTGTACTTGTCCACATGCCATATAATGTGGCCATGTGGGATGATTACACATGGCGTGTAGCCGTGCTGGTGATGAAAGGTGTAAAAACTGACTACACGCCGTGTAGTGGGTATTTACACGTCGTGTAGTCAGTTGGCTAGAAAATGGTAAGGCTGTGATGGCAGCCGCGAGCTGAGCGTCAGTACACTCCATGTACTCATGGATTACATTCCATGTAATCATGGATTAAAAGACGTGTACTGAGGTCGGTTGATGAACAATTCCATGTTGGCGAGAAGCTGCCAGAGGTATAGTTAAAAAATGGAATGTACATGCCGTGTACTCAATAGTACACACCGTGTAGTCTATTTTTTCGCATAAAACATGAATTAGCCTCCTATGTTCATAGATAAGGCTTATAACTGGAGGAGAGCATTGCTGGATCTTCGAGGACCTCCCAAACGCACACCGGGAATCCGTTTTCTACACCGTCGATCTCCTTGGAACCGCACAGGTGAGTTCTTTCTTCTCCTTGTGTAGCTCTTTCCAATTCTTCCTCTAAAGGAAGCTATTTGAGTTTGAACGAGGTTATGTTAACCTCAGATCTACCTCATTCTCGGCCATTTCTAAGAGCCTCTTTCACGTATATTGATCATGGGCAAACAAGGTAGGTGGCTTGGTGTTTAAATTCCATCTATTGTGCCCTTATGTGTACCATAGTGCTACAAACCCACGTTGGGGTGTCGTGCGGCTAAGGCCTTGGATGTTTTGAATACATATAATTGTATAAGTAATTAACAGTGATATTAAATTGTTGTTTGGGATCACTACTTGGATCTAGACCACCTCAGGGGTGCGTTCCTCTGTTTAGCCGTTTGGCCAGGATACCCAAGGGTATGCCATGTTTATTTTTTCATTAATTTTTCCTTGAGAGGAATTGTATATAATTTGAAGATTTGTGCTTTGGGCTCGGCCCGGTTACCCAGGCCTGAGGGTGTGGTTATTATATATCCTAAGGGAGTGGTTATTATATAGCCTAAGGGAAAGCCTGAGGGCATGGTAATTATATATCCTGAGGGAAATCCTAAGGGCGTGGTTGTTATATAGCCTGAGCGCAAGCCTGAGGGCATGGTTTTACTATATTAGCATGAGGGAAAGATTCTGATTGGCCTGAGGGCATGGTTTTGATGAGCATAGAATGTTATTTAATTAAATGGTTAAAACAAAAATGGCAATGAAACTAATAGTGATAGTTACTTTTGAGTACTTACTGGTTTACTGCAGTTACTTTTTCACACTGTAGTTGAAAATTTTCACACAGTTGGGCACGGGCCTTTGGTGGGTGCCTACTGGGATTTATTTCTCACACCATGTTTGGGTCATGTCATTGGCCCAAATAGACTATGTTTCTATAGGTGTGGATAAGGGAAAGGGTCCCTATATAGGTACATGATTGTTGTAGAGGAGTAGGAGAGAATGGGACCAAGCTTAGGCTTGTGATACTACTGAGTTCTTGTTAGATTATTCTGTTTTGTTCTGTTGTACCTGTACTTCCTAATTTATTGTACTATTCTGTAACATGTTATGGTTGTTTTCTTTGAACTACAGACATGTTGCATCTTTATCTATATAAATATTGGTCATCCTTTAGTACACTTGTTCATTTTAAATTTGTACACACTACTGGAAATACACTATTTCCCAACGGTTCAGAACCGTTGGGAAAGCCCCTGAAACCGTTGGGAAAGGTTTTCCCAACGGTTTACTGGCAACCGTTGCAATAGAGCCATAAAATTTACCCTACCCCAACGGTTGGAACCGTTGGGAATTGTTGAAGTCTTTCCCAACGGTTTAAAACCATTGGGAAAGACATGCTAAAAACTTATATGCCAACGGTTTGAAACCGTTGGCATACCTATGCTGCAAATTGCAGCACCCTGCAATTTGCACAGCCCATGTCCCTGTCCATAACCACCAGTCATCAGGCCTCATTTTCACCTCATTTTCACCTCATTTTCACCTCATTTTCACCTCATTTTCACCTCATTTTCGATCCAACTATTGTACCAGTAATAAAATAAAACATACATATTCAATTACGAACAAATTCATACACATTTAACATATAATGGATCCTAAAACTATACAAATCCATAATTAAATTACAATTCATAAACATACATAATTCATATAGAATTCAATTTAAAATTTAGATGACAATTATACGTGGAATCTGAAATTCAATTCATAATATGATCGGTTTTTTCTATACCATATATTTTTACCTCAAATGATGTCCATTTTAAACAAAATACATACACCTGAAGTGATACCGGCCACACCGCACCTCATATTGAGGCGGGGTTAACTCGTACACGTCACATTTGACTCATGGATCGTTGTGCTAAAGTATCGATAGAATCCTAATGCGTTTGGTCAGTTTTCCGTATGCCAGTTGATGTTTTTCACTTAAAATGGCGTCCTTTTGAAACAAAAGACGGACACTATGAGTGGTGCCGACCACACCGCGTCTCCAATTGAGGCGGGGTTGATTCGTACACGTCACATATGACTCATGGATCGTTCTCCTAAAGTTTAAATGGAAACCGAATGCGTTTGGTCGGTTTTCCGTATGTACTTAAAATGTTGTCCATTTTAAACAAAAGAGTGACACTTAGACTCATCCCGACCACACCGCGACTCAGATTCATCCTGGGTTGGCTCGTACATGTCACATATGACCCATGGATCATTGTGATAAATTATCAAAAGATTCCGAATGCGTTTGGTCGGTTTTGCGTATGCCAGTTGTTCTTTTCATTTATAATCATGTCCATTTTAAACAAAAGAGACATAGTTAGAGTGGTGTCGGCCACACCACATCTCAGATTAAGACGGGGTTGACTTGTACACGTCACATATGACCCATGGATTGTTGTGCTAAAGTATCGATAGAATCCGAATGCGTTTGGTCGGTCTTCCGTATGTCAGTTGATGTTTTTCACTTAAAATGACGTCCTTTTGAAACAAAAGACGGACACTTTGAGTGGTGTCAGCCGCACCGCATGTCGGATTGAGGCGGGATGATTCGTACACGTCACATAGGACCCATGGATCGTTCTCCTAAAGTTACAATGGAAACCGAATGCGTTTGGTCGGTTTTCCGTATGTACTTAAAATGGTGTACATTTTAAACAAAAGAGAGCCATTTAGACTGATCCCGGTCACACCGCGACTCGGATTGACCCGGGTTGGCTCGTACACGTCACATATGACCCATGGATCGTTGTGATAAATTATCAAAAGATTCTGAATGCGTTTGGTCGGTTTTGCGTATGCCAGTTGTTCTTTTCACTTATAATCCTGTCCATTTTAAACAAAACAGACACAGTTAGAGTGGTGTCGGCCACACCGCGGCTCGGATTGAGGCGGGGATGATTCGTACACGTCACATATGACTCATGGATCGTTCTCCTAAAGTTTCAATGGAAACCGAATGCGTTTGGTCGGTTTTCCGTATGTACTTAAAATGGTGTCCATTTTAAACAAAAGAGAGCCACATAGACTGATCTTGGCCACACCGCGACTCGGATTGAACCCGGGTTGCCTCGTACAGGTCACATATGACCCATGGATTGTTGTGATAAATGATCAAAAGATTCGGAATGCGTTTGGTCGGTTTTGCGTATGCCAGTTGTTCTTTTTCACTTATAATCATGCCCATTTTAAACAGAAGAGACATAGTTAGAGCGGTGTCGGCCACACCGCGTCTCGGATTGAGACAGGGATGATTGGTACACGTCACATATGACCCATGGATCGTTCTCCTAATGTTTCAATGGAAACCGAATGCGTTTGGTCGGTTTTGCGTATGCTAGTTCTTTTCACTTATAATCCTACCCATTTTAAACAAAACAGACACAGTTAGAGCAGTGTTGACCACACCGCGCCTCGGATTGTGGCGGGGATGATTCGTACACCTCACATATGACCCATGAATCGTTCTCCTAAAGTTTCAATGGAAACCGAATACGTTTGGTCGGTTTTCCGTATGTACATAAAATGATGTCCATTTTAAACAAAAGAGAGCCACTTAGACTGATCCCGGCCACACCGCGACTCGGATTGAGCCCGAGTGGGCTCGTACATGTCACATATGACTGATGGATGTTGGGTCGGAGGTGATGGCAAGAGGGGGGGTGAATTGCCTTTTTAAAATTAATTAACAATTTAAAACAAATTTAAATGCAGCGGAAAGTAAAATGGAAAGACACAATTGATAACGGAGTTCGGCTTTAAACTCAAGCCTACGTCTCTGCTCCCAACTCAACCGTTAGGAGATTTATACGACCGCTTGCTTTTTAATGGTTATATCAAGAATCCCACTAGCCGTTTTAAGGTAGGCTAGATCACCTTCTTACAGCTTGCTTTTTTATTATGGTTGTAGCAAGAAACCCAAATTGAAAGAAGGAAGAAAAAGGGTGGTTTGTTTTAATACAAACCCAATTAAGAACTAAACAATTGAAGTAAATAATTTAGAACAAACTAGAGGAAGCCTTGAGCGCCAAGAGGTGAGTGTAGTTGATGTAGAGGCAGCCCAAGCTTCAAGGATGGCAATTGGATCTCAAGTAGCCTTTGAGAATTGTCGTAGGAGCCTCAAATGATTAAAATAGCTTTGGTATGCTTCGGTATATGATCGGTAGTGTTCCCGGCATCCATGGACGTCTATTTATAGGAGAAATGCTCCCAAATACTTCAAAATAGCCGTTGGAGGGCTTTCGGAGCCGTTGGGGATCAAGTGGGCCAGCCTGGTCAGTTTGACTGAGAACACTGGCTGGCCGGTGCTGATCCACCGGCTGGCCGGTGCACCAGACAGAAATAAGGGATTTCTGTCTGGCTCCACCGGCTGACCGGTGCTGAGCCACCGGCTGGCCGGTGGTCTGGACAGAAGCATGCTATTCTGTCTGGGTTCCACCGGCTGGCCGGTGGTCTGGATAGAAGGTATGCCATTCTGTCTGGGCCCACCGGTTGGCCGGTGGCCAGACACCGGCTGACCGGTGGCACCTGGGAGAGGGCAAGGCCTTCTGCCTGGTCCACCGGCTGGCCGATGGGCTGGATCCGGCTGGCCGGTGACCTTACCAGCTGGCCGGTGGTCTCACATCGGCTGGCCGGTGGACTTAAACAGTCCATTTTGAATTCTTCTTGGGCCAGCTTCTAGGAACCCTATTTCCTATCATCAAAAACACTTTAAAACAAGTTAGAATACAATTATAGTGATTGTGATCATTAAAATCCAAGAGAGAGGGGTGCAACAATGGATCGTTGTGATAAATTATCAACAGATTCAGAATGCGTTTGGTCGGTTTTGCGTTTGGTCGGTTTTGCATATCCTGTCCATTTTAAACAAAAGATAGACAGTTAGAATGGTGTCGGTCACACCGCACCTCGTATTGAGGCAGGATTGACTCGTACACGTCACATACGACCCATGGATCCTTGTGCTAAAGTGTCGACACAGTCCGAATGCCTTTGGTCGGTTTTTCCTATGTCACTTGATGATTTTCACTTAAAATGACGTCTTTTTGAAACAAAAGACCGACACTTTTTGAGTGGTGTCGGCCACACCGCGTCTCCGAATGTGGCGGGGTTGATTCGTACACGTCACATATGACCCATGTATCGTTCTCCTAAAGTTTCAACGGAAACCGAATCCGTTTGGTCGTTTTTCCGTATGTACTTAAAATGGTGTTCATTTTAAACAAAAGAGAGCCACTTAAACTTATCCCGGCCACACCGCGACTCGGATTCATCCCGGGTTGGCTCGTACACGTCACATATGACCCATGGATTGTTGGGATAAATTATCAACAGATTCGGAATGCGTTTGGTCGGTTTTCCGTAAGCCAGTTGATGCTTTTCACTTAAAATGACGTCCTTTTGAAACAAAAGACGGACACTTTGAGTGGTGTCGGCCACACCGCGTCTCCGGATTGAGCTGAAAACACCGTGAAACATTCTAATTATTATTCGTGACGTGCACACGCAGACGGCACGTCAATCGGACGTGCTGTTTGCGCGGTACGGCTCAATATTAGTGTTTTAAGTGATGCGCGCGCTTCGTAAACGCGCGTGAGGGGGGTCCAAACGGTCCGAACGATGTAGGAATGACCTGAAATCAGACGACAAATACGGGTGAGTGATTTCTGAAGTGGTCGAGCAGACGGCACGTCAATCGGACTTGTCGTGTGCCCGCGGTGACCGACAACGCAGTTATGGTGTCATAAACGGCCAGAACGGGCGTCCAAGAATGAGGGGGGTTGTCCAGGGAGTTCTCAAACACACAACCACTAAAAGACAACAACATCCATAAAAACAGACAATATATAAAAATAATTCAACTCCAATACTATACTACGAGTCTAGATAAAACCAACAACTAGAATAGATTAAACATCAAATCTCAAGTCAAAAATGTAACGGATCAATATGTCCCACATCAGCATCACCATCTCCATCATCATCATCATCATCGCCCTCGTCATCGTCCTCCTCCTCATCATCACCCTCCACAACGCCTTCCTCCTCGCTTTCGCCCTCCTCCTCGCCCTCCTCATCTCCCTCCTCTTCCGCATCAGACTGCTCGCCATCATCATCTTCAAGCTCGACATCGGCCTGACCACCACTGGAACTGCCACCTGGTGCACCATATATAGAATGTATCGACGACATGTATTCATCAATCGCTGGGCTGGCCTCTGCTGGAAGTGTTGGACGTAGAACTTCAATAAATTTCATAAATGCACTGTTTGCCCTTGCAGACTGTTCTGCCGTCTCTGTGGCCCTTTTCTCAGCCTGTTCTGCCTGTGCCCTAACTTGCTGCAGCTCGGTGGCACTACAACTCGTACCTGAGGCAGGCCAATACCTCGTCGGGGCTATCCTAGGTCGGCAGCGTACTCTGCCAGAATGATCATCTCCCAACACCTGATGTAAGTGATCAAATGGCCCAAAATTGTCTGCTTCTTGGGCATCGAGGGCCCTTAAAGCATCCTGTTACAAATATAAATATATTGTTAAGTTACGAAATAGATATTAAAATATAAAATCAACAGATTAAAACTTACAATCTGCTGCTGAGTCACTTCGTTGACAGCACGTCCATCCTTTTTTCGTCTACTCGAGCAAAACAGTTTTGCTCGAGGCACACGTCCTTCAATATTTTGTACTTGCCTCTACAATGACATTGAAAACAAAATTTATATAAAGACTTCAGCAAATAATTAAATAATTGAGGAAAAAAAAGAAAATGTAAGTCGTAAAGAAAACTTATAAACAATTGTCATACCTGCTGCCTCTCATGATCCGGCATCGTCGTGCGTCCTAGTGTATGGAGGTATTTTATTGCATCAATGTTTTTTTTATTTTTTCCAGATGATTCCTAAATAAAATTCGATAATGCAAAGGATAATATTAATGAAAAACTTGATAGTTATTATTTAAATACCTCAAATGTAATTCATACCTTAAACTGGGTACTCGTCCAATGAGTAATCATCTGACGATACTGCTCTATAGGACAATCATCCACGACTGGTACCGCCTCTAACTCAGTGCCAACTCTAGCACACCAGCCAATATACAGCTCATGCTTGTAGGCTCTCCAAAGCTCGCCTAAATCCTTTAGACGTTCCATTCGTGCACCCTCGCCATCAGGAAAATTAAATCGAAGCTGAAATGAAAATATTAATTTATATAAATACAAAAAAAAAATTCATGGCATTAAATACAACAGATTTTTTTACCCATATCTCTGCCCAAGCTCTATCTTTGACCTCATGTGGCAAATGTCTCCACGACAGCAGGCTGACGGGAATGATGTCGGAGTATTTGGCAAGCGTCGCTATAAAACTCCGACATTGCTGCCCTGTTTTCTCAACCATCTGATTGTCTTCATTATATTCCACCATAACCTGTGTGCGACGGTTCCACATCGAACGCATGCGTGTACGGCCCCGCCCCCGCCTCCTTTCAGTAGATGTATCTGTCATGAAAGAAAAAAAAATATTTTATCAAAACATGTTATAATGAAAATAAATATTACTATAAAAATTTGATAGGGTTTTATAAATATACATGTGCTAGTCTGATCAATGAGTGGCGCCGGATCCACAGAACATGATGGAACACCCTCTGGTGGAACAGGAGTCGAAGACGATGGAATATAAAAGCTCGGAGAGACAGAAGTAGAAGGAAAAGAAGATGGAACAACTGTATGACCTGATGCTGACTGGGGAGTGGGAATCATCATGGGATGTGAAAATGATGGGGCAGAAGATGCAGAAGGTAGCGAAAACATGTGAGGTCTAAATATCCCGTGTGTCCCTAACGACACACCGGGATCAGAATGTGGGAAGGCTGAAATGTCAGTGGGAGGGGCAGGGTCTAGTCGGGCACGCGCAGCTCTATGTCCACCTCTGGTACGAACCCTCCTCGTACCACCGGCCTGAGTACTCGGACCAGTACTAGCCTCCTCATCGAATAACTGTCGACGTAATGGTGGATCCTACAAAAAAGTTTACAAAAAAAATTAATCACATGACATTATATATTCTGTAAATATATATATATATATATTTGAAATAAAGTACTCACTGTAGGCACTAATGGTGGAATGCCCATCTCCTCCATCCGACGATTGTTCTCCGCCATTTTTTTTCTACGTCTCTCTTCAATTGGCTTCATTTCCTGCATTGGAAAACAAATATGTAATTAATTAGAAAAAGAAAATTAATGTGTAAACCAAAAAACTAAATATATGAGGGAATGAGGGGATTCATTGGTAATTTAGCTATCAATTGTTTTAGAAGAGCATGAATGAATTTAATAAAACATACAAGTTGTAATGTTCACCAAGTTAGAAATATTGTTTGATTTGGTTTGAATACAGTTCAATTCCAAATTAGAAAATGCAATTCAAATAAAACAGCAACCAATAAACATTGAAAATTCACATAACGGTCAAGTCAGCTAAAACATATTTGTGATCAATACTAAATAAATATGAATATTACCAACCTTAACAACCCAACTCGAGGTAAACCAAAAGAATTGAGAACATGGATGAATGATTCCATATATTTCCAACCACAACTTCAGGTTCACAATCAACTCTGACAATTGAGCTATTGGAGTCATCAAAAGAAATAAATGGATTGGTTCCAATGGCAATAGGGACAGTGTCAATTCCATCATCAGCATCATCAAAAATATGTCTTGGAATTACTTCAACTACGACACCAAATTCAGGTTGAAGTTGATCTTTGACATAAAAAACTTGTTTAGCCATTGATGCCAACACATATGGTTCTTCATTTGCAAGAGTGCGGGTCATATTAATTACTCGAAATCCACAATCATCAATAAATGTGCCATGTCTCGTCATCGAATCAAACCAATGGCATTTCATCATTGTGACTCGTCCATGAGAGTAATAATCCAATATTATTATTTTCTCAACGACTCCATAATAACCCACATTTTCAAGTCGCGGTCTACTATCTGATGCGCTGGCATAACAATCTGTTGTGGCAGTAACCATAATACCATCATGTTGTGTTCTCATGTTTTTGGCTCGTTCAGTGACAATAAATCTGTACCCATTGATAACAATTGATTTACAGTCACGAACCACGGTATTAGGACCAAAAGCCAAAGCTCTTATTTCCTCAGAGACAGAGTCAGCAGACAAACTCAATACCTGCAATATAAATGACAGTTAAACTTAAGTAAATATTGAAATAATTAATTTAAACAGTAATATTTTTACCTTCAATTTTAACCAAGCAGAAAACTCTTTGCTATGCAAAGTCTCTCTCCTTCTCAAAGATAAAGAACGATGCTTCCTATTTATCATTGTTTTATGTTCCCTGTAGATAAAAAAATATGAATAGTTTAACAGATATATATGTAAGATATACATATTCAATTTTTTTACCTGATATAGTCATCGAACAAATCACAGTTGAACAAAACTGTGCGATGTGCCATCTCCCGCTCTTCATGGCTTAATGTCTTCAATGTATATGATCCAGGAATTCCTCCTGTTTGAGGAAGTGATGGAAAACTGGGTTCAATTTGCTCATATTGTTCTTCTTCATTTCTCATTGGTCTGTTCATTCTTGTAGTATGATCAGACAAATACATTGAACAGAAATCCATACATTCTTGAGCTAAGTAACCGTTCACGATAGAACCTTCGGGATGATTCTTGTTTCAAACATAAGACTTTAATGTGAACATATTTCTTTCAGTTGGATACATCCAACGAAAAGAAACAGGTCCTCCGAGAAGTATTTCAGTTGGAATATGGACAGTCAGATGCAGCATGCATGTGAAAAATGATGGGGGAAATATTTTCTCCAACTCACACAAAATTAATGGGGCATCTGTCAACATTTTTTTCAAGAAAGACTTGGACAACTTCTTAGCACAAAGATCTCTAAACAAATGGCACAACCGAATAACACCCACCCTTACATTATTGGACAAAAGATGACGGATTGCTATTGGAAGCAACTCATGCAGTAGAACGTGATAATCATGAGTCTTCAAAGATTTTAGCTTCAACTCTCTTCTGTTGACCCGTTTAGATATGTTGCTTGAATAGCCATCAGGAACTCTAATAGTCTCTAATACTTCCAAAAATTGTTTTTTTTTCAGTAGGTGTCATCACATAAGAAGCACATGGAAGTTGCCATTTATTTTCACTGATACGCACAGGATGCAATTCTGGTCTGATGCCCCAATCCACCAAGTCACGTCGAGATCGTAAATCATCTTTTGTCTTCCCCTTGACATTTAGAAGAACTGAAAGCAACATTTCACATATATTCTTTTCAATATGCATTACGTCTAAGAAATGACGTAGCAAATTGGTTGACCAATAAGGCAAATCAAAAAAGATACTCCTCTTCCTCCAATTGTAACAGGTTTCTGTGGAAACATTCTTTCTCTTTCCAGATTTCATTTGACCCTTCCCGAACGAAAAACTGAAATCTTTCAATTCATTAAGCACATCAGTTCCAGACATACGCTGAGGTGGATCATCGGTCTCTATAGTATTATCAAATCTTCGACGATTCATTCTATATGGATGATCCTTTGGCAAAAATCGTCGATGTCCCATAAAACTGAAACTACAACGATGTTTCAGTCTTCTGGATCGTGTATTCTTCATACAAACTGGACATGACAGTTTCCCCTTCGTGCTCCATCCAGAGATCATTGCATAAGCCGGAAAATCATTGATTGTCCACATAAGCGCAGCACGCATCTGAAATATGTCTTTCGAACATGCATCGTATGTGCGCACACCCACATCCCAAAGAAGCTTCAACTCTTTTATTAAAGGTTGCATGTATACATCAATATCAATGCCAGGATCAGAAGGACCAGATATGAGTATACTCATGAAAGTGAAAGGTTTTTTCATACACAACCATGGGGGAAGATTATAAATGTGTATAAAAACTGGCCATGTGCTGTGCGAAGTAAGCATCTGCCCAAACGGATTAAAACCGTCGCATGAAAGACCCATCCTCACATTACGCACGTCAGCTGCAAAATCAGGATGTCGAGAATCAAATCTCTTCCATGCAAATCCATCTGCAGGATGAACCAACTCATCATCAGTCTTCTTTCTCTCGGTATCATGCCATCTCATTTTTATTGATATGTCATCAGACATAAAAAGATTCTGGAGTCTGGGGATCAATGGAAAGTGCCACATTACTTTCTGTGGAACACGGGATGGTGTTCCATCAGATTTTGACTTCCAGCGGGATGTGCCACATTTTATACAATCATTTCGTTCAGCGGTTTCCTCCCAGAATAAACTGCAATCTTTCGGGCAAGCATGAATTTTGTTTCTTGAAAATCCAAGTTCCTCAACTAACTTCCATGCCATATAGTGGTTTGAGGGAATATCTGCATCATCTGGAAGTAAATCCTTCAAGAGGGTAAGAATGTAATCGATTGCTGTATTAGAAATCCCATACATAGTTTTCCCATGAAATAATCGGATTAAAAATTCCAGCTTTTTCATTTTATCGCATTGCCGATATACTGGAGTCGTGGCAGCATCATTCAATTTTTTCACCCTATCAATATCATCATTTTCACTAGATGCATCAGCTGTCCTCATATCGAAGTCTTCTTGAGTCGAAATCCTTTCTTTTTCATGATGACGAATAAACGGAAACCGATCATCTAACAAATTCTCCATTCCAGTCTTTTCATTTCGATCATCACCAATTTGAGATTTCTTTTTCTCCCCATTGTGATACCACATAAAGTAGTTTGCTTGAAACCCATTTTTGGTTATGTGGTAGCTGACTTCTTCACGGCTCAACCAAGGTCTACCAACACAATTGGAACATGGGCAGTGTATGCGACCACTATCTGAAGCATTGTGAAATGCAAAATCAATAAAGCTCTCCAAATTGTTTTGAAAATCATCTGAGATCCGATCGGTTTCATACATCCAACTTCTGTCCATTCTGTAAAAAGAATTTATATAAGTCATTTTGTCATAAAAAATTCAATAGGCATTAACTATAATAGAATATACATTTAAGTAAACACTAAAGGAAGAAAATAATCAAGGTATCAACTACACATGTCAAAAAAACATACAAATGTGTTATTGAAAAAATGTAAAACCAACAAGAACTTAATGTGTTATATCACATAACAGCATGACTCATCCCATAACCATATTAGTAGGGTATCATGAACATGAATAACATCAACCTTGTGCCATCCTCCTACCCTACATGACCCCAACCACATGCCACATCTTATTATAGCCTTATCACATCACACCTCACCGAAAAACACTAGGGAAATCATAGTACATCTCACCTGAAGACACATGGACAATCACATCGCATCTTGCCTAAAAACACATGGTCAATCACTTTTGAAGGAAGAGTAGGGAAGACATGGTAGCTATCCAAACATATAACCACCATCCTAGATATTAGAAAAAATACCCATAACTCAAAACCTCTGATCGTTGGTAAGTTTATCCAACTCTGGTTGGGAATGTGTAGAAATAACATAAAAATACATGATATATAGATAGCACAAAATAATCAACCTATGGGTTCACATTAACTACATAATCACACACTTCACTACTACCATAAAACACATAAACCACACCACCACCACACAAGACGCATATCATTGGAATATAATTCTACATTCAATAAGTCTATCTATGGAATTATCATAAGAATCCATGTATCAATTGGAATATAATTCTACATTCAATAATTCTATCTATGGAATTATCATAAGAATCCATGTATCAATTGGAATATAATTCTACATTCAATAAGTCTATCTATGGAATCCCTCCCTTGGATCCATGTATCACCCATGGCTTAATCAATATTCAAAGAAATGAGTCTATCCGTGGAATTCCACTGTGAATCCATTTATCACATAAAGCGTATAAGTTAATAGAAACAAGATTATATACCTGGCATCCTAATAGAATCCATGTATCACTATTTACTATTAATCATTTAATGAATTCCATTTCATTTAAACAATTCATTAAACATACCAAGGTCAAAAACTAAGGTATTTAATACAACTCACCTCAAAATGGCGACTCAATCAAATAATAACCTGAAAAGAATGAAGCTTCATTTACTCATGTTGTAATGACAAGATAATGAGATTCCCTTGCTTAATCAATCAATTCCATATCATGGTCTCAACATAACTCATAATGGCTAGCAATTCAATGAAAATTCAAGCACTCACATGGGAATTTTTAATAGAACACTCCTAACAAGACTATAAAGATATCACATGCATTAGTTATAATATATCTAACATGGTAACATAAAATATAAGATAAATTCAATCCAATTTCATAGATTCATAGCATAGTCTCTACTTTACTCACATTGGCAAGGCAATACAATTAAAACATGTGTTAAAAAATAATTGGCATTCATGTGTTAAAAGGGGAATGCAAACCATAAAATACCCTTAATTAATTTAATTTACAATTCAATTCAGAAATCGAACAATCAATTCGATTTATATAACCTTTCACAAATGACATCCCATGTTCAAGGGGTAAAATCCAAAAAGTAATTTTCAAGAAAACTCACCCTTAGGCTGGTCCGGCCGGCAGTAGCACCAAAATCACCTAAACTGATGGGAAAAATGAAAATAGGTTTAAATACTATCCAAACATTTGAATACATTTTCAGTTAAGAAGAATAATAACCTGAATAAGAGCTGGAAAATTGAAGGCCGGCGGTACCTCCAAAATCGCCTAAATCCGCTGCTGCTCCCGTTTTAGGGTTGTGTATCGCGAACTGGGGAGAGAACAGGCGGCTGGGAATTTGGGGAGGACCTTTGCCAACGGTTCTTAAAAACCATTGGCATATGTCTATCTATCCCAACAGTTCTACAGAACCGTTGGGATAAACCTGCTAAAACCTCATCTATGCCAACGGTTCTCATGAACCGTTGGCAAAAAAACATCTATCCCAACGGTTCTCATGAACCGTTGGGAAAAAGCTCCCTGGAAACCTCTATGCCAACGGTTCTAATGAACCGTTGGTAAAAACCTCCTTCCCCAATGGTTTCGAATAACCGTTGGTATCTAACCGTGGGGAAAGGCCAGCATTCCAGTAGTGACAGTTTATTATTTCTGCTATTGTTGTATGTTTGTATATTTTATTCCGCTGTGCTACACTTTGAAAAATGAGGGCATAGTTTCCCCACTATCAGACATGAGCCCTCACTTCTAGTCGGTAGCCTCTGGCATTTGTGAAAATGCGCTTGAGGTCATGTGACCAACCGGGCTTGGTGCACCTGTTGAATAGCTTTCGGAACCGGGACGTTACAGAAATCATATCATGAGTGGCAATATTCATTGAGAGAAAAACATATAACCACATTTAAAATATGATGACACCTTATTTTCGACCTAAATAGTATTTGGTTTATCATAGTTTTTCCAATTTAATTTTAGATTCAAATCCTTCAACATGTATTGTAATGAAAATGTGAATTATCCAAAGAATATCCCTTGAGTGAGTCAATCCATGTGCGCGGTAAGGCACATTATCATGTACCAAGTTATCTTGAGTCAGGCCCAATGAACCTTTTTAGAGTTGTTATCATTAGGAACATCTGTGGAATAACCACATCCACTTGTAGTATCCAAAAAGGGATGTATATCTAGGAACTCCCTCATAATATCTACCCTACAAAAATTCTAGGATGTTCTTCTATAAATGTAGTAAAATTATATCTTTGGGTTATATTTCCAAATAAATAGTTTATAAACCTAGTTCC
Source organism: Viscum album (assembly GCA_963277665.1). Taxonomy (NCBI): domain Eukaryota; kingdom Viridiplantae; phylum Streptophyta; class Magnoliopsida; order Santalales; family Viscaceae; genus Viscum; species Viscum album. Next base: position 383,999,784 of record OY728163.1, on the reverse strand, counting down.
CATGGTTTATAGTAAACCTCCTTCAAGACAAACTATAGAGACCCAGACTCCAGTAGTAAGGATCCAATGACATACAATATTAGAATGGTTCTATGAAAAAGTGTTCAAATCCTAAAGTAATTCATAATTTAGTATATTTATAAAACTAGATATAATAATAAGTTTCACATTACATCTTGAAAGAAAAAAACATAACCACTCTAATTTAAACATCTATAAATTCCTATATTATCCATTTCTGTCATTCATAATATATATCTTCACATATAGTGGATATGTAAAGCACATGGAATGTCTGATATCATATTCTCATTGAGGGTAAAAAAATATTGATTAATCAATCACAAATAAACATAAACAATAGGGTGTGGTGAATAACTACATTTTTTTAGTGAAACATAATATTGAGCATAATATAGAAGGAATAAAATATGAATATATAGTTCCATAGAAATAATCCAATGAGAATGAAACATAGACATGGATATTATAATGTTAAAAAATAGATTTAGATATCAATTACTAATATCATAATTAATGAATTCATAATTCCATACTTCATAAACATATCATTAAGGATTTAACCAATACAACGTACAGAAATGGGTAAAACCCAAGTCTAGTTTCCCTCACGAGTCCAACCAATGCATCAAGTTGATATATATGTCCTCGTTTGTCACTTCATATTTACAATGAAGTACTCATAAGAATGGTATAAAAATTTACAGAATATACATAAGAAAATGTAGAAAAAATTCATTTATATTTAAACATAATCCCTGACCATTCTTATTAATATGGAGAATGGTATCAAGATATCACTTCCATAGTGAAGCTAATCATAAACCATTTAATAAAATATGGTAAGTGATATTATAAAAGATAAACCACAATAAATCCCAATATCCCAAATACGATGATGAAATATTTGAAGATAATTTATTAAAATCATCAAAGAATTATTCTGATAAATTTTTTTAACATTGTAAATAATAGTTATTTTTGGAAAATCATTTATATTTTTCATAAAATTACATTGTAAATATGTATATCCCTGAAAAAAAGGTAAGTAAAGTAAGATTATATTGGATTTATCTTCATTTAATATTCAACTGAGATTTGGTTACTAAAGTGAAAACAATTAAAAATAGTGTTTTAGAAACTTCGGAAATGAGCCACATTGGTGATGTTTAAGGAAAAATATAAAAGAGTATTTAAAACAGAATGGGAAATTATTTTTGCAAAAAAAATTTACCATGATTGTTTTTCCTGATAAAACTAGGGATTTTAGGGAAAAAACTACTAAAAAATAATATGGAGTATACATGAAAATGGGTACGAAATTGAGAAGTTCCCTTTAATTAGGATTACTTATCATGGAGAATTGAAAGGGGAACCTTATATATACATATATTTACCAAGAGAATAAATATTAATTGAGTGAGTTAAATATATCTGGAATATAAAAATATAATTTAAGATGAGTAAATAAGAATAATTAAGTATTACATTATTGTAAATAATGAAAATTCATAACTCGAAGGAAAAAATGGAAGTTCGGGAAGAATACCTTACCGATTTGTGATCAATAAAATCATATTCTCCATAAAATAAAAAATAATCACATGAAACATTTAAAATAATGAATATAAATTTATTTAACATATTATATGTCAATAGGGTACTACAAATGCACCACACACAAGGAATAAGTGGAGAATAAGGTATATCTCATAGAAATAAAAGTGAGATGAGAAACCTCTTACAACTTTGTAAACAGTCGAACCATATGCCCCATAAAATTAATTATCAATAATTAAGATATTGAATACCATTATGTTAAATAGATTCATGATATTATACATCAATGAGGAGTATACATACGACTTAAAAGAGTAATGGTCGTGAGTAAGGCATATCTCACCAAAATAAAAGTGAGAAAAAAAACCCTTACCTTATGTCCGAAAGTGTTTTGTAATTTCACTTCATAACCAATATAATTGATTAAATTATTTAATAATTTAATTATGAACCCATTAAAATTTATTTCATTTTTTCTAATTTTATTAAGTTCATATGTGGTCACTTTTTGGTGTTATAAGATTCAGTTTCGTCATTTGAAAGTGTTTGTTTCCTTAGTTTTCTTGAATTGGTTCACTTGTATACACGTAAGAACTTCCATGTGAAATGGGAATAGTTAAATAGAATTGAAACTATACGTTATTAGATTACTTTCAGAATATTTAATGGTTTAATATATCATTTTTTAGATATGGGTATGATTTATTATATAAAACATTAATTATTACTGTATAGATTATTTTGGAATTTTTTCAATAAACCCACCGTAGTTTTGTTTTATGAATTAATATTACGTGTATATATTAGTTTTGTAAGATTATATATGTTTTATTACACAAATAAAATTATTTTTAACAATAAAAATGGTATTATGACTAGTCTTGAAGGTGTAGTTGGAAAAACATCTTATCGTCCACAAAGGCTATAAATCATTGCCTAACATACGATGTTTTTATTTTTTGAATATGAAGAGAAAGAAAAAATAATTAATGGTACATATCTAATTATAAAAAAATTTTATTATATATATTATTTTTTGAGTAATTATTCATGTATGGAAATATGGGGTAAGAAATTGATATGAAAATTAAAAGATATTAATATAAATTTAAAAGAGTGGATGGGGATTTTACATCTTCAATTACACTCCTTGAAAACCACCTTATGAAACAATGAAATGGCCATTTTTATTAAAATATAAAACATTTAACTTGGGGGAGAGTATTAGGAGTGGTATTTGGTTGAAAATGTTTCAAGGATTTAGAGGTGTGAGGGGAAGATGTGCGGATTGAGTTATTTATTTTGGAAGAGAGGGGTGTTTTTTTATTATCTTATACATTACATTATTACATTAGCTCACAACTATTAAAAGACGGAAATAAATAAATAAATATATAAAAATGAAGTATATTTCAATATTATGGGCCTACATCATTTTTAAATCATATATGGTTGGATAATTTAGTTTTTTGTTAAATACAGTATATTATTGTATTTCATTATTCACCATATATTCATCTAATTTAGAAAAAAAACAAAAAATTAACTCTGACCATTATTTTATGGGTAGAATTCAAAAATAGTCTCTTTTATATGAAAATAAATTCTTAAATATTATAAATTAAAATTTTAATTAAAATCATCATTGACTTGAAAAAACTGATTCTAATATTATAACATATTAAATAAAACGTTCACAAATAAATTAAGCTCCCATAAAATTATCCTATAATAATAAGAGAGAAAATAATTAATTTATGAACCTATTACATGAAAATAGATTTTCTTTTAAATCATTATATTAATTATACTATTGTAACTGAACATTTATGTATCCTGAAATATCAATATTTAATTTATCATTTTTAAGAACATTTATCTATGTATTTCATTATATAAATATATTATATTCTCGTTCATAATATAAATAAATTTTATATATAATTTAATAGGTTTTGTAACTATTCAAATCATAAATATACTATTAATATAATGAAAATGAAAATTTTATAAAAAATAGAATTTTTTATTATTCACGAGAAAATAACTTTTTCCATAAAAATACTAAATTTTCACACTAAGATAATTTTGAAATTACACTTTTAGAAGTGATGTTTATTTTTTTCAAAATAAAATATTATGCTTTCAAAAAATATATTTAAAAAAATATCTCCATTAAATGGCATTAAAAATGTATTGAAAAAAATATATCCTTTAAATGCGTAAAATTTGATTCATTGATATATTAATCCAATAAAAAATTTTGGATCAACTAAAAAAATTTAAATATTTAATATATAAATTTCATAATTTTTTTAATAATATTCCCTCCTTCCAATTTAATAGGTAGGTTATAATGGTCATTTTAAAATATTGATATTTCATTATATATCATTTTTTATTTATGCTTCGTGTTCTGGGAAACGTATGCTATTGAAGAAATTACATTTAAAATGAGACAGACCATAAAATATTGGGATGTTAAATATAATATCCAATATGGTTCCTAATGATTCTTTCATGATAGTGATCCATCAATGGTTTTAAATATATATAACATGATTTTGGTGGCATCCATGCCAGATGTGTTGGAGAAATTTCAGGTTGTCACCCATTCACAAGAAAGCCTCACTCATCCTATCCAAATGCTTATATAGAATCCTCTTCACCCAATTAGGTGTAATCCCCAATTCTCTATATTATATCTCATAAGTCATTATTTCGGTTTTGAATTTTTGAAACCCACCACATGAAATCCCCACACAATCATTTGATACAAAACTACTCCTAAAATGGAAATGTTAGTAGAAAAACATTAATCTAAATAGGAAATTTTATTTTATCATAATAAAAACAAATTAAAATTTCCTTACTGTATAATGTTATCAAATATAAATGGTTCAACCACATGACCATAAATTGATAAATAATAAAATTGTGGGAATTGATCCCTTCTAAATAGTTTATATAGGATATATCCCAAAGATTCATACACAACATAATTAAATGTCCACATAGATCCTTATGGGAAAATATTACCCATTAAACAACTATGTCATTACTCACTTGTATATATCCTTAATAGTCTTGTAAAACCTAGCTCATGAGTCCCTATTTTCTTTTGAGGTCCTATTTATTTCCAGTGGGTCTGTATTTTGTATGCATCATTATGGAACCATTCAATATTCTTGATGGGACCTTCCCTAGCCTATGGGACATATTCCCTTTATGTGACACCATATTCTCTTTATAAGGACATATTCCAAACAATATAATATTATTCTTAGCGGGCCATATTCTTACTAGAACAAACCATCCTCATACCTTATAATGGTATATTTTAAGAGAATCATACCTATAATTAGTGATTGTATTCTTTTTCTAGTCAAGTAAAAATTATTTCTCTTGTATAAACCCCCAAACCAACCATTTATGGGATCTTTTTTTCCCAAATTGGCTATTCTTCAAGATGTTAAACTTCATTTATGTTCCTTTATCACAAGTCAACAAATTATATGTTGTATCCTATTAATAGGAGTCAAAATGTACGAGTTATGATTCTATTTATAAGGATATATATATTGACCCATTAAGGTTCTTAATCACATATACATAAACACTTGTCATTTCCCTAGAATATGATATTCTCCATAGATCCCAATAGTACATTTTAAAGCCAAATAATCACTAATCAATAAATGAAAAAATATAGAGAACTTTTGTTACATATAGATATTCACATAAATCTATTTTAATGACCAACAGTGATAAAATTTGTAACTAGTCATTCACAAGTATATGGGTAGGATTCAAGAATACATTTTAAATCAAAAAGAGAGTCATCGAGGAGGCATAAATTCCCCCTTAGAAGGTATATATGAAAATGATCTCCAATACACTCATGGAACATTCATTATATAGTGGAACAAGTTGTGACACCCCAACCTAAAAAATTAAATTATTTTTATAATTTTTATAATTTTTATTATTTTTATTATTTTTATTATTTTTATTATTTATATCCTTGTTTTTTACTAGCACTTATTCAAGGTTAAATTTTAAAATTTTCAGGCATGGATGGGTCTTTCTGATGGGTTACGCATGGTTAAGAGTAACCATGGGGAAACCGTCTATGAGGGTCTGTCATTGTCACAATTCCCTTTATAATAGTTGGATCATGGTGCTCCCAGTCATGTTTTTTCCTGAAAGTGTCCAAATAATGGTGGATATCATAGGAAGTGTCCAGTGAATGTTTAGCACACATTTGGGTAAACAGTTCGCAAACCTAGCGGACCACATAGAATGTTTTTAGGGAAATCCATTTTTATTTTTATTTTTATTTTCTTTTTTTATTTCTCGTTTTATTCCCCTATTTTCTCTCCTCCTCCCACTTTGTGTTCTGTTACTCTCATACATTCATCTTCCATTGCCATGCCTGATCCACCCCCTTGCGGATCTCTCTCCTTCCGAAGAAATAACTAGATTTCTTTTTATTTTATGGTCGGATCACTAGGTAAGCTCAATCCTCAATCCCATCCCTCTATTCTAAAAAATTTCCCTTATTCCCATCAACTTCTTTGATTCATCCAAACCCTATGGTTTGGTGTAACTACTTTTTGGTATTTTTCTTAGTTGTTATAGTGTGAGAAGGGTCTCTTGGGACCACTTTTTGCATTTTTAGGCATCCACCGCCAAAGGATAAGTATATTGGATTGATTTGGCTTGTTTTCACCATCCGAGGTATGTATTCTATTTTGTTGTGCTGTTTTTCAGTTTCCTTTTTGGGTTTCTTTGGTTATTTAAGGTTCCTAGAAGTTATTGTTAGGACATTTGGTGGCTTCTTCAGGTATTTTACTCACTTACATAGGTATGTGTATATATATATACATCCCTTCCTTGTACAAATTCCTTCATGTTTAAGAGAATTTTTTAGTTGGACTAAGGGATATATTTAAATATATATAGTAATGTAGGTGCATTCAACTATGGATCAGTTTTTTCTGATAAAGTTATAGTTCCATACAGTTTCACTTGGTCTGCTCCCTTTTTGATGTAGCTTACCTATTCCCACACCTTTAATTTGAATTTTCATAATTCATTGCATTTTTTAATGTTTGTTTTTTATTTATGTGTTATATATATTTATATGTATTTTTTAAAAATTGATTGTTCTTTTTGGAATTGGTTTCCTATTTATTTATATAACATGTCTCTACCTCTTTACAATTTTCCATTAAATGTGATGTATCCTGTATATTTTAGAATATTTTTATAAAATATTAAAAGATTTTGATGTGTGTTTTGTGGAACATAAAGTCTTCTGGGTAAATGTTTTATCTAAAACTTGGTTTCTATGATACCTCGAAGAGTAGTTTGACAATTAATTGACATTAAAACATGTTTGACACCCATTTAGTTTATTTTTTGTTGTTACTATGGAATTGGAAATGGATTTGGAAAGTGAATTTGGTTTATAAGTTTTAAAGTATTAGTTGGTAACTTTAGATTATTTCTAAAATGGATTGAAACTCATGTGATGATTGGGTTAAATCTTGAGACCACTAAAACGTTGTATGGGATACCCTCTAGTGGCCCATGTACAGTGGTTCATGTGTGAGAAAATTATATTTTTTCGTTTGTTAACCATGTTATACCATATTTTATAATTATTACAACTACTGATATAATGGGATTGATGGGCATCGTCTAGAGGGTTGAGAGACGATTTTTTATCGACCCCAATTAAACGGGTTGGTACCCCATGATTTGTTAACATGTCATGTGGGATATGCCACTAGATTGGTTAGTTTAGGGTGGGCAATTGTCTATGGACTATAGAGTCTCACTATATGCCCGTAGGTGCTTCTGATCCTTGTACATCCCAATATTTCTTCTACAGATGTTTAGGAAACCCTCATGATTATATTCATAGATGTTCTAGTTTATTTTGGTGGAACCTTTTGTTATTCGATCACATAGAACCTTTATTTTTTTCATATTAAAATACATATTATGACAATGATTTTAATTTAATGGAATTTATTTTCATTACTTATATGCTTTGTAAATTAGTTTTTCAAAGTGAAATAAAAGGGGGTATTTATTAAAAAAATAATCTTATTACTCAATTTAATAAAAGTGTGGAAAACCCAATTTTTATATGTCATATTGTAAAACTAACAAGAATGGATTCCACTTTCGAGATGGGATATAATATTAATTTATATATTGAATTCTGGCTGAGAATTTTAGTTCCATTCCTTCTCTATATTTTTAGTTTCAGGTTTATTAATTCATAGATCACTCATGGAGTGACCTTGGTTCTATGTTTAGAGGTGACATATGTGTTCACATGGGGGTAAGTTTTCTAGTTTATTTATTTACTCAATGAGTTATTATATTTATTGTTTAGTTTGATTTTCATTTATTAATTTTTCTTTTTTAATGGGCTAAATATATCCCAACTACTTTATTTTGTGGTTTGTAACTAGTTGACAGCCTGTGGGGATCGTGAATTCCCTTAGGGCGTTCTCGAGGATCAACTCATGTAACTAGTTCGTGGTTGACCTGGGTTTCATCATGAAAAATTGGCATCAAAGGCGGCCCTTTTTTATTTTGGGTGCCAGTTACTTGGATATTAGGACTGTTAGAACTCGATATGTAGGTACAGGAAGAGCTTTGTAAACTCGTTCCCCTTATAATCCCAAAACTTCTAGCGGTAGTCCCTGATTTGAGTCTTGTTGTGGTTTTTGTTTATGCGGGTGACCAAGGGATTGATCTGGTACATCCAGGTGGACATACATGGAGTAGAGACCATTGTGGAGCTCGAGTGTATGGTTCGAGATACTCCTACTGGTTGGATATTTTTGGAGCATGGTCTGTTAAACTATGTAGTCATGTTAGGTACGGACATTAGTTCCTCATCTTGATGCTTTCGTGTGAGTGTCATTTTTTGTTTAGTTTTGGTTGGTCTGAATTTAAATTGGTTTTGGGATTTTTCGTGAGTTCTGAATGGAGGATTGATTTGAAAATGTTAGATTTCAAAAATGAGAATGAAAGGGAAACTATTTTGAATTTATAAATTTTTTAGAAAAACTGAAGTGATAATTAATTTCTGAATTATCGGTTTTGATGGAGAAAGGTATGTGTGATCCTTGGTGTTCCTTATAGACATTAAAATGTGTGTGTGTGTGTGTGGATGGTTTATGTTGGTATATATGAGTGAATTATGTAAGAGGAAGTGGGTAAAACCCCATATGGGATGGTTCATAAGATACCATGGCTGTGTATTTGAAAATCAATGATTGGTCTAGTTTTACATTGTTTTTTAGAATGTAAAATGGTTTTTAATAAAAATAATTTTAACACCCCGAGATTTTATGAAAAAAATATTCTTTTAATTTCATTTATGTCTTGTGTTCTAAGCTACAATAATATTGTCTTGCACTATATGCAACACCGTATGAGCTTGCAGTATACACAACACTATTCTTGGATCATGTTACACACAATTTTGATAGCAGTTATTATACGAAACATTGAGTGTATATATATATATTAAATATATAAATGAAATATGGTTGGATTCTGTTATACGAAAAAATGGAGGAGTCTTTCACAACACGCAACCCTGACTTGGCTGGCATTACACGCAATCACGACCTTCCACGATAGTGTGTGTTGTACGCAATACCAGGTTTCACTAAAGAAATATATATTGTTATAATATTATTATGGACTAGCCGTTATGAATATTATAAACTAAATTTTTAATTTTATAACATTATTATTCATCTTACATATTTTCTAGAACATTTTATGAGAACTAATTAAATATTTCGGGTAAAATAAGTATTTTTAAAAAAAATCAATTTTGCCACCTTTTGATGGTGTACCCATATTAAATATAGTGTTTGACATGTTTATAAGTTCAATTTGACAAAATACAATTCTTCCTTGGAATATGGATGTAAAAATTTAATTGGGATAAATTTTTCATATTATTCTGATAACTTTTATATTTTGATGAATAGTAAAAACACGCTATATTTTAATTAAAAACAACTTATTTGATCGTAATAATTTATATGGTTAAATTATCATTTTAATTGGTTTTAAATAGTAATTAGAATATATTTTTACCATTTAATCCAATGTTGTTCATTGGAATTAATTTCACTTTGAACTTGGATATAAACAAGTCTCAATCTTTTGATTGTTTTTGTTTCTAAAAAACACGCTATTTGTTTTGACAACAGGAATTAAATTTAAAATTAATTAATTCCACTCATATGATATGAATTTTTAATAATAGACATCAATTTTGAATTCAGAATATCAAATAATTCTTAGGCTGAATTTTTGGTATTTTTCTGAAAAACATCAATTTTCATTGAATAGTGAAACCACTTAGAGGTAGTTAAAAAACTGAATTTTTTAGTTTAAATTAAATTTTACCACTTCTGTGAATTGAATTTCAAAAATCCAAGAGACACGGTTAATATCAAGGACTAAAATGTGGTTCAATTAGATAAAAATATTTTTTGGTGAAAAGTAACTTTTTACTTTTATTTACTAAGTTTAAAAGTAAATTGGATAATTAAGGGTAAATATGATATTATTATTACCCTAACACATGTCCTAATTCTATTGTATAAGTTTAATTCGACGAGAAACATCATTAGGAATAACATATGACCATTTAGGCCCACTTGTATTAGATTAGGACATTTAATATTATTTTATTTAAAGAAGGGTTAAAATAGTTAAAATCAAAGTTTAATAAGTAAATGATTTTCAATATAGGGCTATACATAAGATAAATTCGACTATAAGTATTCATTATAAATCTAAAAAGATTTCATATATAATGGTATTTTAGTTTTAATTTTTAAAAATTAAATAATTTAATTTATGTATGACACAATGTTGATGCAATAATTATCTTATTAATGAAATATTGACATAATTGATGTTATAAATACCCAAATAAATGTAATTTGAGACTTTTAATGAATTTCACTAATTTTTTAGGTCCATATGACATGTTATTTTTGATTTAATTACCTTTTTTCTAACTAATCATTCTATTATGATTTTCACAAAATTCAATTACCAAATAGTGTCAAAATTGACATAAAATAGTTTTTAAAACAACTATTATATTATTAATTGTTATTTTATTCCTAAAAATCTAACGTTTGGCCAAATGACTGAGATAAGGTTATATATATTAATATTAAACAACTTGGGGTTATTTTGGATTGTTATAGTACGTTTATTAACCTTATATTGTAAGAAAACAAGAAGACATGGTAAAAGTAAAATTATTTAACATAAGGTTAAATCTAAATGATAAGGTTAAAATAGACACATGAACTTTTATAAATTCCATTTGATGAGAGGATTTCGACCCATCCCCACATTAGCTTCTAAATAAATCAATTTGGAGCTATTAAAAACCGAATATGACTTTATAATAAAATAATATTTTCAGTTTTTCCAAAGGTTCCCCTCTCCTCCCTTATAAAAGGGCACCTCCTCCCTCTCTAGATCACACCACGTTGAGCCTTCAAGATCGGCCACCCCTGCCAAATTTTCTTCTCCACTTCCATAGAAACATCCTAGAGTTTATGGTCTTCTTCGAAGACCAATTTTAGTGCCCTAGGAGAAGGTCTCAAATAGGCGCTTCAATGAAGAGGCAATGTCTGTTACCGATTCTTTCAACATTATTTCTTCTTCCACTTCTTCTTATTTAGTTGTTTCATTATGAAGTAATAAAATCAGTATAACTCATATAATCATATGTTATTATATGTATGAAACAACCCTATTTAACCATCTATCCTTCCTACGGAAAACGAAATCACCACGCGCGCGTTCGTACGGAATATCGTCTCCACGTCGTGGTGTAATCTGTTTTTCCACCAACACCTTCCATGGATGGGTATAATGGTGTAAAGAATAACTATATATGGTTGTTATAACATCATGATGATTCTGATATATTATACCATCCACTCAAATTCTATTCAATAATTATGGGAACGATATCATCGCTTGTGCGTGCGTACGGATTGCCCTCTCCACGACGCGATGAGAATCATTCTCCACGTTAACCATACATGAATGACTATAAAGTTTATACAATGAATAATAATGAAATATATGATATAATAATTCTACTGGATTTATTTGTATATATATATGTATGTCATCTATTTAGTTTAATTCAATTCAATAAGGGAACGAAAACACCGTTCATGCATACATACGACCTACCGTCTCCATGAACGGTGTATTTCATTCCTTTTATCGATCTATAATATATATGTATATGATGAATATATATTATATATAAATCATTTTTTACAATCTGGAATTATTTAAATCAGGATATAAGTAATAGTATCGAGAATAACAAGTTGAAACACATACGATAAATGAAATGATTTTACCCAAAATGCTGCTTTAAAATGGAATTTACAAAAGAACGGGTAATATAAATTCATAAGTGAAACATATATGATATAATAACAATGAATATTATTCTTTATTAAGTCAATGACATTATTTAAATCATTATACAGGAGTTTCGGATACGTACGGAGCATATCAGACCTAAGGTAAGGGATAATTGTTCAAATCTCATTTTTATCCGAGATTGCTTATTCGTTAGTATTTACTGGGGTTATTAATATCATCCATGTGCATGTTTTATACAATTGTATTCATGTATTTTTAAATTCCTTTTTACCCATTTTACTTGTACCCCATGGTATGGAAGGAATCTTTCTTTTATTTACCCTATAAGGTACTTTTCGACTTTTTCGACAAAAGTACGAGAAAAATGATTTTTCAACGTATACGACATGAAATGATTTTTACAGTTTTATAAAGCCTTATTTTCAAGAAACATCCTCCAAAATATTTCATGACTATTTTCAACAAAATACTTTTCTTTTAAAATTTCATGACATTTTGTGAAAAGAAAATTATTTTGAAGAAAAGGGATATTTTCCTCAAGAATTCATTTCAAGTGTTTTATCAAAACCATTTTCATCTAAGATGACACTATTTTCACATGTGTATGTTTCAATTATCATGTCTCCATGATTTACATGGTTTCACTTTTCTAATGATGAAATGATATCCAATTTTTTTTGTATGGATTACTTTACTATGGAATGATGTTTACGAAACCCATTTTATTCTTGGGTTATGATGAATGATTTATGTTTATATTATGGCACACGAAAGAATGATTTCAATATGAGATGGGTGGGACCTATATCTCCCTCCAATTCATTGGGTAAATATTTATATCTCATGAGATAGACATGGCTGGAATGGCAAGTTAAACCGGTTCAGTAATACAGGAGTGGAACGAGGAGTGAAATCGATTCAGAAAGGGACTTTTTCTACTAAGATGGTCTTAGCAGAAATGTCGTGGCTACTATGTTAATCATATCATGTGCTTAATGGTTCCACAATTACAATTTGTATTCCCATTCTAATTTATCATGATTAATGTTTCTTCATGATCTATACCTTATGTACTGCCATGTTTAATGTCATTGCTCAAGATTTTGATGTTTAGATTTTATGCTCAAGTTTTTTTTACATTCAAATTTCTAAGGATTGTTTTATGTTCTCTATGCTTACCATTACTAAGCATTTGAGCTCACCCGTTTTATGTTTTCTTTTCCCCAGGATATAAAAAAGGTTTTAGGTAAGAAAAAAAGGTAAGATCTTTAAGGGAGATGTTGATGATCTTTCACCACGATTAGAAGATTATATTCCGAGTTTCCAAAGACAATAAACTATTACGGTCCTTATGTGTCTGTTTTTGTTATGTATAAATTATTACTTAAAAGTAATGTAATATCCATGTACGTCAAGATTTGGGTATCTACATTTGGTATTTGTAATGACCCAGAAACATCAAGGTAAATTTTTTCTTAATTTTCTTTGAGATTTTACAAGAATGCGGTTTCTGACGGCACTTGATTCTGAGGCCCGGTGTTCCTGGAATTTCTATCCGAACTTTAGCTCGGGTACGTTCAGTGAATGATCGAGCGGGTTTTCCAATCTTTTGAACCGGTGATCGAAATCAAATTCTGAGGGCACCTATGAATTTGCATCGCCGGTATTTACTTAGAAACACCTTTTCCGGAGTTGTGTTTTCACGGGAGGAGTTGTTAAAATTTTTGGAAGTTAAAATAAAACATGAGTTACAATTTTTATTTCTTTCTAAGTGGTTTAACCTTTGAGTCGATGTTGGGGTAACCACCCAAATTCCGATGGGAGGTTATGAGAGTTGTGGGGCCCACACGAACCCCACCCCTTTATATTCCCTAACTCTTTCAACTCACCATTTAATTTGATAACTTATGTTAATTAAATAGGTGAGTTTATTTTGAACTTTTTAATTTAAAATGATTAAGTCATGTTAATAAAATAAGTGAAGTACTTATTTTATTTTGTTGGATCTTGTTCTGTGAGTCTTTGGGAGAAAAGTAAAAGCTCTTGAAATTCTTCTTCCTCGACGAAGAATGCGAAGAACGCCGACCTCCGACGAAGGTCGACAAGAATGCCGGATCCTCGGAGATCGATGACGCGAAGCCGATGAATCATTTCTCCACGACGTGACTCTCTCCTTCCGTGATGTATTCTTCCGAAATGGTTATTTCTGTGACGAACCCTCGCTCAACGAATTCGACGAGGTAGGGGTTTATTTTTTTTTGTTCATGATTACTTCTGTCGCTTTCTTCCTTCCAATTTGAACTGCCTGTTATCTCAATAACGGGAGGAGGTCGGACCGAAAAAACACGGCTGACCATCCTCCCCCGTGTTGGTTGATTTTTGTTGTGGCTCGTGTAAGGCGGTGCGGTGCCAAAGAACTGCGCGGGTAATGTTAAAGGAAGGGCAGTGAAGCGCGGAGCCGTCACGCCGCGCCGTTGGAAACAAAATAATCTGCGGCGTCGTCGCGCCGCGCCAAAGAACCTCGAAGAAATTTCGAAGACACCGCGGCCGGAGCGAGGACGCGGCGGAGGGCCTCGGTCCCGTCGCACCGCACCGGACGGACCAGGCCGCGACGGAGCAAGGACCGACGGCCGGTTCCGGGCCGCCGGTGTCAGAGCAGGGGGACCGGCCCGTGCCGGTCCCGTGGCGGCAGCACCCAGCCTGTAGGAGCGGGCCGCCCGATCAGGGGGAAATCCGGGAATCCGTAACCCCCCGATTGGCCAGCAAAGCGGCCCCCAAACGTGGTCGTAGTTACAACAAGCGGGGGAACCCCCCCCCCCACACACATGAACGGTCGGCCGTTTCAGCCGAGCCTCTTGGCCAGCGCCCCGGGCCGCCAGGCCCGGCCTGGACCAGACTGGGCCGGGCCGCGCCAGCCGGACTGGGCCACGCCCAAGCGGGCCGGACCCGGACCCTGGTCGGGTCGACCCAGTTCTGGCCGACTCAGAGGGTATCGGTCCGGATCGGACCGGGCCACAACCCCCTAATACCGGACCCCACATGGTATTTTGCCCATAACTTGGGTTACAGACTTCCGATCGACGCACCTTCAGCTGCGATGCGATACTTGGATTGAGACGGTCGTTTCGGTATATTACACTCATGATTTCAGAGAACTTTGGGTTCGGCCAGGTTGGTTCGTACATGAAACCTACCGGGCCATCAAAGCGGAAACACTTATAACATTAGCTCCGGACGTCTAATTGATGTTTCATCGACTTTGATGGATTCCTCTTAGTGAGAAGGACCTTTTGGATTACTCCGCTCGAGGTTTGGACGCAGTTGGAGTACGTTCAGGTAGGTTTTGACTTAAAAACCAATCGGGCCCCTTGGACGAAAAAGCCAATAACTCTCAGACAGGGTGTCTGATTGACGCGCCGTCTGTGACGCTGAGTTCCTGTTGACTATACAGAACTTTTGGATACATCAACTCCGGAATGTGTGTCAGTTGATGTATCAGCCCCTCAGCTCATGGAGCGGACCCTCCCAAACGAGCTTGCTATGTGCCGGAACCCTAGAGCTGGCTGCGACTGCGACGACGATGTCGACTGTAAAGAAATCCTTTATGGATTCGGCGGAGACGACTACAGCACTCAGCAATCCTACGTGGATCAGTGCTACCGATCCTGTGTGGGTCAGATCCTGTGTGGGTCAGCGTTCAGCAATCCTGTGTGGGCCAACGCTTAAAGATCCTGTGTGGGTCCGATCCTGTGTGGGTCATTGCGGGGGTTAGTTAACTATCGATCCTTTGTGGGTCATTGCGGGGTTTAGTTACCTATCGATTCTTTTTGGGTAATTTTGGGGGTTAGTTACCTATCAATCCTTTGTGGTCATTGCGGGGGTTAGTTACCTATCGATCCTTTGTGGGTCATTGCGGGGGTTAGTACATATCGATCATGTGTGGGTCTGACGGATTAGATGAATCAGTTGATAAATTTGATCATCTCTATCATCTTATGAAGAAGTATACCTATGTGAGTTGAATCTTGACTTTCAATCCTTATCTTCGATAATATTGACTTGATATCCTGGGTGGATTTACGTTATGCTTTCATGTGTGGATCAAGTTTTGATTTCCAGTGTAGACTGGATTGTACTTGAGCTCGGATGTTGGAGCCGAGTGAGAATTGATGACTTAGGTATTTGTATGGGAATATATCTAAGTAGTGTCGGATGATACTTTGTGACTGTGTCTTTCCTTTGTGGATTATCCTTTGTGGATTCTAGTAGACCATTGGGGGTCTCGGGGTCCCTACTGAGTAGCTTATACTCACCCATGCACGGATTATGCCCGCACTACGTTGTGTCGGTTGTAGACGACGGACATCGCAGATCGTGGTTGAGGCTTGTAGAGTAGGTCAGTACCTGGAGGTGGACCACTGGGCGGGACGTACTCGGAGCGGACGGCTGGATCCGAGTAGCTGTGGAGGCTATCTGTACCCACCCATTAGGTGGGACTTCCAGTGGGCGGCTCGACGCTGCGGCTTTACTTTTCAGTTGTTGTACTCCCTTTTTCAGTTGTACTTTACGTTCGGTTTGAGTTTGTATTATGACCCACTTACTTTTCCGCACATACTGTTGTACCCAGTTTTTACTTAGTATTTACTTCTTCTTTCTTTCTTTGTGATGATTGTTTACTTTGAAAAGGCAATGCCTTCCCTTTTTACTGGTAATTACGCCTTGGTGCTAGTCGCTAGCCCATGGCCTATGGAAGGCGGGCTTGGGGTAGTCACGACACGGGCCCCAAGGACGGGTTGTGAAAAATTGGTATCAAAGGGAGGTTCGGTTCTACCGAAGAACTCAAGACTCTAATCTTTTTCTATGTGAAGTAATAGTGTTAATGTTATTCGGTGTGGTTATCAGTCCAGGGAGTCCAGTGTTGCTGCGGCGGCCGACGTATCTGTACACCAGGACCTTGACTTCTGATTTCCGACTTAATTCACGAAAACATTGATTGCATGTGTGAATCATGTTTTCTTTATGATTACTTTATTTCATCTCACTAGGAATACTATTGACCGTGGAGAACCTGTTTCTTTACTGGGTGGCCCCACAACGGCAACTAGCTAGGGTTCCGAGCGTTGTACGTGATGACAGCCCACCGAGCAACGAGGTCTCGATACAGGGCCCTTTGACACCTGAGGCACCGTTGGTACCTCTACCCGCCGAGCCACCGATGCTACCAGCCCCAGCCGCTAACGATGCAAGATGCCTTAGTGCACTGCACGAGTTTCACCGTCAGCGACCGCCCAGGTTCTGTGGGGAGATTGACCCTTAGGCAGCCGAGAATTGGATGGAGGCAGTTGTACGATTTTTCAGGTTAGTGAGGACACCACCAGACCTCATGGTGATCCTCGCAGTGAGCCTCCTCCATGCGGCACCAGGCAGATGGTGTAGCGTGATGCTCCAGGTGCACGACAAGGCATCTCTCCTCTGGACGGACTTTGAGAGCCTCTTCCTCTCGGAATTATTCCCATCCACCCACCGTGCGGTGCACAACCAGGAGCTTCTACAACTGCGGTAGGGCAGCTTGTCGGTTGCCCAGTACTCGACGAGATTTACCGATCTCTCGCGCTATTCGACAGACATGGTACGTAACCCATTCTTCTGGTCTCGGACCTTTGAGCAGGGATTGAGGCAGAAGATCATGGCATCGCCGATCTCCCTCAGAATTCCGACACAGGTAGGGGTACTGGAGGGATCCCTTCTCATTGAGAGCTTTCTTGCTAAGCCTACATCAGCAGCGAGACCTACCGCATGGCGGATCATAGCAGAGTCTTCTGTAGCCGGTAGTAGTCAAATGTCGCAGAGGTCCAAGAGGACCAGGCCTTCAGGAAGACGACCACAGGATACTGGCTCGGAGGTGCGAGGCACATGCAGCAGAACCAGTCGTGCGAGTGGAAGACAGAGGTATGCATGCGGCGGGAGGGCCACTTGGCTCGTGACTGCCTGACCATCCATGTAGAGGGGCAACAGACGGTTGAGGAACCACTCAGGTATAGGCAGAGGTTCGACCATGGCGGTCCGCATGGAGAAGGAGGACGAGGTCATGGAGCTGGTCGAGCGGCAGGTGGTGGGAAATGTTTTGAGGCTCTACCACCACCACCACCACGAGGTCCACCCTGACCACAGGGGAGAGCACAGCTTCAGGAAGCTCAAGCTTATGATCATGGAGCTCTGGAAGTAGGTGGAAAAGTGCGGGACTAGCTCCAGGAATAGATCCCATTAACCATAATGCCTCTAGATTCTTTTTTTGTGTTGCCTTGTGTCCTTGTACTTTGAGTTGAAGTTATAAAAGACACATGCAATGGTGACGTTTGATTTCTTGAATTTTGTATCTTAATACTAAGAGGTACCGGTTAAAAACTGTTGACTTGACCCTCACTTACGAGATTCATACTAGAAGAGACCCAGTGACCACACACTGATGCTGACAGTGTGACTCAACCCTTGGAGGCGAGAGTAAGGGTTGGATATCATGGTAGCAGCATCGAGGCCTTACGACGCCATCCATGGAACGAATTAATTAATCATTATGGGATTGACTGTATTAGGCAAGGAACGTGGTTCATCCAGGGGATGAGACCGGATTTTCCTTTTCGGAAAAAGAGAAATATTTGCAGCTTTGCAGAACATTAAGGAGGAAGGGTCAACCCTTTGTGTGGTCAGGCAGATGTCAGTAGAGCCTCCAGGAGCTGAGACATAGATTGACCAGCACACCTTTCTTGAGTCTACCAGAGGAGGGTGTAGGGTATGTAGTTTACTGCGATGCATCAGGGACTAGACTCGGGTGTGTCCTGATGCAGAAGCGGGCCGTGATCGCCTTTGGATCACGTCAGTTGAGGCATCATGAACAGAACTATGCTACCCATGAACTGGAGTTAGCATCAGTAGTCTTTGATCTGATGATGTGGCGACACTATCTGATGGGTGAGAGCTTTACAGTCTATTCTGACTATCAGAGTCTCAGGTACATCTTCTCGCAGAAGGACCTGAACCTGAGACAGCGATGATTGCTCGAGTTTCTCCAGGACTATGACTTTGAGATATTCTATACTCTTGGAAAGGGGAACATAGTAGCCGATGCTCTTAGCAGGAGGACGGGAATTCAGCTACTTGGGGAGGCGACAGAGCAGCTAGCCGCTTTGTAGATATCCTTCGTGGATAGCGATGGAGCAGCCTTTCTTCAGTCACTCACAGTCACTCCGACACTACTGTAGCAGGTCAGAGAGGCACAACGTGGGGACGCCGACTGTGAGACACGGCGTGCACAGGTATCCTCAGGAAAGGCACCTGATGGTTTCTCTTTAGGAGGAGGGAACAAAGTACTTTTCAAAGGACATACCTTTGTTCCAGTTGCTTTACTGGAGGAGGTGCTGAGAGAGTTTCACACTTCCCCTTTGGCAGTACATCCTGGAGTGGCGAAGATGTACCAGGACCTTAGACGACAGCACTGGTGGCCGGGTATGAAGAAGGCTATGGCAGAGTTCGTTTCTCGATGCCTCGCCTTCCAGCAGGTGAAGGCAGTGCACCAGGTACCAGCAGGCTTGGTACATCCCTTGGAGTTCCCGTAGTGCAAGTGATACAAAATATATATGGACTTCATGACTAGACTTCCACGTTCTTCCAGAGGTCACGACTCCATTTGGTGATTTTCGACTGACTCACCTTTTCGGCTCACTTCATACCCATTAGAGAGCAGGGCTCAATAAAGAGCATGAAATGCCTCTATGTTCATGAGATTTTACGGCTTCAGGGTGTGCCATCATCTATATTTTCCGATCGAGATGCTCGCTTTACTTCCCGGCATTGGAAGGGGTTGCAGGTGGTTTTCGGGACGCAGCTACGTCTGAGCACCGCCATTCACCCTCAGACGGATGGTCAGACAGAGATGACAATTCCGACTCTCAAGGACATGCTCCTTGCATGTGTCCTCGACTTTGGTCACAGCTGGGAGGACCACCTACCCTTGGTGGAGTTCGCGTACAACAAAAGATACCACTCCACAATCGGGATGGCACCAAAAGAGGTGTTGTACGGCCGACCTTAAGGTCACCCCTGTGCTGGACAGACCCTGGGAAGTCAGCAGTTGTGGGACCGGAGATGGTCCAGGCCATGACAAGGAAGGTCCAGGTCATCCAGGAGAGGATGAGGATAGCTCAGAGTCGCCATTAGTCTTATACTGACAGGAGGCGGAGGCCACTGGAGTTCGAGAATGGCGACCACGTCTTCTTGCGGGTCTCACCTCGACGTGGATTACAAAGATTTAGCTGAGGCGGAAATTTGTCTCTGCACTTAGTTGGACCATTCTAGGTCCTCAGTAGGATTGACGAGGTGGTTTATCACCTGGATCTACCACCTCAGTTGCACCGGGTGCACGGCGTCTTTCACGTATCTCGGGTGAGGAGATACGTGCACGACCCGACGCATATCATTGACCATGGGGAGCAGGACATAGATCATGGGGTGAATTTTGCGAAGGTTCCAATGGAGATCGAGGATCGATAGGAGCGGTTCCTACGTGTATAGTCGATTCCTCTAGTGCGCATCAGATGGCAGCACGTGAACTTCCAGGAGAGAATTTGGGAGCGGGAGGCTCAGATGCGTTCACAATACCCACATTTGTTTCCCTAAATTTTTATGTATCTTTACGGGGACGTAAATCCCTGAGGTGGGAGTAATATAAAGACCTTTAAAATTCAAGGGAAATTTTTTCTTAATTTTCTTTGGGATTTTACAAGAACGCGGTTTCTGACAGCACTTGATTCTGTGGCCTGGTGTGCCCAGAATTTCAATCCGAAGTTTAGCTTGGGTACGTTCAGTAAACGAACGAGCGTGTTTTCCTAACTTTTGAACCAGTTCTCGTAATAGAATTTCGAGGGCACTGATGAATTTGCAACGCCGATATTTTCTTAGGAACACCATTTCCGAGTTGCATTTTCACGGGAGGAGTTGTTAAAATTTGTGGATGTTAAAATAAAAATTGAGTTACAATTTTTATTTCATTCTAAGTGGTTTAACATTTGAGTGGACGTTGGGGTAACCACCCAACTTCCCAGGGGAGGTTATGAGAGTGGTGGGGCCCACATGAACCCCACCCCTTCATATTCCCTAACTCCTTCAACTCACCATTTAATTTGATAACTTATGTTAATTAAATAGGTGAGTTTAATTTGAACTTTTGAATTTCAAATGCTTAAGTCATGTTAATAAAATACGTGAAGTACTTATTTTATTTTTTTGGATCTTGTTGTGTGAGACATTGGGAGAAAAGGAAAATCTCTTGAAATTCTTCTTCCTCGATGAAGAAAATGAAGAACGTGAAGAACTCTGACCTCCGACGAAGGTCGACAAGAACGTCAGATCCTTGGATATAGATGACGCGCCACCGACGAATCATTTCTCCACGACACGACTCTCTCCTTCGGCGACGTCTTCTTCCGCGATGGTTATTTCCACGACGAACCCTTGCTCAACGAATTCGACGAGGTAGGGGTTTATTTAATTTGTTTGTTCGTGATTACATCTGTTGCTTTCTTCCTTCAAATTTGAACAGCCTGTTATCTCAATAACGGGAGGAGTTCGGACCGCACAAACACGGCTGACACTCCTCCCCCTTGTTGGTTGATTTTTGTTGCGGCTCGTGTAAGGCGGCGCAGTGCCGAAGCACTACGTGGGTAATGTTAAAGGAAGGGCGGAGAAGCGCGACACCATCACACTGCGTCATTGGAAATAAACTATTCTGTCGCGCCGTCGCGCCGCGCAAAAGAACCTCGAAGGAATCTCGAAGACACCCCAGCCAGAGCGGGGCCGCGGCGGAGGGGCGCGGTGCCGTCGCACAGTGCCAGACGGACCAGGCCGTGGAGGAGCAAGGACCGGAGGCCGGTTCCGGGCTGCCAGCGTCGGAGCAGGGGGACTGGTCTGTGCCGGTCCCATGGCGGCAGCAGCCAGCTGGCCGGTCAGGGGGAAATCCGGGGGTCCATAACCCCCAGTTGGCCAGCAATGCGGCCCCCATATGGGGCCGCAGTTACAACAAGCAGGGGGCAGCCCCCCCCCCCCCCCCGAGCCTCAACGCTCGGCCTTTTCGGCTGAGCCTCCTGGCCAGCGCGCCGGGCCGAGCCGCGCCAGCCGGGCCAAGCCGCACCCAAGCGGGCCGTACCTGGACCCGGGTCGGGTCCACCCGGTTTGGGCTGACCCAGAGGGTATCAGGCCAGATCGGACTGGGCCCAAACCCCCTAATACCGGACCCCTCACGGTCTTTTTCTCATAACATGGGTTTCGGACCTCTGATCGACGCACCTTCAGCTGCGATACGATCCTTGAATCGAGACGGTTGATTCCTTATATTACAATCAAGATTTTGGAGAACTTTAGGTTCGGCTGGGTTGGCTCGTACACGAAACCAACCGGGCCCTTGGAGCGGAAACACTTATAACATGAACTCCAAACGTCCGATTGACGTAACATCGACTCTGATGGATTCTTTGTAGTGAGACGGACCTTTTGGCTTACTCCGCTCGAGGTTTGGATGCAGTTGGCATATGGTCGGGTTGGTTTTGACATAAATACCAAACGGGCCCTAGGACGAAAAAGCAAATAATTCTCAGACCGGGCGTCCGATTGACGCGCCATCTGTGAGGTTGAGTTCCAATGGACGATACAGAACTTTTGGATAAATCAACTCCGGACTATCTGTCAGTTGATGTTTCATTCCCTCAGCTCGTGGAGCGGACCCTCCCGAATGAGCTTGCTGTGTGTGGGAACCCTAGAGCTGGCTGTGACTGTGACGACGATGACGACTGTACAGAAATCCTTCTGGATTTTATGACGAAGACTAAAGAACATAGTGATCCTACCTGGATCAGTGCTACCAATCCTGTGTGGCTCAGATCCTATGTGGGTCACCGCTCAGCGGTCATTTGTGGGTCAGCGCCTACAGATCCTGTGTGGGTCATTGCGGGGGTTAGTTATCTATCGATCCTTTGTGGGTCATTGCAGGGGTTAGTTACCTATCTATCCTTTGTTGGTAATTGTGGGGGTAGTTACCTATCCATCCTTTGTGGGTCATTGCGGGGGCTAGTTACCTATTGATCCTTTGTGGGTTATTACGGGGGTTAGTAACTATCGATCCTGTGTGGGTCCGATGGATTAGATGAATCAGTGGCCACATCTGATCATCTCTATCATCTTACGAATAAGTATATCTGTGTGAGCTGAATCATGACTTTCAATCCTTATCTTCAATAAGATTGACTTGATATCCTGTGTGGATTTACATTATGCTTTCCTGTGTGGATCAGGTTGTGATTTCCCGTGTGGACTGGGTTGTACTTGAGCTCAAATGTAATAACTGAGCGAGAAATGATGACTTAGGTATATGTATGGGCATATATCTAAGTAGTGTCGGATGATACTTCGTGACATTGTCTTTCCATTGGGGATTATCCTTTGTGGATTCTGGGAGACCTTCCGGAGGTCTTGAGACCCCTACTGGGTAGCTTATACTCACCCCTACATGGGCTATGCCCGCACTAGGTTGTATTGGTTAAAGACGACGGACAGTGATGATCGTGGTTGAGGCTTGCGGAGCAGGTCGGTACCTGGAGGTGGACCACTGGGTGGGACGTACTCAGAGCGGACGGCTGGATCCGAGGAGGTGTGGAGGCAATCTGTACGCAACCTTCATGTGGGACTTCCAGTGGACAGCTCGATGCTGTGGCTTTACATTTCAGTTGTTGTACTCCCTTTTTCAGTTGTACTTTACTTTCGGTTTGGGTTTGTATTCTGGCCCACTTACTTTTTCGCACTTACTGTTGTACCCAGTTTTTACTTAGTATTTACTTCTTCTTTCTTGATCTATGGTGTTTTTTTACTTTACAAAGGAAATGCCTTCCCTTTTTACCGGGAATTATGCCTTGGTGCAAGTCGCTAGCCCCTGGGCTATGGAAGGCTGTCTTGGGGTAGTCACGACACGGGCCCCAAGGACGGGTCGTGACAGTATCAGAGGAAAGGTTTAGTCATCCTTTGGAAACTAGGATGTGAGAACTTTAGTTAGATCCCTAGAGATATTTCTATGGTATGTCCACGGATGTCCCTAAGGTTAAGTATATGTATAGGTTATAGCCCTAGAATTAAGGTAATGATCTTAGAATTAAACCTAAGATGTTAGATATTGAAGGTACTCCCCCTTTATTATGTTATTTTCCGTACCATTATTTTTTCCTCTCACACTATTATTTTTGGGGTTTAGATGATGGCTGGAACCCAAAGGAACCATGTTGATCAATGCAATGGAAAAGTCAATGATGGTCCTCCTAAACAAACAAATGTTATGGGAGATGGAGTACAAAATCTTATTGCTATACTTACACAAGATCTGAATCATTCTGGACTTCCAAATGAGGTGAGAAGGGAACAATATTCTATTGAGTCCTTCTTGAGGCAACATCCACCTTCTTTCAGTGGGTATTCTGATCCACTTGTTACTGAACAATGGATCAGTTCCACTGAAAATATATTTTCAGTTCTTCAGTGTTCTGAACATGATATAGTCATCTTAGCAGTATATCATTTGGATGGTTAAGCTGATCAATGGTGGAATATTATCAAGAATACGATGCCAAGAGATGAAATTGAGTCCATGGAATGGGATGAGTTCAAGAACTTATTTTTCAATAAGTACTTCCCTCGTATTCTTTGAACAAAGATGGAGAAGTAGTTTCTTGAACTAATAAAAAAATTGATGAATCTGTTGGTGTATACGATGCGAATTTTACAAGTCTTGCAAGGTATGCATCTAGCTTTATCATCCAACCTGAAAGTAAAGTTGATCGATTCTTCAGTGTCTTAAAACCAAATCTTCGAAGGGCATTAGCTATAAGAGACTTCAGTAGCTACGATGAAATTGTGCGTTGTGCTATCATGGTAGAAATGGAAGTTGGTGTTACTTATCCATCTCATGGTTTTGACAAGAAATGAAAGATGGAGTTCAAGGAGAAATTTCACAATAATGATGAAAAGAAGATGAATGTTTCCTTATGCTAAAAGTGTGGAAAGAAGCATGGTGGAGATTGTCTTAAAGGGACTAGAAATGTTTTAAGGGTGGAAAAGAAGGCCATCGAGTAGCTGTGTGTCGATGTAATAGAAAAAGGGTTCCTAATGATGTGAATAAAGAATAGACTGCAGAGAATGTACCTCCAACATTTCAATGCTTCAAGTGCAAGGAAATGGGGAATTATGCTAATAAATGCCCTAATCCAAGGGTTAGTGATGAACGACATGAGCAACCACTTAAGGGAAAGGAAAAAGTGAAGTCAAATGTGATCACTATTGGCGATGTTGAATATGAAAACGATGTGGTGGAATGATTAAGTGTTTATGTAATGGGATTCCAAAAAAATGTTGTATATAGTATCGTGGAATATTGGAATATTTATGTATTGTTCTATTGTGGTTTCCAATAATTTTATGGTACTGGTAACCATGGATAGTGATTGAGATATTTTTTCAAAAAAGATGATATGTGCATAATGATGGGATAGGGAGAAAATGAAATGTTTAACTGTATTCATGATCTCATGACTGATATAATCAAATAGTTATATCATGGTTTGAGTATATAGAATTTTGGGGTTTTGGTATGTGGAAAGAGTTAAATTTTGACAGCACTCATGTTTTCACTAAGATTCAATGGGTATTCATTTTTCAAGAGAATACATGATTAAGGCATTTGAGTGTTTGGAATGTGACCAACAAGACATATCTTATGATATATGGGGATCAACAATGGTATTAACGTGCTTGTTATATGAAATCTCTGGTAATCGTTTTCACTATAATATGAGAGTGGACTGCAGTATTATGGATAAGCATAAATATTGGAATGGATTAAGTTGGACATAAGTTAGTATTGTTTAAGGATATCAGTTTTTTCGATATTATTGATGGGATGTTATAGTAATGTAGTTTTAGAAAAAGGACAACCTGCAGGATGGGAGACATCCCATCGCGTCGGAGAAGGCTGTGGGAATCGAACCCACAACCGATATGTGATTGGCCTTTGTCACCTACCACTGGCCTACAGGAAGTCCCTGTTTAGTAGAAACTAGTTTTATTATATTAAGAAGTATGATATATGAAGTATAAGTCCATTTTAGGAACCATATATGATTAATCTCACTATAGATGGACTTATGTATTTTTGATAACTTTTATAACCTTTTGTCTGAGACAGATGGAATGACCCATAATTCTATCACATGATCTGCTAACACTTCACGAATGACAAATTCAACTTCATTTCTTTAAGATATGAAGTGGAAATTGTCTAAAGAATGACCAACGGTGAGACTGTACCAAAATCAGCAAATTATTTCTTCTAATTCAAATTTCATCAACATTAGGGAAATGATCTTGAAAACCAAAAATGTTGTCCTAGTTCCATTATATCAGATGAATCAGATGGTACCTTAGATCATCTCAAATATATGGCTTTTTGATTGATGGAATTTTCATAGCCATGTTCTCTACCACTCTCCATCAGAACGTGATGGTTTGATTTTTCTTCCATATCCATATATTCACATATGTTCTCCTATATGGAAACCCAGTGATGAGTTTCTTTGGGTAATCGTTACATTTCATACTTCAGTTTTTAAAATTAAGTTTTAGTATTCCTTTTTACGATGTTTGTTTCTATAAATAGTAAACGATTTAAAACCCCGATGAATTTTGAGGGAGAAATTAATTTTAAGGGGGGTAGAATGTAACACCCCGAGATTTTATGAAAAAATATTCTTTTAATTTCATTGATGTCTTGTGTTGTAAGCTACAACAAGATTGCCTTGCGCTATACGCAACACCGTATGAGCATGCAGTATACACAACACTATTCATGGATCATGTTACACACAATTTTGATAGTAGTTATTCTATGAAACAATGAGTGTGTATATATATATATTCAATGTATAAATGAAATATGGTTGGATTCTATTATAAGAAACAACAGAGGAGTCTTGCAAAACACGCAACCCTCACTTGGCTTGCATTACACGCAATCGAGACCTTCCTCGATAGCGTGTGTTGTACGCAATACCAGGTTTCACTAAACAACGATATATTGTTATAATATTATTATGGACTAGCCGTTATGAATAATATTAACTACATTTTTAATTTTATAACATTATTATTCATCTTACATATTTTCAAGAACATGATATGAGAACTGAATAAATTTTTCAACTAAAATTAGTATTTTTTAAAAAAATGCAGTTTTGTCGCCTTTTGATGGCGCAACCACTTTAAAAATTTAATTGGGATAAATTTTTCATATTATTCGGATAACTGTCATATTTTGATGAATAGTAAAGACATGCTATATTTTAATTAAAAACAACTTATTTCATCGCAATAATTTATATAGATATATTATCTTTTTAATCGGTTTTAAAGAGTAATTATAATATATTTTTACCATTTAATACAATGTAGTTCATTGGAATTAATTTCCCTTTGAAATTGGATATAAACAAGTATCTATCTTTTGATTGTTTTTGTTTCATAAAAACACGCTATTTGTTTTGATAACATGAATTAAAATTAAAATTAATTAATGCAACTTATATTTTATGAATTTGAAAAAATAGACATCAATTTTGAATTCGGAATATAAAATAATTCTTTGGCTGAATTTTTGGTATTTTTCTGAAAAACTTCAAATTTCGATGAATAGTGAAACCACTTAGTGGTAGTTAAAAACTGACTTTTTTTAATTTAAATTAAATTTTACCACTTCTATGAATTGAATTTCAAAAATCGGAGAGACACTATTAATATCAAGGACTAAAATGTGGTTCAATAAGATGAAAATAATTTTTGATGAAGAGTAACTTTTTACTTTTATTTACCACGGTTAAAACTAAATTGGATAATTAAGGGTAAAAATGATATTATTATTACCCTAAAACATGTACTAATTATATTGGATAAGTTTAATTAGACCAAAAACAACCTTAGGAATAAAATATGACCATTTAGGCCCACTTGTATTAGATTAGGACATTTAATATTAATTTATATAAAGAAGGGTTAAAATAGTTAGAATCAAAGTTTAATAAGTAAATAATTTATAATATAGGAATATAAATAAGATAAATTCGACTATAAATAATTATTAGAACTATAAAGAGCTTTCCTACATAATGGTATTTTATTTATAATTTTTAGTCGTTAAATAATATAATTTTTCTATGACACAATGATGATGTAGTAATTATCTTAATAATGAAATATTGACATTATTGATGTTATAAATAACCAAATAAATCTAATTTGAGACTTTTTATGAATTTAAACAATTTTCTAGGTTAATATGACATGTTATTTGTGATTTAATTAAATTTTTTTGAACTAATCATTCTGTTAGGATATTCACAAAAATCAATTACCAAATAGTGTCAAAATTGACATTGAATATTTTTTAAAAACATATTATATTAGTAATTGTTATTTTATTCCTAAAAATATAAGGTTCGGTCAAATGACTTATATATGGTTATATATATTAATACTAATCAAATTGGGGTTCGTTTGGCTTGTTATAGTAAGTATATTAACCGTATAGTGTAAGAAAACAAGAAGACACGGTAAAAGTCAAATTATTTAACTTAAGGTTAAATCTAAATGATAAGTTTAAAATAGAAACCTAAACTTGTATAAATTCTATTGGATGAGAGGCCATTGACCCATAACCACATTATCTTTGAAATAAATCTATTTGGAGCTATTAAAAACCGAATATGACTTTATAATAGAATAATATTTTTAGATTTTCCAAAGGTGCCCCTCTCCTCCCTTATAAAAGGGCACCTCCTCCCTCTATTCCTCACACCACATTGAGCCTTCATGCTCGGAAAATCCCTGAAAAATTATCTTGTCCACCTCCATAGAAACATCCTAGAGGTTATGGTCTTCTTCAAAGAACAATTTTAGTGCACTAAGAGGAGGTCTCAAAGAGGCGCTTCAATTAAGAGGTAATGTATGTTACCGATTCTTTCAACTTTAGTTCTTCTTCCACTTCTTCATATTTAGTTGTTTCATTATGAAGTAATAACATCAGTATAACTCATATACTGATATGTTATTATAAGTATGAAACAACCCTATTTCACCATCTATCCATCCTACGGAAAACAAAATCACCACGCATGCGTATGTACGGAATACCGTCTTCACGTCGTGGTGTAATCTGTTTTTCCACCAACACCATACATGGATGGGTATAATGGTGTAAAGAATAACTATATATGGTTATTATAACATCATACTGACTCTGATATATTATACCATCTACTCGAATTCTATTCAATAATTATGGGAACAATATCATCGCTCGTGCGTACGTACGGACTACCGTCTCCACGACACGATGAGATTCATTCTCCATGTTAACCATACATGAATGATTATAAAGTTTATATAATGAATAATAATGAAATATAAGAAATAATAATGGTACTGGATTTATTTATATATATATGTGTGTATTTCATCTATTTAGTTTCATTCAATTAATTAAGGAAACGAAAACAGCGTTCATGCGTACGTACGGCCTACCGTCTTCATGAATGGTGTATATCATTCCTTTTATCGATCTATAATATATATGTATATGATAAATATATAATATATATAAATCATGTTTTAAATTATGGAATTATGTAAATCGGGATATATGTAATAGTATCAAGAATGACAACTCGAAACACATAAGATAAATGAAATGATTTTACCCAAAATGCTGCTTTAACATGGAATTTACAAAAGAACGGGTAATATAAAGTCATAAGTGAAACATATATGATATCATAAAAATGAATATGATTCTGTAATAATTCAATGACATTATTTAAATCATTATACAGGAGGTTTGGATACGTACAAAGCATATCGGACCTAAGATAAGGGATAATTGTGAAAATCTCATTTTTATCCGAGATTGCTTATTCATAAGTATTTACTGGGGTTATTGATATCATACATGTCCATGTTTTATAAAAGTGTATTCTTGTATGTTTAATTTCCTTTTTACCCATTTTACTTTTACTCCATGGTATGGAAGGAATATTTATTTTATTTACCCTACAATGTACTTTTTGACTTTTTCGACAAAAGTACGAGAAGAATGTTTTTTTAACGTATACAACATGAAAGGATTTTTACGGTTTTATAAAACCTTATTTTCATGAATCTTCCTTCAAAATATTTCATGTCTATTTTCAAAAAAATCATTTTATTTTAAAATTGCATGACATTTTGTGAAAAGAAAATGATTTTTATGAAAAAAGGATATTTTCCTCAAGAATTCATTTCAAGTGTTTTATCAAAACCATTTTCATCTAAGATGACATTATTTCACATGTTTATGTTTCAAGTATCATGTCTCTATGATTTACATGTTTTTACTTTATTAATGATGAAATTATATCCAATTTGTTTGTATGGATTACGTTATGATGGACTAATGTTTATGAAACCCATTTTTTTCTTGGGTTATGATGAATGATTTATGTTTATATTGTGGCACATGAAAGAATGATTTCAATATGAGATGGGTGGGACCTATATCTACATTCAATGCATTGGGTAAAGATTTATATCTCATGATATAGACATGGCTAGAATGGCAAGTTAAACCGGTTCAGTAATACATGACTGGAATGAGGAGTGAACTCGATTCCGAAAGGGACTTTGTCCACTAAGATGGCCTTAGCAGCAATTCCATGGCTACTATGTTAATCATATCATGTTCTTAATGGTTTCCACAATTACATGTTTTATTCCCATGCTAATTTATCATGATTAATGTTTCTTCATGATCTATGCCTTACGTACTCCCATATTTTATGTCATTTCTCAAGATTTTGATGTTTAGATTTTATACTCATGTATTTTTACATTCAAATGTCTAAGGACAGTTTTATGTTCTCTATGATTACCCTTACTAAGAATTTTAGCTCACCCCTTTTATGTTTTATTTTCCCCAAGAAATAAATAAATGTTTTAGGTAAGAAAAAAAGGGGGAAGATATTTATGGGAGATGTAGAAGATCTTTTACCATGAATAGAAGATTATATTCTGAGTTTCCCAAGACACTAAACTATTACGGTCCTTGTGTGTCTATTTCTGTTATGTATTAATTATTCTGCAAAAGTAATGTAATACCCATGTATGTCAAGCTTTGGGTCTCCACAATAATATTCTTCTCTAAAGGGATTTTTTTTTAATGGAAAAAATGTGATTGTTATTTTAATTTTTAAGTGGATATGGTAGAATGATTTCTAGAATGAAAAATAAATTTTTAATTCAAAAGGGGATTAAATATTAAATTTAACTAATTAAGAAAATGATGATTTTGTAAAGTGTATTCATGAATTTTTTTATGATGTTATTGTGGTTGTATTTTAGTTGAGATTTGATTAAGCTTCAGTTTTTTAGGTTTGTGTTGTTATATTAGCTTGGTGTTTGGTGGGAGATGTCATTTTTGGTTGATCTTTGGTTGGGTGTGGAATTTGTTTTGTATTATGTTGTTATTTAGACTATGGTACGTAGAAATGTCCCAGATGTTTCTTGTGTCATTTCGTATTTGGCCTTTCCTATACTCTTAATTTAGTGTTCTGATCAACTTCTTTTGCATTATTTCCTTTTTTTTGTCGTGATTGAGGTTTTTTAGAAGTAATGGACTGGATCGAGGTGGTCGAATTAAGTTTGAAGAACTCCTGAAGGGGTGAGCATTCAATATATTTTGAGTTTGTTTGGAGGACCGGCATTGGACTTGTGGGGGTGTTTGTTCGAGTAAAATTACATGGAGGGATGTCATGGGGAGTGTTTTAGGCCACTTTCATCTAGTTATTTTTTCCTGAATAGGTAAATGAAAGGATAGTGCCTAAGCTCATGGGATCTTAACAACTTCAAATAATGGTAAAGAGATATGTTTACTAGATTAAGAAGCTATTTTCATTTTCATCAGAGGTATTGTGAGAGGATTAGTTTGGGAAGTTGGGGGATGATTCATTTTCTATAGAGTTGGTTTCTGGAGCGTGGGACAATGGAAATCCAGTGTCTATTGTTGCTAATGAAGGTTCCCTAACTAGTGATAGGTGTGTGCTAGAGGAGCCTATTTTGGTAAGGTCACTTCATTAGGTATGATATTTATTTATTCATTTGTTTTCTTCCACTACTGTGGCCGATTCTGGAATTCAATGTCATCATATCACAATCCTCCAATATTATTTAATCGTTACTTTTTTTTGGATTTTCTAGATATGTTCTTTAGAAAGCATCACTCGAAGTGAACATTTTGATCTGAAGATGTCAATGCCTCTCTATGATATAGGAGATGCTTTAGTCAACAGGGCTCCAGCCACATACATCCGAGTGAAGCTTTCACACAGTTAGAAAATCACCACAGGAGCAAAAAATGGTGGTCAGGATTTTTTCTTCGGTGATGGAATGGGAAAATTTAATTATATGTTGTAGAATCTTCATCAATGAAGTTTATGTTTACTTTTAATATTCTTAGAGTCCTTTTCCATCATTATAGTATTTGTTTTTGAAACATCCCATTTTTTGTGGAATTTTTGGCGGCCTTCTCTCTTCTTAAAATAGAATAGTTTTTTTCATGCCTTATGGTTGTGAACACAACAAAATTTTTATCTTCATGGATTTGTTTTTGATCTTGGTTGTTCTCATTTTGGATATTCTTTCATCATATGGATGATATAAATCGTTGTTTTACTTGATTCTCACTTGGGGGGTTTTTCATTGGGGACCCTTGTTGTGGGTTTGGTCTATTTGGGATTTTTAGGTTTGGCCTGTGCTGTGGTTTCCCATTTGGTTTTGCATTGGTAGTTCTATAGTTGGAAATTACTAGAAGTTCCATGGTTTGACTAAGTTGGTTGTTTCTTAACTTTTAGGAAGACCCACCATGGATCTTGTTGTGGTTTCTTTTTTAATTGGTTGGAATCATATTATTTATTTTGGTAGAGAGAATCCTCCTCTTCCTCTATTGGTTCTTCTCATTATGGATTTCATTAGAGCTGGTAGGGTATGACTAGTATAATGAAAGGCCACATTGAGTTTTTGGTTTCATTAGCCTTGTTCAATTTTGAGATTTAGTCTGATTCCTCGTTTGAATGGATAAATATTTGGGAGTAGAATTTTTTTTGGTGGGTTGAATTTCCACACCCTGACATCAAAAATTTAATTGTTTTATCTATTTAAAAAATTTATACCCTCGTTTGTGATTGTGGGTTGTTCTGGGATAAATTTTAAAATTTTCTGGCAACGATGGGTCTGGTTCATGGGTCTTTCATGGTTAACAGTTCCTGTGTAGCAGTCATGCATGTGGATCTGTGACCGAGACAGTGCCTTTTGTCACAGCTAAAGAATGGTTTTCTAAACTGTGCATCTACATGTAGGTAACTGTGCAATGGTTCTTCTCCTAGGTAGTCACCAGTGCACAATTTAATCATTTTCTGGTAAACCATGTGTAATCTATGCATATTTCTCAAAAAAATTTTAAATTTTTTTCATTTGATTATATTTTTATTCTTTATTCTTTTTTTATTCCCTAATTTTTTCATTCTTTTTCCCCCCTCTTCCCCATGATCATTGTGAAATTCCCCTCCCTTCCTCCAATATTGGTGTGTACGAGCCCCCATGCAGATCTCACTTCATTTAGAGGAACCAAAGTATTTCATCTAGGTTCTCAATCGGTTCTTCAAGGTATGCTCTATCTTTCCTCACTTCATTCCATTCCAGCTGATTTCCCCTCTTCCTGTCACCTTGTTTGAATTGGCCAAACCCTAGAGTTAGGTTTAACTGATTTTCAGATTTTCCTTCAATATTAGGGTGTGGAAAGGTTCTCTCGAGACCCCTCCGTATGTATTCCAGTATCCTCTAAAGAAGGTGAAGCAGTTTTATTTGATTCATCTTGTTTCTACCATCTATGGTATGCTTTTTATTCCACTGTTATTTTCTCACCTTTCTCTTGGGTTCCTTTGGTGATTTAGGGTTCCTAGAAATTATTTTTAGGCCAATTAGTGACTCCTTGAAGTGTTGTAATCACATAAATAGGTATATATATATATATATATATATTATTTTTAGACATTTCCTCATGGAGAGGGGGATGTGTGAATTGGACTAAGGGATATATATATACATATATGAACTTATGTGTGTGAAATTGTGGGCTAATATTTACGGATAAATATATCAAGTGCCAATATGTTCGACTTGGTATGGTACCTTTATGAGGTAGGTTCTCTTTATTTGTTCATTTAATTTGAATTCTCTGATTCTTTATGATTTTTAAAAGTGTTTTTTTTTGTATAGAATATAAATATATATACCCATATATGTGTCTGGAAAAATTTCATTCACCACATAGAATTTGTTTTCCATTTATATACATAACATTTATAATTATATTTACAAGTTTTATTTAAATGTAATGTATCCTAAGTATTTTATAATTTTTTTCAAAAATATTCTTAGATTGTTATGTTTTTTTGGTAGAACATAAATTCTTCAGTTAAATTTGTTATCTAAAATATTTTTTACACCTCGATGTGCTGTTTGACAATTAATTGAAATTAATGCTCGTTTGGAACACTTTAAGGGAGATTTGTGTTTTTAACCTAGAATTATAAATGGCGTTGGAAAGTGATTTTTTGTCGAAAATGTAAATGCTAAAAAGGTACCTTGAAATGTTATAGAAAATGGATTGAAACTCATGTGATTCTTGACTTACATCTTCAGAACACTGGACCTTTGGATGGGATCCTCTTTAGTGGTTCTTGCACAGTGGTTGATGTACGAGAATGATTTTTTTGGTTTTTTGCCACATTATGCCAAGTGTTGTTATTTCAATTATTTTTAATATCATTGGATTCCTCAGCATCATCTAGCGGATCGAGTTATGGTTCTTTATCAATCTTGATTAGACAGGTTAGTACCCCTAGTTTATCTAAGATTTCATGTGGGATATGCCACTAGATTGGTCAATTTAGGGAATCCAGTTGGTTAATAACAATGGATTTTCACCATAAACCAGGATGTGGTTCCACACTAATTATGTGAATGCATTTCATCTAGGGATGTTTGGGAAACACCTATTTTTGCATTATTGTATATTCATGTTTATTTTTGTGTCAATTTTGGTTATTTGAAAACATGGAACCATTAAATTTTTTATTTCATATTAAAATTCCAATTCTAGTATTAATTTTATTTTAATGTAATTTATTTAATTGACTTATAATATTTTGTAAGTTACTTTTATAAAGTGAAATTAAAATGGGATTTTCATAACAGTGGCATCTTGTTACTTATTTGGATAAAATAGATGGAAATCTTATTTAAATATATCCTATTCTAAAACAAGAAAAAATGTATTTTACTTTAGATATTGGTCATATGGTTTTGTTTATCTTGGGAATTTATACTGAAAATTTCTAAGCACACGCATTCTCTATATTTTTAGTTTCACATTCATCCAGTTTTAGATCGATCACAAAAGTGAGATTAGTTCTGTGTTTGGGGGTGACCTATGAGGTCACATGGAGGAATATGAAGCAGTATATTTATTTCATTTATTATTTATTATTTTTTTCATTTTTTTTGTCTTTTGTTAATGGGAAAAATCATTCTGAACTGCTTTATTTTGATTCTCATCACTAGTTTCTAGCCCATGTGGATTAGGAATTCCTTTTAGAACTTTTCACGGATTGACTCAGCTAACCAATTCATGGTTGACCTGGGTTGGTTCATGAAACCAATAATGTTCCAATAACATCCTTACTTAATAAATTAACACTATTCGACTAAAAATGATTACGAATAGAATAGAATATCATAACTATCTATTCGAAAATATATAGAAATTTATTCAATAAAAAGTTATATTCTGAATAATATATCAACAATAAAGGAAACAATGTTATTCAAAAAAATGATAATTTATTTAGGGATGTATATTCAGTAATATTGTTGAAATATAATTTTATTTTTCTTTTTACACTATTCCAATTCTATAATTATTTGAAAATATAAATAATTCTTAATTAGTAAAAAATAAAAAAATTAGTGGTAAAATTACTATTATTCTACATTGAATAAATCTAATATAAAAAATGAACATTAATAATAGTATTTAATTTTAATTATAGATTTATATTTAACAATAAAAACATTGAAATTTTGTTTTCTCATTACATAAATAGAATAGTTATGTTTTTTTCCTGTGAATTTATTCTTTGAAGACAATATTTTAATTATATTAAAATATATTTGATCTTATTTTATTCGTTCAATTAATCAATTATTTTATTATTTATAAAATAATATATATTTTAGTTTAATTCAAATTTTAAAATAATTTTACTGAAGGGTGATGGTTTATTGCATTGTGAACCAAATAAAAATAAAGGATTTACTTCCCTACCATGTAGTGTATACAAAAGAACATTAACATTCGTACATATATTGAACGCATGGTTCAATATTATTTACTAATTCATTCATTAAAAATTCCACTATAAAGAACAAGAAGAATACAATTTTCAATTTTCTGATGTTATGAGGACGATTATCTCAATGTGTATCTTCCTAAAATAGATCACATAAAAATGAGAGAGAATTTCCAAATAGAGGTATCCAGAACATTCGGCGTGGGGATTAATTTTTTTTCATTAAAACCCTTTTATAATTCATTTTAACATTTAATTTAATGTGCCCCTCATAAATTCATACCAATTCCTGGTTTACAAAAAAAATATATACAGAGTCACATTTTATCAAATCTACTATGTCATCATCATATTGAAACCACACCACCATGGTTATTTACCTTACTCACTATGAAAATAATTTTATCTATTTTTCACTATTGTGTATGGAATTAAAAAATTTATAAATAATGTATTGAAATATACTAGTTCATAATCAAACACATGAGTAAATAATTTATACCTTATCTATTTTAAACACCCATTTTCAGAGAAACCATTGTGGCAAATTTTTCATCTTATTTCACATGTAATATATATTAATGCTTAAACTTGTAAAATAATTATTTATATATTAATAAATATTTATTATTCCACAATATTTAGATAGATTTTCAATTTTTTTTTAAAAAATAAAAGAATAATTATAAAATTCTAATATCAATAGATTAATTGTATAATTTCTCTAAGGTTGTTAAATATCAAAAAAATAAAATTTTAAATTTTTAAGGAATCATTCAGTTAAAACATAAAATTGGGGTTTTCCTTGATAAAAAAATATTGGACCACTATATCCTTCACACAATAAATCATTTTTTCCCTAATGGGAAAAAGAGATCTTCTAGTCAAAAAACTCATAAAACAACCATTAAAAAACTCATCCTTACATGATCCTAATCTTCTTATAGAAGTATATGTTCTATGTGAAGAAAATAAATAAAAAATGAAGGAAATAATAATTTCATTCATATAACCCCTAACAGACCTTCCCTAATATAGAATAACATGAATAGGTCTATCAATTGTGGCTTTTATCTAAAATCATATTCTTTAAAGCATATGATTTCATCATGAGAGTCTCATCAGACCACAACACCCATTACCATTTCCTTAGAAAAGGTCATCCAAATCTATGAAAAAAAGTGAAATCTATAGCCTCCAACATCAAAAATGTTAATAGTTCATTACATAGTATAATTTTAGTTGAGAAATTATGGACCATAGTTTTAAATGTTCCCCAACTTTATTTCATATGGGAATAGACTATATTAATCATATTCCTATGTAATGAAAAAAAACTATTATTTCAATGCATATGGTTGAAATGATATTTCTCTATAAATATATTATTTGTTGATTGAAACGCTCAAGAGGGGGAAAATTAAGATTCCAAAAAAATGACTATTTTTTATATTTTTCGAATTAATGAAATTCAAGAAGATGTTAGTTATCAAGAGTTTTATGTATATATAATGTAATGTTTTGAAATAAATTATCTAAGATAAAAATAGATACCAAATTAAAACTAATTAAATTAGTCTCACATTGAAAATATTATACTCACAAAGGATAATAAACAAATATGTTTTATTAATAAATTATAATATTCAGTTTTTTCATTTTAAAAACGTTTTTTTAAATTATTTAGTAAAAAAAGGAGTGATATAAAAAAACAAACAATATAATTTAAATACTTTGAATTCATTTCCTTGATGGGACCTAACCCCCTCAATATAATATAATTACATTAAAAAAAATTTTATAACTAAAGAAAATACATAACCTCGTTTGTATTTACTGATCCCTAACCTATATTGAGATATGGGAAGCTAACCATACAGATACAATGCAATATAATTAACAAGACTATTCACTATTGTTTGTGGGAAAAATATTAAATGAATAATTGAAAGAGTATCAATGTAATATTCCTTACTGTATATGATATTTTGTTAAATAAAATTACAACAAAAAAATTAAAACTCTAATGTATATATAAATTGAGAGAGACAATACAAAATGATTATATATTCAACGAAACACTTCTCTAAGTATGTTCAATTGGTTATTATTTTCATGTTTCTTTTATGATCATAAAATATGTTTAGATACAATATGCACAGTCATATAATAATTCTATCATTTATGTAATGTAATTTAGAAAAGAGTAAGTCATGGGGCATGTAGTAAGTGTAATAAAAATATCAATATAGCCTTAACTTTTCCATTGGGAGGATTCATCATGTTTATATAATACTATTTTCTATATAGACAATGGAAGACAGTCGTCTGTCATATCCAAAAACTGGAAATTCTCATCAATAATTCCACTTTCCTTAAGTGCCAAAATATAGAAATTGGATATGTAAGCATGAAATGTAAACACTCACATTCGTTCATAGTTTATGATTTTGAATTAAATAGGTTTATATAACATTAAGTTTAGTCCCTATAAAAATGTGTTTAGTTGAACACTTTCAGTCGATGTAGGACATTGAGGTCTATATATAATTTTTTATGTGACATATATGACATGACTTCAGTTCACATGTGTTCAATTGTAACAACAGTCGGTCATTCGAAGACATCAATGTTTTTAAACTATTTTGGATATAAATGCATGGTTAACTAATTCTTCTTCATGAATTTGAATATTTTCTTCATTTGGTTGCTTTAGTACTATGAATCTTTTTCGTTATATAGTATATAATTTAATATGATTGGAATATTTATTTTTATATATTTATGGAATTGATAAATTTCCACACTATTTATCTACACATACTTGGGATCCATCCAGAAAAATTAGTAACTACTTTACTACATTATTTTCATTGATCAACATGGAAAATTAACCTTCCAATTCATTTTTGGACATTGAAATTTTTTCACACACCCTTGATACATTAGTTTTGTAGTATATTTACTACAGCAAATGGTAAATGAACTGAAACTTATGGTTGATCTAATAATTTACAATTTTGAATGAAAATATTGTTAATTTTTTTACATCATATAAATTAGTATAATATTAATAATCATGATTGGGATCACATAAAAATGGAAATGTTGAACTAAGACAATAATCCCCTCCATTTTTATGATCTCACCTCATAAATGGAATCTTTTAAAATTTAAAAAAACAATTCTTAAATATTAATTTTTTTTAATAATTAAACATTGAATCAATTATATGATGGGTTTCTAGATCACTAAACATAGTTTATTACCATTAATCCCCCCTTTTTGAATTTTAAAATGTTTTCTATAAATACAATAAATGAATTAATTGAACAGTAAATAATTATTAGATTTAAGAGAAAGAAATAATATCATATTATTCAATCTTATTAGTGAATATAAATTTAAAAAATGTATGAAAATCTAAAAAACATTGTGTCTATAATAGGAAATAGAATAAGAATTTGATTAATTTCAGTCATGGATACTGGATAAATAAGATCATTGTTTATAAAATGATAAGGCTTTGTTGTCATGTTGGGAATAAGAGAAGATTCATCAAGATAATGCTTTGAGAAACTAGCATGAGATGTCATACTTCATGAATTTTTTTGTAACCAAATTTTTTTAGTTGGTGTTGTAGTGGTAGGTCCTAGAAAACTAAAGATAAATCCTTTACAATTAGTTTTATATGATTATAACATGGAATCACTAATACAGTTTTAGAAATAAATAGATAGAGACGCACCAACCTCTGGATGTAAACTAAGGATTGAGAGGTATGATCCATAGGCTCAAAAAATCCAATTTTTCAATAAAATATAATGAAAATTACTATTTTTTACATAACATTACATGATTGTTTCAGAATTAAAAATTAGAAGACAAGACAAGGATCGTAAAGTCTAGTGTCTTTGAAGACATTGTTAAAAAAAATTAAAATATAAAACATTTCTTAATTAAATATTAAAATACTACTCCCAACTTCCATTGTGCTCAAACATCTTCATAGGATAACCTGGGGAGAACATGAAAAAGGGATGACCTCATTGACCAGTAAGGTAATATATATTAAAATAAAGCATTTTCACATGGTTTAGAAGGCATTACATAATGGTATAAAAAGACATGGAACATTTGGAATCATAAAATATAACCATGGGATCCTATAAACAATGAGTCATAGAAATGTGGATGAAATATAAAATATGACATTAGAAAATTCAATGTTTATAGCCCATAGAGGAGTACAAGTCATGGTTAACCACTAATACTTTTACACATTGTAGCATGAGTTAAGGCTAAACGCCAAGATCATTGAGCATAACAACTTTTGACACTCAACTTTACCCAATGAATTACCAGAACTATCTAGATGCACCCATCATAACATTTTCATGAATATTATTTCCACATATAGAATCATTCATTATCAATCATATAAAAACATAAGGGTGCCTATGAAATGATGTGGGTATCATAATCATGTCCTAAAGAATAATAGATGGGTGTACCATACAGGTGTCAATGAAAAAAAATAATTAAAACCTACAAGGTAATTGATAAGGTAAACTAGGCACATGTCATGTTAAGTGATTTCAAATAGACGTGACAACATTTAAGTAGAGTATTTAATAATTTTTAGCATTAAAACATTTTAGTGAAGTTTTAAGAAAAATAATAAAGAAAATTAAAAATTAAAAATTGAATAATCTTTTGTATAAAACAATATGTTAACCAAGAAGGATTTAATAATAAAAATTATGATTTTATAAAAACAATGGTGGTATAAAATAGATTATAGTGTGCACTTGGTAATGGGTATGAATTCGAGAAGTTCCCTTAAAATTGGTTTTCTTATCAAGAAGCATTGAGGAGGGAATCATTTTGAGGAAAATATATCCCCAAAGGAGAATAATGAATTGATATTGATACATGAGTTTATAGTATGTATAGATAATTTATAATAGTTTCATTAATTAACAGATAAATTAATTTGGGTAAAAAATATTGAGAAACCCAAAGGAATAATGGAGGTTTAGGTAGAATACCTTACCTAAAGTCTGATGGTGTTCTATACTTGAAACTAATGACTTGAATAATACAATTAGGTTCAATGATTAATAAATACAGAACTTCTATTAAAATTAATTAATTTATTATAAGATTTTTTGAGTTCATTTGTTTCATTTTTTAATTTCTTTTAAGGTTAATTTCTTTGTTTAGGTCTGTTTGTTTCAGGATCAGTTTACATATATACAAGAACGGATAATCATGTAAAATGATGATGGTTTTATAGAATTGGAGTTATATTTTATTATTGAACATAAATAAGGTTAAATTGTTATGAATTTCATTTTGTTACTTTGTGTGAAGATAAATCATTATACAAATCTTTAGTGATAACCTTTTCGGTTAAGGTGGTTTTTTATCACAACAAACACATTTTGTTTCATAAATCAGTACCTTGTGTTCTTAAATATTACCGAACCATAGATGAGAAATAAAATAAATTATAGTCGTGTTTAACCATAACAATGGTATCATGACCAGAATGAAATATGGCAATGGTAATTGAAAAACCATCTTCCTTTAATTTGGTAAATTAATACATCTCGAATGCTGTTTTTACTACTTGTACATAAAAGTGTAAAAAATATAAAATAATAAATTATTGCATTATCATAAAAATATTACAGTAAATATATGGTACTGCAGTTTTCTTAACATTTGGATGAGTAGATGTAAGGATGGAAAAGAAAACAAAGTACTTGAAAAGAAAGTAAAATAATGGAAAAGAGGAATTCACCTCATTAATTAATCATCATTGAGAGCCTCTTGAGGGGACATGATTTGATTTTTTGAGAAGTGAAAGGGATTATGGACATGGGGGAGGAGCATGGGTAGATATTTGATCTGATTTTAGACAAGTCACAAGGTTTTATAGGAATGAAGTGAAGAGGGGGTGATTGTGCTTTTTATAGTGGAGGAGAGGAGGGGTTTTTCAGTATTTTGTTTATTAATTTATTATTTTTCTCAAAATAAGAAATAGTGATGAATCCATTACCAAAAGTATTAATAAGTGAATTTGAGTTCTAACCAATGACCATTTACATAATACATGACTCAATAATGATGCATAAATTAATTTATTTAGCATTTATTATAAATTATAATATTTAACTATTCACATAAAATTCAAGTTTTTTAGAAAAATACCAAAATTTATCCCTAACCATTTTTTGACATGTAGAATAAAAAAATGAACTCCAATTTATGAAAATAATTTTTAAATATGGGAAATTTAATTTAAAAAAAATCATTACATACTTGAAAAATTCATATTTTTTAATTATAACAAATTTTATAATCCTTTTAAAAATTAACTAAGGTCTTGTAATATTATCGTATAATCGTAAGACATCAAAACAATAATTCTTGAATCAATTCTATGAAAATAAATTTTCTTTTTTAATTAATTAATAATCATAATTTTTAAATAAATATTAATGACTTATAAAATTTCCAACACTATCATATTTTCACTTATAAGGTAGATAAATTCTATTTATACTTTCATTAGTACAGTTAATATTTACTTGGTTGATTTTTTATTCACAAGGGTCATATTACTATTCATAAGGATATTTTTTATATTCATATGGGCTTGTTAATATTCACCAAAAATATTATGTTTGTCTTATCAGACTCTACACATCGTACTGATCGCAACTGTGTATGTCAGATTATTGGAGATTCAAATCCCAAAAGATACAATATTATGTTTAATGGTCAAATAGTACTTATTATTTCATTGTGTTTTGATATTATGTGATTATATTACATAATTATAAGAAGATAATTTCCATTGATTAAACTTTGGGTCATTAAATAAAAATTATATCAAAAATAGGATTTAGATAATTTAAATGGTAATCATATTTTATGAGAACTTTTTTCAAATGAGGCATCTTAATATCAATATCCAAAATAATAAAAGAATAATTCAAGTCACCCTTAGTTAAAATACTTAATATATAATACCCAATGGTTGTTTAAAAGGTATTTAGATATTTTCCAATAAGTTTAGAATTATCCCTCGCAAAATATTAAACAATATCATCTTCTATTTCATATATGGATTTCAAATTTTCTTATGTGTATAAAAACAAAATCTATATAATTTTTCTCCCATCCCTTCTGATCTCCCTTATCATGTATTCATTAATATATGATGAAATGGTTGGTTCATAATATATATTATAAATAAGAGGTTCTATCTAGGAATAATCCTTCAAAAATAGACTAATACAGTTATGATATTGACCCCCCAAAAAATATTATATATTAATTTTATGAACAGAAAATTGTGCATTCCCCTTTGATTTTATTTTTCCACGAGATCCATCATGTAGAATTGACTTAAAATGATTTGATGCATAATTGATTTAATACCCATATAAAATAAATAGGATTAAAAAGATTCAAAACTACTTCCAATATCTAAATATACATACTTTTACACTTTTAAAAGGTTGGGTTTGAACACCTTCAAATCATATTTTTACACAAATGATAAAGATAAATAATGATGATAAGGACATATATATATAGGAGTGGACATACTAACATCCTGAATATCCTATTATAAATTAGTTATTATTTCTCTCTATATAGATTAATCATATACAGTTAAAACACATTAAGGATCAGACATTAAAATAATTTTTATTTGAATAGACTTCGTAGGGGTTGGTCCAAATATATCACCAAGAACATGTTCAATAGTTTCATCCAAAACCATTTGTTCCTCAGGTTCCCTTGAATAAAGATATGGTTTCTCAATAATTTATTCTAAATTAATTTGTTCTCCTTAGGATTCTTAATTCATTACAAGAATTACTATATAAGAAAATCCAACCAAATCATGAGGACTACATCCACCATCATGATCATCATCATTTTATGAATCAATGTAGTTAATACATAATATAAATGATTTGGGGGAATTGCCCCAATAGAATTTTGTGTAGAAAATAATGGTTATACACTTCCTCATTAACTAGTGGATTTAGTTTCTCAATTCAATCCACTCAATGAAACACATCCTCACTAGATTCATCCCCTTTGAAAATATAAATAGTCCTTATATTAATATCATTCCTGGATTGTTAGGTTATTATAGAATCACCCACAAATTGTTCATATGTTTATGGTACAGACCCATGAGGCTCAATAGTTA
Organism: Viscum album; assembly: GCA_963277665.1. Lineage (NCBI taxonomy): Eukaryota > Viridiplantae > Streptophyta > Magnoliopsida > Santalales > Viscaceae > Viscum > Viscum album. The sequence continues at coordinate 383,954,901 of OY728163.1, read as the reverse complement.
TATTATAAACAAAACTAGATGAATGAAAATTCACTAATTTAGGTAAAGAAACATCTAATAACTGGTGATAAAAAACTATTTTCAACTAATAATATAACTAATTATTCCCTACACACATCCAAATCATCCTTTGAAGAATATTCTATAAATTCATCAAGCTCTATAATGATGATATATTTTATTGTTATCCTCACAAAATTTTCATTGGATTATAAATTTCACTCAACTTCTCAATTTTAGAAATCCATAAATTCCTCCATGATTTATAACTAATGTTTATCGTTTTTCAAATTGTATGATTGAGACACATTCCATTCTAAAGAGATATAATCCTCTGAATCATATTAAATTCCTTTTACCTCAAAAAAATTTAGTATTAATGATGGGTTGGGAGGGATTTAAACATATAATAGGGATTACAAGACTATTACATGTGCCTCATTAGGGAAATAATATTACTTATCCTTACACTATTCGTTAATAGATATAAAAATTAAATGATCTCATTTCCTCAAAATCTAAAATATCCTTTCTATGGGAAGATTTGATGTTGAATTAACTTAATAAAAAAGCTAAAAACTCCATCCAACACCATATAATTCAATATCCTTTAGTTCCCATCTCCAGTTATCTCTCAAATACCATCTTCAATTTTTGAAGACAAATGAACAATGACGTAATACTTCTTTCAATCCTCAAATACACCTTCTTAATGAATCATAAAAAAAATTCCACACTAATTTAATAGGAACACAAAATATTATTAATTTACTAAGTTTATGATGAAATAGTATTTTATATTCGATATCAGACATGTAGTTAAAATAAAAATCCTTAACAAATAAATAAAAGAACATGAATCCATTTTATTAAACAATCCAATTCATCCCTGATAGTGAATCACATTCAACAAAATTATTGTTCCCAATTTAAACCATTATGAATCAACATATTTATCTTTAATTATCATTAAATTTGAAATATAAGAGTTTTATAGCTCAAATGAAACACTTAATAATTAGTTTACTTTCTTTATAGGACATTGTACATTACGAGTAGAAAAATAAAATGATCCCATTACATGATGCATCATGGAAATGGTTCAAGATGTCAAAGGATAAAAAATAAATAGTTTGGATAATGTAGGTAGAAAATAGTGATTATCAAGGATTAGAGAGAATCTCATTTAAATTTGTATATGGTGATTTAATGTCATTTTAAAGGAAACTATAGGAAAAAAACTAAATTGGACAAAAAATAAGAACATGGATTGAATTTTAAAATTATTTAAAGGAAGTCATAATAGATGTAATGAACATATGACTTACCATATGGTCTCTTAATATAGTCATGGTAGTTTTAACTAACACCTGACTAAAATTATGTCAGATCTGATAGTGTTGGTTTTATGATATATATGGTCATTTAGGACACAAAAAATTTATTTCATAAAACATATTTATTAAAAATAAACATAAATCATGAATAGATAATTATTCCTACTTATTTTTTTGTTTTATTAAGTATATATGTAATCAAAAGACTTTTAAAATATTAGAAATATGTTTTTCTATGAAAATAAATTTATTAGTTATATCATCCTCAAAATGATATTTCAAAAACATTTCTCTTATAATAATTTTTTCACACAGTGTGAAGTAGGGTCCTTTTATATATTAGTACCAATTTCATAGTCATTGTTTAAAGGTACGCATCAAAATTTAAATCCCCAGTCTAGTAATTTTTGTTTTATTCACATAATCTATTCAGAAAATTACTTGAATATATGTAATTATAATTAACTATAGTCAATGAAACTATATTCTACTTTTAATACACTAAGATACCAGATAGTATTATAAATGTGACATGTTCATGTGGTTATATATCTACCCAAACAACATTCACAAAAACCATATTCTGAATATCTAAATAATTAAATTATATGTCCTCTAAGGTAGAAGATACCAAAATTAGTTATATTATTTATGGATTTAAACTTCCTTTTAATAGAAATGGAATTATACTTCCCCTGGTTTTTGAAACGATAATTGACTTTCAAACAGAACACATAAAATCAGGCCGACTAGCGGTTAATTTTTGTAAATATCTATCATAAATCTATAAATAGATTGGTCAACTAATTTCCCTATTTTATCCATGTATATATTATATGTAGTTTTAATAATAGTATCAAATTTTTATTTTTTCTCATGTCAAAACATTTTAAAATATATATTCTATATTTTCATTAGTTTAAAATAACAACATCTTTATTTTTAAAAAATATGAATTCCATGAATAATATGACCATATTTGAGTTAACTCCTAACATCAATTTGATACAGTTTAAAATTTTGATGTACTATATAATCTTGAGGTATTATAATGGATTCAAGTCTAAATATTGGAAAAATGTATTGTATTAATAAACTTATTATTTTGGGTATCACCTTGTTCAAAAAGTTTTCTTTTTTTAATAATAGTTCTTGATTAACAAACTGTATTTAAAAACACCCATTTTGTTTCAATATCAATTTCGTCTTTGCGTCTCAGAAATAAATCACAGACATTCTTTTGTACAAATTGTTACAATTATTATTGTGTTTATATTACCCATTGATCGTCACTACTTTATTTTGTAAGTTTACAAAGTTATTTATGAGTCATGTATGACTGATGTTCACCCTTATTTATAAGAGATGATCTAGGTTTAGTACTGCTATGAGGATCACCTGCAAATGAAGAAATTTTTTTATACTTAGCATTTCTAATTGTTCATAGAATTGATGTTATTACCATACCTGACTAATATAAATGTTTAGGGTTGTATTTTAAGTATCAATTAAAAATATTGTCATGAAAATGGCAACATGGTTAGGGGGATTTTAGAAATTAGTAAAATTTTGATTAAACCTATCATTCTTAGGTCAAATTAAATAAAAATGTAGTTCCAGAGGATTAGACTCATAAAAAGTGAAATGAATTGAAATTTCCATAATATTTTTTATTCTATTAATGACACTATAATACTTACAATATAATTTATAACCTAAAAAATCCTTTCTCATGGTAATGTGAAAATTTGTCCAAATTCATTAATAAATTATGAATAAATACTTTATAGTAAAAATATTGGAGTAATTGATCTTTGGTGTTATACTATTCCATAATTCATTAAGAGTCGTCATTAAAGGGTGTCTTATCATAACATTTTTAATTATATAAAAATTATTATTAATATAATATTCCCAATATAAAATAGGTATTCCATACTCACTATTAGTAATTGGGGTAATTTCATAGAGAGGCTATTTCTTCTTTTAAATGCCCATTTTTTTACTTCTCGAAGGTCTAAAATAATTATGACTAAAAATAAATTTTGAATATAATTACTCAATTTATTGAATAAAAAATTTATCTGCATCATCACATTTATATTTTATATTGGTATTCTCAATATTATATTCTACTTTTTTCATTCCTTTCATAATAGGAAGAAGCATCCCTTTAGTGAGATACAAAAATACCCATTTAAATCATGACTAGTCTACAAAAATGATATAATTGTACTGAATTACATATAGAAAGGTATCTTTAAGAGGTCAAAATATGTCTATGTAGACCCATTATAATGTTCAATAAGTATAAACCACTTTTACTGGATTGAAATAGAAGTGGTGTTTTATTTAAATTTTATAGTGATTAATCACATTTCCTTTTAGGAAAACAAGTTTGTGTATATCCCTGACTATGATATTTCTAGTAATATTCCTATCAGATTGAAAATTTTAATTTCCGGGTCTCATATAGAATTTATAAGATTAATTTTGAGAATAAGATAACTATGAAACTATTTTTGAATAGAGAGAATGTAAATATTTAACATAAACATTATAGTTTCCTAACATAGTAATAACTATAAGATGATTATAATCAAAAAAATTATACCTATTATTATAATAGATAGATAATATTGATCACTACATAATCGGTAAATACTTTATAAGATATAAATTATCCCATAAATATATAAATCATTATAAATTTGAGGAATTTAAGTGTTACTAATTTATCTCAGATAAATTATTTCCCACTAATATTGTCAATAAATGTGACATGTCTACCATGAAAGTTCACCAATTATTTCCATTATGATTAGTCACCAACAATAACCCTAGAAACTAAACTACCATGTTGTAATATATTCATATAGGAAATAATTATGATGTTTAGCTATTCAAAATTATCACGAAAATGATTCTAGTTCCCACACATTTTTGTTTCATGAAAAGATAGCGAATAAATAATTCAGCATCCCATTTTTTTATATTTTTGTTAATAGTAGGAATAAAGGGATTGAAAAAGTCATAATATAATAAAAAATGTGGGGCGCCCCATATCTTAACATTCATTTATAATTCCAACCAAAATAATTTCAAATATAAAAAAAACAATCCATGTAAAACATTAATTATATCACAATTTATGCCATGTCAATTTTGTTATGAACCATTTGATTTGAAACTGTATTTTTTAGTATATACATATCATTATCAAAATATACCACATAATTTAGGATTTTTTTCATTGTGAAATTTCAAACTCATATTATCTTTCAATATTTTGGAATTATTTTATATTTAATAGAATAATTTTTTTTATCGCATATACATAAATAATGAATTATCATCACACTATTAAAGTTATTCTTTAGCTCATTCATAGTTTCTCCAAGAATATATTTATACTCATATAATTATTCACTATCCATTTAATATTATTTTTTAAATATAATTCATAGATGTTTTATTAGTAGATTATACTATAGATTAAATGTCCATGTAACATAGATTATGTTGTTTATTTGAATTTCCTTTTCTGAATCATTTGAGTTATCCTTATAAACACTCAAGGTTTCCTTCATCACTGGATTTTTTCTCTATTATTATGGTATATCATTTTATACTTATGATTGGAGATATTTTTTTTATGTCATAATCATGTTTAAACTAATAGATTGTAACTTCTCTAGATGATTTATCCCTTTTAATGATTTTTTTCTTTTCAAGTTATCCATGATAATTATATTTTCCATTTTATTTTATTCATGTATAAATTTTTAAATCTATTAGCTTAATGACCTAACTTTTCATGGATTTTTAAATTTTGTTTATGTCAAAAATAATTTGAATTATTTATTATGTTCATCAATATTAACATATATTTCAGGAATGGAATATATTTGTTCATGGTTTAACATAATTTTTATCACCATTATATTCTTCAACATACATCATCAGTCAACTCACTAGCTCCTCGACTTGAATTTTTTTATGTTACATCATTCTTCAATGGAAATTTTTTTGTTTCATTATTTTCTAGGTAGATTTATTGTAATTTTCATCATTTAACTTTTTTACTCAATGGAATATCCATGTGAAGTATTTATTTTAATGATCTCATTGAAACCTAAATAAATTTATACTTTTTTATTAGGTTTAAATATAAAATAATCATATTTAGTACTTTAATAAGTCATGTTCATTTCAATAACGTTTCAATGGATTCCTAATACAGAACTAAGGTATCCCATCATATTTAAATAGTAATACATGTTGATATGTGACTAAATTCATCTTCCCCTAATACCAAAAAATATAATTCATTTCATTATAATCAATGTTACACCTTTCCTTACTACCAAACCTCTAATTTTTACAAGGTTTTTTCATTACTCATTTTTTTCATAAAAGGTAACGAAAATATCCAAGCTCTTGCTTCCAAAATATATTATCATATTAAAATTTCTTTTCCCCCAATTATTTCGATTAAATAATATGTTTTATTAGTAGTATTTCAATCATGTTAGTAAGTATACATATAGATATAATAATAAATTAAAATTAATGATTATATTTCCCGAAGAACAAGAACATATTAAAATAGAAATTTAAGACAAAACTAAGTAATTATAGAGATATTGAAATACATATCTCTAATAAAAAAATATTGGTTCAAGTAGAAAGATCATGTGGGGGTTAATTGATAATCAAATAAAAGTTTTATTTTTCATGTAACAAATATCCCAAATGTTAATAAATGAATAAATTAAGAAATATAGTTGGTATAAAAAAATTTTTGTTTTAAATTAAATAATAAATGGTAAAGATCGGTACCTACTTTAAAAAATGAAATTTTATGAAATTATATATTATCCTACATGTACAAAAAATAATTTCATCCCTAGTAACTACATACTACCAGGGTTTTGATTTGAAAATAGGGTATTAAAATACATCATAAAAAGTATAGCAGTGAAAGAAATCAATAAAACACAATGTAGAACGTTAAGACAAGAGATTTAGTGACATGACAAAGCATATCCCCATCCACTTAATAGTAATAAAATATAATGTATGTTAATTAAAAAATAAAATATTGATTCACAAAATAGACTAGGTGAATTACTCTAAAACCTGGATCTGGTTACAACAAGACAATAGCATGTAGGCAGTACAAGGTAATCACTAATCTTCTTGAATAGTAATTCATTGGAGTTAAATGTGATATAAGGGAATGAGATTAATCATTATTGAAGTAAATAATATTGTGATAAATAATTTTATAAAATAAAAACATTAATCTTTAATGTAAATTGAAGCACATGAACTGAAGAATAATGAATAATTTGATGCATGACTTCTCTAATCATTAGTGATTGATCATTAAGGATATTTTCTCCTTATATAATTATCTAATAAGTTTGTGAGAAAGAGTTTTAGTAATTTTTCCTTTTTATTATACCTTTCACTATTTTGTGTAAAAAATATATTTTATATATGGAAGGAAGTGTATGAATAATATAAAAACCATACTACTTTTTCAATTGTAATGGTTCCTCGTATTTATAGAATCTTTTTTTCCAAGTAGTCATTTGATGATAATCATCTCATGAATCCACATAAAAAAAATATCAAATGATCCATCACTTTTATTAGATATTTTAATATATCGAATAGATTTATAGTCATGAATGATCATAACTCATTTATGATCCTAGTTGGGAATGAGTTCTTATTTCATATTTATGTGATTTTAGATATTGTCATTGCCATCAAAGCATCTTATTTAAACCCATTGTTTTTATATAAGAATTTTTTTCAATATAGGATTTTATAATGAGGATGTATCATTGCAAATTCATTCCAAATGTGGTTTATTGGGACAATGTGTGGGTGATATAATACATAAATTGAATTCTTCAATGGTTGATTGACAGGGACAGTTGATAGAAGATTACAAATGTGGTGAATTATTTCGTTAAAGTGGTATCTTGGATAATTTGAAAACCTTTTAATCTATTTAGCAGTACTGAATTTTTCAATTGTAATATTTTTTTCCTATCATGTGATCAATATCATTCCTCATAGTCAATACATAGTATCATACTATTGATATGAAACATAGAATTGTTTTGTAATATACTTCATGCGGTCAGTCATCGCGTTCGGTTATCCATGTTTTTTATTTTAAGAAGATGAAAATATTATCATTCTCACAAAATATTATTCATGAGTTTGATACATTGCAACACATCATAAATCTGTTATAACTTATTACCATTCCAAAAATTAGTATTCAAAAATAGAGAAATTGTTTTCTATCATACAACATATAAATCATTACAATAAAAAATGACATGATTTGATATAATAAAAAATGAATGGAGGGACAAATCTAATAATACCTTCCTCCAACATCAATGAGGATTTTAGCTCCATGCCATGACCTCCAATCATAACTACATTCTCCATGGAAAATTATCCAATTTCATTTCCTTCACATCATTATATAAGTTACTGAAAAGTACTTTAAAATAAAAGAATAACCTCTATATTAAACCCTATGACAATCAAATACTCACTGGTGACCCATTAAACAATAATATGAAAGGGATGGTCCTAAATTACCGTATATCCTTACTCATTCAACTCCATATTCTTGAAAAATACTTTCCAAATATGTTTTACCGAACCACAATAGATATGGAAATATTCATCATTATATATCATGATTTCATATATGTTTGAAATGAAAATAAATTCAACTTAACATACTATATCAATGTATGTTATCTAATTCGAGTGACCCTCACTAAAAATATCCATCGATACCCCATACAAGAAAACATAATAGGAAAACTAATATCTATATAAATAAGTGTATGATGTTATCCTCTTTTTGGAGAAAAATAAATTGCATGTCCACTGTCTAGGAAAATCTATTCAAGTATACTTCATAATCAATACATACACTATAGTCCACTAACATTCAAATAAAGGATGTATGACCACCACCAAAAATTGATAATCAGAAATATCCACTTCTCCAAATTAGATTCACCCACTTTAAGGGTATCTATTCAACCATGTTCATTATTAACTGAATAAGGAATTCATTTTTTGTATGAGAGCCACAATACTACTTCAATGATACTCTTCTAGAAATAATGATCACAATCTCACTATTTAGAAATGTCATTAGTTATTCCTATAATATAGAATTATATATATAAATATATTAGTTATAAATAAGGGATAACCCATGAAACCATCTTGAAATCATACATGTGTTCATATTCAATTCGATAAAGATCATCCTCTATCCTATCATTTCTAATAATAAAAAAATTATATAGCACCTAGTGGGTAGTTAACTACAACATCATGATTTCTATATATTTTATCCATGATTTTTGGTATTATTTTCCACTAGGGTATGGATCATCTCATCAAATTTTTAGTTTATCAAAATTTAAATGGGAAATAAATACTTTTAAAAGATGATACCAATAGGTTTCATCACAAATATGATTAAATCCCATGAATGATCTATTCCTAAATAATGTTAAAACACACTTCACTACAATGTGTAAGTGATATATAGTTTTAATCTGTTCAGATTCTCAAGATTAAATGGGTTTATATAAGATCTCTAATATAATCTATAGTCTTAGAGAAAATAATTCATGATGAACCGAACACATCTGTGTCAGTAACAATAGTTTTTCATATGAAATGGTTAAGAATCATATGTCATACTACTATAGAAATCATTTGGAAATATCTATAATTATTTTTCGTTATCCTCAAACATTATATGTTCGTACATGGTGTTTTAAAAGTGTTATCTGAGGGTGATAGTCATGTGAGAAGATTGAGGATATATCAATTACCAATTTCTTCCTTGCAAACTAATCCTAAACTAGAATGAAATTCATAATAGGATACTATTCAAATAATGGAAAGGTCCTGTTTCAAAAAACTACATTGAACATTATGGACTTTCCATCATAGTAGTCTTTATTTCCAAAGGTATAGCTCTAAACAAATCACAATACAATGATGCTTCTCTCCTAAGAAACTCTCAACATTGAGCTACCCCTCAAGGATTCTATTGTAAACTAGGATTCATAATAGAAATACACCTGCCCACATCCTCTCTCTATAAGACCAGATCAAACTATCATGCATGAATATATATATATAGAACAATTCATGTACATAGATTATCTCATAATTTATTTAATTATCAATAAGAATGTAGACATAGTAATTCTACGGGTTAAAGTGTCTAGTATCTCTTAAGAATTTATCAATACAATATCTTATGATTGAACCATATCTTCATCATTGGCTCAATGCACTACCTTACAATTGTAGCATGTTATTCAATTTTAGATAAGTATTACTTATTATTAAATTTATATGGTGTAGGGGAACTCCTACCAGAATCACTACTTTGTTAATTGTAGTATTCACTATATAGAATACATGAGTTACTAACTCTAACCTACCATTTTACATTGAATGATCTGGGTTGTCTCGGAGTTCATGAACCCTATGCTTATATAAATCAAATATATTACACAATATATGGATAATCTCGTATTATCCATTATGAATTAACATCCACTCAACTAATATGTATTAACTAAAACATAGTTATGGAACTATATCAACATTGTCAGTAAAGGTTATCTAACTAAAAATTCAAAAAATCCATGCACCATCACATAGCATGTTAGTGTTGTGAGGATCAAGAACTAAGTTATCTTTCAAACCCCTATATTAATATAAAAGATCTAAATCCCCATGGGTGGAATTGTTCATTCAACAGGATAAAAAGATAATTATTCAGTGAAATATTTGTAAGAAGATATTTAAATGACATGAATAACATGACTATAAACTATATTATATATAAAACATCATAATTATGGCATGAAATTTGATCCTTAGAGTTCCAATAAGATAAACTAAAACTCTAGGATCTCCAGTATATAAATTGAAATAAAATCAATTATGAAAATATTAACAAAATTTCTCAATCCAACTGACATAATGTTTAAAAATCCAAACTGTCTCCCATAGACATGAACTACTCAAATATAATTTTTATATTGCCTTACCCAATGGGACACTTCAACGGCTAGTGATATTCATATAGTGCCACACTAAAATAGCCTCTTATTTCCTTGTTGTATTTGAACAGAAACAATAGAGAATAATAATTCATGGGATGCCATATATTATAAGAAAATATAAAAAAAACCAAAATCATGATAACGAACATACATTAATAAATTTAAAATTAAACTCTATAACAATGGATTTATGAATAATAATTATACAATTCTATTATTTATGATCAATTTTTGGGGCATGCCATCACGTGTATGATGTTATCTAGAATCACATTTGGTTACCCCACATTCCTTTGTCCAGATTTGAGTGGAATTCATCACTTTTAGTGGTGATTTATACTCCTTGGTCAAAATTGGATAATAATATTTTAGTTTTTCCTTCCATGGACTCCCCTAGAATCTTGTCTCCTCGTCAGGTTCACCCTGATAGATTTTAGTATTGTTCACGAAGCACTTTCTTGTTTTTTTCTACTTTTTATTATGGTAAATTAGGTTACTTCATTTTATACATTAAAATGGGTCCTGATAAGGAAAAACCCTTCATTTAGGAGAGTAGTCATGTTCGACATCACTGGATGGTCTGGATGTGGGATACATTTGTCACCTGTATTCTTCCTTATAGGTGGTAATCTATTGGATAAATCTTATCCATTGAACCCAACACATCCTAATTCTTTCACATGTTATATAATTAAAAAGGTAAATCTTCCAAGGATTTCACTTTGGTCATCTAATGTTTAATATGAGGTAGGTGATTCTATAAGTTCATATCTTCCTAGGATTTCACATCGGTCATCCCATGTTTAGCCTGATATAGTTTTTTAGGGTCATTATTTCAACATCATGTGAAGATGGCATTGATTAATCATAATTCATCATTTGGGGGATAAATGAGGGGAACCCCGATGTGGGAGCATATGGATGGATTACCGATGTATGGATCAGAACACTCTATGGAGGAGGATCCAACGTTTTATCCCATAATGGTAATATTTCACACCATAATGGATGATCATCACACCCTTTGAGGTAGATCGCGGAAGTGCCTCCCTATGTGGGGGATCTGGGTTTACCATTGGTTAGGATTGATCCTCAGAGAGGCATCCTATGTACCCAGTTTATGATACATGGATAACACCCCATATATTTCAATCCCGTTTTTTAAGTTCATTTGACAGGATCGATCATTTTAGTTTAGCATAATTTTCTAAGGATGAATGCATCACAAAAGGGGAATTTATGAGGAATGGTGTGTATCTTATGCATGGAAGAACAATTTTCAAGAGGATTGGCCTTGTTTGGATGATGTGGGGAATATGCATGGGAGCAGTCCAAAGGAACCCAAAGGAGATGTGGCCCCTCTTTAGGGGCATGATCATACCATTAATGTGACCCGTAGTATATCATGATTGGTTTGGATGATCGGTTTGGACGTAAAAGAGGCTTCCTACTTATTGAAATTCATTGGCAATCAAAGAAAACGTAGTTTAGAAATGGGTTAGGGCTTACACCTGAGGAGGAGGCACATTGAAGTGGAGAATATGGTTTGGGATTAGGCATAGGATTGGCCCATTTTAGGGTACATGATATAGGATTATACCAAAAAAATAGGCATAGTTGATGGGGAATTTTTGGGGATTATACCTGAAGAGGCATCCTTGTTGTGGGGACGTGAGGTTGGATTTCATGGTCACCACTAACCTCTAATCCCACGTGATTTATTATCTGTGTATGAAACAAAAGGAAGTAGTATACATGATGTTCATGTCCTGAAAGATGAACAAAAATATATTATATGAGTATTATGAATGGAAGAATCTAGAGGAGGATGAAATTCCTTTTGATGAGTATATCATTCAATGTGGGGAGGATCTTGTTCCGTATGATTCAGCATGGATCATCCTATGCTTTTAGTATAGGTTGTGTAGGGATTTTGGATTCTAGATTCTCTAAGGGGTGGATTTTACTTCATGGTGTGTGAGGGTGGCATAACATGATGACTATATATGGGGAATCCTATGTAAAATTCATAGGGTAACACTATAGTTTTATGGCATCTGCTGATGATGAAGGTGCAATGTAGTTTTACATTGTGTAGTGTGGATAAGGGGGAATCACTCCCCACCCCTCGGTATTACATAAACATTGATTATGCACCACAATGAGGGGAATGGATTTAGAAATGTAGTGTGTAATTTGGTAGTAGAGTGTTCAATAATAAGGCCGACATTAGCTTTCCTATGCTCAGAAGAAAAGGTGTTACTATTCTTACTCTATGAAAAAAAGGTAAATGGGAATCTGAGACCATATATTGAATAGTTTGATCCCCTCGAATGGGTGGAATAGGTTACATATGGACATTAAGTGCATTCAAACCGATCTTGGATGGGTGTGGGGGCCTTGGGATCTCATCCTTCATGAAGAGGTGTAAGCACAAGCGATGCATTTAGAGAAACCCATGACATGGGATTTGTATAGAATAGTGCCTCTAAAAGATGTTCTTAATCAAAATCAAGTTATCCATTGATGTAAGGGGGTTTTTTAATGAATTTTATTTGTGAATCATGGTGAACATAACTTAGGATTAAGTCATTGGTCAGGAAAAAAGTGACTTGTGAAGTCTTAGTGCTCCATAAATCCTCATTTGTCCTTGATGGACTTTCACTTCTATTAATTGAATATGACTTTTGAAAATGCATCCCATCATAGGTGGTGTTATAAAAAAACATATAGGAAGAGGATTCAAGATCCTTATATACCTTTTAGGATCCTTTTTTGATCTGGTTTGTGATGCTTGGGTGATTTATGAATTGGGTGAAATCTAGAAGTCGAAGGGTCAGGTAACCATAATCCTCCAATTGGAATTATCTGTGTATTTATAGGAAATGGCTTCTCCAAGCATGTAACTGGTTCATGAAGAAAATTCCTATTTCAAAACTAATATTAGCTCCATTAAAATCCAAAATCATAGCTCTAATCCTTGGTGTCATCATAGTGTGTCATCGAACATGCAGAGCATGCCATCAATGCATCACGCATTCACGAAGGAGATTGTTCTGAACAAGAATTGTAATGTAGACTTGTATGATGATTTTTGAGTTTTTCTGGGAATGAAATCTCTCCAATCTAGTTGTAACTTCCATAACTAATCATGTAACGTGTCTTTCAGCACCAACAGATTCCCCCGTTAGAATGGGAGTTTATGGGAAATTAAAGTTTGATTCTAAAAGAGAATCTCCAAAATATCGAAATCACCTCCTTTTAAAAAATTAAATTTGCAATGATCACTCGTGATGGTGATGTGCTGACAACCCTAGTGTGAAGGCCATCACATAACGTGGCCTAGTTTGTGCCTATAAAAAGCACTGTGGGGCCTTTATAGGTTCTTGAAAAAATGTAATGAAAATCATGTTTTCTCTAATTTCCTGAATCTCATTGTCTCTAGGAACTCACTCTCTGAATGATTTCTTTTCAAACTAGAAATTAGTATCATTAGTTCTTTGAAATATTATAAGAAAACTTGAAATTGTGAAACACATATTCATAAATCGAGTACCATGACTCAGAGGACTATGGAAATGCTCTGCAAAAAATCTTCACAATGGATATTTATGAATGAGTCTTAGAAAAAAAACTAAGTCCAAAATTCATGGGCTAATCCGGAAGTCACTCAGGTAGCCATTTAAAAAACTCCATAGAGGGAATATATGAGAAACAAAGTTTTTATCAAGGAGTGTGACTAAAGCACCTCAGATCACAAATCACTACCAAAACAATTTTCATTGTCTCAAATTGAGTATCCATTGTGTAAAAGGATACCGTTTTTTGAATTCATCATTAGGTACAATGTATTCTTCTTATTGTTAAAAAGGAATGTGCCAGATTATTGGTTCCTTGGTGTACCAGTGCAATACCAATGACACATGGATTTTTTGGGTGCCATTTGGAATGATCACTCGCACATTACATCAGAATGCCTCTACAATGACATCAATAATGTCAATGGGTAAAACATGGAGTATGAAGCATCCCTGATGCAGAACCATAGGATTTTCAATGAGGTTTTATGGGACTGGGAGAAGGGATGGAATAATGGATGATATCTACACCATGGTAGAAACATTGCAGATCAGTGGCCGTGGGGATACTAGTTATGCATTCAATGATGAGAGTTCAAATAATATCGGAAGTGAGTAGGACATTGTGAGGCAGCATGAGCTTCAAAATACCAAATTTTGCAACCATAATCAATCATGACCAAGCTACTGAGCATATGGTCACCAAAGACCAGCAAATTCCAATTTCAACATAGGGAGATCAGAATCATCCTTTGGTACCTTCACTAATCTCCCAATTCCCAATAATAGTATAAATCTAAAATGAGTGTCTCCTCATGGAGAATGTTTGGGAAGATAAAAAGTGTTTCTCACCTTTGGAGAAGATGTTGTTAGATACGGTTCAAGTGTTAGTGAGTCGAAGTCGGTAATAAGGGATGTTTTCATTATGAAATGGTTCAAGTATTTTATGAACAGTCGGGCAGGGGATCCTTCTGAAGGGGAAGAGTCAACAAGAAAGTTGTTAGTGATAACATTCACATGTACTAAGGGATACAGGAGGGGAAATTAGTTCTTCTAATAGAATATTATGGATGTGATCCAATGTAATTTTTGGTCCGATGATGTCATAACATAGCCTCAACACGCAGTCAGATTGTTAGGATTTAGCACATCTCTCATTTAGGGGTGGATGCTTCTATTGAGGGATTCACACATGGGGTTATGGTCAAGAACCATTATAATGGTGGTGATTCTAACAATAGGGAAGTGTGTAAATCTTGGAATCCTAGTGCTAGATATGTTTTACAGGGTACTTCATCACATTAGACTATGGAAGATGTTGTTGTGTGTGTGTGAGACATTCCACTTATTGTGTATTTGTGTGGCCACAAACATGGGGGATATGAGTATCTAAACCTTATTTCTCCTCCCAAAAAAAACATTCAACTTTCCAACAAGAATATTTTAGGGAGTTACCCATTCAATTTGGGCCTCATAGACAAGTTGGTCAATGTTAGATTGTACATCACTTTATATTTCACCAATTATCCCTACAGACTAGAGAGGAAACTGATGGTATTGTATTGAATGAGGAGAAAATTTAATACCTTTTGGAATTATATTTTTGGGAGATGCTGTTAAGGGTTTACTGTGGGATATTATGTGATCCATATAAACCACACTGGTTTGTGAGGTAGTTTGGGGGCCTGTAGAGGTTGACCCCTAAGGTGTACTCATAAGTGATTCATGAGTTCAACCCTTTAGTGGTGAAGAAATTATGATTCATGTTCATGCATGAAGAATAAAAGATGAATATTGGGATTCCACTATCACTGTTTCATATGGTAAAACCCATGACTATGCACAAATTTTGGTGTTTGTGTATCCATGGGTAATGTTGAGGTAGTGGGTCATCTTCTCTAATGAAGGGGTAATCTCTCCACCATACTGATGGGGAAGATTGGTGGTTTGATTGCTCCATGGAGATAGAGAAATCATATTTTGAGTTTTAGTAGTATAAGGACCAATGATACATGGGCCCACATAGAGAAGAGGAAAATATAGAGGAGAAGACGCATCTTTTCCGACACTATTAGGAAGGATAACATTGGTGGACCGGGAGCCATCAGGGGTAGTCCATAATAATTATTCCAATAATCCTAATAAGACTTTACACAACATTTACATTTTCATTAATGTTTTCATTCTTGAGGAATAAGAAGATTGGTATGTATTAATGAAATTATCCTATGTCCATGGGATGCGTTATAATATCAATAGAAATGGGATGCATCTTACCATGATTTGTCACATTGTGGTTGGTTTCTATATGTTTTAGGATCAAGGGGAGGTATGCAATGGAGCTAGAGGTCCGGGTACATTCATCGATCATTAAGTGTCCTCTGACTGATCAGGTGAGGGTATTTCTATACATGACCTATCCTCTAGAACTATCATCAACTAAACAACTTCTGAGTGCTTCATTTCCCATGGAATCAGACAAGTCTTGGGGAGAATACTTTTTTCAAGGCTCACCTTTTAGGGGAATAATTACAACTGATCATGTACGTATCTATATCTTATGTGCACGAGATATTACCTACTCCATATACTTCTATTCAACACTCTTTCCACTTGTGAAGGAATAAAAAATGATGGTGGGGGTGGTACAAGATAGTCCTGAAAAGAAAGGTGATGGGATCCCAATCCATGAGGGGATGAGTGTGGTGTAACTTCCAGATGTTGTGGCTATGAGTCATAACAAGCCAGTGCTTGTAGCCAAGGAAGTAGTTATGGAAGGTACCCCACCTGGGGGGATACTTGTGAATCTTTAGGAACTCTTCACTATAGTATCCCATTCACATAAGTCCCTTTCTCCCACAAGCCTTTTAATCCTTAATTATTTTCCCTTTTCGTGGTAGAAATAATTGTTAATGGTAGTATGAATGGAAATTGGAACTCAACAACCACTACTAACACTTACATTAGCTTCACCAAATGTCGAGGTGGTAAAGTAATTTTCTAATCTCTGAGTAGTAAGGGTCAAAACAACCATAGTGGTTGTGGAAACTAAATAAGAGCTCTTGGATGGGACATCTGAGATCGCACCCTCAATGGAGGAAGTTGAGAATAGTCCCACAACAGGGTAGACTAAATTATCTATGGTGGTTGGGACTATGGTAGTGGTTCTACCAAAAGTAGCTGATGGGATGAAACATTAATAGGGGAACCCATTATATTGTCAGCAGTCTGGATGATGACAGTTAGTGTGTTGATTTCGGAACTACCACATGTGGAGGTTTTGGATTTTAATGATTTGATTTTACTACCAGTAGGAGTAGCTAAGAGAGGTGGGACAATGGAATCCACCTATTCAATACAAAAAATTACATCATGGGATTCTTCTATACTTAGGGATGCTGGTGATGATCTATTCACAAGGATAGTTATTGAGCCACCCACATTTCCAAATCTATACCTGCAGTAACCAACAAAAAACATGTTGGAATTATTTCTCCCCCATGATCCTATGCAACTCGATGATTACGAGCACTCAATCCTAGAAGTTACTAAGGAAAACAATGTCATCTTTTTTCAAGTGTTAAATAATGTGCATAACTTCGTCACCTGTATCTAGATAGATGAACTACCACAGCATGTGGGATATCATTTCCATTGGTTCGTTAGTATATGGAAATGTGGTATGGATTCCAACACTTTTCATGCACTAGACTCGTACTTCCTCATCATGATGTAAAATAGAATATGGACAAAATTAAATTAGTAATATAGGATACATAAGGTTTGGTTGTCCTAGGTGCTTCTTAAAAAGTTGATGAAGTTATTTCTCTTCTAGAGGGGATAGCGTTGGAGCTCATGATTGTATTTTTCACAAAGGATGATATCACTAATAGTATAAGGTTTCAACATGAACCCTCTGAGGGAAAGGAAGTGGAAATAAAGAAGTTGTATGTTGAGTTCTTATTGGAGAATGATTGATAGATAATTTGTGCCAATGATGTTTTCTCAACATCTTATGAGGTGAATGAATACCTGAAATTGTGGAAACATACCATTTTGATAGTTCAGTTGAGGATGGATGATAACGAGGCTCTCGATCACTAAGGTGGAGCCACAAATGCATATTTTTCTAATAGGAGTCCTCAATATGTGGACAACCCTAAGAAACTCTGGTTCATCCAAACTTTCATGAACATAATTGCTTTCCTCATTTTCTTACATCGATCATTTTTCAGTGAAAACTAATAACTAATCCCTAAGCTTATGTGGTTCGTTCCCTATGTGTAAAACAAGCGAAGACAATTCTGAATGATCATTGTACACATGGGGTTTGATATTGTCGAGTGAACACTAATAGAGCCTAGGTTATAGGAGGCTGTGGCTAGATAATGATTATCTCTAAATAGAAAACATTCTTTCCCAATATGCACTAGTGCACTAATGGAATAATTGAAGGGGCAGTGGATTTGACATGAACAAAGGGTAATGGAAATTTTCAGTTATCATTCCCAAAACCTTGAACATAAGGAGAGTGTCATGGAATTACAAGATAATTGATGACATTTTCAAAACATAGCATTTGTATCATTATCTTGGAGTGGGTAATAACTAATGATAATAGGTCACTAGCCATATTGAAAGCACAAAACCTATCTTGGAATAGTTTCCAAGGTCTTTTGGGACATTGTCCCATAATGGTAGTTGAGCCAAAATGGTATGAGAGTAACCCGTTATGGGATCCCTTAATATATAGAAGGGGATGAGTATCCAAATATGGGGCATGCGAAGCATGGAAATGGAGTGTTGGAGTGTTCAAATGAATTCCAATACTATTGTAACTAATCCATCATGTTTTAAAACAAAATAGTGTAGGCATATAGGTTTATAAAAATATCATACTCATCTTCCAGGGGAGGATCACATCTGATGCCAAGAAACAATGGGAAATAATAGTTATGTTCTAGATGGATAGTGTTATAAAAGTTGGAAATTCTAATATTATGGCCTAGAAAGTGTTATATATTTACATTATACAATAAGGATGATAGACACACATTTTACGATCATATAGTGAGGTTTATATATGGTATTTTCTAATGTCGTTTGATAAGGATTTGTCTCATAGTTTAATGTCATGTGACTGGGATGCTTCTCATAGTTTAAGGTCATGTGTCTTGTACTAATTCCAATCGTTTTGAAGTCATGTTATATAGATTATGATTCTTTATTTATAGGCCCATAGATCAAACCATCGGTTTAATGTCCTAAATATGACAAGTTTGGTCTGATGGATTGGAAACTCGGATGTGAATGGATCCAAGAAAAACGAATTTCCATACTAAATACCCCTTGGGAGATAAACCACATATAGTTCAAAGGCATTATGTGAGGACGTAGATTTCTATTATAAGGTAATGGATCATGGACCATGGGAACCTTTTGGTGGCTTGTACATATTGGTACACACCCTACTAAAATTCTTAATCCCAAGTGAGTCTTGATCAAGGTGAGAAATAAGGAACATTAATGGGTTTTATTGACATGTGTATCCACATATTGGGGTGACACCAAGGGTAGTAGAGAACCAATATGATACATGGAAGTGGTAAGGAGTTAATCTAATAATTCCATGATTTGGATCATGGGTTACCAATGGGTAAGGATTGTCGTCTAATTGTATTAAAAAATATTTAAATCTATACCTCGCCTGCCAGAAATAGAATGAGACAATTCCAGATCGACTATTGACCATGTTTACAACATAGGATCCCCTGTTTGTTTCCATGGATTCATCTGTTCTTTAGCCTAGAATAGGATGTGAGCCAAAAAATGGCATGAGTTCATCACCGTTAGGGGGGTCTCTATCTAGAATTTTAAATATGATAATATTTTAATGAATAAGTATTCTAAGAGTGGGATTGGGTGTTTCAATGAGTGGGATTGAATATTGGGTTTTGAGAACAGTTTAAGGTTGTACTAGATGGAAAATAAGCTCCTAGTTTAAGGTCAAAGAGTTCAGACCAAAGTGGAGTATCCATATATAATATGTGTAGTGAGACATTATGAGAAACCTAATCCCAAATAGGTATACGGGGACCCAACCACGCAAAACACATTCCTAAGGAAACTAACATATCAATTAATGTCATAATTCATGGACTCTAGTGGAGGCCAAGGGAACAAAGAGTAATGAAATTCTAGTTGGGTCTAAAGAAAATGTGTCTGGGAATTACTATGTATCCCATTAGGAAGGGAATCAAGCCACACATAGTTCTCAAAGTGGATGAAACCATTTTTAGGACATGCAGCATAGAATAAAAGGGGTGATCAGTTTAAATTAATGATGTATAAGATATTTAAATACAGCATTTAGGGAATCCATGTTGCATAAAAGAGGTATAACATGATATTTGTATAGTTAAAGAGGCTCATGTACCACATATACACCTTAAAATGTAAATACTACAGTTTTAGACATGATTCCTAGACCATAATGGTGCCAAAGGGATCAATGGTAATGAAATTCTGGTTGGGCCCGATGATAAAGTGTCTTGGTGTTACTATGTATCCCATAAGTTTGGGAATAAATTCCTATGTAATTCAATTTAATAGCACGATGAGAGACCAAAACTAGAGTTAGAACATATGAATCTTATGATTGAGGCAAGGCATCCTAAACGTGTTCAGGGTAGGATGATAATTTAATGATGTGCACTGATAATTGAAAATCCATGTTTATAGTCATAGATTTTAGACAATGGAGTTCTTTTTTTATGTTCATAGAATTTACACCATGGGGAAACACTCCAATAAAAATATGCATAATGTGGTGTCACAAAAAAACCGAATATCAATGGGGGCTTAAGGTGACCCACTCACCATATGTTCTTTCTGGAGGATTTTTTGCATATAGTTTGAATTCATGAAGTTTGGACTTGGGATCCTATTTATGGTCATATAGTTCATACCATGGATTTCTTGAACCAATTTACATGGAGGAAAAGTTTGAGAAACCTGATGTGAATAAGGTCCTAAGAGGCCTAGTGTTCCATAAATGAGGCATAAGGGTAATGGAGGGTTTATGGATATTCATTTTTTTCTCAGAGACAGTGTTTCATGGAATCACTATGTGTCCAATGATAAATTGAATCAAGACACATATAGTTCTTTATCAATGTCTCCCGATATTGGTCTGGTACATACCGTTAGAGGGTCATGATTGTTTCTTTTAGAGGTTCGCTTGACCATGATTTAAAAATACAAGCATCAATACGTATCCTGTGTGGATAAGAATAAATCCATATGATGTTATTGAATATGGGATGGTAGATGACCAGTAAAATTGGTGATTTCCTCTTTGTAGAGAACAATATGGTGTTTCTTAGTTTATCATCATGCATCTGAGATGTCAATGTTAAACTATTATATTATCATGTGACTATGATAATAGAATTTGTTAAGGTCATGTTGTGAGGACGATATAGAGAGAGTGTTCTAAGGGTATGCTCATGGTGTGGTGGCTATAACTCTATATGAATGAGGACTTAGGAGGCCCAGGAACACACCTTACACACCAAAGGAAAACAACCACATAGTTTAAAGTCACAGTGCCTCAACTTAAACTTATCATTTAAATTCATAGATATATTACCTTAAGGTGTTTATTTGTTTTAGTACATAAATATCTAACTAGGTTCCCAGTTTAACTTCATGTTCCTTGTGCGTTTGTGTCTTTGAAGGTCATGCAAAAAGGAATATAAATTTTATTCTGTTCAACATTAGGGGGCTTGGACAATGATGCTCTAAATTTTAATGTCATATAGATCTCACTATAGTGCTGTAGTTTATGTTCATCTGATAGGGCCAGTTTGTGCAGTTTAATTTTTTCCGGTTAGGATCTAAAATTATAGTTTAAGGTCATATAGTACGGACCATGTAAGGGATGCATCTCATTAAAAATTTATATTTGGGGAAATATGGGATAAACCTGAGGTAAATGAGGGCCTTAGAGGCCCATAACTCACAACATCTTCCAAGGGGGGCTTCCGCATTGTTTAAAGTCATCATTTCAAGACCAGGACACTCAATTCAATAGAATGAATCTTGGACCTTATGCTCTCCTTTATATAAAGTACTACTTGAGAATCATTTCACTCGTAAGAGGATCAATTCACTCAACATCCATGGTGATAAATGTGTTATTTACATTAGGATACACCTTATGGATGATGTAAGGTGCTTCTCACTTGAGATAAAACATTTTCCACTTCCTTCCATGTATCAATAGATTTCTAAGAGCTATTATGCTGTTACCCTGGAGGAGTAGGTGGAGGTGAATCTTTTTCATAATTCCCTTTCTATCTTAATCAAATGGCTCTCTAGATTATGCAAGGCCAAGATCCAATCATCCTAAAGTGCTTCCAGAGTAGCTACATGGACTTATTCCATTCTATTTGGCCTATTTTTGTTACAAAAAAATGTTCATATGGATGGAAACTATATCTCAATGGGATAGACTACCTATTCTCCTTATACCAAGGAATATTGAGTCACATTTGTGGAATTGATGGTCATAATCTGATAATACCATAGATCATGAGGGAGATTTCTTTTCAACTCTTCTTATTTGGGTCCACCATTTTCTACAAAATATTGGACTGGGTTCTGTTGAATTCCCTGATCTACCCATTTTCAAGGTCATGTTAGCGAGAAGTATGGTTAGACTGGATGATGTACTTATCATGAAACGTAATTTGATCAACCACTCTGAAGTTGGATCCATTTTTTGGGAGAATGGAATGAGGGAATCTGAATCGATGGATGATATTATACTTCATGAATTGGACCAATGATTGTTCCTTAACTTACTTATAAATAATGACTTCTTCCTACTTGGAAAAGAAATCTATTTTGGTCATATTGAACCAGCAATAGAGAGTCTTTTCTTTTGGATATTGTCCCATGACATCAAGTAACTTTATTGGGAAATATTAAGAATTATTAGTGGTATAGAGGTGTTCTATTGATCTATGCCTGAAATTTTATTTGATTTTAAATAGGTGGAACCTCTAGTAGAACCCAATGTAGTCATGGACCATGGTGGTCCAAAAGTTTCCCAGCTTTCAAATATGATGGGATAGCTTCAAACCTTTCAAATGAGAGCCACATTATAGGACATGAACCACCTATGTGACATAGATAATATCATCTCCTATGATTTAATGTATAAAAATTACATCAAAACCATTTCTTTAGAGACTGTTCTCAGGTTTGGGCTCACTCTGAATGGTGTAATGTACTATGCACTAATAGATTATCTATCATTCGTCTTAGTCTGATGAGAGGATACACTTGTAGATGTACTCAATGAAAATATTTTTCAAGTCAAATGATTCATCTGATATATGGGTATTTGAAGGTCCCTATGTGGATGTTCCAAGGTTCAGGTGGTTTATAAGTAGACTTTCATCATTGTCTAAAATAACAGGATTGATAATGCTTTGATGTGCCACATGAATGAATAGGTCTACATGGTCAGGATCCAAAATAGATTCACCGAAAATAGTTAGGTCATCATTTTCACCATTATATAATTATGGAATATGAGTTACTATTTTTTATGTAGGGAACTCAACCATATTCTAGTTAGTGTGCTTTTGTAAGGGCATGAGATCTTGATTTTTGATGATATAGTCACCATGGATTTGTTTTGTGACTAACTCATAGTCACTATTCACCTGAAACTATGGAATCCAATCATTAGGTCTAGATCGAGAAAAATGACGATATCCTAATAATCTATCTGATTTTTTGTTCATCATTCTGATAGTCAGAATTATTAGGGTAGGAAAGTCTATGTTGTGGTGATGAAGACGATCCCCATGATGACTCTATATATGTTGGTATCATTGAAGATTTTTTCTATTTGGATCTAGGGGTACCATATATATATATATATATATATATTTATTCTTTTATGGAATACCCTTATTAATTGATAGGATGGACTCATCTGGGAAATCAACAACTAAAGGTGATTCTTCAAGATCCAGATGGGTGACCAGAATTTTACTAATTCTTGACCCTTAGCAGTTTTCTATAGAATAAACATGATATAAAACTACTAAATATATATTTCCCATCAATTTAGTCAACCCATTAACATCTGGTGATTTGGTATATAAATTAGTGCTTCTACTCGGGACACCATCTATATTTCAGAATGTTTTAGATAATGAAACAACTGTTGTACTGTGAAAACCAATGTGAGGAATCACTTCTCTATATGATAGTATTTGGACACTCTGTTAGGAAGATTGTCACTAAGATAGTGTATACTATTATCTTTGCCGCAATTTTTCTTTTCAGTGAGTTGGAAATCAAGGAATCATTATATCTCAGTCACATAGAGGAATATAGGATTCCCTGATATGGGTGGTATCATAACAAGAGGTTGTAACAGATACTTCTTGATTTTCTCGATGATGTCATGGAACACTTCATACCCCTTTTATATAGGACCTTTCATAATGAGTCTATAATTGGGATTACACTATTTATTTAGATTCGTGATATGTTGGTTTGTATTGTTGTACCCCACACTCTTTGATTTTCATGATCACAATCACTTTCATCTTTGTCTAACCTTGTTTTCAAGTGTTGTGGATGATAGGAAAAAGATTTCCAAAGGAATGGCCCAAGAATGGACAAGAAGTGGACTGAAATTCAGTCCACCGGCCAACCGGTGTGATAGCACCGGCCAGCCGGTGGACCTGGCAGAGGCATTGCCCACTGCCAGGCTCCACCGATCAGCCGGTGACTTGACCACCGGCCAGCCGGTGGCATCCAGCCCAAATAGTGACAGCTACTGTCTGCCCACCGGCCAGCCGGTGGCTCAGCACCGGCCAGCCGGTGGCTCCTGGGCAGAACAAGTTTCCTTTTTGCAAGGCACCGGCCAGCCGGTGGAGCTGTACCGGCCAGCCGGTAGCCCAGTCAAACTAGCCGTTGGGTTTGACCAGTCAACCCTCTTTTGGCTCCCAACGGCTCTTTTAGCCTCTCCAACGGCTCCGAAGCCTCCCCAAGGGTTCCATGCCTATAAATAAAGGCCAAGGAAGCCCCGGACATCAATTGGAACTACGGAAGCCCACGGACACATTTTGCATCAATTGGCCAACCTCCGGCAACTTCCTCCAAGGGAACCCCAATAGCTCCAACAACTTCCACATCCAAGGAGCTCCTTCAAAGAAGCTTGGAAGCGGCCATCAACATCTCCAATCAATCAAAGGCGCCCAAGACTTCCTCAAATACAGTTTTTCATTGTTTTATTTATTTTGAGCATAAATTTGGGTTTGTGCCTACAAACCCCAAACTCTTTCTCATTCCCCCTTTCTTTTGGGTTCTCACACCACCATTAAGGTGTGAAGAGGTTAGTCAAGCCTTTCCTTTTAAAAGGCTTGAGTTTTCGGTGAGCTAGCCTTCACCCGTTAAAAAGGCTAGTGGGTTCTTGCTATTCCATTGAAAACAAGTGGGTTCTTGCTAAACCAATAAAAGCAAGCTGTAATAGGTCCTAATGCTACCTCAAAGCCTAGTGGGTTTCTTGCTAAAACCATTGAAAAGCAAGCGGTATGAATCTCTCAACGGTTGAGTTGGGAGCGGAGACGTAGGCCGGGTTGTTGGCCGAACTCCGTTATCAATTTTGTGTGTCTTGCCTCTTTTATTTCCGCTGCACTTTCACTTTGATTTTTAATTTGTTAATCATTTTTTTTAAAAGGCAATTCACCCCCCCTCTTGCCATCCTTCCCGTTTTGTTCCGACCCAACAATTGGTATCAGAGGGAGTATTTGAATAATTCCCTTACCGGTTTCAAATTAAAGATCCTTTTTTGATGGCTTCTACCGCTTCAACCTCTTACGCTCCCGAAGGCTTTTCTTTGGATCGTGCTCCATTCTTTGATGGAACCGATTATACTTTTTGGAAAACCCGCATGACCACATTTCTTAAAAGCATTAGCTATCCTATTTTTAGAATTGTTATGCATGGTTTTACCCTCTCTTCTTCCGATGAGTCTAAGTGGACCACCATAGATATTAAGAATTTTGAGCTTGATGGAAAATCCATGAACGCTCTTCATTGTGGTCTTGACCGTAATGTTTTTAATCGTATTTCTTCTTGCACATCTTCTCATGATATTTGGAAGCTTTTAGAACTTACCCATGAAGGCACTAAGAAGGCTCAAAAGCAAGAACTCGACAACAAGCAAGAACCCGATGAAAAATCCGTGCCCAATTGCCCACTCCACAAGAAAAGGGCCAAGAAGGAGAAGAAGAAGGCTTCAAAGGCAACATGGAGTGATAGCTCCACCTCTTCATTCTCCTCCTTCTCCTCGAGCGACCAAGGTAAAAAATGCCTAATGGCAAATCATGAGGTAACATCTTCCGATTCCTCTTCCTCATGTTCTTCAAATTCAAATTCTTTAAATCATCTTTCTTATGAAGAACTCTCACATGCTAGAGACCAATTAGAAAATGGTTTTCATGAGCTTTCTTCAAAATTTGTCGCTTTAAAAAAGAATTTCAAAAAACTTTCCTCCGAAAAAGACCAACTTCTCAAAGAGAAGGAGGAACTCTCCCTAAAAATCCAAAATTTCCCAAATGTTGATTCTTTGGAATCAACCATTAAAGACATAAGGGAATCCCTAGCTAAGTTCACCCAAGGGGAACAAAATTTGAACAATCTCCTAGGTTCCCAACGAATATCTAGAACCACCCAAGGGCTTGGCTATTCCATGCAAGCCTCCTCCTCCCATGCACCCACTGTTTTTGTTAGGGGGAGCTCTTGTTATAAATTTTGCAATTATTGTAAAAAACCCGGGCACCTTATTTATGAATGCAATTGTAAAAATGCCCGGTATGGTCAACCCAAAAGTTTTTTCTTTTCGGACGAATTTTATAGGAGAAGACCCGCCATGAAACAAATTTGGATTGAAAAATCCCTTTTGGCGAGTCTCTCCGGGCCAAAATTCGTTTCGTTTCCCCGATGATCTTTTGTTTTATTTAGGGGGAGAAATTTTCCTAAATTCAAAAATCTCTTTCGATTCTTTTTTCAATTTAAATTTTCAATTTCAAAATTTTCAATTCCAACTTTCAATTTCAACACTTGGTTTCAAAATTTTCAATTCAAAATATTCAATTCAATTTTTATTTCAAACTTTCAATTCAAACTATTATTCATTTTTTGATTCAAAACTTTCAATTCAAAATTTCAAAAATTTCAATTGATTTAAAATTCTCATATCTAGTTTTTCAACCATTTCCCTCAATCAAGTTTTATGCCCCATTCTATTTTGATAATCACAAAGGGGGAGAAATTTCTTGATTGATTGGGGGAGAATCCTTTTCATCATGCTTAGTATTTATTTTCAATTTATCATTTAAAGCATGCCTTTCATTTAAGTTTTTACATTGCTTAGAAAAGTGATTGTGATCATCAAAATAGGGGGAGATTGTTGTACCCCACACTCTTTGATTTTCATGATCACAATCACTTTCATCTTTGTCTAACCTTGTTTTCAAGTGTTGTGGATGATATGCAAAAGATTGCCAAAGGAATGGCCCAAGAATGGACAAGAAGTGGACTGAAATTCAGTCCACCGGCCAACCGGTGTGATAGCACCGGCCAGCCGGTGGACCTGGCAGAGGCATTGCCCACTGCCAGGCTCCACCGGTCAGCCGGTGGCTTGACCACCGGCCAGCCGGTGGCATCCAGCCCAAATAGTGACAGCTACTGTCTGCCCACCGTCCAGCCGGTGGCTCAGCACCGGCCAGCCGGTGGCTCCTGGGCAGAACAAGTTTCCTTTTTGCAAGGCACCGGCCAGCCGCTGGAGCTGTACCGGCCAGCCGGTAGCCCAGTCAAACTAGCCGTTGGGTTTGACCAGTCAACCCTCTTTTGGCTCCCAACGGCTCTTTTAGCCTCTCCAACGGCTCCGAAGCCTCCCCAAGGGTTCCATGCCTATAAATAAAGGCCAAGGAAGCCCCGGACATCAATTGGAACTACGGAAGCCCACGGACACATTTTGCATCAATTGGCCAACCTCCGGCGACTTCCTCCAAGGGAACCCCAATAGCTCCAACAACTTCCACATCCAAGGAGCTCCTTCAAAGAAGCTTGGAAGCGGCCTTCAACATCTCCAATCAATCAAAGGCGCCCAAGTCTTCCTCAAATACGGTTTTTCATTGTTTTATTTATTTTGAGCTTAAATTTGGGTTTGTGCCTACAAACCCCAAACTCTTTCTCATTCCCCCTTTCTTTTGGGTTCTCACACCACCATTAAGGTGTGAAGAGGTTAGTCAAGCCTTTCCTTTTAAAAGGCTTGAGTTTTCGGTGAGCTAGCCTTCACCCGTTAAAAAGTCTAGTGGGTTCTTGCTATTCCATTGAAAGCAAGTGGGTTCTTGCTAAACCAATAAAAGCAAGCTGTAATAGGTCCTAGTGCTACCTCAAAGCCTAGTGGGTTTATTGCTAAAACCATTGAAAAGAAAGCGGTAGGAATCTCTCAACGGTTGAGTTGGGAGCGGAGACGTAGGCCGGGTAGTTGGCCGAACTCCGTTATCAATTTTGTGTGTCTTGCCTCTTTTATTTCCGTTGCACTTTCACTTTGATTTTTAATTTGTTAATCATTTTTTTTAAAAGGCAATTCACCCCCCCTCTTGCCATCCTTCCCGTTTTGTTCCGACCCAACATGTATTGTCCAATTTTCCTTAAATTCCTAAGAGCTCCCGGATGTTTCTTAGGGGTGGAATCTAACTGTTTCCTGTGATCTTCTCTTGGTCGATCTCAATGCTTTTGTATCTGATGAAAAAACTGAGGAACTTCATATAGGTAATACCTAATTTTCACATCAAGGTGTTTATCTTCAAATGATGGGAGCACAAAAATCTTAAAATGTTGTCAAGATCATTGAGATGGTCCTAACACTAGTGGGATTTGACCACCAAGTCATCCACATAGAATGCCACTAGCATCTTAAGGATCATATTGATGATATATTGCATTGACCACTGAAAAGTTTCTCTTACAAAAAAGAGAATTACTTAATATCATAAGGTTTCTTTCAGTTCTCAATAGATGGTGGACTCCTAATCCTTGGGTTCTATCCAGGTCATATTATACCATGATCACCCATCCTGGAAGGAGAGATCCTAGAACCCATCTACAGAATTAGCCAACAAATCCTTTACTATAAGGGGAAAATCATCCTTCAAAAAATGATGGTTGAGGTACAAAAATTTGATATAGACTATCTATCAATTATTTTTTATATAATTCTATTATATTTTTGATACAGTTGGGGTACTTGAATTCATTGAATAAATTGGATTTATTATTGTTTTCATCTTTTTCATCAACCATCAAACAATGAGAAGTGTGAATTTTCCTAGGATGCATGTTGGACCCTTGATGACTCTCCATGAGGAGTAGATAGTGTACGACAATGTGAGGTTCTATTTTTATAATATCCTCATATATCCCGGTGAATATTTCATGGTGTTGCTTTATGAAATACACATACTATTGTTGCTCCTCTGGAGGCTTTCCGGTACTATTTAGAATTTTCCTTAGATCTAGCTTGGTACCATGGTCCACCAGTACCAGCTAAATAATTGTGATGGATTTTCCTTCTCTAAATATGGGTGGATCATATTCACCTTCATATGCATCAACTAATATAAAATAATCATTTTTTGGAGATAGTTTATGTGGTCTATCTAATTCTGGGGAATGTCGGTGCCTTTTTGGGCAGACATGAAATTATAACTTGGGAACCCCAACTCTTCTAAAACCATGGTGATATAGGCTTTTAAAACTGATTCCATCATGCACATGACCACGAGGTACATATTTGATGTAAAATAAATGGTGGTGGTTTAGTTTTTGGTGGTTCATCCTGACTTGGTTGAAGAGGCGGCTATGATTCATAGTGTTAGTCATTCATAAAACATATCGATACCTTACAGGTTTTGAGTCTTCTTGTATCACATGGTCATGTCCTGTTTATGAGTATGAGGTAATCATATGATGTTTCTTATCAATAGGTATGTGTCACCCATTCTTCCAAG
This sequence comes from Viscum album, assembly GCA_963277665.1. Classification (NCBI taxonomy): domain Eukaryota; kingdom Viridiplantae; phylum Streptophyta; class Magnoliopsida; order Santalales; family Viscaceae; genus Viscum; species Viscum album. The sequence goes on along the minus strand of OY728163.1, from coordinate 383,924,722 downwards.
AATCAACAAATTAGTTTCCCAATTATTTTTTCAAGTCCACGAACTGGTGAATCATGTGGAAAAATGTGTCATCCAAATCTATCCACAGGATTGCTGTGGTAGTGGTGTGCTCAACCTGAGTTGTTGAAACATTATTATAATTAATATTGTAATATTAGGAAACCATATAGTGGGATTCATAGGAGTCAAAGGTAGATTCATCACCTAGGAGCTTACATACATGATTGTTTGGGGATTCCTTAAGGCATTGGTGATATGAAGAGAGAATTGTTTCACCTAAATAGATTCAGTGCCTAATGACCACTATGTTGCAAGCAGTATCCAATGAAAAAACCATGAATTAAATGTTCTATACCAAACCAAGAAATTGGATCTTCAAATAGATTCTTCCATATGGAATATTCTCTATCTTGTGATAACTATGAATCTTTATATCAGAGGCACTCATATCCACTTCAGTAAGTCTAACCTTGAGGAGTGTCTAGGTTGGGATGAGATTTATCCCAGAACATGTGTCCACCATGAAGAGAATAAATTATGTTTTATTGAACTGTACATAGATATAAATCAGGTAGATGTTCTCTTACACAAGATTTCCTTGATCTTCATTAGGAAAAGAAATTATAGATTGATATTCTTCCTGCTTGACCTCCTCATCATAGAAGGTTTATGCTGCCTCTACCTATGTGTTGAACAAGAGGGTATATTCATGGGGTATTTAAAGGATAATTAATTTATGATGATAGGAGGAGATCTTAATGAATCGATATATTTATTGGAATCCTAATAGGTTCATTAGAAAGTCATACTTCCATGACAGATGCACATTTATTCCCACATGAGTGTGCTCTTGGGCTGAATGCATGGAAAGAACTACTGACTAAAACACTATATTCGTTCTAGTGTTTGAAATGTCTTGTTTTTCATTAGATAACTCAAAAAACATCTATTATATAACTGTTGGATAATTGCGGCCTATATCTAGATTGTTTCAGTCGATCGCGATGCAACTATAGCATTTCTGCTAGGTCCATTGATGTAGTCAACTATGGTGGCTTATCTGACAGAGTGGGATGGGAGGGCTATTCTATCTTAGCTCTACATAGTACCTAATAAATTGTCTTAGTATCATGCATTTACTGGATAGAATCACTAGCCAGAGAATTCCTCTGAGTTGCACATCCGCAACTTATTCTTCAATCACATTGGCAAGAGGCACTGGGAGTGATTTCTTGAAATTTTTTCATTTTTGGGGATCATTTGGGGTCTAACAACATGACAGTATTCAAGGAGGAAAACTCATAGTCATCATTGAAAGTTTATTCCACCACTTTTCATACCCTTGTGGTGATTCTCATCCCTGGATGCATCTAACCACCAATGTTACATGATGGATTCAACACCTTCATTGATCAGTTATTTCCCTTTCACTATCAGTACCTACTCTTTTGAGATGTAGAAGGTTGTGATGATGATTTATTAGTGGTTTTCGGATGAGTTTTGGTGATTATTGGAGGTTTGGGTCAGCCTAAGATGGATCTAATGATGCCATGGGCATGAGCGACTGCTTTGGGGGGAAACTGGTCAACATAATTAGGAGTCCCATAATAGGAAACCTATTTCCATTCACTACAACACTAGTTTCCATTATTGGCCTTAGTGGATATGTGTTCCACTTGGATTGGGATGTTTCCCATCTTGAACAATAAATTATCCACTTGGTCTTGAATCCAATCCATGATCACATAACATTACAATACGATGCTTCTAAAGAAATGATGGTATGGAAAATTTTCAAAGAGATCATTGAACTCGACATCATGGGGTTTCATTCATTCTAGTAATTTTAGAATTACTTGATCCAAGGCACGAGGGATATAACCTAACAAACTAATAATATTTTAAGGTGTTGGCCCAATTTATTTAATCATGGAATGGAACTCATGGAACTCATGGAATCTACACCTGAAAAGGGGCTGCACACTAAGAGGGTCTACATAAATATTCTCTCACCTAGGAGGTTCTTCTTGATGAGGAGTCACATTCCAACTTGGAATTGGTCAAGGCTATACATTATTATTTTTACATCCCTCAGGGAAGCGGTGCAGGGTGCAGCTCTACCAGTAATATCTCAAGAAGCCCTGGGTCCTGCACCTATACTGTAGAGGCAGTTTCTACCCTGGAGTATCTTGTTTCATGATAAAGGAGAGGCAATAGGAATTCATACTTAGCCACCAATGAGGCTTCCTCCATATGCAGGGATTTGTCAAAGAAATCCAAAAATAACTCAAGAAAATTACGAGTCATGGGGGTGGGGACAAGTTCAGTCTTGATGTTCCACCATGCACATCATTATAATCTTCTCTTGGGTTAGTGGAATATCTATTGTATACATAAGTCCCTTCCACCTAGAGACAATTTCAGTGACACACACATCAAGAAATTTCTTACACATAAAGTGCTCTGAAATAATTTTCCTATGTGATGTAGAGCTATACTGGTATTGAACCTATCTATAGGTGTATTCCTAGCTAGTGATGGAAACTAAGGGTAACTAGTTGTACCAGATAAATTATTTCCCTTCAGACGTTTGAACAAAACAACGAATCTTAATGGCATATTACTGATATGGGGTTCCCAACATGGGCCCACACCATGAGATGAAGTGGACGAGATGTTTCATCGGATACCTATCTTAATTGAAATGGAAAAACAAGGATAACCAATGTCAGTGGGATCTCACATGTTATCCACTGATGTTAGATATGGATTTGCATTTGGTGGCATCACCACATATCACATATCCAATGATTCGATGCGAGTGGTGAGAGAGAATATCAAATCATCTTGTATGGTGTACCTATCATGACAAGGATCCCTAAAAAACAATTTATTGATTGGTTTATCAACATTATAGTCTGGATCAATGGATCATGGTGAGGCTTGATCTGGACTATGATGTAGATTGCCACACTACTTAGAAGTATTTGTAAACTAATATCATGGCCACATGTTAAACACTCCTTCCCCTACCCTGTTGGGATGCATAAGAATATTGGGATAGATTAGGAGCAATGTGACAAGGAGAACATTTCATTTCCCCTTCTACCCTAGTCGATGAGGAATAATATCCTTTTGATGAGTTCCATAATTTAGGATCCTCTTAGGGAAGATCTATTTGATGAACCTCTTCTAATCTATGACCTATTGGAGAAAGGTAGAAAAGGAGGGTTTGACCTCTATCTTTAGCATGATTTATGTTGGATAAGTGGGATTGAGCTGTTCCTTTCTATTATTGGTGTTTTGAACCTTAGGAAACGATGTAGTGGTCTCCGCAATGATGTGTTTCTACCTTTTTAGGTGGGTATAAACACATGTATGAGGGTCCACCTAATACTATGCTACCCTAGGGTTTGTTTCTCTCTATCAGACCCTATGCCACTTTACCCATCCTTAGAAATATCATAGACCAACACATTTATTGTAATGACCCAATATTTTATCAATGGAATTCACATTTTATAATTATGTCTTATATTATAAAAACATAATATTATATTTATAAAACAATACAGGCCTTATAAATGAATAATGAGTGAAATAAACCGTATCTCTAGAAGATAAGGATCATATACCGATGAAAAAGTAACTTGATCTTTGGAATAATAAGGTGAACCTAATGAATAATAAACTAGACAATGTAATATTAATGTCACCAATGGAGGTAAAAATATAATTTATCCATCTTATAAGTGACAATATGGTATAACTATATCCTACTAAAAGTACATAAAATTTTTATAAACTATTGATTAAGTGTTTGAATTTTTATAAGTCATAAATATTTTATTACCATTTTATGATTAATTTAATAAATTAAAATTAAAATTTATTTCATTAAATGTATTCATAAATTAATATTTTGATCTCTTAGGTTAATAATATAATTTTATTATCCCTAGGGAAATTTTTCTAAGTATTCAAAATCATGTTTTAATTTTATTTTTTTATTTTTCAAGTAAATTTTGATTTTAAATAAAAATTAAATATCTCATATTTATGAAATAAGTTTTGAAAAATTGATTTCAATTTCAGATTATACATGTTGAAATGTGGTTAGGGTGAAGAGTTGGTATTTCTCTGGAATACTTGATTTCTTTATGAATTGTGGAATACAGTAATTTACCATATATATATACATTATAATAGAATTTGAATATTCCTAGAATCATGGAGGAGGAAAGAACCCTATGTTATAATTCACATGCACTTATTGCTATTTTTTGTCATGGAATAATCACTATTTCTTGTCTTATGGAAAAATAATAAAGTAATGAACAAAATATTATGAAAACCCTCCTCCCCTCCACAATAAAGGCCACCCACACTCCCCTCTTCCCATCACTCCTCTAAAGCCTTGTTATTTACCAAAACTCTGATCCAAAAATGTCCCCAAGATCCAACCTATGTCAAAAATACATTTCAATCCTCATAATACAAAATCCTCTCACCTTAACAGGCTCTCATGGAAGATTCAATCATGAGGTAAATTCCTCTTTTCTTTTCATTCATCTTCTTTTCATGTCCCATTGTTCTGTTTTCGATCCTAACTTATCCTCATCCAAATGGTATGGTGACTCCAAAACCATAAATGTGCTATATGTTTTTTATGATAATGGAATAATTCATTTTCATCTCCCCTTTCCAAAACTTTTATACGAAATATATGAAAACACCGAATGAGATGTGTTAATTTATCACTTTCAAGGATGACAGGATATCAATTTCTATTACAATATTCAGTTATGGTCATGGAACAATTTTTATGGTTGAACCAGAACATTAAATATTTATCTTATATTATTTGATTTTTGTCAATACCTTTTTTCATACATGATGCTAAAAATAATTCAAAACAAGTTAATTGTAAGAAAATCTCCAAATTAATCCAAGCGTTTATCATTAATTTTTTATATAATGATTCACCATTACACCAAATAAGAAAATTAATTTTATAGCCATGTTATTTTGTGTATGTTCACTAATGTCATATAACTTCATTTATGTACAACCATTCTCATCATACTTGTTTATCCAAACATGAATATAAGTTAACTGATCATTAAAACCAAGGAAGAAAATGCTCCAAAATAATGAAATTGAACAACCCAACTCATCAAAAAAGGAAATTAATAAACATAATAAAACTATACTAGATCAAATAAATGTATTGTAGGTAATGAAATTATTAATTAATGAACTTAATTTTACAAATTAGGTCATTAAGATCAAGTGAAGAACACTAGCGGAATTTAGGTAGGGGATCCTCTCTTCCTCAAATTTATTCTAGAATCTCTTCTATGCTATGACCTTTTATGTGTAATTCCTACTGAATGGGTATGATTTCCCACCTAACCCATTCATTCCTTATGATTTCTAAAATATGATTAACCAATTTCTCTCTCATTAATTCCTCATAAGTACCCTTGATACCATGTCGGTATTCCGTAAAGGATTCTACCGGAACCTCCTATATTATTTCAGGTTTATCTATCATTCTTTTTAACCAAATGAATTTGTATTTTTTATGTACAAATTCTAAATTCAACTAATCTACTCCAAACTCACATTTCATGATAAATCCCACATTCTTGATTTTGGATATACGTGTTTTTAAATGATTCCCTCCTCTATAATTTTTGATATGAAAACCCATTTTAAGGGAACTTTAAAAATTCATACCTATCATCATGTACACTATATAATATATTTTTAAGACACCATTGTTTTTATAAAACTAAAAATTTTATTATTAAAACATTCCTAGTTCACTTATGGTTTTATATAATTGATCTTTCACTTTTATGTTTTAAACGGCCTTTTATATTTTCCTTTAACCATATCAAAATGTTTAAATTACAATGTTTCCCAAAATATCTATTTCATGTTATTACTTGAAATTGAAATAACTTATCAATTTATGCATATTGTTACCTATTATAGTCCATGCATACTCTAATTATTTTCCTTCATGTACTCTTTTATGATACGTTCATTTGTTATTCTTTATGTCATGATTATGATATCCATTTCTTTCTCTGGGTAACCCTTATGTGTATGTATGGTTGATTATGTATGATTCATTTTGTGGAAATCATATTCATGGACATGTTAAAATGGATGCACCCATATATATTTCCATTTAATTAGATAAAGTTGACTGTCATGAGAGGTTATGTGCAACGGTCAAATCGGTTTGCCTTGGATTCTAATACCATGTGCTACGACCCTTATGGTAAGCCTTGTTGTGTGCTACCATATAGAATGGTCTGGGATGTAAACCGTGAATTGTGCTCCTCTATGTGAAAAAATCCATGAATCATACTAAAGTCATGATATATGTTTCTTCCACATTACTATGATTCCATGTTTATATGATCCCATGTTTTTATGTTATGATTATATATTCCATTTTATAACATTTTACCATGATATTTAACTCATGTGCTTAAGTATTATTCTTATTTTTATTCATTTACTAGGTTTTTCACTCATCCCTTAGTTCATATAATCCCCAGGTTACCCTATACAGATGTAATGGATCAAAGTATGTTTGGATCTCCTTATGAAGATTAAACAAAAAGTGTTTTTTTGCCCCATGTTTTCAGTTTTATGTACATTGTATTAAAAAATACTAGACTTCGCGATCCTTGCCTTGAATTATGAGGTATAATTATGCATAAAATCATGTAACGTTATGTGAAAGAATCTTGGGTTTCTATATTTGGTATTATTGGATGTTCTGGTTATATCCTGAGATTAGTAATGGAGAACTTTAGCAAGAACCCTAGGGATAAGACTAAGTATAAAAAAACATCCATAAATCTTGAAAAGTATAGAGTATGTGGTTTATAAAAAAAATACATCCATTTATAGATACAAACAAGTTGTGGTGGATCTCGAACAGCTGTATGTAGGGGTAAAACCTGAAAACACCACTTTCATCTAAACTCGAATGGGAATTGATGCACGAAAACAGGTCTTTCTGCACTTTTGGTTTGACACTCCCAGGGGATTTGATTTGGTATATTCAAAAGATTAGTAGGAAAAATTTTTAGTGGAACACAAAATTAAAGAATCCCATATAAATATGTTTGGGCCATTGGATGGATGTTTTTACACTTCCTTTAAGAGTATATCATTTTATGTCTACTGATTCCTTTTTATACATGATATCTAAGTATTCAAGCCCCATAATTGTACCTTATTTTTCATAGTTAATGGAAGAAAATATATGAACACATGCCAACAATAAATGTGATAAGAAATGTGATGATTTCCCAAATGATATGCCTGATATGATGGGAATGGGAGCTCAAAACATAATGAAATTACTTGATCAGCTGGAACAAGTTAGGAATAGTATCATGAATCATGTCGAACTTACTACTCCACTATGAAAAAATAAAGTTTCCATATAATCCTTCATGTGAAAAGGGAACCCATATTTAGTGGATCTTTTAATCCCATCCTCACAGAAAACTGTATTAACACCATTGAAAATATATTCTTTGTCCTACAATACTCAGAAGAAGCAAAATGTGTGGTGGTGGTATATTATTTTGATGGGGAAGCTGATCAGTGGTGTAAGCTTATTAAAAAGAAAAATTATTAGGAGTAATTTTATTCCATGGAATGGTATTAATTCAAAATATTTTCTTTTCAATAAATATTTTCCTTTAACCCTCGGTCTAATGATAGAAAGAGAGTTACTCGGACTCATGAATAAGGAAGATGATTCAATCAAGGCGTATGAGATAATCATTACAAGGATTTCAAGGTATGAATTTGGCTGTGTCATGAACATCGAAAGCAAGGTGGATTGCTTTTTTAGTGGACTAAAGTTTATTCTATAATAATCATTATCAATTTGATACTTGGATAGTTATGAGGAGATTTTCCATTGTGCGTTAATGTTAAAATTGAGATCAAAGAATCTCAGTGGTATCATGGGACTTGAAACAAAAAAGGGTAGATGGAATCTAATTTTGGTGGTTATGTAAATATATTCTATGATGGAAGGAATCTCGATCCTCCCATGTGTGCAATTTGTGGGAAGAAGTGTCTTGGTAACTGTCTAAAGGGAACCAAGAATTGATTCAAATGAAGAAATATGCGACATTTTCCTAAAAGCTACTGAAGGGATATGAAAACTCCCACTAATGTGGAAGAATAAAGGATGAGTCAGATCAACATCTAGCCATTTGTTCATTGTAACAACTCAATGTACATGTGAATTATGTGAAACAATTCCCTAATCCATGGGTTGTTAATGGAAAACAACAACAACCTCCAAGGTAACAAGTAAGGGCTTATGTTATCACTACTATCGAGGTGGATCCGGACAATGATGTGTTGAATGGTACGCTAGTAATTCATTCACTAATATAAAATATACTATTTGATTCTAGTTCTATGCATTCCTTCATATCCTGGATGATTAGTAGAACTTATCAATCAACACATTAGAATATGGAGGTTGTGCTATCTGTGAGTGCTGCGAATGGTTTAATTGTTCCATCCAACATTTATAACTTCTCCCTGATAAAATTTTGTGGACTAAACCTCCCAGAAAATCATTCATAATTCCTTTGGGAGAGCTTTATTTTATCTTGGACATGGATTGGCTCTCTTTATTCAAATCCAACATCAACTGTTGAGAAAGGGAGATCACCCTTCACATCACAAATAATCCTCCAATTATTTAAGAGTGTAAAGAAGAAGTTAAATCTCCTTTAGAATAATCCTTTCAACTGTGTATATTGTTGCGTTATGAGGAAGAATATCTATCTCAAATGATTGAGACAATGGATATAATATCGCTCAATGATATTCCCATCGAGAGGGATTACACTGATGTATTCCCCCGAAGAGTTTACATGTCATCCTCCCAACCGATATGATGAGTTATTAATTGAACTTATTTTTGAATGTCTTCCTATATCAAATACACCTTATAGAATTTCCTCCACTGAACAATAAGATCATATTAAATTGTTAGAGTATAATTTGGAATAAGATTTTATATACCCAAGTGCTTCACCGTGGGGAGTTCCATTCCACTTCATCAAAAGAAGGATGGTTCGACACACCTCTACATTTATTATCGTGATCTTAATAAAATAATGATAAAGAGAATGTATCTACTGTCTTAGATATAGGACTTGTTATATCCGTTTAGTGGGGTTATTTATTTCTCAATGGTGGATTTTCGGATGAGATATCACAAATTAAATATCAGGAAGTAAGATATTCCCAAGACTACCATTCCAATGAGGTATGGAAACTATGAGTTTTTAGTTATACCCTTTGGACTCACTATTGTTGATGAAATATTCATGGAAGTAATGAATAGAGTCCTTAAAGATTAACTCGACAAATTTGTGGTATTCATTATAGATTATATTCTAATATACACCAAGAGCATGGAAGAACATAAATAGAATTTGAATATTGTGTTAAAGACTTTGTGAAGGAGGAATGTGTATGTATTGTATAATAAATGTGAGTTCTGGATAGAGTAAGTATCATTCATGGGGCATGTTATCACTAGAAAAGGGATATCTATAGACACATCTAAGACAAAGGAAATTTAAGAGTAGCCCATGCTTACTTCTGTAATAGATATATGTAGCTTCCTTGGTCCAACTAGGTATTACCGACGATTTTTTAATAACATTACATGATTATCAAACCCAATGTCCAATATAACATAGAATGGGGTTTTGTTTTTCTAGGCTCAAGATTATGAGGAATGATTTAAGGATCTCAAAAAGAGGCTTATCACTATGCTAGTACTCACACTCTTGAAAATTTGAGAACTCTTTGTGGTGTAAAGAGATGCTTAAAAAGGGATTAGACAATATACATTTTCAAAATGATAAAGTGATAGAACATTCCTAAAGGCATTTGAAAATCCAAGAGAAAAACTATCCCACACATGATTTGGAGTTGGCAGTTGTGATCTTTTCATTGAAAATATTGCAGTATTATATCTATGGGGAGAAGTATGAGATATATACTGATCACAAGAGTCACAAATATATATTCACACAGAATGAGATTAATATAAACCAAAAAATAATTTTATATCCGATCAGGGATTATGAATTCTCTATCCACTACCATCCCAATAAAGAAAATATGGTAGTAGATGCTCTAAGTGGAAAGGATCTCGCATATTTATCAATGATGATAATTAAAAACGATCCAATCAAATTTTATTTGAACATGATGGACATGGGAATCATTAAGAAAAGAACATCATCAATCATTTCTCGAATTATTTCTCAACCATCCTATAATGACTAAAATATTCATTAATGAAAATTCCTCTTGATATAATTAAATGTATTATTTTGTAAAATGGTTATATAACATATACATTTCCTTGGTTTCATGTTTTTGGATTTTAAAATACCATTATGAAATTTGACCATTTCTATTATAGTCGTTGAACAATGATCACATGATTTGAATAAATATAGGGTTTTAACAAATTCAACTTACTCAGACAAAGGAAGCGATGTCCTCACCCAATTGACTTTCCCCGTATGAAGCCCATATGTCAGAGCTCTAAAAGTAGTTGGTTTAATTTGTCTTCGCACTTGGATATTCCCAAGCCAAGCTTCAATATGTTAATCTTGAATAGAACCTCCTATGGGAGAAGTGGAATTTGATAGAAATTACCACCCGATATATGTCATTAGAGCCACCCCAAGAGTCTTTCACCATCACACAGCTTACCCTAATGTATTATGTAGGTTTTATAAGGGGTTATGTAACAAGACCATAGTACTATGATTATGTCCGTTATTTTTGTAAATAATAAATAATATATATTCATTTTATTATTGTTACATTGTAAATAGTTTTTAAAGAAAAAATAGTTTTTTAGTTAATATTCAACTAAAGAATCTATTTTTTTAAATTAATGGATTTTTTAATTAAATAATATTTTAATAAAATATTATTATATTACTTTTTATTTTGTATAAATGATCATATAACTTTTTTAGGAATACAATTGTAAAATCTATTAAGGTTTGAAATCCATTTTTGTCAAAACCAATGAATTTTCGATTAATGTCAGTTTTTATTTTAGAAGTAAAAATTCACATATTTAGAAAATTATTTAGATAAAATTAATATTATTTCTAGAATTAAGACGTCGAAATTATCTAATGGGGATTTTTTCATAATTTTCTGAGTCAGTTGAATTTTTGTGTAAAAATTAAATACCATTTAAATATATAACGTGTTTTATAACATCATAAAGACCCAATTGTGGTGTACTAAATACTATAAACATTATTTTCAAACAATATATGTTTTTACCATTAAAATAATTTTATTTAAATTTTTTTATTTATTTTACTAAGCTTTAGTGGACCCTCCAAGAATTATAAAACATTTTAGCTTTTTAAATTGATTTCTTCGAGAGTGTGGCTCAACTCCACATATGAAACCTTATTATTTTAAGAATATCAGACATTTTCATGATAAAATATAGTTTTCCACACCACTTTGGAACAAACCATGGCCAAAAACCAAGTTCTGGATTGTGGTTTCGATTAGTTTAATGTGTGGTGTCCCAACCCTAAATAATAAATAATTCCCCCTCCTTTTCTATATAAACTCTCCCAAGATCCCTCTTCTTCTTCACTCAAAACCATCAGAGATCATCCAACCTCTACCATCCTCTATATATAATCCTCCCAAGGCGCCCTAATATCCCAATAAGCCTCTATCAATCCCCTCCCAATCCTTTGGGATCACACTTCCAAGTAAGGGATTCCTTCCCATCTCATTTTATCCAAGATTCTTAATATTGTTATGTCCTTTTATTTTCAAATATAAATGTAGGGGTATAATTTTTCACCACCCCCATACTTTCCCCTTTATGTTTTAATGATGAGATTCCCCTTTCACTCTCATAAATTCCTCTCATTACACTCGTTACCATGCCGAAATTTCGTAACGAATTTCTCTCCCCTCATTTACATTCAAACAATTCTTTTATATTATGCATCAAAATTCCATTCCATATGTTGGTATATTATTTCCCATGATCCGCTTATTGTAAATTTATTTTATAAATTATGAGATTCCCCTTTCACTCCCATCAACCCATTTGAAGAATTTCTCTTTGGCGTCGTTATGATGCCGAAATTACACCAATATTTTCATGCCAAATTCATTGTGTACTGAATTCCATACCCACTCTTCTATCCAGTGTATTCAAATTTATGAACACCTACTTGTTTATTTAGTTCATAAATTTATGTATTCCATATCTCTTATTCATGGATTGAATTATGATGTTAATGAATCTGGGTTTTATGATCTATGTGGAACACTTATTCATTAAATGAAATGATTATGAATGGTGTGCCCTAATAGTTCTCTAATGAATTTGGTAAAGATATGTATCCTGATTAGTTAAGAGAAACGAGGATTTACTCATGATAATTCAAGTGAAATTAAGATTTACTCAAGATAATTCAAGTGTATTTAGGGTATACTCATGCTCCTTGTGCAATGAGCCTTTGCGCATGCTAATTCCATGTTAAGTGTTGTTGCCACATTTCCATGTTATAATAATCATGATATAGCATGCCTTTATATTCATGTTCATTTATTCTCCATTGATATTCCTACTTCCAAACATGTATTGTATTCTTCATGTTCAGCCTTTTTTACTCCCTTACTGGGCTTTATAGCTCACCCATTTCTTATATAAGTCCTCAGGTTATCCCATGAAATGGTAAGTATGAGGGAATGTAGTGGTCATGTAAAAGAAATTTTCAATAAGATGTTGTGTTTTACGATTTCCTTTTTTATGTAATTATCCTAAGCCCCAAAGACACTAGACCTCTCTATCTTCAATGTTGTATTAAGTGAAATTTTTGTAATAAATTATGTTTAAGTTTGAAATAAAAATAGGGTTGTTATAGTTGGTATCATAGGATAGGTTTAGTTAATTTGGGGATTAGGATTAGAAAACCCTAGTGAAAGCCTTAGGGATAAGACAATGTATAATAAGAAAATCCCTAAATTTTAGTGATTATTGAGTAATTGGTTTATCAATAAAATACATCACTGTCTAGATACGAGCAGGTAGAGGCGTCTCCAGCACAGATGTGCCTAGGAGTGAAATCTCCAACAAGGAGTTTTAGTTATGAACTGGTGTATCATAGTACACGACAACGGGCCTTAATGCACTCTTGATTACGACACTCCCGGGGGATATGCTTTGATAAATTCAAAATCTTACTATAAACCGTTAATAAGGTAATTAAAAAATTTCCCCTAAGAATATATGTTAGAAATTAGATCGTGGATAAAATAGATTGAAGCCTATAGATTCATTAGTTAAGGAAATAAAATTAATTTATAAGTCATCTGGTTTGTCCTTTGATTACCCTTTATGTAGTACCCCTAAAAATCCTTTCTTTAGAGAATAATAAATCATTATACTTCAAGTAATTTAATATCACAATTTTATCTTGTCTTGAGGGTAACTAAAAATTTGATATGTTTTGTCAGCAGGATAATGGACAGTTTAGAGATGGAAGGGGAAAGAACCTCATACAACACTCTTGTCTCTTCCGAAGGACTTACTAGCTATAATTATTGCGAATCCAAGCTTGCATAACATCGAAACCTTTTCCAATATCCAGCTTTATTGAAAATATCTCTAAGAAAAATAACCCACCTCCTCCATACCATGGAATCAGCAGGGATCATGGTTCACCTATGATCAAATATTAAGCTCTCAAATCACCCAGCTTTCAAGATGAGGGAGTTACCATCAGGGTATTTTCAAATATTTCACCCTATATAGAGAGTATTATGCACTATTTTATTTTACAATAGCTAATGAAGAGGGAGACCTCTGGGAAGCCTATATATATACTATTTTCTTACAATATTTTTGGAAACATAGACAATATATTAGAAGAACCACATTTAAAAGTTTAAAATCTGACTCTGTCAGACTGTTTTAAAAAATCCAAGTACATAGTGATGTTTGGAAACTTTACATTAGAAAGATTTTTTTTTCAAAAATTGAATCATATTTTCCATCGGTATGATCCATATTTCATGGACTTCATCATGACAAATAAAGTGTGAGATTTTGAATCTGCATTGAGGTATTGTTTCACTAAGTGGACCCTCGCTCTTTGTGATCAATGTGATTATGAGGGTTTGGGAATTCTTAATGATGGCGGTTAAAGAACCCTGATGTCATGTTTAAATTTCAGAGTTCTTTTTGTTTATAATGAAATTGCGAGGATTCAATTTTTTTAAGGGGGGAAGATTGTAATTACCCAAACATTCATTAATGAAAATTCCACTTGATCAAATAAAATGTATTATTATGTAATATGGTTATATAACCTATGCATTTCCTGGGTTTTATGTATTTGTATTTTAAAATACCATTAAGAATTGTGATGTTTGCTATTATAGTCATGAAACAGTGATCACATGATTATTATAAATGTAGGGCTTTAACAAATCAAATTTACTCAAAAAAAGGAAGTGATTGCCTCATCCAGTAGACTTTCCCCGTATGAATCCCATTTTTCAAAGCTCAAAAAGGAGGTGTCGTCATTGGTCTTTGCTCTTGACGATGACCAAGATGATCTTCAACATGTTAATATCGAATGGAACCACATAGGGGAGAAGTGGAAGTTGATAGAGATTACCACCCAGGCAATGTTATTTGAGCAACCCCAAGAGTCTGTCACCATCGCGCACCATACCCAAAGGACTTATGTAGGTGTTATAAGGGGTTATGTAACAAGTCCTTATCACTATTATTATGTGCATTAGTTTTCTATATAATAATGAATATGAATTCATTTTATTATTTTTACGTTTTAAATAGTTTTTAAAGCAAAAATAGTATATTTAGTTAATATTCAACTATGAAATCTATTTTGGTAAATTATTGGATTTTTCAATTACATAATATTTTAATAAAATATTATTAAATAATTTTTTTAATTATAAATAATGGTATAATTTTTTTTCAATAAAATTGTTATATTTATTAGGGTTTGAAAGCCTTTTTTGTCAATACCCATTAATTTTCGATAAATGTCGGTTTTTATTTTTAAATTAACAAATTCACATACTTATAAAATTATTTATATAAAATGAATATTATTTTATTAATCAGGATTTCATAATTATCCAATGGTCAATTTTTCATCATTTTTAGAGATAGTTGAATTTTTGGGTATAAATTAAATATAGTTCAAATATATAATGTGTTTTATGACATCATAAAAACCCAATTGTGATGTAATAAAATACTATAAACATTATGTTCGTCCAATATATGTTTTAACATTAAAAAAATGTTATTTTAGGATTGTTTTATTTATTTTACAAAGCTTTAGTGGATCCTCCAAGACTTATAAAACATTTTAGGTTTTTAAATTGATTTCCTTGAGAGTGTGACTCACTTACACCTAAGAAACCCTATTATTTTCATAATTTAGGAAATTGGCCTTATAAAATACTGTTTTCCACTCCCCTATGTCAAAAACGATTTGAAAAAACCATGGGATGTTTTGTGGTTTTGATTAGTTTAACGTGTGGTGTCCCAAACCTAAATAATAATGAATTCCCCCTCCATTCCTATATAAAACCACCCATGCTCCCACTTCCTATTCACTCAATGCCTTTTGATTTAGTCCAACCTCAACCCTCCTCTTTATATAATCATCCCAAGGCACCCAATGCTCCCAATAATCCTCTATCATTTCCCTCCTAAGCCTTTGGGGTCACACTTCCAAGTAAGTGATTCCTTCCTTTCTCATTTTACCCAAGTTTCTTAATACTGTTATTTCCTTTTATTTTCAATTGTAATTTTTGGGATATGATTTCAAACATCCCCCATAAATCCCCCTTTATGGTTTAATGATCATAGATGCCTTTGTCCCTCATTAATGCCTCCCATGTACACCTGTTACCATGTTGAAATTTTGTAAGAAATTTCTCTCTCCTCATTTACATTCAAGAAATTTTTTTATATTATATATCTAAATTCCATTACACATTTGGTATATTAATTCCCATGATCCCATTACTGCCCATTTAATTTATTAATGATGAGATACCCCTTTCATTTTCATCAACCCAATTTATGAATTTCTATTTGACATCATTTTGCAGCCGAAATTACACCAAAATTTCCATGACAAAATCATTGTGTAGTGAATACCATAAACACTCATCTATCAAGGGTATTCACCATTATGCACATGTAATTTTTGATTAAGGAATTAAATTTATGTATTCCATATCTCTTAATCGTGTAATTAATTAAGATGTTAATGAATCCATGGTTTATGATCTATGTGGCACACTTATGCAAGAAATGAAATGATTATGAAGGGTGTTCCCTAATATCTCTCCAATGCATTGGGTAAAGATTAGTATCATGATAGGTCAAGTGAAATAAGGATTTAATAAAGATAATTCAAGTACAATAAGGATTTATCCATGCTAATTCAAGTGAGATGAGGGGATACTCATTCTCTATGGGCAATGAGCCTTGGGTCATGCTAATTCTATGTTAAGTGTTGTTTCCACATTTGTGTGTTATGATAATCATGTTATATCATGCTTTTATGTTCATTTTATTTTATTCTCCATTGATATGACTATTTCCAAACATGTATTTTATTCTTCATGTTATGATTTGTTTACTCCCTTGCTGGGTTTTATAGCTCACCCCTTTCTTATGTATTTCTCATGTTATCCCATGCAATTCTAAGTACAAGGGAATGTAGTGGTCATGTAAAGGAAGTTTTAAATAACATGTAGTGTTTTATGTTTTTAGATGTTATGCAATGATCCTAATCCCCAAATACCCTAGAACTCTCAATATTATATGTTTTATTAAGTGAAATTTCATCTCATAAATTATGATTAATTTTGAAATAAAAACAAGTTTGTTATACGTCCCACATGGATCAAATAATGGTTGCTCAAAGAAAAGATGTGGAAATTCAGAAAAGGGTGGAATCCATTATAAATGGGAAATCTTATGAGTACATGATTTATTTCATGATTATATGTACCATGTGATCCATAGAGAAATAAAAATCTTTTGAATGAAACACATATCTCAACCTTCTCTATTCACCTAGGGAGCACAAAGATGTATTGAGATCTCCAAGAGACCTTTTTGTGGGAAAATATGAAGAAAGTTATTGCTGAGTATACATCAATGTGTCTGGTATGTCAACAAGTGAATTCTGAAGTAAAAAATACTAAGGGAATGGTGACACCACTACCCATAAAAACATGGACGTGGGAGAAAATTACCATGGAATTTGTCACTTGACTTCCAATGACATGTAGAGGCAAAAATTATATATGGGTTATTATGGATCATCATAAAAAGATAGCTCACATTATCACAATTTGAGAGGAATTCTCCTAGGATCATCTTTCATGTATATATTTCAAATAAGTGTTAAGAATGTATTAAGTACCACTATATATTGTATCAGATCTAGATCCACAATTCACCTCGATGTTTTGAAAAAGTCTCTAACATGCTCTATGCATTGAGCTGAACTTCAGTATTGCCTATCATCCGCAAACTGATGAAAAAATGAAAAAACTATTCAGACAATAGAAGATATATATAGAGAGTGTTCTATGGACTTCAACGGAGTATGGGATCAGCATCTTCCATTGGTTGAATTCTCATAGAACCATAGTCTCTACTCGAGAATCTCAATGGAACCATATGACACCCTTTATGGGAAAAGGTGTAGAACACCAGTGATATGGGATGAAGTTGGTGAGCATAAGATGCTAGGGACAAAAATGGTTGAAGAAGTGGGGGAGAAGATGAAAAGCATAAAACAACACATCATGGTATCCCAAAGTTGAAAAATATTTATGTAGACAATCCTTGAAAAGACCTTGAGATAAAAGTTAGTGTCATGGTATTTCAACGCATATCTCCAGAGAATAAGATCTTTAGGTTTGGGGAGAAAGGAATACAATGTCCCATGTACATCGGCCCCTTTGAGATCCTTGATCATGATGGATATGTGGCCTATAGAATAGCACTTCCACCTACCATATCTAATGTATATGATGTATTCTATATATCCCTCTTAAGGAAGTACATACCATATCGTTCACATGCACACTCTTCATAGGTGGTACAGTAGGAGAATGATATTTCTTAAGTGGTGTATCTAGTGAAAATATTGGATTATAGATATAATATTTTATGTAAAAAGGCTACTAACCTGTTCGAAGTACTATGGTGGAACTATAAGTACGAAGAGTCAACATGTGAACTGGAGGAACCAATGGAGGAAAGGTACTTGCACCTATTTACAGCTTAGAATTTAAAGTGAGAATTCGAGGGAAAAAGTTCATAAGGGGGAAGAATGTAATGACCCAATGTTTTATCAATGCAATTAACATATTATAATTATATCTTATAGTATAACCACATAATATTATATGTAGAACACAATACAAACCATATAAAAGAATAATGACTGAAATAAAAGGTATCCCTAGAAGTTAAGGAACATATACTAATGATATGGTAACATGACCTCTGGAATAGTAATGTGACCCTTATGAATAATAATCCGGACAATTAAATTCTAATGTCACCAATAAAGGTATAAATCAAACATATCTATCTTATAAGTGACAATATAGTATTATTATATCATTTTATAAGTAAATAAATATTTTAGAAATTATTGATTAAGTGTTGGTATTTTTGTTATTCAAAAATATTTTCTTACAATTTTATGATTAAGTTTGTAATTTAAATGGAAATTTATTTTCTTAAAATGTATTCATAAATTATTGTTTTATGTCTTATGATTATAAGACAATTTTATTAGGACTTGTATAATTTTTCAACGTATTGGAAAAGAAGTTTTAATTTTAAAATTTGTATTTTTAATGTAAATTATGGTTTTAATTAAAAATTAAATTTCTTATATTTGGGAATTTATTTCATCATAATGGATTACATTTTTAGATTCTAAATTTTGAAAAATTGTTTTGGGTGAATTTTTGGGATGTTTCTTAAATTCTTAAATTTTTTTGAATAGTGAAATATCGTGCACTACTGTATATATACATTATAAGCTAAATGGACTATTTATCGCATCATGGATTATTTAAGAATCCATAGTTAGAATTGAAATGCACTTATTTCTATTTCTGATCATGAAAAATTCTCTATTTATTTTCTTATGGAAAAATAATAAACTAATAATTAAATTATTAATAAAATTGTCCTCCCCTCCACTATAAAGACCACCCACACTCCCCTCTTCTCTTAAATTCTCTCAAACATTGTTACTTCCCTAAATTCTACCAAAATCCATCCCCAATCTTTTCCCCCGCTTCTAGATTCCCTTATTCTCTAAAAAGGACCAAATCCGCTCCCATTAAGAGGCTCTCTAGGAAGATTAAATGAATAGGTAAATTCCACTTTTCTTTTATTTCATTTTCATTTCATGTCCCCTTGTTCTCTTTTCTTTCCTAACCACACCTCATCCAAATGGGTTGACACATCCAGTACCATAAATTTACTAGAATTTTGTATTCCCATAGGATAATTCATTATCATTCCTCATTTTCCCAAATTTAATACTAAAGAAATGAAAACATCGACGAATATGTGTTAATTTATCACATTCAAGGATGACAGGTTATCAATTACTATTACCATATTCAATTTTGGTCATTAAACCATTTTTATAGTTGAATGAGACTATAGAATACGTATTTTATTTAATTATATGTTCTTTAATCCTTTTTCAAACACGATGATAAATAATAATACCAAACAAGTTAATTGAAAGAATGATCACCCAATTAACCCAAGTGTTTATCATTAATGTTTTATATAATGATTCACCTTCACTCCAAATAACCAAATGAATTTTATAACCTTGTAATCTTATTGATGTTAACTAATGACATATGACTTCAATTCTATAAAATCATTCTCATCATACATGTTTATCCTAACCTTAATATAAGTGAACCGGTCATTAAAACCAAGGAAGAAAATGCTCTCATATAATGAAATTGAACCTCTTAAATCATCAAAAAGGACATTAATGAACTTAATAAGGTTGCAATAAATCCATAAAATGTATTTTAAATTCAATAATTATTAATTAATAAACCTAATATTATTATGCAGGTCATTAATATCAAGCTAAGAACACCATCGGACTTAAGGTAAGGGATCCTATCTTTCTAACATTTTATCAAGAATCCCCTCTAAGTTATTCAATTTTATGTGTAATTACTAATAATGGGGTATGATTTCTCACATAACCCAAACTGAATTAATGATTTACAAAACATGATAAACCCATTTTTATCTCATTAAAACCTCCTATGTACACACGATACAATGTCGATATTCCGTAATAGGTTCTACCTGAACCTCCTATATTCCTTCAGATTGCTCAATCATTCTTTTTACCAAAAATAATTACTCTTGTATTTTTTATGTAAAAATAATAAATAATGTGTATATACTCAAAAATCATGTTCCAAGATCCATCCCTCATTATCTTTCTAGTATATAAATGTTTTTAAAGGATTCCATCCTCAATACGTTTCGATAAAAAAACCCGTTTTAAGCGAACTTTCCGAATTCTTTCCCATCATCAGGTATACTATAGAATCTGTTTTTAAGAATCCATTGTTTTTATAAAATCACACATTTTTTATTAAAATATTCTAGGTAATATTTTGGTTTTATATAATTTCTCATTTCCTATTATTCTTTAAATGTTATTTGATATTTTCCTTTAACCGCATGAAAATGTTTAAATTCCAAGGATTCCGAAAAACTATTTTTTCATGTTATAACATTATGTTGACATCACTTATAGTGATTTATTCCCATTTACCCTTTTATATTCCATGAATGCTCTAATTTCTTTCCATCATAGACACCATTATGATACGTCTATTTGTTATTCATTATGTCATGATTATAATATCTAATTCTTTCTCTGAGTAACCCTTATGTTTATATGAGGTTGATTATGTATGATTTTTTATGGAAACCATTTTCATTAATAGGTTAAAATGGTGATGCCCATATTTTACTCTAATTCATTGGGTAAAGTTGAGTCTCGTGATATGATATGTGCAACAGTCTTGGTGGTTAGCATTAGCTTATTCTACCATGTGAAACGCTCCTTGTAGTTAGCCATGGATTGTGTTACCATGTGCAAAAGTCTTGGTGGTTAACCGTGAATTGTGCTCTTATATGGGAAATTATTGTTGAATCATGCTAAAGTCATGATTTATTTTGTTTTCACATTAATATGATTCCATGTTCGTATGATCCCACACTTATATGTTTTGATTGTATATGCCAATTTATATCATTATGCGATGATATATAACCCATGTTCTTAAGACTTATTCTTATGTTTATTCCCTTACAGTGATTTTAGATCATCCCTTAATTCATGTGATCCCTAGGGTACCCTATGCAGATGTAAGGGCTTATAGGGAGTTAGGATATCTTTTTGAATATTAAATAAAGAAGTGTTTTTTAGTCCCATGTTTTCTATTTTATGTGCCTAGTCTTCAAACACACTAGTATTCTTCATCCTTATCTTATTTTATGATGTATAATTAATTTTAAAATCATGTAATGTAATGTGAAAAAGGGTTTGATTTTGATATTTACTGTGATGATTCCCTAATGAAAACCCTCAATATCAACATGTTGGTCCGACTATCGTAGGATAGGACCGGACTAGAGGGTAGAATA
This sequence comes from Viscum album, assembly GCA_963277665.1. Lineage (NCBI taxonomy): Eukaryota > Viridiplantae > Streptophyta > Magnoliopsida > Santalales > Viscaceae > Viscum > Viscum album. Next base: position 383,902,833 of record OY728163.1, on the reverse strand, counting down.
TTGTCTTGGGCTCCAAATAAAAACATGTGTGGATTCCTCTACCATTATTTTATTGAGAACTATGAATATCCTATCACGTATTTGTTATATGTTCTAGTGGTTTCCAGGTGTCATCGAATAATGAGCCAAAGAAAGTGATGGAAACTCAACAATGTTGCACTAATAATCAATGTCATTAAAATGATCTCATCTTACTAGGTAGATTAGATAATGGTATCATAGGTGAAAATGATTCAATAAGATAGTTTTGTGGAACCCTGAAACCTGATCTTAGATGAGGGGTTTCGGGATATCGATGTTGGAATTTTCATTTGGTGAAAACATGAATAATAGCTAATAGAAAACCAGGGTATCTTGTAGGATTTCATGTTCTGAAGATGTTGTCAACTCTTGGTTGGACCAAGATCCTATTATTTCCTATTAAGATATTGGTTAGAGGCACTCATTTATATTGGTTTGGTGATTGGTGGGTTGGTGGAGGATCCACAAAATGAGTTTAATGTTGGCTAAATGACGGTTTATCTCCTGGGGTAGTTCCAACAGCCTCATTTTCTCCCTGTACGACTGGGTTTTTTTTTAAAATAAGTGGTGACATGAATTGGTCACCCAATTCATGCCCCAAGGAAATTTATTAAAAAAAAGTAACATTACAAAAACAAGGTGAAATAAATTTACACCAGCTAGAATTTTGAGAATTACAAACAATGATATACCATGAATATCCATTAACATCATGTGATTCACTGTCCAGAGGGGACTCTGCCAAATCATGTCTGTTTGAACTGATCATCCGAAGAGCTTCTCGACGTTGCTTCTTTGTCCACATGAAAAACTCCTCTCCCACCAGTTGTCAACTCTTCTATGATCTCCAAGGACTGTACTGTCCATGAGGCTTCCAGCAATCCACTCTCTGAGAATGTCTTTACAGCACTGAGATAAACAGTTAGAAATGAAACCAAGTATTGTTTTGGACCAAAAAACCGTTGAGAGTGTCGACCAGAATTGTAATATCACCTTCCAATATAATCACAGGAGGATCTAGCATAGGGAAAATAGGGTCATACCGGTAGAATACCAGAAAAACAACATCCCCTTCCAGAAGTATATCATGTTGTACTAGATTCCAGCAATGAAACATCTCATTCCAGAATTGCAATAGAAGGAGGTAATGTTGTGCCAGAAAATGCAAGATCACCATCCAATATGCATACAACAAGAGCACAAAAAAAGGAAAACAACAGAATCATCCTAGCCTCGGAGGGAATGAAAAGTGTATCCAAGAAGTCTGAATCCCAAACATATAATTCCAGTGAATAACAGAGAATTCTAGTGACAAACAAAAATAGAACAACCCAGATGGACATATCATGTACTATGCTGACTGATGCAATTGAATCAGAAACATTCAGAAAAACCAAATCATTCCAAAAGAGAGACAGAAAATCACGATCAAAGCTGAAACTGGTGAAATGTAAAAGAAACAAAAATAAACTCACTCCCACAGAATGGCCTTGAAATCAAAATCAGGATTTCTTTTATATTCATCTACCAACATAATGAGCATATGCTTTCAGATGTCAATGTATTCCTAAGCGGTGATGATTCTGTCTGTGTTTTTCTGAAATGTAGTTGCATCTTGTTCATCCATCCAGGCATCAACTGCATCCCCCAGCTGCTCCTCAATGTATTAGGCATCACTATACGCAGGTTTTTGTTTTCTTTCATCATTATCCTCATCTGATTCAGAGTCCTCCTTATGAAGTTCACTGTCGGTATTCGGTTGTTCTGTCACAGATGGGAGTGATGGAAACTCTCTCTTAGTTGCATCAAGAGATCATGTGACTTTTGTTCTTTCAAGTTGAGAGTAATGTCTGTGGTTCCTTGTTTTTCTAGAATTTGGGGTGATAAAACCATCAGCATCCACCGTTGGCTTTTTTTCCTTTCCTATCACTAGATTTTATGAAATCCTCCTCAATTTGATTAGGGTGGTCATCAATTCCAGGAAAGGATTCACTAGAATAGTAAAGTTTGTCTTGCTCTTTAGAAGTGTTGGCACCTGTGGTAGTAGGTTGGGAAGCAACAAAGCAATCCGACCACTATCGTTCAGTAGATGTCCCCGGGAGGACCAACTTAACTCTATAGCTAACATTAGAACCATCCAATTGCTCAGTATGTTTGTTTTTCTTTACCTAAGTGGCTTTCCTAGCCTTAGGACGCTCGGATTTATGTCCACAGTCTTTTGCAGCGTGTCCAATCTTGAGGCAAAGGGAACAATAATCAGGAAATTTTTAATAGACAACCTCGTGAAAGAATCCATGGTCACCATTTTGGATTCAAATATGACAGGTAGGGTCTTTAGAAACATCAATTTCAACACAAACCCTAGAAATAGATGGTCGAGAGAGGTTATTTGTTGTAGAATCCAGCTTCAATGGATTACCAATGAGCTTTGAGATATGAAACAGGGCAATATTTTTGAATAGGTGATGTGGCAACGCAGGGAAGCCAATCCAAATCGGGATGATGGGGGACTTGGAAAAGGGATCAAAATCAGGGGTCCATTTGAGGACTTTCATCAAGCATCCCCCGAAGAACCAGGATCTCTTCACTCATAAACATTAGAAGTCATCCACGGAATCCAGGTGAAAGACAACATTTAAGGAGTTCAAATGGCCGATAGAGAATCCAGAAAAACCAATTGCTTCAAGGGAAGATCTTAAGAATATCAATGCTGGTCTGTGATTGAAAAATTTCCTAACAAGAACGAAACGAAGGTCTAAAGAAAGAAGTGTTACCTCATTTGTTGAGAATGAAATCGCTGGTTGACCATGGTGACAGAAAAGTTTCGGATTGACGCAAGATTTGGGAGTCGCGAAACCATTTGAGAAGTTCTTGTTGTTCTCAGTCAATCTTCCACCCACAACATCTGTGAAGGATTGTGAACTAGGGTTCCTCTCTCCCGAAATCGGGTTTCTCACGTCGCTCTGTATTGGCCCCTCTATTTCCCTATAGGACTGGGTGTTTCCTAATTTCTTATGTGTTGTAACATCCCGGTTATTGAAGCCACCCAAAGGTGCCCTATACCCGGTTGGTCACACCGCCTCAAGCACATTTCCCCGAATTCCATAGGCTGCCGACTAGCAGTGAGGGAATTGTGTGTGATAGTGGGGAAACAATGCCCCCATTGGTAGAGTAACACAACAAAAGAAAGAAATATCAAAAGTGGAATCCGGAATAATCCATAAAAAAGTAAATAGTATAAGACTGGAAAATAATAAACTGAAGCACACACATATATATATATATGAATGATTCATGATACATATATCTATGAAATCATCCAAAAAAATCACAATTCTGGAATACAAGAGTACTAAACCCAAGTACAGAAGAAAGAAATGTAAAAAACCCATTGGCATCGCAAACCATAGCTTGGTCCCATGCTCTCCAGATCCACAGCAAATCATGTACATGAAGTAGAAGGGAGCTTTCCCTTATCTATACCAATAGAAATATAATCTATTTGGGCCCATAAACATGGCCCAAATATGGTGTGAGACTAAATCCCAATAGGCAAGCCCCATGAGATCTGTGCCTAATAGTCAATCAATATATGGTAGGTAGCAAGCAAATAAATGCAGTAAAGAAGGAAGTTACCAAGGTAAACAATTCACAGTTTCAATGCATTTAGTATCATATATCAAGAAACAGCTAAACAAAGCAGGTAATCACAAATCGGTAACCATCTGGTAATTACTCACAGCCAATCCCCTCTGGTCCAACCTAGAAACACAAGCAATCCTCTGGGCAGTACAATCAGTATAACCCCTCTGGTTCAGCTTAAGCATAGACTCTTTGTGGAAGAACTCATTGTCAATTCCTCATATAGTCTCATATCAGTAACTAAATTTTCTCTCAGGAAACACTCAAGGTCTATTCCCCCTGTGGCCCACGTTGAGGATCTACAGACACTCTGAGGAAGCACTTATGTGAATTCCCCCTATGGTCTCGCATTGTAAGTAAAACAGACACTCTAGATAAGCCCTTACATCCATTCTCCCGGTGGTCTACTACACTATGTTCTCACTGCCCTGTGCATGTCAAGTAGGTATAGCAATGTGTATCGGACAATGTAAACCTCATGAACTACTTGGATATTAGTCGAAACCATATCAACATATAATGATACAAACACCTCATCCTACTATACTAGCCATGGAAGGTAAATAGTATCCTAATAGGCAAACTAGACCCAATGATCAAACAGGAAATCCTACATGGGAAAGCACTTCCAAAGAAAAGAAATTAATTCTATTCACATCAGTTATCATCAACTCAAGCATACAAGCATAAAGGGAAAAAAATAGGGCGAAAATGGTAAATGTGCAGTATCCCGTTCTTGGGTATTGGCAGGTTTTGCACATATAACTCAAATACATTCATCAAAAAGGAACAAACCACCTACTTTGGTGTTGGGAGATCAATATACATGAGTCTCAGGGCTTGAATCACCATATAACGCCAAAGATCATTAAAAAATTCTAAAATTTTCAACAGAGGATAACTCGAGAAAGAAGAGGAATCATGAAACAAAGCTCAACCAGAAAAGAGATCTTATCGAGGCGATCCTAACACAATCAACGGTGGTCGAATCAGAGATCAGATGCTCAGTCTGGGGAATAGAGGATGATTGTAGTTGTATGGGAGCTCTCGGCCGAACCAAACCTAGATGAAGCCCTTTCTTGTGATTAGATGCGACCCCAGTGCGTTTAATGAAAAATAAGAAAATACATGGCGTGTACTTTGGAAATACACGGCATATAATTTCAGGTTATGTACCCTACATTAGGCGGCCTCCAGGTCACCCCCACATGGTTGTGTGCATGGCCACTACACGACATGTACTCATAAAGCACACGGTGTGTACTTCGAAAATTTCAAGAAATTCCTCTTTTTCTCAAAAAACACAAGGAAAGGAAAACATACCTGAAAAGGGAGATCCGGGTTCTTAAAAACTCCCCCCTTAAAGAAATTTTTCCCTGAATTTCTCTAAAAATGTGGCGTAGAAGAAGAAATCCCAAATAGCTTCGGCCACTGTACACGTACATCAAGCTCCCCCTCCCAAGTCCCATCCTACACATGCCTGTGCTGCCACAACACTCGTACCAGAGGAACAGACTGTCTACAAAGAACCTTCATACTTCGATCAATGATATGAATAGGATTCTCCTTGAATGATTCATCCACTTCCAACTCAACCTCTACGGGTTGGAAAACATGAGATGGGTCTAATAAGTAACGTCAAAGCTAAGAAATGTGGAAGACGTCGTGCATAGCCCGATACCTCTAAGGTAACTACAACTAATAGGAAATCATCCCAACTCTCTCCAACACCTCAAACGGCCTGACGTACCTCAGCGAAAGCTTACCATTTCTCCAAATCGTGATGTGTCCCAACCTTGGTGTGACACACAAGAAAACCTGGTCCCCGACCTCGAACCCCAAAGGTCATCTCTGTTGATCTGCATAAGACTTCTATCGAGACTGTGCAGTAGCAATCCTCTTCGGAATCAACTCAATCTACTCTGAGGTCTCCCGAACAAGACGTGGTCCCAACATAGCCACCTCTCCTGCCTCCATACAAAATAAGGGTGATCGGCATGGCCTACCGTACAAATCCTTATATGGTTCCATTTGAATAGTTTCTTGAAAACTATTGTTGTAGGAAAACATGACAAGAGGTATGTGATTCTCCCACGAACCTCCAAAATCCAGAATAAATGGTCGAAGCATTTCCTCAAGCACCTAAATCGTACGCTCGGACTAGCCATATTTCTGGGGGTGGTAAGTTGTACTCAAAATTACCGATGTACCCAATGATTTATGAATTCCCTTCCAGACCCAAGATTTAAAAGGATCATCTCTATCTAAAACAATGGAGTGTGGAACTCCATGTAATCACACAATATCATGGATGTATAACCGTCATAGCTCATCGACACTGAAGGTCTCCTTGATCGCCAAGAAGTGAGAAACCTTTTTGAGTCTGTCAATGAAAACCCAAACTGCATCATTCCCTCGAGGTGACCCTGGTAATCCTATCCTGAAATCCATCAGGATTTCATTCCACTTCCACTCAAGAATGGATAACTGTTGTAAAAGCCCTGCTGGTCGCTGATGCTTTTCCATCACCTGCAGACAGGTGGAACACCTGATGACAAAAATAGAATCTTCTCTCTTCATATTTGGCCACCAATACCGACTGTGTAGATCACAATACATCTTGGTGTCAAAATGATGAACTGCCCAAAATGAGGAATGAAATTCATGCATCATCTACTCATGTATGTTTGGTGGCACCAATATGCGCCCTTGGAGACACAAGATCTTATCCTCACCTATGGTCTATCCCAGAATAGGTTCCTCTCCTGACACACTCTCCTCTAGGACTAGGCCTTCTGAATCTGATAGCTGCCTCATTTGCAATCAATCACGAATTTTAGAGGTAACATCCACAGAAGAAAGAAATGTCTACCCCTATCTATCGTGCACCTCCAAATGCATATCATAGAACATAGACATAAGATTCCACTCACTATTGGCCTCCAGAACTGTATGTATCTGAGTCCTCATGCTCAATGCATCATCCATTGTGTTTCCTTTCCCAAGCGTATAGGCTTGCTCAAATTCAATAGACTAATGGTACTAAACCCACCTTCTCTATCTCAAATTCATATCAAGGTGAGTGAAGATGTACTTGAGACTCTTATGGTTGGTGAAAACCACACAATGCTCTTCCAGAAGATAATATCTCCAACATCGTAAGGCATGAACAACTCCATCCGACTCGAGATCGTGCATCGGGTAATTCCTCTCATGTGGACTCAAATGTTGAGACCCGTACTCAACAACACCCTCTCACAGCATAAGAATATCTCCCAGCCAGATACCTGGAGCATGATAGTACATAGTATAGCTCTTTCCTAGCTCTGGAAAGACTACTATCTGTGTAGACCTCAACCTCCCTAGCAACTCCTGAAAGGATGACTCACAACAATATGACTACAAGAACTTCACACCATTCTTAGTCAGACCCATCAGTGGTGCTGCTAGGTGTGAAAAGTCTTGAATAAAACATGTGTATTATCCATCCAGCCATAGAAAACTCTTTACCTCAAAGAATTTCTTTGGATACTCCCAAGAAACTAATGCTCTCACTTTCTCTAGGTCCACTAATACTATTGTCTCTAAGATAACATGACCCAAGAAGTGAATATGATCCATCCAAAAGTGGAATTTTGATAGATTAGTATATAGTTGATGCTCTCTCAGTGTTCTCAAAATGATCTCAAGATGTGTGTCATGGTCGTGTCGAGTGTTAGAGTACCCCAAGATATCATCCACAAAAACCACAATGAAGGAATCCAAGTATAGATGGAACACTCGGTTCATCAGTTCCATGAACACTTCAGGCGAGTTCGTTAGACCGAACGACATCACCATATACTCGTATAGACTATACCTTCTCCGAAAGGTTTTAAGAGGTATATATGATGGTCTAACGCGCAACTGATGGTGACCAGATCTCAAGTCAATCATTGAGAACACCCGAGATCCTTGAATTTGATCAAAGATATGATCTATCCTTGGAAAGGGATATCAGTTCTTGACCGTCAACTAGTTTAACTTTCGATAGTCCACACAAAGTCTAAGGGTACTGTCTTTCTTCATTTCAAACAGGTCAGGCGAACCCCAAGGAGAAGTACTGGGTCTGATGAAACCCTTTACCTGAAACTCCGCAACCAGTTTCTTGAGCACCTATAACTATAGTGTCACCATCCTATAAGGATGAATGGACACCGGTGTTGGTCTTGGCACAATCTCAATAGAAAATTCCACCTCACGGTCTAGAGGAAAACCTAAAAATCTTCAAGAAAGACATATTTGGAACAATACACCACTACTGGAAAGTCCATCTGTGAAATCCCCTGGTCAACTAGATAAATACTAGCAATCTGGGTTGTAACTCCTCTCAACCATTGATTCTTAGGTCCCACTTTGCACATTGGGAAATTTCATTCTCCCTTATGAAGAAATGATCCACCATTTGGTGATATGAAACTCACCATGTGGGGATAACAATTGATGACTACCTGGATGGGAACTAACCAGTCCATCCCTATAATGAAATCATAGCTTGTCATCTCTATGACATATAGGTACCATAAAAAGTGACACTCACCAACCTATAGATGGAACTCCTTGCCCTGACATAAACTCACCGTTATAGTCCACAACGGAGTGTCTATCATCAAGATATTAGTAGAAGAAATGATGCAGAGCCTAAAGATCTCCACAACAGAAACAAATATAATGTTATGGTTAGCCACTCTATCAAAAAGAGTAGATACTAAAACTAAGGAAACTAAGATCATACCTCGAAATATAGAGGGTGTGGTATCCTACTCTTATTGGGTGTGATCCATTGAAAATGTCTGACCTTCACTAAGGCCTTGTCGGCCTACCTGACCACTCTGAGCTGATCCACCATATATTCACTAAAAGCCTCGTGACTAGCTGTCACGACCACGACCTCCACCTCGGCCTAAATGGCCGGAAGAACTCTAGATCCCAGACTGGGGAGAAACTGGTGGTGCTACTCCTGAATGTGGAGTCATAGAAGAACCCATGTCACCAGCTGCTGGTGAGAAGATCTGACAAAAGTGATGAAGATGACCCATATTTCAACAATATCGGCACTCCAATGGGTCTCTTGGGAAGTTTGGACTCGTATGTCCGCTCTTCCCACACTGGTAGCACACCACTTGACTACTAGAAGAAGTTTCTCGCCTCCATGGATATCCACATGAAGACTCCATATGGCGCTTCCTGATGTAAATATGAGGGATACTAACTATAGATGTCTAGCCTCCCTGGATCACAACTCCAAAATCCCTCAGATTACGCTCAGTAATCAACGCCTGGTTCACGGAAAAAGTGACATAAGTCAACTGAAATATGTTCACCTACAATCGGATGCCATGCCTTAGACTATCCTATAACTTCCATTCTAGGAATAACTTATCACCTCTTGAAATAGGCATGAAATGAAATAGCCCATTAAAGCAAGAGGAATCCTCTATAACTGAAAGGGTGCCCTGCTCCAAATTCATAAACTCTCAGGCTTGTTCGGCCAGTCAAGTCAAGAGGTATAAGTAGTCATAGAAGATATATTGGAACTCCTTCCAAGTCATGACTTGATGGTGTCCCATCTATGACATCACATCCCACCACATCTTGTCAGAATCCCAAAGATTATATGTAACGATCTTGACTCACCTCTCTGGAAAAGTTTCCAGATTCTCAACGATCATTAGCATGGCTTCAAGCTACGACTCTGTAGCATGGGGTCCTCTATCCCCTGAGAAAGTGGAAGGATGTTGCTGTTGAACGACCCACATCCATTCTTCCATCGACGGGCCAGGAGGCGGTGCTCCCTGAAAGGTATGCATCATCCTTATAATGCCTTTATTGAACACTACATCAGTACTGGCGTCTGGTATAACAGATAGTTCCAAGACTGGCACAATGGGAGGATATACAGGTAGTCCCTGATCAGCCATATATGATGTCTGGTCACTACCCTACAACTGGCGTACAACCGTATGACGTCTCGGTGGCCTGACTCTGCAAGGAAAACTCGCACCTTTGATCAAGACTATCAAGGACCAAAAACTGAAAATGTAAGAAAGGAACAGGAGAATAAAATAATTCATGTTTTATAAAAAATTACTACACATCGTTTATAACACTTACATGATGTGTTCCCTTCATCCATTCACCTGGGTGTGCTCCTTCCAGAACTGGTCATGTAACAACCCATACACACGGCATGTTCACCTAACACACGGCATGTACTTGAATCATCTTCCCCTACCCGAGTCCTTCTACATGGCTCAGCCACACAGTTCTCCTTAAAATGAGACTACACAGCATCTTAGTGACAAACATGACATGTACTAGATGAACCTCACTGACCCGTATTGATAGATACAATGCCAGTTACATGGCTCATACAACATGGCTTGTCCCAGGCGGAGAGGGAATGTATGAGAAAGGATAACCCAGAACTGTGTTTTTAGTTACACGGTCGGGTACCTGGGATACACCACATGACGTATTCCTGATGAACACTGCGTGAACTAAGAAGATTTTTCCGAGTTGTGTTGTTAGTGACACATAAAGTTACATGGATCTATGACACGTCATGTATATCCTCTACACAGTGTGTCTTACTGAAGATACGGAACCCCATGTCCCCACCCACATAGTCTGAGACACAGTTACAGAATACCCTTCATGTGCATAAAATATATGGCGTGTTCTTAATAAAACTAATTTCTTCATAACAGATGAAAACATGGTGTGTATTCAAAACTACACGGCGTGTATTCTGGGTTTTTTCGGATAATAAGCCTTAGAAACTACTACAGAGCCCATAAAAACACTGAAATGATCATTTAAGTGCCAAGTTCTGATCCGTGAGGTCCCACACTCCCTACGAATCAAATCTTGGCTTCTTATTCATGTCATATATAAGGTAAACAAGTCAAAGATTTACCAAATTATGGTCAATGAGGGACCATAACACCTCAAGAACAAAAGTTTTTCGTTCATTCAAACAAAACCTTACCCGAATGATATCATATCAATCAACAGGTATTTTATTCCAGGAAACGATCATAACAACATGCATCTCTAGCACAACATCTATCAAAAAAACATGCAATCTCTAATAAACCCTATATGGCATGGAAAGAATGCATGAAATGTGATTTCTAGAAAGTGTCTAAATGATGAATGAGATGGAATACCCTCATCTCATTAGGTTGCAACAGAAATAGAACCTGAATAACGTCAAGAATAACAACACGATACATATGATTCACCCAACTGTGAAAATCAAATCAACCATAAACCTGAAAAACTAGAAAACAAAAATTGCAGTAAACGATGTATATTGGATTTTCCTTACACACGGGTTAGCTACTCCCAGGAAAAACTAATTACCAAGTACATATTTCTCCCTATCCCTATCTATTGGCTCTAAATACTAAGTCAAGAGAAAAGAATCTCTTTGATACCACTTTGTAACATCTCGGATCCGGAAGCCACCCATAGGTGCACTGTACTCGGTTGGTCACATGGCTCAATCACATTTCCCTGAATTCCGGAGGCTTCCAACTAGGTGCAAGGGCCTTGGGTGTGATCATGGGGAAATTATGACCTCATTAGCATAGTAACAAAGTGGAAGAAATTAATAGAAAAAGCAGAAGAAGGAATAATACATACAAAATTAAACCACATAAGATTGGAAAATAATAAACTAGAGTACACATATATATATATGAATGATGCATGATACATATGTCTAGGAGAACATCCAAAAAAATCAAAATGATGGAATGAAATAGTACTAAACCCACTTACAAAAGAAAGAAATGTGAACATCTCCTCAGCATCGCAATCCATAGCTTGGTCCCATGCTCTCCATCTCCACAACAAATCAAGTACTTGAAGTAGAAGGGTGCTTTCCCTTGTCTATACATTCAGAAATATAATCTGTTTGGGCACAAAAACATGGCCCAAACAGGGTGTGAGATTAAATCCTATTAAGAGACCACCACGAGAACTTTTCCTAATAGTCAAAGAATATATGGAAGGAAATAAGAAAATAAATGCAGTAAACCCGGATGTACCCAAGGTAAACAATTCACAGTTTCAATGCATTTAGTATCATATAGAAATCAACAGCTAAAAAAAGTAAGTAATCAAAAATAGGTAACCATCTAGGATGTACTCGCAGCATATCCCCTCTGGTCCTACCTATCATCACAAGCGACCCATTGGGTAATACACTCAATCTAACCCCTCTGGTTCATCTTAAGAATAGACTCTGTGAGGAAACAGTCTCCATAAATTCCTCATATAGTCTCATATATATATATATATATCTAAACGTGATTTGGGGAAGAAATCAACATCTATTCCCACTGTCCCCCATGTCGAGGATCTAAAAACACTCTGAAGAAGCACTTATGTCAATTCCCCATATGGTCTGGCATCGTATGTAAAACAGACACTCTAGAGAAGCCCTTATGTCCATTATCTCTATGGTCTACTACACCAGGTTGACACAGATATGTGTAAGTCAAGTAGGTATATAAATGTGTATCGGCCCATGTAAAACTGCATAACTACTTGGCTAGAAGTATAAAACATATAAGTATATAAGGATACAAACACCTCATCCTACTATACTAGGTATGGAAGGTAAACTGCATCCTAACAGGAAACCTAGTCCCAGCGGTTAAAATAGGAAATCATGCATCGGAAAGAACTTCCAAAGCATAGAAATTAACCCTATTTACATCTATTATCATAAACTCAGGAATACAAGAATATCAGGAAAATAATAGGGCTAAAATGGTAAACTTCTAACACCCCATTCATGGGTATTAGCAGTTTTTGCACATATAACTCCAATACATTCAATAGAAAGGCACAAACCACCTACCTCGGCATTGGGAGATCAATATACTTGAGTCTCATTGATTGAATCACCTTATTATTCCATATAACTACAAAAAATTCATAACAATTCAATATAGGATAACTTGAGAAAGAAGAAAAATCATGAAATGAAGCTCCAGTAGAACAGAGAGCTTACTGAGTCGATCACAATGCAATCAATGACGGCCGAATCAGAGATCTGATGCTCGTTCGGGGGATCAGAGGAAGATCACAGCTATGTGGGAGCTCTTGGTCAAACAAAACCTAGAAGAATCCCTTTCTAGAAATTAGACGCATCCCTAGTGCATTTAATAAAAAAATAAAATACTATGCATGTATGTTAAATTTTCATACCCCGCATTCGGCGGCCTTTAGGTCACCCCCACATGTTCGTGTGCATGGTCGCTATATGGCTAGCACACGGATACCTGAGGTAACTGAGTGCACGGCGTGAACTCAGAAATTACACCGCGTGAACTTAGAAAATTTCTTGAATTTCATCTTTTTCTCAAAAACGACCAGAAAAGGAAAACATACCTTAAAAGAAATATTTAGGTTCTTACATGCATGGGGGTTACAGAACTCATTGGAAGATCTATTGGATACTCCTAGTCTATCCCATCACATAATAATTATCTATGATATCAGGTATATTTTGAGAAAGAAACTAGATATTATTGAGATAAATGTGTTGTAAGACCCTGGAAGGGAGCCTAGTCACCCTCCACCTGCATGTACCTGTAGAGGGATTTAGGTATTTGGTTGATTTCACCATGTTATATGATGAACATCACCTACCAGGTTCCTACCCCATACTTTGATTTAGATTACTGGGTTAAAGGTTCCATCATTGAATCACATTCCACTTGCAATATGAGAGGTGAATGAGATTAATAGTAAATTAGTGCTTCCCAAATATTTTCATTTAGTGATAGAGGTTTTCCTTTCTTCCCTAAGCGAGTTCTTCTACGTAGGGATTTACTTAATCATAGAAAATACCATCATTTAGGTCAATTATTTTGTGGGGATGATCTCTTCTTAAATTAATTTGGATAAGGGCATGGCCTCTATTTCTGGTGTTATTATAGTGAGGTGGACGTCTTCTTTAACTTCTATAGGAGTATAGAGGGTCTCCACTATCGCTATTGATATAACATGTAGGACCTCTGATCTGGTCGGTGGGAAAATGGTGATGACCTCCATGCTTACCAAAAATGATGGACTAAGGAGTACATATGTACTAGTGATTCAAAGTATGAAGAGGTCCTTCACACTGTCTAGAATTGGAATAGGGAGGTCCAGTATGTTGGTAGGTGGAAACATGGGGAATGCCTCTATGCTGAATCTTGTAGGATTATATAGGACATTGAAATTGGTTGGTTATAGAATGGGGAAGACCATTGGGTTTTCTGATGGTGATAACATGATTAGGACGTTCATACTTATCATTGGTGAAGTAGGGAGGACCTCTACCTTGTTCAAATCTGGATTGGGTAGAAATTTTGATTGACTTAGGAATGTTACGAGGAAGACCTTTAGGAAAATTAGTTGAAATACCGGAAGGGTCTCTGTGTTATTTTGTGGTAGTGGTATGGGGGGACCTCTATGAATTCTCTTGATTAACTGTAGAGGTCATCCAATTTGACTGATGGGAACATGGGGAGGACATCCGTGTTTATTGGGAGGGTAGGGATAACCTCCGCATTGGTTGGAGATTTTTTGGGGAGGCCCTCCATAAAAAATATCATCATCACAGTCCAACATGTAATAATTATGGGTTATGCTAGCGATTAATAGAGTCAACCCATCCTTCCTATAGGTTGGATGAGGTCTCAAAACCTATTGGTCATTTATGGGTCCCCCGTCAGTAGTGGCATAGATTAGGAAGAATGTGTGGATGGTTTTAGGATCCACTAGGTCCATTGAACTAGATATCCCTTGTGGGTAATTATCCAAAGCTTTTTCCCGACATTGATATTGGGTGATTAAGACTGATGATGGTAAAGAAGGTGGGTAGTCCTCTAATTCATCATCATATCGGACCATCCATTATTTTCACTAAACAGGTCTATATTGTTCCCTCCTTGTAAGATCCAAGTCAGAGGTTACTTTCGATGTGTCTCGGGCATCCCTCATATCCTCGGTGAAGGGAATAATTTTGTAGGAGTGTTCTGAAGAGAGTCTCCTAAAACAATTTGTTGATGAAGTAAGTAACAGTGCATCCATGTACGTACCTTGTGGGGAAGTAGTGTTCTTGAGGTATTTAAGCCTCCGGTCTTTATGAGCTTTATCCCTCATTGGAATGACTCCCTCCGGATCATACTGGAATATGAGTGTTTCTATCTCTCTACGTCGTATGTTTTTAGAGGGAAGGATGTGTCATTATTTCCTAGTATATGATGTTGTAGGTGAGTTAGTGACTAAGGTGGAGTCATGTGGGATTTCCATATTTACATTTATCATACCCCTACTTATACGGGTGTCAAGTTACTTGTTTCCTTTAGCTTGGGTCCTGCAATATGGGAGGATTCATCTATCAGTACATGTGTAAGGAAATTAATGTCCATTTCCCTAGTGTTATACAATATTCTTAAAGTGTATATAGATATGCACTAACAAAATCACAAACTAGAATGAACAAAATTTAACTACCCTAATTTCTAGTGAGTTCCATGTCAGACCCAAAATTTTCTTTGCGGTTAATGGAGTCTCATAGTTGTAACTAGTGACATGCTAATTTTGTTTGTCTCAAACACTACAAGTCTACATTTTTAAGATTAGAGTATTATTTTGGGTTCACCATTTCTATTACTATATAGATGTCAATATCATATAGGTAAACACGCTAATCTAATGACAAAAAATCCTAATACCCATCGTTGAAGGAGAAAAGATCCACATTGGGTTCACCATTTCTATTTAATATGATTTCTCTAGGCGGAACCTCCATGTGTTTGATTCATGCTGTTGTAAGATTTTGTTACCCCACATTTTTGATATCCAATGACTGGTGACATTCATCACTTTCAACGTTGATGTGTTCTCCTTGATCAATATGAGATGATGGTATGCCACTTTCCCCTTTAATGGAATCCTCCCTATGACAGATTTCCTAGTCCATGTACCCCTTATAGATTAGAGTAATGATTGTGAAACTCATTCCCAGTTCTATCTCATTCTGGAGGTTAGTTAATTAATATTATTCCATATATACATTAAAATGTGTCTTGAAAGGGTAACAACCTTCAGTCCAGAGAGTAGTCGCATTGGGAATCACAAGTATGTCTTGGTGCTGGTAAAATTTGTCAATTATATTATTCCTTATAGGAGGGACTCACATTAATGACACATAGGTACATAACCAAGGATATATTTTGTTGATCACAGTGTTTCAAATTGTAATTTCATATCATCCAATACATTATCCTCACGAATCCTATTTTTATAATGACGTAGCTAATTCCATATGTTCATAACATCCAAGGTATTCACATTGGGCATGCCATTTTTAGCATGAGGTAGCTTTTTAGGGTCCTAAAATTGATATCTTGTGAATATTGGGATGATTGGTTCGAACACCTCATAGGGGGAAGATAAAAGTGTCATTTCCATAAGAGAGTTCACCTATAAGGTTTATCAATTTATGGGTTTGAATTCCGAATGAAGGTGGATCCAAGGGTGTGTCTCATAAAGGGAATATGTCACACCATAATGGTCAATCAGAAAACCCGTATACGTGGATTATGGAGGTTCACCCCTAGGTGGGGTCACTTGGGTTTACCATTTTTCAAGATTAAAACACAAAGAGGATTCTAACAGAACCTATTTAGTGGAAAAGGATAAAAATCAATGTAGTTCGATTATTCAGTTTTTGGTCTTGGGATGGGATCGGTCCATGTAGTTTTACGTCAAACAATAAGGATGATAATTTTGCAAAGGTAGCGTCGATGAGGGATTGTGTGGGGATTACAATGGAATGTTATCCTCCCAAAAGGATTTCTCTTTGTTCCATTATGTGGGGATTACACAAGGTAGATTCACAAAGGGACTCTATGTAGATGTTGTGTTTGGGTAGGGAAATTATCTTACTAGGAAGGTTACCCAAATTATATTAGTATGGTTATAGATATTGGATTTTTACTTAAAGTAGGCTTTCTATATAACCCAATTAGTTAAAAATAAAACCCCACATAGTTCAAAAATGGGTTGGATCTTACACTTAATGAGGAGGCCCATAGAATTCGAGTATATGTTTGGGGATTATATATAGTACTATCCCATTTGAGGGGGCATGATTGGGACTTATACCTTAGGAGGAGGCCCAATTAAGGGGACATGATAAAGGCTTATACCATAGCAGTAGGTCCATTGAAGGGGACCTAATGATTTATTTCAAGTTCACCAATAACCTCTAATCCCACATATGTCGTGATTTATCTATGAAAGAAGAGGAAGTAGTAGACCTGAAGTCTGTGCTGCAAATGATGTTCCAATAGTAAAGGATGTTGGTCTTATTGATGGATGATTCTCGAGGATTATTTAATTTCATGTGAGGAGGTTATCCTTCCATGTGAGGAGGATATCATTCCCTATGATTCATACATAGATCATCCTACGTTTGTGGTACAAGGTGTGTCAGGATTACACATTGAAGCTTCCATATGGGGGGGTTTAATACATACTGTGAGCGGGTGGAATCCCATGATGAGTATACAAGTTGAATCATGTCTGTATTTCATGGGGTAATATTATAGTTGTACATATTTTGATGAGAAAATTGGTGCTATGATATTTTATGTCATGCAACACAGATGTGGGGGACTCACTCCTAATCTGTTGGGCAATTATTACTGCGAATCCTACACCTATGGTAGTGTAATTCCTTTAGAAATATAGAGGTGTAATAGTGTGGATGAGTGTTCGTCCATAAGGTCTATGTTTTCATAACTATTCTGAGAAGAAAAAGGTGTTAGTATACCTATTATGAGAAGAAAATGGTAATTGGGAATCTCGGGCCACCCATGGAATAGAGTGGGCCACACCAATGGGTGGAAGGGATCACATAGAGACTTGAAGTGTAGCTATACCGAACATGGATGGGTTTCCGGTCCTTAAGAACTCAACCTTAGTGAAGAGATGCTAGATGAAGGGAGGCATCATGGAGAAGCCTTGAATATGGGATTCAATAAGATTAGGGCCGCATATAGAGTTTATTCATGGAGGTTTGGGGCTTCTTAAAACATACTGAACCCACCTAAGGAAGATTTATTCACTTAGGAAAGGAGTGATTTCCATAGTCTTAATGCCTTGTAAAGCTGCAAGTGCCCCCGAGGCTCTTACGCCTCTGTGAATGTTGTAGGGATTCAATAAATGCATCCCCAACTTAGGTAGATGTTTTTAAAAACATATTGTAACATGTGTCATGAATATCAGGTACCTTGTATGAGTCATTTTTAGTAGGTACATGAGACTCCAGTTCTACAAAAATTGGGATCAATTCAAAAATCAAAGTGTTAGGAAACATTCATCCTTATGGCAGAAAGAATCGAGTATTTATAAGAAAGGGGGTTCACATATCTAGGATGTGGTTCATCAAGAATATGCATTCTTCACAAATGGTTATGACTCCATCCAACTAAAAAAGAACGCATTTAACCCATGGTGTGATCCTGGAGCATTGTCAGAACCTCGAAGCATATCATCAACAAATCACATAATCATGACGGAGATTTTTGCAGATAGGCTTCATGGTGTAGGAACCGAAAGGGGTTTTGAGGCGATTTTTTCCTCACTTTTCACCAAAATGTGTAGGAATTCCTTGACAAATCCCATGGAATATATTTCGGAACCAAAAAATATACCCCATGGGAAATCATAGAATATTATATGACCACATTATATAATTGGTGTGTAAATAGGGAACATAATCTCCTTTATATTAGGAAGCATGATAATATAATTAATTTTCTACCTTATAGGACAGATTCCTGGGGGTGTCTGAGAATAGAAAATATTACTTCCCAGTACCATCATAAATCATCTAACATCTACGACATAAAATACTCCAGATCTAGGATCACGAACCCTATATCAAAATTGAAAATCCTCAATAAATCTATAAAATGTATGAATAAATATTTTTGTGGTGAGTATAAATATACTAATCCAAAAAACTAAAAATAATATAAAAAATGGAAAAAAAATGTCAAGTCAAAACCCTCATCATAATATAATTACCTTAAAGGTTGACGATAAGGAAAATATATGTCTTAGTTTTAGGAATTTAATATACGTATATAATGCAGTTTCATGTCACCATAGAAAATAACCATGATAATTCATATCATATAAGATTCCAGGGTCCACAAATCATTGAATGATCTAGTATGTTTTCTGTACATATACCAAGATTGTACGACACCTTGGTAGTGATCAAGGGTATAAAAAATAATCCTAAAACAATAATAGTTTATATCATACAAAATATTATTTTTATGGTTCCCGTTAATTAAAATATTCAACTTCATAAAGATAATCTAGTAGAGAAAAATAATTGCATTGTTACCTAAGAACTAAGAAGTGGGACTCTGTATCATTTGTGTAATGTACATCAATCACCAGAGATCTGGTTTTCAGATCACTAACACCAAAAAAGAACCAATAGTAAGTATAGAAATACTATACCTAGTGCACCAAAAATAGATAACACCATTAACATCCACATCATCCCTCAATACAAATAGTATTATGGGACCCACACCTCACTGGAAGACAAAATTATCAAGAGGATTACAGACCCATATGATGGCCCCACATATCTTCATGGTAAATGTGGATCATTCATGAGGGTTACCTACATTATGTGTGTATGAAATGGACTTAATTTTTAAAATAGTTTACCTAATCTAATATTTATATCAACTAGAATCACCGTTGAGATTATATTATACTATGAGGAGCATGTCCTCGTTGATGATATATAATTTTCCTTATACACTAATCAATCTGTGTACGTAGTGAAGAAATCCTTATAGCTAAAAAAACAAAAATATCAATCGTAGATAATGAAGATATACACACAAGAAATATTTATATATAATGCTTCTAATAATGAACAATATTAAATACTACAAAATTGGGATTATCAAGTGGTAGGGCTTTAACAGTGCAATTTAAAAGTGATGTTAAAGAAACCCAATGTTATTTCTAAAAAAGTGCTGATGAAGGTGGCCTTTAAGAATGATTTTTTTAGCATTTGCAAAGAGAATAATTAGTAGTACAAAACATTGCACTGACAAAGACCCCCTATTAGAAATTTTTTACTACCACTTATAAATTTATTGTTTCAAAAAAATCACAAAAAGTAACTTATTAATATATAAATGTGTTTAAATTGATATGAATATATTAAATATATATTAAATATGTTTTAGGTAATGTAAATGTGCCCTTAAACATAATATAACAGATATTTAGTGAAAATGGATTATAAAATAAATTACATATTATAATCAATATGTGTCAAATTATTATCAAGATAAAGAAATTTAATATCATTTTGAAGATACAAAAAATCAATAAATTAATAATAGGTCTTTTTTTTGAAAATATAACTCGAACATCAAAAAACCATAACATTTGATCTAGGAGTCTGTTTGGGCTCTAACAAATATAAAATTGAATTCATTGATGAATTATATGAAATTAGTGACATAGGTAAACCTATATCACGTTTTTGGAGGCCAAAAATTCCCAAAAGGCCTCCACAATTGATTTTTTAGTCGGGGTACCTAAATTTTTTAATATTTGAGGGAATTTAATCCTCATTTAAGGGGGAATTTTTTCCAGTTTTTTGTGGGATATGAATTTATTTCCAGGGATTACAATGATATTGATATTATGGTTTTGAGTTTTTATCATTTTCACTATTTAGTTTTATTTTTATTTTAATATCTGAATATTTTCTTATATTTATTTACAATAAATCACTTTTATAAATTCATATATCAATGTATTTAAGTAAAATGTGATTTTAAATGTATAAAATAAATTTTTATTATTCCTTTTATTTATATTAAATAATTTTTCATTTTATATACCCTATTAAAATTCATTCATATGTATATAAAACATTTACATATACATATTTGTGTGTATTCATAAACACACACATATATATTTTTATTCTAATATATATAAATAGAAATTAGTAAATAATGTATTTAAATAAATATATTTTTTTACATATTTCACACATCTCAAAATATTAAAAAAATATAAATGTTGTTAAATATACAACAAAACTGGAATTCCATAGTGGTAAAGAGAATTCATTCGCATAATGAAGGTCCTATGATCGAATATAGGCACGTGAAATTATATGGTGTGGCCTTATAGCATTGAGAAAATAAAGTAGGGTGTGTGTTAGAGGATGGGTAGTGGAATGTGATGAGAAAGGGTGATAAAAGTGATGAGAAAGGTGGTTAGTAGGGGTAGTAAAAAAATTAGTTTTTCATATTTTTTGACATCATTTTTTAGCATAGATAAAACCCTTTACTGGCACTTTTAAAGCCGCAATTTCTAGTAGTTCCATTTTCCTAAGACCAGTATATTAGTGATTGGATATAAATTATTCTTAAAACATTCCAGTATATTATTTTCCAATTTATTGTACATGGTGTGTAATATACACAAGAAGTTTGGTGGTGTACTTTATTTTCATCACACATGTGATGGAAAATAATTGAGTTTATAAAGGGATACATTACATGTGAGGCCTTCAAAAAAATTGGAATGTACAATTATACAACACTATATCAAGTTACACTATGAACACCATATACTAAAAGTACATGGCCTATAACACTAATTTTCTTGGTTAGCATGTTCATCATGAGTCATGATATCATTATCCACTAAGGGTTAAGTATAATGAATCTATATAATATACATAATGTGTGAGTCATAAATTTATACTAGGAATATATATATAATAAAATCCATTCTGACATTCCCTAAAATCAAAACATGTTTTTTAGAACAAATGATCTTTGGTGCTATATTACTGAACAAGTGTGTATGCATATAGCATGTTTAGGAACTCAGTGGCATGTTACATGATGTTTGAATAACATTCATCTGGAATTGTATGTTTAAGAAGTGTTCTAACATTTAGTCAATTGATCATGAGTCCCCCATTATATATCTCCAATATGCATTAGATCTATATTTCATAATTAATTGTATAGAATAATTATTTTAAAACTATATTTATGAACTAGGTTTAATTGGAATGTAGTAAAAATATTTCATGAGTTCCAAAAAAAATAGTTTTATTTTTGGTACGCATTCATGATCTCAACTCATTTCTATATATCTTACCAGGACTCTAATGAAAACTAAGTCCATTTATTTTTACCCCACTACCGCACAACCGCATAGCATCATTGGGATCCATTGTCTGGATCATTCATTAGTACTAACATAATCTATTTACACTTTACATAGAATAATATGAACTCATATAATCATTCGACTTCTTTTTCTTGAATCACCTAATTTTGAGTGAATTAAACCATGGCATGATCAATCGAGAGAAAAAAATAATATTAGTGGTTAGTGGGAAGCCTAGACACTCAAGGGAGTATTCAACTCCGCATTCATCTTTAATCAAAGGAATCTATGAATTAAAATAATTTTAAGGTACTATTTAAATAAACAACCGTCATTTGTAACATTTGATAATCATTGATCATCACTAACTTTAGTTTGACATTTACAATCACCCATGAGAAATAAAAATAAAAATTAATCCAATGGAATCCATTAATAATAAACCTAAATATATTAATCATACAAGAAATAATATCATTTTAAATGGATAAATAAGATCCATGAAAAAATGCTAAATGAAAATTTATTTTCTTGTAAACTCAATGATACCATTATATAAACACCAAATGAAAGGGAAATAACAAATAACCTAAATTGAAAATAAAAATATTATTATTCTCCATCAAAATCAACTATTATAATTATAAATCATTAATATTAGAATATTAGTTATTGAAATGATTTATCATTAGTCCTAACATTTAATGTAATCAATTTCAATTTATGATGTGCATTAAATTATCAGGATTCTTTATAATATGATTTTTATAAATTCCTCCCTTATTAAAAATTGAAAATATATTCATTTATTATATTCATTTCATTAAATTTTTTAAATTTTTTACAAATATTTTTATATTAAAAAGAAACATATCAAATATTGAAAACTAAATGTTAGAAAAACATGGAAATTTAGATAGTCCCATGGTTAACATCATGTTATAGATGTTGTCTGTTGATTATTCGATCACTATTGTAACACTTGGGTTGATATCATTCAACATGGTTTTTGATCTTGATTCCATTATTATAAACTTGATGTAAATTATTTTCCTTTCTTCATGGGCGTGTAGGATCATTACTTATATTTTTTCTTCCATGATAGGATATACAAAAATTGAAAGAAAGTGTCTTTAAAATACATAGAGGTGTAATTATTTGGATTAGAGAGTGGAAGAAATTATGGAATTCCTTATACTATAATAATAATTACCTTAAACTCTAAAATTAATTATAACATAAAATATTCCCAATTAAATCCATTTCAATTTGTGAAAAAATATCAAGACACACATTTTCTCTTCAGTACATTGAAATTAAAACATGGCCACCACACCACCACCATGAACATCAAATACTAGATCATTGAAAAAAATCATATTTTAGTTTTGTTATATTAGTGTATAAATAACTTTTTTATCAAATAAATACCAAAATTCATGTTGTTTGTGTCTCAACTTGTTATTATATAACAACTAATACACTTAAAAATACTTATTTAAAAACACAAATGCAATGTAATAAATGTAATCCTATCTATTATTTAAGAGATATTAATTCTTGAAATTCCAAATTAAATAATTATTTTTTCATTAAAATTTATTATTCAGTGAAATTCATGTTTTATAATGGATGAAAAAATAATAAAAGGATAAAAACCAACATCCAAGGCTAAAAAAACATGGATATAATTTTGATGTTCTCAATTACACTTATTAAATTACCTTTTTATTCTTGTTAGGGGATTAGGAATAAAAAACTCAAAACTGAGTTATGTAATGATGAAAATAATTCATTTTTAATTTATAAATATATATAATTATTTATTCATAAGTAGTTAATTTTTAAAAAAAATGTTAAAAAAAATTATAATCCCCTTCGGTTTATAGATTTGATATTTGATAGTGATTGTAATCATGGTCATCACATATTTTTAAAAATAGATAAAAATATTAAATTAATAATAATGCAATGATTTAATATTATAAATAATATGTATTTTAGATTATAAGTATAATATATTCCTATAAGTATATTACATACATTTATATGGTTGATATTTTCCATTACACTCTTGAAAAAATAGTAATTAATAATTTAAATGTACATAAAAAACCAATCAAAACACATTCAACACTCTCACCCATGAAATTTCATGCATGGTTCCATCTTCATGTTATATATTTTTTTATATATGAAAAATATATTATAATGGTATATCCCAATTTGTAATGACGAGGGAATTTTCAAAAATATTTAAGTTGTTTTATAAAATAAAATTTATATTCCATAAATGATGCTTAAATTATATTCTTTGTTACATTCCCCTATCATTCAAAAAATAAAAACATTGAATATTCAATAGTTTTTTAAAAAATAAACAAATAAAAATAATAATAATAAGATTGAATTCATTTAATGACTAGATACTAGTGGGTAATTATCTGGAATAATATTTCGCGATTATTTCCCTACATCAATGTAGTACATTACATTAACAAAATTTATTATACTATGACATAAAAAATGAGAAATTTGAGTTATGTAAGAATGAAATTTTAGATTTGACCCCCTCTAAACAGGTTTTATGTTCTTATATTTTCCATAGTTAGACATTACATCGGATTCATACATATTATAATGGGGAATATGGTCTCTATGGTAAAAAAAAATAAAATTTATGTGACTTGCGGGATTTTCCTTTACTATGGGTCATGGATAAACCCATATTCTGATTCCTTATCACCTACCTCTCTAAAAATATTGATCTCATGTTTTCATATAAGGTAAAATAGAATATTAGAAATTTCTTATTTAATAAAGGAATCTAAGGTACTTATTACTATCGATAGTTTAATTCCAGAATAGAGAAATTATTCTATATTTATTGAGCCATGTATCCTTATTAAGAAAATATAATTATAAAATAATCCTTTTGTGTACCAATGCACAAGTCCCTAAACTCCTATCTCATTTAAAAAAGTATCAAATCTTGTATTATTTCAATATCTTATTCTACATAAAATTAATATCTTATTAGTTTCATAGTATAAAATAATAAACAAGGGATCTAAATATGTATTTTTTTTGAAATATTTCTAAAATATTAAATCAAATAAACATCACATACTTTTACTGTATCTTATATTAAATCCATCTTATGATCTACCTTTAGTATGAAAATGTAAATTTGTGGAAATAAATAAGCATTATAAATTTCCTTGACTATAAGGATCCATTCTTCTTCAATGTTTCATGGAACATATTCCACCAATAATGTATGTGTGGATCCATTCCATAAAACCCACAGATTTACCTTTAGACCTCACTAGGATCCATCACTAGTGTATTGAGGATTTAAACATCAATCATTTCAAAAATACTCATTGAAATACCATATTACATGCTCCACAAATCATGAATCAAATAAAATATAAATTTTATTTCTATGAATTTTTATTTTATCTCAATTAGGGTGAATCATAAAAAAACATTTTCCATAAAATATATGAAATTTGTATATTTTACAAAATAATCATGAATTATTAATTGGAAGTGATGAAATATAATATATGAAAACAAAATTGATAACATTACATCTCAATTAATATTTAATCATCAATTTTATTTTTTAATAATTAAATTCATTATTGAATCGTGTACTCAAAGATTGTCTCACATGAGGGTACACTTATATTCCCTATTATTAATATAAGTCCTCATTTATTGATGAAAATAATTTGAATGTGATTGAACTGATTATTATTTTCCATTTAATTGATCATAAATGAAATAAATCAAAGAAAAATTGTATGAAAGGATATAAAAAAATTATATCTCTTTTAGAAGAATATAAAATTGGAATATATTAAAATAAATTGTAAATGAAACATAACTGAGAAATAATAAAACATGGAATTCCTGATACGAACATATTAATTATTAAATATATATCTATACCATTAAATCTAAATTATCATTCTCCAAATTTTAAATAATCATATATAATTTTATTTGTGTTTTTAACAACAAGTGTGCACATGAATCCTTAAGAGTAAAATACCTACTTATGATCTCATTATTTAATGAGTAAATATACTCATAAAATTAGATCATACCTTCAATCCTGATGGATGGTTCAAAATATTTTAATTCAACATTAATTGTTCAATATACTCTATATCCTAATAAATTTAACTAATATAGGTATAATGAAAAATCATAGTTAGAAAAACTGGATGAAATGGGAGTATTACACCATAATAACCTACCATATTAACTTAGATATCTCTAAATATCAGATTTTGAATGCGATAATGATATAATAATTAAAAACATACATAAGGTAAATAAAAGATGACCTTAATTAAAAATTGTATGTTACTTATTCAATAAATGTGGATAAGGAAATCAAAATATAAATTATGAAGAAAACGTGATTGAAAATAAGAATAATATATTCATGTGGAGAATGCTTTTATGTAACAAATTGCAAAATATTCCAAAAAATGAGAATACCCTAAATGAATTCACTTATCTAGTATATATATAAATTGATTATAATATATAATTTTCTATCATTCAATCATTAATATACACAATAAAACCACTCAATTCACTTATCTTCTTCTCAGAAGGCAAATGTGGAATATTTATCTTAAACTTATAGCAATAAAATGAATATCTATGTAATAAAATATCATGCAATAATGGATGAATAAAATTTTCCATACCTAATTATAATTCATACTACTCTACAAAACTATAAATATCTTTTAAAACCATTATATAACTCAAAAGTTGAATATAATCTAGCTTTTTAATATTCAGGTATAAAAACCATTATAATAATTCCAATTATTATGAATTGATAAATATCCCAATAATAACATAGACCAATTATTTATAAATAATTATTTAATAGTGATCATTTGGTTTCACATATATCTTAATAACAACACATATACAAGGAAATAACACCTCATATTTGGACTTCATCTTCAAATATAGGAAAACAACATCTAAACTGATGAATGTATACATATTATCATCTTGAATAGTAAAAATACACATATAGATCATTGATATGTAGTTAATATGCACCATATTTAAGAAAATACATTAAATAAAGAGCCTCTAAATTTTCATAAAAATAAACTATAATTTCCGTGATTGTTATTAAAATCTATCTAGATCCCATATAGTGAGGTGAAATTTTGTCTACAGATAGAATAACCATGAAATCCCTAAATAATTCATCTATATACATTGATTTTAATTATATGAATATAATTTCTTAAAAAACTTTTAATTCTAATCATTTAATTAAATTCAAAGTATATAGACGAATTAATTTTTTTTGACTAAATATATAAAAAATATGACAAAATGATTTATCTGATTTATTTAATATGAAATGGTGGATTCTAAATGTTTAATTAGAATATATATATATATATATATATATATATATATAAGGAAGTTCTGTTTTTTATTTTAATGAATTCAATATCATATATCATAAATAATGATATCATAGCTTCATATTTCACCTTAGAACGTTAGAAAAATTTACTAATTATATTCTCGTGCATGCTTTGGGTATTAATTATATTGTATCTATAATTTTAATTCAATAATTTAATGTGATTGAATTAAAATATTTAACTAAAATATTATGTAATACCCAATGTGACTCATGATTGAAATATTATATAATAAAAAGTATCAATAAAAACGATAATATATATATATACCATTTAAGATGATTTAGTTAGTGAATTTTATTACCTCTATCATTAACGATAACCCATGTGTAATAAATACTAAATAATAAATTATGTACTATATCAAATTTCATCTATTAAAAAAACTCTAAAAAACATAGATTGTAATATAAGATATATATGTCATTTAAAGTGGAATATATTTCTTTTCTTCAATTCAGTTTTTCATTCCAAAAGATATGCAATTCATGAAACTAAACCAGTGAACATATACAATAGTTTAGATAAACATTTCTATATAAAATTATACTGATATGTTTATTTATGATAAAGATTCATTGATTCATACATATTGAAATATATATTACTAATTAAACATTATAAAAATATTTTATAATTATCTATATTTATGATTTTTTTATTTCTTATTGTGATATCAATCGGTGTTCTACCATGTCTAGTTTAGTGAATTCATCCACCGTGAATATAATTATGCTATAATTTTTAATTTAGGTGTGTGAGAAATAAAACAAAGATAAATATATGGCATTATTATCTTCAATACACTTATAGCATATTACATTACATATCATTTCAAACTATTTACCATATTCCTTTCTTAGATTCAAGTAAAATTACTTAATGCACATGATCTATAAATAAACTGTGATATCAATTTACTTATAATGAAACAGTAACATCTATTATGTTATATTACGCAATAAATTTATCTTTAATCTTTATTAATCATTTATGTTTCACAAAATATTTCTTATTTTAAAATATTATATTATTTCAGAATTGTTCATGATTTTATTAGTCAAAATGAATTATTTAGATAGAATAATTAGAGTAACTCAAAATGTGTTAAGGTATTTTGACGTTGATGAATAATATGTTTAGATAATTTTGTCATATTGGAAACAAAATTTGTAAGGTTGGGAATATGTGATCGAATATGTCCTTTTTATTATTGATGGTCTAAAATAATTTAATTTCTTCTTAATTTTAAACAAATATATAATCATTTATACAAATTGTTTTGGATATTTATTATAATCCTAGGAAAGAAAAGCATTTATCAATGTAAATGTAAATAATGACTTCACAATGACCTAAAAAAAAAATTTCTCTAGCATGTGATTTTACAATAAAAACATGTGATGAAGTGATGGTAATATTTACTAAAGACTTATATTTCATATATTTATAAATCCTATAACAAATATAATTGAAAAATAAATTTTATACAATTTTCTATTTAAAAATACCATTTTTAATTATTTTATTTATATAAAAATTCCTAAATGTATCCAAAATATTGAGGTTAACTCGTAAAGGTTATTAAAAATTTAATAATGACACTTAATTTTACAATATGCATCCACCATTCCATTAAAAACAATTAGTTCCCAAATAAACCTGATATCCTAGTGGTATTGTCTTATGATGAATTTAAATCCTAGGTTTCCATTTTATATTTGTTTCTACCATCTAGAATACACACAACCATTCAGAAACTATCAATTGTTATCTTTAATTCCTCTTAACTGAAATGGTCCACCTTTTTATGTTATCTTATTAGAGAGCCCCCATCATCAATGTATCATCACTCTCATTGGGATTCCCAGAATTGAAATCCTTTCCATTAGGGATAGTATACTACCCTATGATCATATTTTGAAACCTATGCATAATGACACATTAAACCATGATTTCTATTAGTAGATCATGATATTTATAACATTATTTTAAAATATTTCAGCATGGGTCCTCATGGAATGTTCTATAACTCTATAGTTATTTTCAATGGAACATAAACATAGACTATATAATTTTTATCCTAACTAAATGAAATTACATTGTGAGGCCCCTTTCCGTTAATAAATAACAAATATCTATATAACCTTATGTACATTACCAATAAAGTGAAACTTTCTGGACTTTTTTCCTTTTTATATTCAATAGAATAAAATGGAACACCCACCTTGATGGATTTAAACTAAATGACCCACTTTCAAGTGTTGATATCATACATATAATGAATATATTTTTTCGGGGACATGTTGAATGAATGCACCAAGAGAGGTGTGATTATGATTTTTTAAATATTTGATATTTAATTTTTCAAACTAGAAAACATTCAGATCTTATTCTCTCTATGAAATAAAATATCTAGATATCATCATATCATTATAATAAATCACATTAAATTTCAAAAAATAATCAATGTAAATAAAACAGTCAAAAATTGTATTTTATTTGGTCTATAGATATTTGTACCCAACAAAGTATCATGAAACAATAATATATTGATATACTAAAATACAATAATTTTGACTTGTTTTATGTATAAATGATTAATTCATATTCACTGTATTTTAAGGATCACTTCCTTTACAGAGGTTTGGAGAAGGTGTACTCCCTCCAAATAACCACTTTCCCTCCTTCTCCAATGTGTATTGCATTATAGATGGTTATTTTAATTTTTATACATGGGTCTATTTATGATCCTTATATTAATAATGATTGATATGTATATCCACATCAGTTAGACTATGTAATAATGAATGATGTGTAATATCATTAAAAACCCCAATTATATCAAGAAGTAATCTTATCAAATATCCAATAAATTAGAATCAAATGCTTTCTAGACCTATAGTATTAGTTTGACATCATATGCTTTAGTCATTTAAAAGTGCAATAAGTACTTCTAAAATAAAATCCCTCTTGTTAAATCCTCATTTATTGAGGTATTCGACACCATAAATACTGAACATTTACATTATTTTGCATACCATTCATTTTTTCCGTTAAATAAAGTTGAACAATATATATATGGACGATAGTTATTCCAAGAGTCATCTAAAAAGAAATAATAATAATATGTTATAAAATTTCTTATGACATAGACCTATGAATTATTTCACATTAAACTCATCTAATATAAAACAAAAATATCAAATATTTTAGGGGGTCCTCAGAAAAATGGTACATGTATCCCTATAACATAATTAGGAGGGTTGCAGGGTGTCCTTATAACAATTTTACAAGATAATTTTTATATAACAAAATATATGGAATTATAATTTCCCTTTTTCATGGCATTGTAAATTTTTCACTATTACTCTCGTATCCTTCTCTATGAAATTACATATATAGAGGCATTTCATACACTTTTACGAAAAAATCATTAAATAATTTTTTATTAAACCCAATTATACTATATATATATATCATTATACTCACATTTTTTATGTACACATTATTTTTTACATTACTAAAAACATATTTTTCAATTTGATATATATTTCACAAACGTCCTTCACCCAGTATTCTCCACTTTTCCTTTAATACATTCTTATCTAATCATACTAGTCTTCACCAAACTCTAATAACTTATATTCAACTAATGTGTAACATCCAACAAGAATATATTACATGTATGGAAACTGTATAAATTTAATTTCATGCATCATAATTTGGTCAATGTATCTTAAAAACATATGAACAACTAGTCCAATAATTACGCATTGTTAATAATTAACACAAAACCATCATGATTGAAAAATTCTCCCCGTTTTATATTTTCATCAACAATAACATTATTAATTCTTGATTTTATATTTATCATATGAAAAAAACATTTAATCATTTTTTTATCTTAAAAACCATCGCACAACCTAGTTGATGAATTGTTCTCCTCTTTAATAATTTTATAATTAAGCTACCATAATTCATTTATAGAATAGTTCCATTATTTTCAAAATAATTTTATAGATTTATAGATACTTTTACATCCTCTTTATTTATAATTAATTTACAAGGGTTCAATTTCAACTATTTTATATTATTATATTCATCAATGCAAACTGGGAACTAGATTTATAGAGACCGAGCTCCCCCATTGACATGATAATCTAATACAATCACCAAATCTGGAAACAAGTGACAATTTATTTTAACAAATACAATTTTATTTGAAAACATATGTTAATTTAAGTAACATTCATAAAGAATTTTGTTGATAAAACTTACCACATATAAATGATTCATGAAATAATTATTTAAACATACTGAGTCAAAAAAATGTGTAGGAAGAAATATCTTATGTTAACAATATCAATTCTATCTACAAAAATTATTGATATAAAATAATAATATATCCTTAACAATTATCATTCTTCACATTTCTCCATTTGAAAAAAATAAATATTATACAATATAATTATACAGTAATAATTAAATCATATGGTTTATGAGTCGTACAACATTATAAGTAAATTGAAACAACTTGTTATAACAAACTCATGATTAAACTGTTCATCAATGATCATAATTCCATCATAGGTTTTTTTTTCATTCACCATCTGATATATTTTGTCATGAACCAACCCAGGGCGAACCTGAACCGGTCACCCGAGCCGGCTCACAGCAAGTCTTGAGGGGCGTTCCTAATCCCATCGGGATGACAACTAATGTCGGGCATCAAATTTAAAACATTGGGAACGATTTGGCCCATAATAGGTAAATAAGTAAATAAGAATAAACAGAACAAAATCACTAAAATCTAGCAGCGGAAAGAAATAAATCCAAACTGCAAACGTACCTCCATGTGACCCTTCGGTCACCTCCCAACCAAGGCCAACATTGCTCCCAAAATGAGCAACTCGGCCAAGAAAACTTGAACAACGGAAACCTGCGACTGAAACAATAAAATAGGCGTGAGAATTAAAAATGATCAGTAGGGATTCCAAAGTATACCACAGAATCCAACCAAGACAACATTCCAGAAACAATCCCAAAAACACTAGTTTTCACATACAAAAATATAAAATAGGGTTTTCATATTTTAAAGGAAAAAAGAATCATGATTTACCATTTCAAAAACCAACACACGCCACCACCCGTTTTCCCCAAACCATCCATCTCTTGAAAACTAAATTTCAAATCCAAGTTTATCACATTTTTGCAAAAGAATAAAAGGTAATAATTAATTACTGGAAACCATGTGCATGTAAAATTAAAAAAGCAGATATAAGCAATAACCATGGGTGATCTTAAACATCCCTAGAAAACCCCTGGACGTACTTAGTTTTAGACTACCTACCGGCATGGTACTCCATAGTCAATAACCAACTGACTGCCCTAATAGCCAACTAGTGGCACATCCCACCTTGCCTGTCCACGACTCCAGGGGGTATTAACCCATCTAATCAGGGCTAGAAACCAACCGTCACTCGATAATCTATAATACGCCTAGGAACCCATGGTGATTTTGATAATACTATGTAAGTATGAGGCCCTCGCATGCGTGATTCATCCTACCGCACTTGTCAACCCCTTACATGGACCCCACTACACGACAACCCACAAAGGGAAGTCCCCTGTAGTTATTTCCACAAATATGTATATATGAAATTCTTTCAAATTCTAAAAGGTGCCAACCGGGCCTTCACAGCATGTACAATGTCAAAACATTTCGTAAATGAGTTAAGCTGCCAATCGGGCACACACACACTTTTCCCAAAAGTCCGTACATACACCCCATTCAAAACAAAATACCAAACATGCCTTCAAACCGAACAACCATTCAACTCCCACCAATGGCCAACTGGGCCAACTTATTTTCATCCCACTTTGAAATACCAAACCATTCCATCAAAAACCTAGTTTTAAGAAAATATAGTTTTTATGTGTCATTTTCATTTGGAGGCACATCCATGGGAGCACCTAGTGCTCCCATGGATGTGCCAACACCCAACGGCACATCTAGTTTTTAGAAGAATCACCTTATAAACCATTTTCATAAAACACATATCCTTGAAACCAAACCTGATTCTTTCACAACACTTTATAAAAGAAAATTGCATCTTTCAAACCAATCACCATTTCCAAAACATTTCTAAAACAACTTATTGGTTCATCATATTGTCAAACAAACACACCAAACCAAATATTACATTTCCAAAACACAATCACTATCAATTACAACCAAGCACATCACAAGGCACTCAATTTAACTTTTCCAAGATCCTATGCATTTTATATAAACAAACATCAAAGCCACTTTTAGAAATTTAAAACAACAATATTACAATGTCATATGCTTTTCATAAACACAACAGAAATGCAACGATATAAAATAATTAATTGAAAACATTCATGTGATCAAGGATTGAATCAAAAAGTTGAAACGGTTGGAAGCACCTACCCCGGTTAACCCATGTCTAAAATGCATGCTCTTCCAGCGGTAACCATCATTACACGTCACACAATCGTGCACACGTGTCATGGATGTGCATATATACATATATATATATATATATATACATATATACACCATACACGTATATACCATAGGTATACATATCATGCAATGTAAATAGAGAGACATTGCGAATTTAATAATTTAGGTAATGTCGACTCTGGACCAGATAAAGATCTCAAGGGTCAGCAACTCAATTTCACATTTAAATCGGAGTAAGCATATATTATAATGTATAAATATATCCTTACCAAAATATCAGCGATAAACGTAGTCGCGCTCACCCGCGATTCTCAGAGCATGGTCCAACGGTCCTGACAAGCTGCTCGCAAAACCTTGAACATCTAAACATGTCACCGCATTAAACCTGAGTCGCAGGCTTCGACCAAACCAAAACGGACGAGGAAACAAAACGTAAATAGAAGTTGCGACGATCAAAAACATCAAGGGAATTCATAACATGAAAATTCGAACCCAATCGAGTAAGAAAATAAGAGAAATTGCCCACAGGTGGAAGATCCGAAAAGGGGAAACACACCGCACATAATCTGCCCGAGAGATCCGGCTGTCTGAGAATCCATTGCACACCGTTTTTGCGGAGTCACAGTGCAAAGAGCAGGAGAAGGCGCCAGGATAGGGCCGATGGGGCGGTGCCGGGACAGGGCTGGCGATGGCAATTTTCGGGCAGCGGGATAGGGAGCCGGACGGGGAGCCGGATCTTGGGAGCCGGAGGTGGGCCAGATCAGTGTATGGGGGAAGCGCGGAGGGGGGGGGGGGTGCGGCGCAGTAGGCCGGCGGCGGCGGGGTCACGCGGCCGGGGCGACCGGGAGGCCGACGGCGGCGGGCGTCGGGGAGTTGGCCAGGAGGCCGGACGGGGAGGGGGGCTCGCGCGGGAAATATGGGGGGAGAAAGGGGGGGTTGCGCGCAACCCTAACCCATTCCTCCAATTTTTTTCATTTTTATTCTAATAATAATAATATTAATAATAATAATAATAATTATTATTATTATAATAAACATATATACATATATAACTATATATAAACATATATAAACCTACTTATATAAACATAGATACATATATACATATATATAAACATATATATAACATATGTAAACATATAAACATATATGAACGTATATATATACATATATACAGATAAGCATATAATGTTAAAACATATATATTTATAAATATATGTGTATACATATACACCTATAAACATATATACACATACATATTTTTATATACACATAATGTTAAAACATAAACATATAAAAACATATATAAACTTATATATACACATATATAAACATATAAACATACGTATACATATATCTACGCACATAACGTTAAAACTGGAAGACCAGATGGTATTTGCGCACCGTACGGTACCCAAGCGGACAGCGCTTCTTAAACATACGGTGTTCGTGCACTAAACCAAACCATCAACTCATCCTAACATTAAAATTTTAAACTGTGACTCACCTGCACATACGCAAAATCACCCGACTCTAAGAGAAATAATATAAATAAAATGACTAAAAAAAGCAGGTGTGACAATTCTCCCCACCACAAACACTTTCTTCCCCCAGAAAGTCACCAAGCCAACAGTTAGCATAACTTGAGTCTGTGCCCAGGAAAAACCAGAAGAAACTGAGATGCTCGGAGGGACCACTACCAACACAAGTCACACCCAACCAACTCGAGTAAAATCATTTTCTGAGGTTGAGGGGAGAACATGGGAGGGTTCTCCCCACCAAAGAAATTTACTAACACAGAAAACTTGACACTTGAACACAGCACCCCCGGGGGGGAGAAACGCGGGAACTCCCCAACTGAACTCATCCTACCTTCTCAAAGCTAATGGAACAACTCCACCACTAGGATTAAAACTATTCTTGGAAGAAACCGGCACACCGAGACACTGGGAATGAGTAATCCCCTACAAAACACAAACACACTAAATGAAAACTCACGGAGAGGCATCCGGCCTAATAAAAAACCATGAAACAACACCCATTAGTTTCAAAGAACCAAACATCCACCTAATGTACGCAGATGAGACCATCCTCAAGAACAAAACGGGTTTGTTTAGTCACGGACCCGACGCCTTTCAAAAAATCTGAACGATTTAGAAACTATACCAAGAGCAAATGAGCCCGCTTGGATTGCGGTAGAATAAGCACATCGTGCGACCACAACAAGGATGAGCTTACAAAAACGACCAGAATAGGACAAGAAAACTTTGGATATTTCCCTTCAAAAATATGAAAACATAATCTGATGAGAGATTTTACACACCCTCGGCAACTCCTGACTGTGCGCGAGCTTCACCCCAAGACCTGCGGTTGGGGCTCTGATGGCTGAAGCATCCCCTGCATCAAAGTTAGGCATTTTCATTCTGCATTCCCCAACTTCTTCCTATTCTTGACGATTAAAACAACCCCAATGGTGGCACATTTTCAAAGGGATTCAAGATGGTGGCATAGAATTCCCAAAATGGCCCTACTGGTGGCACAAAAAAGCATGGTTAGACAAAAGGAAGTCAGCACCGATGAAGATGGTGTCTTTGAGATAAGTTCCTTCAGCATACACTCCTTGCCAGATGGTGAACAAGCACTAGAGAAAATTAACATTAAACACACCCCAATCTTCAACGCTAGTGAGACATCCATCTTTAATAGTCCAGAACTGGACCCTCAAACAAACCTGAGACGGTAGGAACCCTAACAACCTTTGGAGTTCCCAACCCGAAGGCCCACGCTAATTCAACAACCACACAACTGCCTCTAATGGAATTTGATTACCTTAATAGTACAAAAAACAAAAAGAACTAAAAATCGGGCATGACTCATTAGCATCCTTTGTGACCTTTCTGGACGGCATGTTTAGAACAGCATGGAAAACACAATTGCGGTCAACATCAACCCAAATCTCAATAAAAGAAATATCCCAAGTCAAAGGAAACACGCACATAAACCTAACATATAAAAATATAAGTAAAATTTAATTTTCCAAACCACGTAATTTCTTTTAAATTTTAAAACTCACCTATTGCCCCTTATGGACTGTCACAAGTGCGTCACCCAATCCTGACTACATCACTCGCAGACAAGTGCTCCCACGCACTCTCTACCCATATCGATGCACATGTGATCCTCCATAAAGAATACCCAGGTACAAACACTTATTTCCCTTATCAAATCCAAACACGCAGTCAAACATTCCAAATTGAAACAATCCCACTTTAAAAACCTGGTTCACCAATTTCAAAACAATTTAAAGGTAACGATTTTCCATTTTAAAACCATTTTCATTTTTGGAACATTCTCACATCGACCGAGTTCAAAATGAAACACAATCAGCAAAAAACCACAGGAATGAAGAACTAGTGCTTATGCCTAACATGGTGTCATGGTGGTGAGCCATATCCTAAGTAAGGTATATCACTAAAAGTACCTTGAAATGGACATCTGGACTCAACATGGGTCACCACTCCATGTGAGGCCACAACCTGACCGATTTCGCCTTCATTATCATCCCTCAAACCAGATCAACCAAAGGCAAAAGATTCACAACCCAGACTACCCCTGGTAACTCAGGTCTCATCACAGGCGGTCGTGATCTAGCACCAACACGTAACCTACATCCTAAGTCCCGAAAAATCCTAATATTCTTTTACCAGACATAAAAAATATCAAGAACCTTCCTCGGATACCATTTTGTCACAAACCAGCCCAGGGTAAACCTGAATTGGTCACCTGAGCCGGCTCGCAGTATGTCCCAAGGGGCATTCCCGATCCCCCTGGGATGGAAACTAGTGTCGGGCATCAATGTTAAAACATTGGGAACGATTTGTCCAATAAAATATAAATAAGTAAATAAGAATAAATAGAACAAAAGCACTAAACTATAGCAGCAGAAATAAATAAAACCAAAATGCAGATGTGCCTCCATGTGACCCTTCGGTCACCTCCCAACCAAGGCCAACATTTCTCCCAAAATGACCAACTCACCCCAGAAAACGTGAACAAGGGAGACATGCGACTAAAATGAAAAAATAGGCGTGAGAATTAAAAATGCTCAATAGGGACGCCAAAGTAAAGCACAGAATCCAACCAAGAACACTTTCCAGAAACAATCCCAAAAACACTAGTTAGAACATACAAAGATAGAAAATAGGGTTTTCATATTTTAATGGAAAAAGTATCTTGATTTACCATTTCAAAAACAAACTCACACCACAACCCGTTTTCCCCCAAAAAAATGCATCTCTTGAAAACTGAATTTCAAATCCATGTTTATCATATTTGTGAAAAATAAGAACAGGTAATAAGTAAATTCTGGAAACCAAGTGCAAGTAAAAGTAAACAAGGAGATATAGGAAATAACCATGGGTGATCTTAAACATCCCTAGAAAACCCCAAGACGTACTAAGTTTCAGGCTACCAGTCGGCGTGGTACTCCATAGTCAAAAAACAACTGACTGCCCTAATATCCAACCAGTGGAACATCCCTCCTGGCCTGTCCACGACTCCAGGGGGTACTAACCCATCTAATCAGGGCTAGCAAGCAACCGTCATTCGATAATCTATAAGACGCCCAAGAACCAATGGTGATTTCAATAATACTGTGTAAGTAGGAGGCCCTTGCACGCATGACTCATCTCACCTCACTCGCCAACCCCTTACACGGACACCACTACATGAAAACCCTCGAAGGGAAGTCCCCCTGTAGATATGCCCACAAATATGTATATATGAAATTCTTTCACATTCAACAAGGTGCCAACCGAACCTTCACAACATGTGCACTTTCAAAAAAAATTGTAAATGAGTTAAGTTGCCAATCGGGCACACACACACTTTTTCCAAAAGTCAGTACAAACACCCAATTCAAAACCCAATAACAAACGGGCCTTAAAACCGAACAACCATTCAACTCACACCAAAGGCCAACCGGGCCAACTTCTTTTCCTCCCTCTTTAAATTCAAAATCATTCCATCAAAAACCTAGTTTTAAGATAATATAGTTTTTATGTGTCATTTTCATTTGGAGTCACATCCATGCGAGCACCTAGTGCTCCCATGGATATGTCAACACCCACTGACACATCTAGTTTTTAGAAGAATCACCTTAGAAACAATTTTCATAAAACACTTAGCATTGAAACCAAACCCAATTATTTCACAACACTTTATAAAAGAAAATTGCATCTTTCAAACCAGCCACCATTTCCAAAACTTTTCTAAAACAACCAATTGGTTCATCATTTTTTCAAATAAACACACCAAAAAAATCTTAAATTTCCAAAACACAATCACTATCAATACCAAACACATCACAAGGCACTAAATTTCACTTTACCAAGAACCTATGCAGTTCATATAAACCAACATCAAAGCCACTTTCAGAAATTTAAAACAACAATATAACTCTGTCAGATGCTTTTTATAAACACAACAGAAATGGAACGATATAAATTTAATTGAAAACATTAAGGTGCTCATGGTTTGAATAAAAAGGGGACATGGTTGGAAACACCTACCTTAGTTAACCCATGTCCAAAACGCACACTCTTCTAGCGGTAACCATCTTCACACGTCACACAATCGTGTGCACATGTGTTTGATGTGCACATATACATATATATATATATATATAAACCATAAACCTATATAACATAGGTATACATATCCTGCAATGCAAATAGCGAGACATTGCTAAATTAATAATTCAGGTAAAGCCGAATCTGGACCAGATAATGACCTCAAGGGTCCGAAACTCAATTTCACATTTAAATTGGCGTAAGAATATTTAAAAATTTATAAATATATCCTTACCCAAATATCAGAGATAAATTTAGTCACACTCACCCGCGGTTGTCAGAGCGTGGTCCAACGGTCCTGACAAGCTGCTCTCACAACCTTGAACATATAAACCTGTCACCGCATTAAACCCGAGTTGCAGGCTTTGACAAAACCAAAACAGACGAGAAAAAAAAAACCTAAATCGCGGTTGTGAATATCAAAAAAATTAGGGGAATTCATACCTTGAAAAATCAAACCCAACCGAGTAAGAAAACATTAGAAATTTCCCATGGGTGGAAGATCCAAAAGGGGGAAACACACCACAGAGAATCTTCCCTAGAGATCCGGCTATCCGAGAATCCGTTGCACACCATTGTTGCAGAGTCGCAGCGTAAGGAGAAGGAGAAGGAGTCGGGACAAATCTGGAGTGTCGGCACCGGGACAGGGCCGGTGGTGGCGGTTTCTGGGATGCGGGATAGGTAGCTGGATGGGGAGCCGGAGCCGGGGAGCCAGAGACGTGCTGGTGCGGTGTTCGGGGGCAGCGCCGAGGGGGTGCGTGTGTGGCGCGGTAGGTCGGCGGAGGGGTGGTCGCGCGACATGGGCGACCGGGAGTCTGACGGCGGCGCGCGTCGGGGAGGCGGCCAGGAGGTCGGACGGGGAGGGGGGCTCGCGCGGGGAAGAATGCGGAGAAAGGTGGGGTTCCACACAACCCTAACCATTTTCTCATTTTTTTTTCATTTTTATTCTAATAATAATAATAATAGTTATTATAAACATATATACATATATAAATATATATAAACATATATAAACCTACTTATATAAACATATATACATATATACATATATATATATATAACATATATAAACATATAAAAATATATGAATATATATATAAATATATATACACATAATCATATAACGTTAAAACATATTTATTTATAGACATATGTGTGTATATATATAGACCTATAAATATATATACACATACATATATATATACACACATAATGTTAAAACATAAACTTATACAAACATAGATACGCATATACATACACATATATAAACATATAAACATATAAACATATGTATACTTATATCTACACACATAATGTTAAAACTGGATGACTGTGCGGTATTTGCGCATCGTACGATACCCAAGCAGACCACGCGTCTTAAACATACGGTGTTCGTTCACTAACCCAAACCACAAACTCGTCCTAACATTAAAATCTAAAACAGTGACTCACCCGCACTTATGCAAAATCACCTAACGCCACAAGAAATAAAATAAATAAAATGACTAAAAAAGCTGGTGTGACATATTTAGCCTTGGAAACATAAAATAAAACTCTAAAAATATTCCATTACCCCATAAAAATAATTATATAGATTATATTTCAAATAATTATTAGATATTAGTCTATTGTACTGTCTTTAAATAAATGATGATACCATATGGTAAATAAAATGGACAGCACATGAAATCCAGTTAGAGAATAATGTCTACTATGTCAAGAAACACTATTTTATCTTCATGGTTATATAAAACTATTTACAGTATGATTCACCTTATTATATTCAATATAGTTCTTAATACAACTTGAAATTTTAAAATTTTAATTCATTCAACATGAATTTATCATAACAACATATGTTTTCAAAAAAAATCTAATGCCACTTCAGTTTAATATTCCGAAATATTGCGTTTATCAAGTTCAACATGAACTTCCAATGTCCTTAAGATATATAGTATACTCACCCCATGGATAAAATCTATAGTTTTGGGATATATTACTCCAAAAATATTTCATAATTAATTATTAGAAGAGAGGGCTACTTCTCAATTAACACATTTATTAAGAACATGGTTTGTCCAGGAAGAAACATACCCTTAGAATTGATTCCAAGAGTACATCATCCTTCTCCATAGTGATATACAACTTATAAATCATAATTTCAGATATTTTCTCTAGAATCATCCGTACTTCTTGGAATTGGTTGCATTTTCATTATGAGATTATTTCCCCATGTATAAGTATCATCTTTTAATGCTTCATTATTGTATCATTCTTCAATATACCTCTAATTTAGAAGAGATATTACACTGGTATTTTACACTATCATTATGTATTATTTACACAAAAAAACTAGTAATGATTCATACCTAAAGTCATAAATTTTTATTCTATAAACTTTTTATTTGTTTGTCATTGGTGATTCTTTCTTAATGCATTCAATTATTCAATGTTTTGTACGAGAATATTTATTCTTCTTCATTATTCAAATTTTATTTCTCTATTTCCATGCCATATGAAACATGTATATTTCTAAGTGGTTCATTTTAGTCCCATCATCGCCTTTCGTCCATGTACTCTTACAACAACAAAAATATATTGTTTAAATATTATATTTCTTTCATCCATTATTCTTAATATCCACTTGTTAGGGAAATCAGGGTTCTTATCATTGAATAATTTTAACCTTTATTTTTTAATACCCTTAAAATTTTATTTTGGTTATCGCAAATGAAACACCTATTTGTAAATTTATAACTCATGTATCATTACTTACTTTGTAAAATCACAACGAATTTCCTTATACTATTTAGTGTTTGGTATTATAAACACAAACTCTTTTTGTTACCAATGATTCCACCAAAATTTCACATTATAGCTATATTTCATTAAGAGGTATAATTTCCATATTTTTCATGAACATTAAATGTTTCCAATGACTTTTTATCTGATTCATTATGCTCTTTAGTCATTATATTTGATTTAGGAGGGATTTCCAACTATCCATAATAGGTTTTCAATATCCATTCAATATCATAGAACAATATATCATTATCCATCATTCATGAATCCTTGTAATACATCCTAATGGTTGAACAATTTTAATGTTTTATCATCTCTCTATGATATATCATAGAATGTATTATATTGGATTTGAGATCAATATTTTTATCCTTCTATTTCTTTATCTTATGTTCAAGTTCATTAAATAATTCAATTTATCCATTAAATTTTATACCCATTCATATATTTAATACATCAATTATAAATCTTGTTAAATAATTCATTTATTTTCCAAAACAAAATTGTATTTGAAAACATATTTGGTTCCTTATCCAATATCTTGTTCAACCACCCTTTTATTTATGGTTTCAATATCTTCTTGGTCACTACCTAAAAAAACTATATATTCTTATATTAGAATTATTTATTATTTCTTCAATGAAATCACTATCCACATAAATAATAATTATTTAATATGAAATTACAGCTGTGAACAATTCCTTTAAAAAAATAAGAAAAATAATTTTCATCAAAACCAACCACATTAACTTGATTAGATGTTTTCATTATCTTATTATTTTTATTATTCTTTCTGCTCATAATATTCCAATTTTCATATTGTATTTTTCTATATATTTATTAACCAATATATAAATACCAACAAATTTGAATTCTCTTCTTAGGGAATTCTCCAAAACTATATTTTATTCCACATTGTTTCCATATAATTCTTACAAGAGTTTCCATATATTTCTATCACTAAAAATGCTTTTAATATTCTATAATACCTCATTGAAGATATATATAATGAATATTTTTTGTTTTTATACACCATATATTCATTCAATTTTCTATCTAAAAAGTGTATCTTAGTATACTTAATCCATGAGATCATCACTAAAAGATAGTATAAACCAATACATATGATTTTGTAGCCATAAATTGTTTTTCAACAGACCTTCTAGAATTAAAATGTAAATTACTATCTGAAAAAACCCATATAAATATTAATAGTATTAAACTCCAAATAAAAACCAATCAGATTT
The DNA here is from genome assembly GCA_963277665.1 of Viscum album. Classification (NCBI taxonomy): domain Eukaryota; kingdom Viridiplantae; phylum Streptophyta; class Magnoliopsida; order Santalales; family Viscaceae; genus Viscum; species Viscum album. Next base: position 383,859,209 of record OY728163.1, on the reverse strand, counting down.
TACCATGCTTTTGATCTACTAAAAATACTTTTCAATACCCATCTAATGATATATAATCTCATATCCAACACATTATAAGTTTTTATAGGCACTCATTGAATAAATTTCATAATTATGTCTTACCCATGATTATAATTCAATAATAACATCATAAATAACCATATAATAAAATTGGTATTAGTATCCATTTTAGATTTATTCATATAAGAAAATAATCATCAAGATAAACCCATATAAAATAAATTGGAATGCAATGATAATCAGTAAAATTCTAGGTAAATTTAATTCAATTAAGAAAAAAAATCATATTTTATTTATGTCATATAGATAAAGGATACATGGTTATGATAATAATATCCACATTTAATCAATTTATTGATTCTAGGATAACACCCTTCAAACAAGTGAAAAAATAGGGTATTCCCATAGGGAATCCATTGTATATAAAATTAGGTTTGTAATTATTTGATAACTATGAAGGAGAGAGGTAGTGATCAATAACTTAAATTATACAGAATAAAATTCATAATCCACAAAGAGATATAATTTTGTTTCTATTTTTTAATAATATCATATATTAAACATAATATTTATCAATATAAATTTCTATAGAAAAACACGTCTTTGTTGTCTTATAAAAACAACATTTCAAATAAGAAATATTCTTGATATTTTGAATTCTTTTTAAAAAAAATAAAAAACCTCAGAAATCTAACTTCTTAAAGAAACCATGTAGATTGTAAGATTATTATAAAAGAAATTTTTTATTTTATTATGTTTTAAATTATAAGGAAATATAAAAATTTATTTTAGAAATAATTTTTAACTTGTAAAAAAGGAGTTACATGTAACATTCAAAAGTTATTTTCTTATAGGGTGACATAAAACATTGAAAATATTGAATTTTTAAAAATAAACATTAATCATGGATCCTTTAAAAGACATAATAATTATTAAAATAATGTTTTTGTTGAATATTAACCATTTAATTTTGAATTTATGGAAAACCTAAAAAAATATTTTTTTAAAAACATAATTTGAAATCCCATATCAGAAAAAGAGTATAATATTTTCATGTTGAAAAGATATAAATATAATGATGAGAATTATTGAAAAAATAAATATTATCATTCCAAAAAAGTGATGATAATGTTTACATAAAGGTAATTATGGACAAGGAAGAAAAAATGTATTACTAATAATTAGATTTATTTTTACCATTGTTAAAACGTTTCTCAAAAAATGTCTAATAAAATATTTAATTACTGATGATGAGAAGTAATTTCAGAAAATTATAAATTTAAATTCAATATTAAATTGTGTAAAAATTGTTAAAGGAATCCTTGAATGTTATTTTCATGTATTAAAGGCTATGACCAAATGGATCAGAAATTATGTTAATACATATTTTATGGAATTTTTAATATAAGATTCAGAGGTGCAGGATAAAAAATCAATAAATAGAGATTAAAATATGAGAATATGGAATTTTGTTTCAAATTTTAGTGTAATTGTATACATAATACTCCATATAAAATAAATTATGGTTCATAATATAAAAACTACCCCATGGTGTTGGAAATAAGGAAAAAAAACCTTATATTTACTCTTTGTTCCAAAAACCCATTCAAATTATTATATAATAAGAATACCCATCTTAATAACTATGTTTTGAACCATATTCATACCTAAAAATTTATTATTTTCATTGAAAATAATTATCTTCATTCATATTAGTTTGTTCTTATTTATTTTCCCATATCATGTGCTCATTATTTTGATATATTGTAGTAGTTTTGTAGAATAAGTGTATGTTTCCATTCGTCTTAAAAAGATAAAAATTCAAATATCATTAATTATACATTGAAAAATTACTTAAAATTATTTATAAAGTTTCGGTTTCCTTTTATGAGTCTTTTATTCTTTATCATTAATGATGAAATTTACAGTAAGAAAACATGAATTGATTTCTTTACAAAAAATTTGTTTTCATAATTGATAAGATACATATTAATTTTTCATTTCAAGAATAAAAGTATCATTATTAGTTATATATTTATATCAAATATACCGTTAATTATGTTTTCATATCCATCATTAAAATACTTTTTAGCATTGATCAAGTTGGTGGTCAAACTGAATAAAATATTAATATATGTATATTAATAGATGTTTATGATGTGATTTTATTTAAATATAATTATAAAAGAAATATAATAATGTATTATAATGTTTAAAATAGTGATATATCATAATTATAAGGATTTATGTGAATATGTTGGGGGTAAAAATCAATTTCAATGAATGAATAAGATTTTCTTCCTTCTTAGTAAGATTATTTTAGATAGTTAAATTCATTAAATTTTTTATCATTCATATTATTTATTTGTTATCCAATTTATGTTTCCAAAAACATATTATTTTCATTAAATTTACTTTTTTAATTTAAACCCAATATTATGTCTAGCCACAAAATCCATTAATCAAAAGCATAATACACTAATCCACAGATGTGGTAGTTGACATGTATACATGGGTGTTGATATTGTTTTCATAGAATAAGAGAATTGAAGTATATAAATATTTATATATGAAAATTAAACTTTTAACATATATCATATTAATATATTAAATTTCCCATTTATACAAATCATTTTATGATAATAATGTGAATGAAACACATATATTTGTGGAGTCAGTAGTCTTCACAGACACACAAAACTCATGGTTTTTGATTTTATTAATAGAAAAGGGAAATCTAGATAATTATTTTAACAAAATTAAAATAACATAGCGGTATAATAATTATACGTTTGATATCAGTATATGATTTTTTAATATAATTTTTGAAATTTTATGTGCACATAATTTCATATGTAAATAAAGGAGGGGTGAAAAATTTATACCTCACTTCTTGGATTATCTACATTTTGAATATAGTTAAACCATTAATGGATGGATATTTAAAAATAAAAACCTACATGAATCTTTATAGTAGTTTTTATGAGAGAATTAGTAGTGTTTTGGGCAATCTCTGTGGGTTTTGGTGTGAGGGGGTGTGAGGAGAGGAGATCCCCATTTATAAGTGAAAATGAGTGGAAATTTTGTAAATGCCCAAAATGTTTCAATAATAGAAAGTCACACAAAAGTAAAATGGTTAATAAATTAATATATAATATGGAAAAGGGAATTATTGTTGAGAGACAGTAAAATAAAACATTAAAACATGTATTCCCTTTACCTATTAGGATACTCATTTTTACCATTTTGTTTTCCTATGTGGTGACAAGTTTTTAATATGTAAATTTATCCTTTATGATAAAATTGATATTGTAACTATTAAATTAGTTAAAAATAAGGATTAAAAAAACAAATCCATTTTTCCTATAAATATTTAATATGTGATAAATATTATTTTTAAATTACAAAATATAAATGTAATATTTAAAAAAATTATATCATAATGTATATTATAACATCTTGCCCCATACCATTGGCTTTAGAGAGTGGAGGAATGATACATGGACTTAAAAGATGTTCCCAAGGTGCTAAAGGCTAAAAAGAAATGTCGAGGGCTTCAAGAATCCTTTGGGAATGATTTTAAATTAAGATAAAATTAACCATCTAAATATTCAATTACCAACTATGTTATATAATGCATTTAACCAAAAACATCTAACCCATACATTACTAAATACAACCAAACTATTCCATAAAAATTCCAAAATTCCAATACAGCCAAATCCAAAATCAGACTACCATGTGGAAGACTGCATAATCAAGACCCCAAAGAACAAGGGCACCATCCATATCTCTACACCAACCTCCATGCTCCAAGCTCCACAACATCACTGAAGAGTCATGCTGAACCGCTAGAAAAATGAGATGCTTTGATCTTACCTATTTCCCAGAACATAACATCTGTGATAGAATCCATTTTCCAAAGTAGGGGTGAGTAAAAATCCTCAGTATGTTTTCCCCAAATTACTTCCCTACACATGCTACTAGGATAAAAACATTAGCACATTTATATATAATAGTTTATATAAAACATTAAATAGTTCAACAACTACCAATAAGCCAAACACACCTATATCAAACCACCTCACCCAAACCATTAAATACCAGTGAAATCCAAAACAAACCTGCAAAAATACATTTTACCATTCCACATTAGCACAATAAATTCCATATTTGAAAAGAATCACACAACAAATCGACTATTACGGTGGTACTTCTGCCCATCCTATTCACCCCATTCCTAATAAGCAGTGATTCGTGACCACTATCTGTAATGTTGGTTCTTCCTAACACTATCCATCACCTTTTATAGTGATACTTCCCACAAAAATTCACACAACACCTCAACAAGCCTCAACCAAGAATAAAACCCACCAAGCCCATAACAACAAGAAAATGTACATTTCCATCACCTTCCCATCAACTTCAATAAATCACCCATTTACTGAAAGCTCTATTTAACCAACATCCCATACCCAACCACATTACAATAAACAAAATATTTATTGAAACCCATATTTATCAAAACATTTTTCATAATTAGCCGCTAACGATTTTAAAATCAACAATTTAAAATCCCACAACAAAGCCCCTTTTAGGGACAATAACCCATTTTCCCTAAAATTCACCAAATCATCACCAATGGATTTACTACAAGATTCAGACATTATTATCATAACCAATTTCAAGAAAATAATAAAAATTTTAACCAAAACCACTAGTTCTAAACAAGTGGAGTCGATATAGAATCCACATACGTTTTGGGTTCCAGTGAATTTGAAACACACACAACCACACCCCAATCAGGGAAAATGATCCACTAAAACAACCCTAAATCTCCTCCCGTATCATAAAATATTCTTAATATCAACACCCTGGGAAACAAAAACATTACATCTACACACAACAGGTGTAGATCTATAAAAATGAGAGAGAGGGAAATGTATATCTAGAAAAAACCACAGAGAACTAAGTGAGGATACTTTCCGAAGAAGAATGAGCTCAACCACACCAAGAAAACCATTCGATTTTCTTCCAAAATGAGTTGCAGAACACCCCAAAACCTTCAGTGGAGGAAACCCTGAGTGAGGGTTGATTTGGATATATGTTTGGGGTTTTAGGGAAATCTCGAATAATCTGGGATTTTTAAAAAAACCCATTTTGATGGGCTACACGATTAGCTCTAACGGTTAGACAAACAGTGTGCCAACTGTGCACCTACTACTGCCTTGAAGGGGTTCCTTGCATGGCCCACCCCTAACTGTAACATCCCAAGTAAATAAAGAATAATAAATTTTCATATTTATTAATATTTTCTAATTAAATATTAATTTTACTTTAAAGTGGTTGCTATGTTTTATAGCGTACTCGATACGCAACGATGAGTTTCTTTGAAATCTTACGTTGCACACTAGTAATAAAATAATATTATTTTAATTGGTAGTTGACACGTGGCTGTTTTATTGGCAGGAATGGATAGAAATAACTAAAATATGATTAAATATGTTTTTTTAAATGTGTTTACATTTATCTAATAAAAGATAAAGGCTTAAAATACGGAAAAAATTCAATTTTAGGCATATATACCCTAATTTTCACTAAAGGTTCACTTATCAACTTTTGATGGAGAACCTTAATTAAATATAGTTTTGTTCACTCTTATACATTCTATTTGACCAAATAAAACTCTTCTTTAGAATCAGGACATCAAAATTTACTTTGTGTAAATTTTTGGTATTTTTTGATAAAGTACATTTTTTTAATAAATAGTGTAAACCGATGTATTTTAATTCAAAAACACTTTTTAATCTAATTTATTTATATGATTAGATTATCTTTTGAATTGGTTTTTAAGTGAAATTAGAATATATTTTTACCATTAAATCCAATATTCATCGTTGGAATTAATTTCACTTTGAAATCGGACTTAAACTAGTGTCAATGTTTTGATACTTATTGTTCCATAAACACACGCTATTTGCTCTGACAGCGGGAAGTAATTATTAAATTAATTAATACAACATTTATGTTTTGAATTTTGTAAAATGGAATTCATTTTTTAATTTGGAATATCAATTATATGTTAGGGTTATGTTTTGGTATTTTTCTGAAAAACTTCAATTTTTGATGAATAGTGAAACCACTAAGTGGTACTTATAAAAAATGATTTTTTGTTTAAATGAAATTTTATCACCTCTATATTTTGAATTTCAAAAATCTGACATACATGGTTGTCATTAAGAAGTAAAATGTGGTTCAATGGGATTAAAATAATTTTTTTGAATAGTAACTTTTAAGTTTTTAATGGCGATTAGTGGTAAGTAGTGTAGTTTAAGGTAAAAATAATGTTTTAATAATATGGAATGACCTAGAAACATGTAATACCCTTATGGGATGTGTCATTTTCAACGAAGAAAAGCCATGGGTCGATTTTGGGGACACCAGGGAGCCACTTGGGTAAGATAATGACATTAATGACTTTTATTTGAAGTTAAAATTAAAATGTCACAAACATGAGATGTTTTACTAAAACAATTATTAAATGGGCTTATATAAGTCATATGTTTGACTATAAATATTCATTAGAAATCTAAAAAGATTTCATACATCATGATATTTGTTTTTTAAATTTTATACATTAAATAAATTAAATTATTTATGGAACCACGATGATGCAGCGATTACCTCATTATTTAACGATTTAAATAAAATGAAAATATAATGTAAAATCTAAGACCTAAACTTGTCAAAAACCTATTGGATGGGTATATTTAGAGCCCTTATCACCTTATCCTATAATTATATAAATGTGGGACCTTTTAAATCAGAAACCCATTTTAAAATAAAGTAACATTTCTTTACATTCCAAGAGTGCACCTCCTCTCCTCTTATAAAAGGCCCCCACCTCTACCACCTTACCCACACTTCCAAAGCCATTGGCACGGAACAACCCTTCCCATTTTTTATCTCCACATCCCTCTATAACTCTTATAAGCCTTACTTTGGGCATAAGTCTTCCCAAAGAATCCTTTTATCTCAAATCTAAGGGAGTTACCCGATTTTATGGTAATGTCTTCACTTGTGTCCTTTTGTTTTATTTTGCTTCTCCAACCCACTAAACTCTTTTTATTCATTTCTTTTGTAACAAATCCAGTATCGTAAATATACTAGGATGTTTTTATATGAAGATTTCGAGCTACACTTACACACACCTACATCTAATGGTTAAAGAACGTACTATTTCTGTGGATGGCGAATTTCTGCCTCACGAAACGATGATTGTTCAATATTCTTCTAACACCTCCAAAGGTGGCCATTAATATGTCACTATATTTATATATGATATATAATATGTTTATGTTTTCTTTAAGCTTCTGTATTTTTCATTTATGTCACTCCGTTATGTCTTCCATTATGGGTATACGCGATATATTCATTTTAGGAAGTGCGGACTACCGCCCCCTCAAAGTGAGTTGATTCGTTAATGCCATATGTGGGACGTATAAAATATGGATTTAATGATATTATATGTGATGTTATACTGGAATTATAATATAACTTTATATCATTATTATTTCTTTCCATTAATGTATGAGATAGAAATGAATGTAGCGTTCATGCGTACGGACGACTTACCGTCTCCATGAATGGTGCATTTCATTTCTTATCCCCAAATGTAATGTACTATTGTAAGTACATGTATATAATGGATACATATTATGTATGAAACATATAAATGATGAATATAATTCAGGAATTATAACATACATACCTATCATTTAGTTTTAATTCCATTAATATGACAAAGAAATGAAAGTAGCGTTCATGCGTACGTACGACTTACCATCTCCATGATCGGTGCATTTAATTTCTTACCTCTAAATGATTATGTAATATTATAAATACATGTATATGCTGGATATATATGATATATATGATATCCATTTCATGAATATCATTCTGGATATAATGAACCTTTGACCACACGAACAACATGTAATTGTAAGAAGTTCACTTTTGACTCATGTACCAAATATCGACAAACGACTGTTATCAACATAAATGACTACATAATGTTCATAACATGGTAATAAGTGATATTAAAGCAATAATGAACTTGAAAAAGGTTCTTTGTAAAGTAGAAATTAACTCTTGTTTATTATTCACGACGTTAAAGAACGATCGAGTCAAGTCGTACCCGAGGTAAGGGACTTCGTCTCAATCTCCTTTCATTGAGGCATATTTCGTTTTATACACAAATTTCTTTTATACGGTGTATAAACCCCTTTGAATTTTATTTTTATAAAAAAGGAATCTTTTTCTACAAAGCGTTTTACTAATTGACAGAAATGAATGTTTCTTTTAACATACGCGGTGACAACGACCTTTTCCACCGCCACGAGTATTATTTGGTCTTTGGCTTCCTCAAAAATCCATAATGTTTTTAAAATGAATTAAATACCATATAATATTTTATGTATTTTGTTATTGAAAATGGTTTTTATAATGAATTTTTTATGTCAATATATTTATGTGATATATTGTGATCAAAGTGTGGAAGTGTTTTCTTTCAATTTTATTTGTATTATGTCTTATGATTTTATAATGGTACTTGGACATTTGACGGGTGGTTATGTGATAAACCATATGACGGGTGGTGTCGTGACTACTATGATGGGTGGTTACGTTATAAACTCCAATGAATTGGGTATGGAAGACGACCGTATGACTATTCCATTAAGTGATATGTGTGGAAGTCGACCGTATGGTTATTCCATTTAAGTTTGTTTATGTGCCAAGTTACCTTTATATGTTATGTGATCTTTATATGGGTTTTATGGTAATCTTTTGGTTACAAAAGGGTAAGTAATGATCTTTTATTCAGTGAATAGTTTTTACTACTTCATAATGGTGAAAAGTATTACTTTGATAAAGTTTACATGAATTTCTTGTTGTTTTTGATAAACTAATAGTTTTCATTCTTTGTGTATCCCATACTGAGCTTTTTATGCTCACCCAAAGTTTTTTTGAAATGTTTTTCATAATACTTAATGTGGAATAGGGTCAAGGATGGGATCAAAGGAATGTCATGCTATATAAAACATGGAACTAGACATGTTTCTTTTTAAGTTTTTTTTATTCTATGGAAACTTAGTAGAAGTGTCTACTTTGAAATATTTTGAGATGTAATATTTGTGTTCTAGTACTCTAAAACTCTAAACCTAAAAAGATCCTAAATGTGAATTATTCATTTAATTCAATATTAAGTAAGGTTTAAGGTCGAGGCCTTATAGTTGGTATCAAAGGTCGGTTTAGACAACTTTAGGAGTTAAAGAATTGTTAAATTATATGTTAATTTATGGTATGAATGAAATGATATAGCATTTAAAGATTACCATATTGCTTCTCCTAAGATATTTTTGTGTTCAGAATGGTTTTCCGTAGATAAAACAAAGAAGCTATGTTGGGACGACATCCGGAGGAAGACAACCTTCCAAATCAGCAACCTGAGATGGTCGGAATCAGAACTGAACAGTTTGTTGCAGTGATGGCACAGTTGAATCATGATAAAAATGGTGGTGGTATCCATGAACGAGATCAGTCAGATCAACCATAGAGGAACATGTCAGTGGTGGAACATTTCATGAGGCAACATCCCCCCATCATTCAGTGGATCATCTGACCCTATGCAAGGTGAAGGGTGGATTAAATCACTGGAGAAGATTTTTGATGTCATGGGGTGTTCATAACATCAATAGGATAGTCTTGTGTTTTACCATTTTGAAGGTGAAGCTGATCAGTGGTGGTCGATGGTGAAAAATATTAGGGATAGTGATGAGATTGATGATCTTCTGTGGGACGAATTCAAAGGTATGTTTCTTGAGAAATATTTTCCTAAGGTGGTTCATCTTAGGATGGAAAAACAGTTCCTAGAATTGAGGCAGGAGGATGACTCAGTGGCTTCTTATGAAGCAAAGTTCACTCGACTGGCAAGGTATGCTCCAAACTTCATACGAGATCTTGATAGTAAAATAAACCATTTTTACTCAGGGTTAAAGACAAATTATCGAATAGCTTTAGCTTATCGTGAGATCAAATGTTATGAAAAACTTGTTCGATGTGCAGAGAAGGTGCAAATGGAATTTGTCGATGATCAGGTGTTCTTTGACAAACGAAAGAATAAGAGGTCCAGTTGGCAGGCAAAGGGGAAGAATTCATCAAAGAAGAAAGGAGGTTAGAAAAACAAATATCCAACCTATGAGAAGTGTGGTAAAATGCATCCTGGAAAATGTTTATCCAAGTCTGGAAAGTGCTTTTGGTGTGGTAAGTCAGGTCATATTGCTTGTAACTGTAAGGAAGATGATCAAGCAGGCAATGAAAAGTCAGCGGTAAGATGTTTTAAGTGTAATAAAATGGGTCATTATGCAAATGAGTGTCTAATGAAGAACTAAACTGAGGGAAATCATCCAGATTACAAGCAGAAAGGGGTGGTGAAATCCATTGCAACTACTTCAGCAGATGTTGGGTCATCGAATGAAGTTGTATCATGAACACTATTTGTTTGTTCATATTATACCAATGTGTTGTTTGATTCCATGTCTACACATTCTTTCATTTCTGGGATGTTTTCTAGTAAATTGAAAATTCCATCTCAAGATATGAATCCTGAACTTGTGGTAAAAATACCCGGAGGGACCGTTGAGACAAAAAGGAATTATAAGAACCTTCCTATCCTTGTGTGCGGAAAGAATCTACCAGAAAACCTTATTGTTTTGCCTCTAGTAGAGTTTGATGTTATTTTGGGCATGGATTGGCTTTCTTTTTATCATGCTAAGATTAACTGCAGAGCTAAAATGGTTTCTTTTCAGAAATATTTTCAGTTTGTGTACAAGAATGAACCCTTGATTTTGATAACATATCTGGAAGTTGAGAAACTAGTAAAAGATGGAAATGAATGTTACCTTGAACATATTGTTGAAAATAAAGGAACTGTTCAGATTAATGATGTGCCAGTGGTAAATGAGTATCTTGATGTTTTTCCTGAGGAGTTGCCTGGAATTATTCATGATCGGGAAGTTGAATTTACTGTTGACTTAGTTCCTGATTCTAAGCCAATTTCAAAACCCCCTTATCTAATGGATCAAGTTGAACTTTTAGAGTTAAAGATGCAATTGTAGGAGTTATTAGATAAAGGTTTCATTCGACCTAGCACATCACCCTGGGATGCTAATGTCTTGTTTTTTAAAAAGAAAGTTGTCTCAATGAGACTTTGCATTGATTATAGAGCCTTGAAAAATATCACTGTTAAGAAAAAGTATCCTTTGACTCATATTGATGATTAGTTTGATCAGCTCCAGGGATCTCAGTATTTTTTGAAGAATGACTTGAGGTCGGGGTAACTTCAGTTGAAATTAAAATAAGTAGATGTTCCAAAGACTGAGTTCCGTACAAGATATTGCCGAGATGAATTTGAAGTTATGCCTTTTTGGTTAACCAATGCACCTGCTCTTTTCATGGAACTTATGAATAGAATTTTCCATGAGTTCTTGGATAAGTTTGTGGTTTTTTTCATTGATCATATTTTGGTGTTTTCTAAAAGTAAACAGGAGCATGAAATTCATTTAAGGGATATCTTGAAAACCTTAAAAGAAAAGAAATTGTATGGAATATTCATCAAGTGTGAGTTTTGGTTACAACAAATTTCTTTCCTGGGTCACATTGTTTCAAAAAATGGCATAAATGCTGATCCTGCTAAAACAAAAGTTGTTGAAGAATGGCCAAGACCCACAAATGTAACTGAGATCTGTAGTTTCCTTGGTTTGGCAGGTTACTACCGAAGGTTTGTTGAAAATTTTTCACTGTTATCTAGTCCATTGACTAAGCTAACTCGGAAGGGTGTTATGTTTATTTGGACAAAAGAATGTGATGATTTTTTTCAGGAACTGAAAAAAAAGATTGGTGAATGGCATAGTTTTGGCACTTCCTTCCAGGAATGGTGAGTTTGTTATCTATAGTGATGCTTCGTTGAAGGGACTTGGTTGTGTCTTTATGCAGAATGATCTGGTAATTACATATGCTTCACGTCAGTTGAAAACTCATGAGGTAAATTACCCTACACATGACTTGGAATTAGCTGCTATTGTTTTTTCTCTAAAAATTTGGAGGCATCATTTGTATGGAGTAAAGTGTGAAATATATACTGATCAAAAAAGATTATAGTATATATTCAATGAGAAAGAATTGAACATGAGACATATGAGATGGGTGGAATCAATCAAATATTATGATTGTACAATTCATTACCATCCAGGAAAAGAAAATAAAGTGGCCAATGCTTTGAGTCGAAAAAGTAATGATTCATTAACCATGCTACGTTTGGAACGAGATCCATTGGTTTCTGATTTGATGAACTTTCACATAGAAGTTGTTGGTGTAGGATGTTCTTCTGTTTTGTTTCAGGTATCGGTGAGATCATCCCTATCAGACAGAATTAAACAAGCACAGATGGAAGATAGTGAGTTGTAGAAAAAGGTAGAGATGGTTCAGAAGGGTAAGTTGCATGAATTCAACATTGATAATGATTGTGTTTTGAGGTTTGGGAAGGGATTATGTGTCCCTGGTGATTCACATTTGAATAATGAGTTGTTATGTGGGGCTCATAGTTCCCCATTTTCAGTTCATCCTGGAAGTACGAAGATGTACAGAGATCTGCGGGAGTATTACTGGTGGGATGGAATGAATAGAGATATTGGTGATTTTACTGTGAAGTGTTTGACTTATCAGCAGGTTAAAGCATAGTGGCAGTTACCGAAAGGGATGCATCGGCCTTTACCAGTGCCAGAGTGGAAATTGGAAAATATAACCATGGACATTGTTGTAAGATTACCGAAGACATCTCGAGGTAATAATGCAATCTGGGTTATTGTTGAGAGATTGACTACGTCTGCTCATTTCCATCCTATTCGAGATACTTTCTCTCTAGATCAACTTTCTCAATTGTATCTTAAAGAGATAGTCAGGTTACATGGAGTTCCCCTCTCCATTGTTTCTGATCGTGATCCCATGTTTACTTCTAACTTTTGGAAAGGCCTTCAGAAGTCATTCGGTACTGAATTAAATTTTAGTACAACATTTCATCCGCAATCAGATGGGCAGTCAGAACGAACAATTCAGACCTTGGAGGATATGCTACGAGCTTGCTCTATGGATTATCAGGGAAGTTGGGACCAACATCTTTCTTTGGTTGAGTTTTCATAAAATAACAGTTTTCATTCGAGTATACAGATGGCGCCATTTGAGGCATTATATGGGAAGCGGTGTCGAACCCCAGCTTTTTGGGATGAAGTGGGTGAAAGGAAGCTGATGGGACCAGAATTGGTAGAAGAGATGGTAGATAAAGTTCAGTTGATTCAAAAACACCTGAGAACAGCTCAGAGCAGACAGAAAAGTTATGCAGATAACTAGAGGAAGGATCTATCTTTCGAGGTAGGTGATCATGTTTTTCTCAGGGTTTCTCCATGGAAATGTGTGATGCGATTTGGTAAGAAAGGAAAGATGAGTCCAAGGTTCATTGGAACATATGAAATGTTGGAGAGATTTGGATTAGTTGCATACAGAGTGGCATTACCACCAATTTTATCTCAGGTAGACAATGTTTTTCATGTTTCGATGTTAAGAAAGTATATGCCAGATCCATCTCATGTTTTGAGTCCAGAGGTAGTTCAGCTGGAAGTGAACCTATCTTATGAAGAACAGCCAGTCCAGATTCTCGACCACAAGGAGCAAGTGTTATGGAATAAGGTGATTCACCAGGTAAAGGTTTTTTGGAAAAACCATATGGTTGAAGAGGCAACATGGGAATCTGAAAAAAGCAATGAGGGATAAATACCCCCACTTATTTTGATAAGTGAATAAAATTTCGAGGACGCAATTCCAAAAAGGTGCAAAGGATGTAACATCCCAGATAAATAAAGAATAATAAATTTTCATATTTATTAGTATTTTCTAATTAAAAATTAATTTTACTTTAAAGGGGTTGCTATGTTCGATAGCGTACTCAATACGCAACGATGAGTTTCTTTGAAATCTTATGTTGCATTCTATTAATAAAATAATATTATTTTAAATGGTAGTTGACACATAGCCGTTGTATTGGAGGTAATGGATAGAAATAACTAAAATATGATTATATATGTTTTTTTAAATGTTTTTATATTTATCTAATAAAAGATAAAGTCATAAAATACGGAAAGAATTCAATTTTTGGCATATATACCATAATTTTCACTAAAGGTTCACTTATCGCCTTTTGATGGTGAACCGTCCTTAAATATAGATTTGTTCACTGTTATACATTCTATTTGACCAAATGAAACTCTTCTTTAGAATCGGGACATCAAAATTTACTTTGTGTAAATTTTTGGTATTTTTCTGATAAAGTTCAATTTTTTAATGAATAGTGTAAAATGTTTTATTTTAATTTAAAACCTCTTTTTAATCTAATTTATTTATATTATAAGATTATCTTTTGAATTGGTTTTTAAGTGAAATTAGAATATATTTTTACAATTAAATCCAATAGTGGTCGTTGAAATTAATTTCACTTTGAAATCGGACTTAAACTAGTGTCAATCTTTTGATACTTATTGTTTCATAAACACACGCTATTTGCTATGACAGCAGGAATTAATTATTAAATTAATTAATGAAACATGTATGTTTTTAATTTTTTAAAATGGTCTTCGTTTTTGAATTCATAATATCAAATATAGCTTAGGGCGATGTTTTAGTATTTTTCTGAAAAACATCAATTTTTGATGAATAGTGAAACCACTAAGTGGTACTTATGAAAACTGATTTTTCGTTTAAATGAAATTTTACCTTCACTGTGTTTTTAATTTCAAAAATATGACATACATGGTTGTCATTAAGAAGTAAAATGTGGTTTAATGGGATTAGAATAATTTTTGGTGAATAGTAACTTTTAAGTTTTTAATTAAGATTAGAGGTAATTAGTGTAGTTTAATGTAAAAATATTGTTTTAATAATATGGAATGACCTAGACACATGTCCTACCCTTATTTTATGTGTCATTTCCGCCCAAGAAAACCCATGGGATGATTTTGGGGACCCCATTAAGCAACATGGGTAAGATAATGAAATTAATGACTTTTATTTAAAGTTAAAATTAACATGTCACAAACATGAGATGTTTTACTAAAATAATTAATAATTGAGGTCATACAAGTCATATCCTTGACTATAAATATTCATTAGAAACCTAAAAATATTTCCTACATCATGATATTTTGTTTTATAATTTCTTGACATTAAATAAATTAAAATATTTATGGTACCATGATGATGCAGTGATTACCTCATTATTTAACGATTTAAATAAAATGAAATGATAATGTAAAATCTAAGACCTACACTTGTCAAAATCCTATTGGTTGGGTATATTTCTAACCCTTATAACCTTATACTCGAATTATATCAATGTGGGACCTTTTAAATCCGAAACGCATTTTAAAATAAAGTAACATTTCTTTACTTTCCAAGAGTGCCCCTCCTTTCCTCTTATAAAAGGCCCCCACCTCTACCACCTTACCCACACTTCCAAAGCCTTTGTCTCGGAAAAACCCTACTCATTTTGTCTCTCCACATCCCTCTCTAACTTTTAGAAGCCTCACTTTGGGCAGAAGTCTTCCCAAGGAAGCCTTTGAGCTCAAATCTAAGGGAGTTACCCAATTTTAAGGTAATGTCTTCACTTGTGTACTTTTGTTTTATTTTGATTCTCCAACCCCCTAAACAATTTTTATTCATTTCTTTTGTAACAAATCCAGTATATTCAATATAATAGGACGTTTTTATAAGAATCTTTCGAGCTACACTTACACACACCTACATCTAATGGTTAAATAACATACTGTTCTTGTGGATGGCGAATTTCTGCCTCACGAAACGATGATTGTTCAATATTCTTCTAACACCTCCAAAGGTGGCCATTAATATGTCACTATATTTATATATGATATATATTATGTTTATGTTTTCCTTATGCTTCTGTATTTTTCATTTATGGCATACCTTTATGGCTTCCATTATGGGTATACGCGATATCTTCATTTTAGGAAATGCGGACTATCGTCCCCTCAAAGTGAGTTGATTCGTTAATGCCATACGTGGGACATATAAAGGATTGATTTAAATTTATTATATATGTTGTTATAATGGAATTATAATATACCTTTATATGATTATTATTTCTTTCCATTAAAGTATGAGATAGAAATGAATGTAGCGTTCATGCGTACGTACGACTTACTGTCTCCATGAAAGGTGCATTTCATTTCATATCCCCAAATGTAATGTAATATTATAAGTACCTGTATATAATGGATACATATTATGTATTATACATCTAAATGATGAATATAATTCTGGAATTAAAATATACATACCTCTCATTTAGTTTTAATTCCATTAATATGACAAGGAAATGAAAGTAGCGTTCATGCGTACGTACGACTTACCGTCTCCATGAACGGTGCATTTCATTTCGTACATCTAAATGATTATTTAATATTATAAATACAAGTATATGCTGGATATATATGATATATATGATATCCAAATAATGAATATCATTTTGGATATGATGAACCATTGACCACACGAACAACATGTAATTGTAAGAAGTTCACTTTTGACTCAAGTACCAAATATCGAAAAACGACCGTTATCAACATAAATGACTACATAATGATCATAACATGGTAATAAGTGATATAAAAGGAATAATGAACTTGAAAAGGGTTCTTAATAAAGTAGAAATTAACTCAAGTTTATTATTCAGGATGTTAAAGAACGATCAAGTCAAGTCGGACCCGAGGTAAGGGACTTTGTCTCAATCTCCTTTCATTGAGGCATATTTTGTTTTATACACAAAATTCTTTTATACGGTGTATAAACCCCTTTTAATTTTACTTTTATACAAATTGAATATTTTTCTACCAAGCGTTTTACTAAACTACAGAAAGGAATGTTTCTCTTAACGTACGCGGTGACAACGGCCTTTTCCGCTGCCACGAGTATTATTTGGTCTTTGGCTTCCTCAACAAGCAATAATGTTTTTAAAATGAAATAAATACCATATTCTCTTTTATGTATTTTGGTATTGAAAATGGTTTTTATAATGGATTTGTTATGTCAATATATTTATGTGATATATTGTGATCAAAGTGTGGAAATGTTTTCTTTCCATTATATTTGTTTTATGTCTTATGATTTTATAATGGTACTTGGACATTTGACCGGGGGTTACGTGATAACCCATATGACGGGTGGTGCCGTAAATACCAGGACGGGTGGTTAAGTTATAACCTCCAATGCATTGGGTATGGAAGTCGGCTGTATGGCTATTCCATTAAGTGATATGTGTGGAAGTCGACCGTATGGTTATTTCATTTAAGTATGTTTATGTCCCAAGTTACCTTTATATGTTATGTGATATTTATATGGGTTTTATAGTAATATTTTGGTTACAAAAGGGTAAGTAATGATCTTTTATTTAGTGAAGAGTTTTTACTACTTCATAAAGGTGAAAAGTATTACTTTGATAAAGTATACATGGTTTACTTGTTGTTTTTTTACAAACTAATAGTTTTCATTCTTTGTGTATCCCTTACTGAGATTTTTATGCTCAACCAACGTTTTTTTGAAATGTTTTTCACATAAATTAATGTGGAATAGGGTCAAGGATGGGATCAAGGGAATGTCATTCTATATAAAACATGGAACTAGGCATGTTTCTTTTTAATATTTTTTTTATTCTATGGAAACTTAGTAGAAGTGTCTACTTTGAAATCTTTTGAGATGTAATAGTTATGTTCTAATTCTCTAAAACTTTAAACCTGAAAAGATCCTCAATGTGAATTATTCACTTAATTAAATATTAATTAAGGTTTAAGGTCGGGGCCTTATACTAATGGTTAGACAAACCGTGCGTAAGCTGGGTGTACCCCACTACCCGCATGGTTCATCTCGTATGGTCTCTCCTAACGGTGCTCAAATTGTTTATCCTTAAAAAAGTATCCAAAGTTTTCCAAAACAAGCCCAACCTCTCCCAAACTAATTCAAACTCATCCCAAGAACATTAAACACATAAAAAGGCATAAAAAGGATACATACCTCATAATAAGAGTGCTAAATTATCCCAACGATTGGACTTTCCATCCTCAGAATGTAGAGAACTATATCGTTGTTGAGAGAGCTTAGGCCATTACTCGGTCATGTATTTATCCCACCCTCAGGTATCCTCTTTAATATGACCATGATTCCAGAAAACCCAAACTAAACTGAATCTTTTTCCGCACAATGCTTTCTTCTACCTATCCACAATCAGCAATGGAACGTACACCCACAAAGCATCTTATTATTGCTCAACATGATCCCAACGAACCACGTGGTCACAATCTGACTGATATTTTTTCAACTATGACACATGAAACATAGTGTCCATCGAACTAACCCCCGGTGGAAAATCCAAATGATAAGACACCTCTCCAAGATAATCATATATATCAAAAGGGCCAATATACCTCAGGGAGAACTTGCCTTAGTTCCCAAACTGACGATGTCCCATCCTAGGAGAGATTCACAAAAAAACATGACCACCCACATTGAATGACAATAGTCGTCATCGATGATCCGTATACAATTTCAGATCACTTTGATCCATCTCCATCCTCTTTAAGATCAACATGATCTTTTCTATAGTCTCTTCGACAAGGCTCAGTTAGATAATCAAAGTCTCACCCATTTCCACCTAACATAGTGGAGAATGATATAGATTCCCAAATAATGACTCAAATAAAGCCATATTTGTTGAATCCTGATAACTATTGTTATGGGATAACTCCTCCAATGGTATGTTCTCCTTCCCTTAGCCACCAAAATCAAGAACACAAGCCATTAACATATACTCCATTGTTTGTATCATCCTCTTGGATTGGTCATCCGTCTGCAAATAATATTCCATGCTCATAATAATCTATGTTATAAGGCCCTGCTTCTAGAATTTATAGAAACGAGATGTGAACCTCGAACCTCTATTTGATACAATCAAAACTGGGACACCATGCCTCTTTACCACCTCCCAGATATAAATTTTGGAAAAACCCTCCACCATATGGGATTCATGAATCAGAATGAAATGGGTCGACTTTGTAAGTTGATCCACAATCACCCATATGGCATTGTGCTTCCTTACCATTCATGGGAGTCCCATAACAAAATCCATTCCTATTTTCTCCAATTTACACACTAGGATAGGTAAAAACTACAACATGCCTCCTGGCCACTAATGATTTTCCTCGACCTTCTGATAAGTCAAGCATCTTAAGACAAACTATGCCACTTCCCTTTTCATACCAGCCCACCAAAACTGCACTTTCAACACCATGTACATTTTCTAAATTCTAGGATGGATATCCAACCTGGAATAATGTTAAAACCTGATAGGTTCATATTAATAATCCACTGCTACCAGCATCTGATTCTGAAAACACAAGACTTAATTTTCATTCAGTTTCTTACCCTCAATGGTCTCCCCACCATTGATTTTTAACCTCATCACCAAAAATTAAGAATCAAATGTTTGTGCCTATTTAACCAAACCATCCAAGTCAAGAACCAATGAAACTAGAAACAAGATCGTTCTTCCACCCTGGTCCTCACAATCCAACTTCATGTCGGCTACGCCAACATCAACTACCACTAATCTGATACCTGTTTCACTACCTGGGAATTTTATTTTCTACTTAATACATATTCCACTGAGTTTTCCTTACCTAGGATTTACATTAAGTATAAATCAAACATATGGAGATATTACATCCATCTCCTTTTGCTCACGTTCAAATTTACTTGTTAGAAGATACGATTTAAGATCATATGGTTGTTAAAGACTATAAATTTCTCACCGAAGATATAATAATGCCACCTTTTTAAAGAATGAAACACTATTGCAAACTCCAAATCAATTATTGGGTATTTCTTCTCATGAAACCTCAATTAGTGTGAGCCATACGCAACCACATGACCCCCTGCATGAGAACTCACCCCAACCCTGATGCCAATGCATCACAATACACCACGTACCCATTCCCTGGTTTAGGAAAACCCAATATTGATGATGATGGTGGGTGTCACTTTATCTATTAGAATAATTTTGTACACTAGTCATCCAATTGAAATGGGATATTCTTCCTTGTCAAATCTGTAATCAGTGACACCAATCATCCGAAATCTCAAAAAAAATGTTTATAATACCCAGCTAGACCAAGTAAGCTCTATATCTCGAAAATGTTCTTTGGTGGTTGTCATGATATAATAGCCCCTATATTTTCCATATCAACGGAAACACCCTTCTCAGAAAAAACATGGGTATTTAAAAAAACCTCTTGTATCCAAAATTCACACTTATTCAATTTTTCATACAACTGATGGTCCCTCAAGATCCCCAACATTGTCGCCAAGTGCTGCTAATGATCTACCCTTATCCTTAAATACAACCTTATATCATCCAAAAATACCACCAAAAAATAATCTAGATATCTCAAAAATATATAATTCATCAATTCCATGAACATCGTTGATGTATTAATTAGACCAAAGGGAATAACCACAAACTCAAAATGTCCATATCTAATTCCGAAAGCTAGTATCGTAATATCCTCCTTCCTCACCCACAATTGGTGATACCCCGACCTCATGTCAATCTTAGTGAACCATGGAGCTCCCCTCAATTTGAAAAACAAATCATCAATGCGTGGAAGTGAATAATAGTTCTTTATTATAACCAAGATAAGTCTATGATAATCCATACAAATTCACAAGGTTTAATCCACCTTTCAAACAAAAAACTGGTGCTTCCCACAGAGATGTTCTAAGCTGAATGAACCATTTTTTCTACCTCTTCCAACCGTGCCTTTAATTCTCAGAATTCTATATGTTCCATTTGGTAAGATAGAAGTGAGATAGGACTAGTCCCTAGAAAGAGATCAATTGTAAACTAAACTTCTCTCACAGGTGAAAACTGTAATAATTATTTGGGGAATACATCCATAAAATGATCCACAACAACCAAAAGAGCACTATGCTCAACACCTTCCACTGATTCCAACAGAAAAGCCTCTAACTGATACAAATTAGTTCCAATAGATGGTTCCAATAAATCTGTTGCACCCATATATTCCTTCTTCGCCCCTCTCAAGAGATGTTCAATTCTATACTCTATCATAAAACTAACAATTCATGCATAGCAATCAATGTGGGCCTTAAACATTGCCAACCAATCCATTTCTAGGATAATTTCATAAGAATCCATCTCAAGAATTGATAAATACCACATCAATTACATGTTGTTCAAATCTAAGCAACACACTATACAAAGGATAGCTCGACATTTTCTTTATCTTAGAGGAGCTTGTAGTTTCAAAAGAAAAGGCATCATTTCCACTATTACTCCCAACAAATAAATAATGCGAGAAGAAAGAAAATAATGTGAAGCACTTGTATCAAACCAATACTTCCTCAACTTGGAATTTAAAATAATTGTACCTCGCACCATCGATGGCCCCAAATGATCATCCATCACAACCTGCTCAGCTCATAATAGCCGCTTACTTTCCACACTCTCCTCTTTATTACCCTGCTGAGGAGTCATGGTGTTCCTAAAATCACCATGACTAATCTTTGTCTATTTCCAAGGGGTATGATGCTGCCTCCATCTCGTCGAGGAATAGGACCCCAATGACCCCTAAGGATTGTCACGGAAACTCATCCATGGATAATTCCAACTATAACGATACATATTCCCCATCTTCTTACAATAATAAAATTCTTGAAGTTGTTATATACAATACCACATGATGTGGCTCAATGAACCACAATGGAAACATCCAAGCTTACTCTGAGCCTTTAGAGGAAGATTCAATGATCTGACCATTGAATTCTAATCTATACTCCCACCATATAAATAACTACCCCTATTCATTTTGAACCTAGAATTTGAGTTTCAAGTATTCTCCATGGGTACCAACATACTTACCCTACCTATAGCCCCCATGATATCCAACTCATCCACAATATCTTGATTCACCATTTTGGTGTAATCATCTATTCACAACACTACTATCTGGGAATGAATTTCTAGGTTCAACCCAGATTCAAATATTTGTTCCTTCAATGATGTATTATCCACCACCTCAATTTAAAAATGCTCTATGTTCATTAACCTAGACACATATTATGTCATCTCCATGTTCCCTTACTTGAAACTGAAGAAATCAATTGTATGCTGAATTCTGAACGTATGAGGGTAGAATTTTTTATTAAAAAATTCCTCAAACCCCTCCCATGTCACACATTCGTCTATTACATCTTGGACCCCTAGCTCCCACTATTGAAGGGAAATATATTCAAACATATATGTGGCTAACTTCACTTTCAAATCATCCAATGTTCCCAGGAATTCAAATAAATTATTCATTCTGTTCTGGCATGCTTCAAAAAAATTTGGATCTGAATCACCCCTAAACATGTCTAGATTCTACTTTTGAATCTAAACTGCATGATCCATATTTTTTGGGTCATCCACTTTATTCCCACTTTCCAAATCTTGGAAGGCTTTCACTATAATCTACACTATCTACTTGTTCACCTGGGGTTCAGGTGCAACCACATTTTCAGTAGCTTCCTCCTGTTGGTCACTATGATGCCTAACTCATGCCATTTCTATCAACATAGAAACATCATTAAGTCACACTCCCTTAACAAGAAAGAGTATAAAATTATCAAATTCAATTAAATAACAATTGTAACAACCATGATTTCCACAAATTCACATTTCCCATGGTTCACTATTCTGAAAAATCCACCATGTATTGAAAATCAACCCATTTTCAATATACCACAGGTTTCCTTGTTTCAAATCCTTCTGTTTTAAAATCCAATACATATTTTCAAAATCCAAACATTCATATCACATCATAAATCATTATATCCCCAATGAAATATGTATCATAGGGGGATGTAATTTCAACCTTGAATTCCAGGATCATCCCATTAGCTACACCCACAACAATGATATATACATGCCTATAAGTATTTGAAAACAATTATGTATACAACTCCCCAGTAACTTGATGTTTTCCATAAAAGGATTAGATACGTCCTTTTATGATATAAATTCCATGTTCTAACAATCATATTCCTTACTACGATCCTAACTCAATGAATAGAACGAGAACAAATGTCAACACCAAGGACAACAGTCAACGACAAAGGACTGAACAACTATTCTCACTTAAAATCCATGGGCCGAACACACTGATACCAGTTATAAAATCCTTCCCCATCACATTGGCTTGAGATGGAGTAGGAATCCTACTTGGACTTAAGTGAAATTCCGAAGTTTCCAAAGGCTAGAAATAAATGTTGAGGGATTCAAGAATCATGGGGGGAATGATTTTCCCTTAAGATATAATCAAACAACCATATATTCCATTGAAAACAAATCTATATGATTCTTGTAAAAAAATCTTACCCATACATTTCCAAATAATTCCAAACTATTCAACAACAATTCCAAAATTCCAGTACAACCAAACCGAAAATCATAGTACTAAGTGAAATACTACACAATAAGACCCCAAAGAACTGGGACACCATACCAATCCCTACACCAACCTCAATGCTCCTAGCACCACAACATCACCATCGAACCATTCCAAACTGCTAAAAAAATGAGATATGTTTCACTTACCTCTATCCCAAAACACAAAATATGAAAAATCACCCATGACCCAAAGTAGGGGATGAGTACAAATCCTCAGTAGGTTTTCCCCGAATTACATCCCTACACACTTTAATAGGATAAAACAATTTTCAATTTGAGATAAAATAATTTATATAAAACATTAAATAGTTCAATAATTATGTACCAATAATCCAAGCACACCCTTATCAATCCATCTCACCCAAACATTGAAATCCAAGGGAAATCCAAAAAACCATGCAATAATACATTCCATCATTTCACATTATCACAAAACATTCCACATTTTCAAATCAACACACAACAAAGAAACCTTTGTATTGGGACTTCTTCTCATCCTGTTCACCCCATTCCCAACTAAAGGTGCTTCTCAACCACTATCCTTAATGGTTGTTCTTCGACCACTTTCCATCACCTTTTATAGTGATACTTACCTTTCACTTCTAAAAAAAATTTCAACAAGCCAGAACCAACCATAAAACCCACCAAGGCCACAACAACATGAAAATTACCATTTCTATCACATTCCAATCCACTTTAATAAATCACCCATTTATTGAAATCAGCCATTAACCAACATCTAATGCCCAACCACATTTCAATAAACAAAATATTAATTTAAAATCATCTTTCTCAAAACATTTTTCATGATCATACACAAACAAGTTAAAAATCAACATTTTAAAATCACACAACAAATCCCCTTTTATGAAAATAACCCATTTTCCCCAAAATCCCCAAAATCATCACCCATGGATTTAGAAACTATTCTCACATCATAATAGAAATTAATTTCAAGAAAGAAATTATATGTAACCAAAACCACTAGTTCTAACCATGTGGAGTCAAGAGAGAATCCACCTACCTTTAGCGTTATGGCGAATTCGACCCACACGCAACCACACCCGAGTCCTTGAAAATTCTCCACTAAAACTATTATATATCTGTTTCCCTATCATAAACAGTCCACAAAATCATATCCCAATGAAAAAAACCCTAAACCTATACACAATATGTGTAGGTCTAGAAAACCGAGAGAGAGGGAATATTAGATCTTGAACAAACCACAATGAACTAAGAGAGGAGACATACTGGAAAATAAGTTACTCAACAACTCCAAGAAAACCCTTTTATTTGCTTAAAAAATAAGCGGGAGAGAACTCCTAACCCTTTAGAAGAATAAATACTAAGTGAGGATTTAGTTGAAGATAGTTTGGTTGTTTTTAGGGAAATCCTGACTAATCTTGTATAATTAAAGAAACATTTTTATGGATTGCATGGTTAGCTCTCATGGTTATACAATTCCTATGCTAATCGTGCACCTGAAACTACCCTGAGGGGGAAACCCACACAACCCTCCCTACATCCCCTGAATGGTTAGACAAACTGCGCACAACCCATGTATACCCCACTCCGCAAACGGTTCATCTCACATGATTTCTCTTTACCGTGCTAAAATCGTGAGGCCCTAAAAAGGCCTCCAAAGTTTTCAAAACCTTCCCAAACTCTCCCAAAATCATCCAAAAGCAACTCAAGCACATTAAACACATAAAAAGTCATAAACAAATTCTACATACCTCAAACTAGGGGTGCTATGTATATTATACGTGTCAATAAATTATAATTTGTTTGGAAAAACTATAAAGTATCTTATAAAATAATTTTTTTTCCTAAAAAAATATTCTTGAATTTCATATTCATACTTATAGAATAATAATTTCTTAAAAGTCATGTTATTTATTAAAATGATATTTCAGACAATTCCGCTACAAAAAAATCAATTTCCAAGAATATCAAAAACTAATGATAACATAATTTTGAGATTCCATATAAATAAATGATTTCATTTATAACCAAACAATGTTATAAAATACTAACTTTTTATATGAAAATAAAAAATATAAATAAAATATCTGTAATTAGAAAAAAAAATATTGCTTTCAAACATTAAGCGTTATTAATATCATTGAAAATAAATTATTCATTTTTAATATGATAACATCATAGTTTATATATTTCATGTTATAAGAATTAAATTGAATCTATTATAATTAAATTTAATGTATTTAACAATATGGTTCCTTGAAATAAATTAATATTACATTTATTTTAAATTTGATTTAACATGCAACATTGAAATTTAAATATATATTTGAAATCTTAATTTGAATAATTAAATGATATTAAAATAATTATTTGATATTTATATATAAATAAAGGAAAATTATATGAATATTATAATTAACATTTATGTGTGACACATAAATTTATATTTATATTGAAAATATTTTCGTATCATATATTTCTCATTATAAGTTATATTGTTTTATATTTACTACTCATAATACACAACATCATTATACCAATTGGATATATGAATAATGAACATATTTTCAATGACCATATTTGCAATGACTATATTATAAAAACTATATTCCCAAACTATTTATATAAATTTGAAACCAATAATTCATTCCCCTATCAGTTTTCATGACCATGTTATTTTTTCATATAATAGATTTTGAAAAATTATTTCTCCCTTTATGGTTTTCTTCCTTATTGTAGGTTTTTATTGGATGTTGGTGATCAGTAAGGTCGAAGATGATATAGGATATTTACTAGTCATAAAGATTTTATATTTATATATATTTTCCTATTTATTAATGAAATATTAATGGTTGTATTTCATCCATGGTGTGTAATACATGGTTTTATGTTTTTCTATTATAACATTAAACTTATGAAAAAATAAAGTGTGCTGTGTGTGTTTAATTTAATTGTACCACCAGGATCCTAAAATATATAAATAAATAATCAATTCCAATACTATAAAACTCACTTTTTCAAAAATAAACCAACCATTTAGTATCTGAACATGAATATTGAAATAATTCTAAGAGTAATGCATACCTAAACTGTGTTTTCTTTAATTATTTTAGCTAAAATATATTTCAATCAAATTACTAAATTTTTTATTTAAATATAAAATATGGTTAAAAAATAGTAAAGAAGAAATATTGAATAAAAGTGCTTAAATGTTTCACCTGACCCTCAAAAAATTTAGTATATACCAAAATATCATCAGAAAATATCCACCACTATTCAAAACATCTATGATTATAAAAAATTAATTTATATTATGATATCAAACTCACTACCATTGAAAGAGATAATAAATATAATTTTTTTTATAATAACATGAATATACAGATAATCTCAACCATTTATGTATTCTCCTTTATTAAGTTATAATAAATAATGGTTTTTTGATACATAATTCTCATAGATTAATAATCACGATCTTTATCCAACCAAATACTGAAACAAAAATGGTTTTGTTAATATCCAAAAGAACCATATTATATGAGTATAAAAACACTACCCAATTATGGCTTCTCTAATGAAACATTCATATCAACATATGATAATTTCATTTCAACTATGTCATACATGGTTATTCATATGACCCTCTTGGTTTTACATAGTATAACTTATGTTTTATTCTTTTTTAATTTATAACCTAATACCACAATGTAATTAAGAAATAAGTCCTTCACAATGGTTCATAAAAAGATAGAGATTGACCAAATCATATCCATGTGTTGTGTCAACCACTATGTGTAGCTATGCCTATTTTTCATCCAGTAGGTCACAGTTAAATTAATTCTTAACACAGACATTCACAATTATTACCCCTAGAAACTGTTGTTCTAGAGCCTACATCCACTTTAATGTATCCAAATAAGGATGTTTTTTCCAAAAAAACCACATATACTCTACATTATAAAAATTTCAGGATGTTATCTAATACATAAACTAATCTCTCAGAATTATCCTAGGGGTTTTAATTATTTTTCCCTTTTCCTAATACCCAAAATGTTAAATATTACATCAATTAACCAATATTGTGATTTATACAACATAAATTATAATAAAACATTACTTATCAACCATTGATGTGATTCCTCCATCCAAAGTTATCCTCTACTAATATCACCCTAATCTATATTCTTATCTAAACTCTTCTCAGATACCATCATTTTAAGTGAGGAGGTAATCATCATGTAATTATATGAAATGAAGGAAATATATCATTATAATACATTATCATATCCTATTATCTTTATATTATTATATAATTAGTTAAAACATTGACTAAGAGAAATAATTTAATTTTAAACTAGTATAAATTTTAGTTTCCACTATGAGATAAACCAGTTAATCCATATCATGTCTACATCAACTCCCACTAAATATCCAAAGTATATAAAAAGATAGAAATTCTATATTTATATCATTTCATCAAAACCATGTGTAATGGAAACATAAAAATTAATTTATCTCATATAAGTAATAAGAGAAAACATAAGGGATAAAAATTAAAGGTCATAAGTGATAATAAGATCAAAATATACATAGGATAAATACACATAAGAAAATAATATGAAAAATATCATTATTTAGGATTCATGGAATAAATATTGATATAAAATAATGCATGAATAAGAAGAGGTACTAAATTATCATAGTATGTGAATGGAAAACATAATCAGGGGAATTAGGACAAAACTGAGAAACATTTTTAAATATGGTATTTACATAAATATATGGTTCATAAAAATCACAATCTAGAAAATCATTTCCATTTCTCATATAGAACTAAATCATACACATTAAAAATAAACTAATGAGATATAAACTCATAACTAATTAAATGGAGGGTGATATTGAATCCCACCTTTTATCATCCATACGTATGAGTTCTAATTGAAAATATTAAACTTATCACATCATAATTTATCCATGGAAAAAATATGATTAATATGAAATTAAAATGGATTCATATGAGAGAATCATCAAAATGGTTAACTAATAAAAAATTAATTGTTATCTAAAGATTTTTTTTAACATTCTATGTAAATATCACTCCATCAAGATAATAAATCATATGTTATATATACTATATAGTTTTAGTGTGTTTGACTAAAATAAAATCTTCCACAATAAATTTATGTATTTAATCTACTTAAGTACATTCCAATAAAATTAATTAAAATTATGTTATTCATACATGGAAGGTATTAGAAAAAAACTAGTTTTATAAACCATCACTAAATAAAAAAGGAGAAGTAATTAATAGATTATATCCATGATGGAAGATAAATATAATAATAATTTTTAAGAGTTAATGTGGAGAGTAATATTTGAGAAATTTCCTTGATTAATAAAATTATGTATTAAATGAAAATGGCACTTTTGAAAAAAAATATGATTTATAGACACCACTTTTTCTCTAAGAGATATTTTTTATCTTTCAAAATAATTTTAAAATAAATATTTTATAAAAATATATGGAATGTAATTTCTTCTAAAAACCATGTATAGAGGATTTTTCATAGAAAGAAAAAGATATTACGATGATGTGTGCATAAGGTAGGAATCATAAAAATATATTATAGAAATAAATATTATCATTATAAAAAAAGGCGTCGTTCAATTCCTTAATAATTATTTATTTGAAAAAGTTTGAATAGAAAACATTGAAAACATTTACATTTGAAAATCAAACATTAATAATGGATCCTTAGAAATAGAAAATATTTATCAAAATAATTTTGTCCTAGAAGGCAATAAATTTTATTTTGAATGGTTGCAAAACCCATTTAAATATTTTTCAAGTAACGTTTCTTGAAACCCCAAATCATAAAACGGTAATAAATTTTTATTTTTATTATTAGTAAAGAGAATAATTAAAATCATTGAATATAACCATATTAATTTCCCCATAAATAGATTATATCATTGGCTATAATTAAATTTTGGACATGTAATAAAATATTCATATTGATGAAAAAATGTTATTCTTCCAAATGTAACACATTTACATCAGAAATAAAATTTATAAAAGAAGTTTTTATTTATTTAGTTGATTAATTTTCCCAAATAAAAAATGAAATACCATACCCACAAGGTAATTTTTGGATCAATTAATATTTTAAATTAATATCAATGTGTGAAGGGCTATGATCCAGTGGGATAAAAATTGAGTTAATGATACTCTTATAGGATTTGAAATGCATGAGAAAAAGAAGATTGAGAAACAATTGTGCATTGAACATTAAAAATTCAAGAAATGGTATATCATTTCATATGTAAAAAATTGTATAATGAAAAAAACATGTAAAAGATACTATGGATCATAACATAAAACTTTTCCCATGGAGATGAAATTTGTGCAATGAAACCTAGACCTTTAATCTTTATTCCCTATGAACTACTTAAACCTCATGTATTGAAAAAATAAAGTCTTAATAACAAATTTAAGAATAATATACATACCTAAATTTTTTATTATATTAATTTATAATCCTTAGATTCCTATATAACTGTTGTTATTTAACTATTTTCCACCATTGGGTGTTTATAGTTTTTTCCATTTGTATTAGTTTTATTGAAGTGATGTTAGTATTAATTTATCATAAAATTATCATCATTCCAAGATCATTACTATTACTATAATTGATGAATTATAATTATTTTCATGTTTTATCTTTCATTAAGGAGTGTCTCATTCTTTGTCTATGCATATGAAATCAAAATTAAGAATACTTCAGTGATTTTCTTAAGTAAACAAATTTTTTTAAATTGTTGATTTAAATAATAATTCATAATTTACTATTCCAAAAACAAACAATTATTTGAATATGTATATCATAATACACAATTATTTTTGTCACATTCATCCAGGAAACTATCTTCTTTAATAGTTTAACAAGGTGGTTAGATCGAACAAAATATGAACATAGCATTAATAATGGATAATTATGAACTGAATTAATTGAAATATTGTTAAAGTAGTAGATTAGGTATTTATACAGTGTTTATTAAGGTGATATATCATAACTAAAATGAATTATGGAAAGACGTAGTTGGTAATAAAAAATTATAAAGTAAGAAAAATTGTTTATCCTACTTATTTTTCATTTTAAGACAACTAATTTTATAATGACTATTTGAAATTAATATTATTAATAGGTTAATTAATTTATATTTAAAAACCGTTTTTAATTGCATAAAATAATTTTTAAAGATTAAAAATATTTTTTTTACCATCCAAAAATGGAATTACTAAAAATTAAAATACACCAATACATGGTGGTGGTAGTCTGCTCGTATGCATGGGTGATGATTTTGTTTTCCTAGAAAGAGATAAAGGGATTATATGTACCGTAATTTTAAACTAAAAAAATATTAAATATTTTATTATATTTTTTTTAAATAAAATTTTATAATATCCCTTTTTGGAGATTAATTAACACAAAACACATTTATTCATAGAGGCAGTAGTCCTCACTCATGCATGATCCATATATTTGGTTCCCATAATAGAAAAGGGAAAGGGGGTTGATTCCTATAACATAATATTTTTAATGTACTATTATACTAATGATACTAAAATTATCGATTAATTATTCATTAATTGAATTATAATACCAAGAAGCTCACAGATGGAAATACAAATATAAAGGAGTAATTAAAATTTTATTACCTCGCTTATTGTATTAACAATTTTTGAAGGGGGTAAAGACATTAAGGGATGGTAGTTTTAGAGAAGAATTACATCTTCATGGATTCTAGAAATGTTTTTTCATTTTTTTGGGGTGGAATAATATATTATCTAAGTGGTTTTCTTGTGAGGGGATGTCAGGATGGGGGAACCCCTTTTATTAGTTAAAAGGAGTTACCATTTTTAATATAGTAATCCTAACAATAATTGAAAGTCGTTATCCTCTCCAAGAAGAGTAATAAAAAAATTTATACATCACATGTATTGTAAAACAAAGATAATTCTGTGGATATAGATAATATATACTGGTACTCTATACTTTTAAGGGTTGTTACATTAAAAGTGGATTGATTGTGGAAATTTATTGATATTTTAAAAGGATTTTAGGAATCTAGGGATTCAGGGAATAGAAGATAACAACCTTTATGATAGGTTATAAACACATATTTTTCAATTGGATGAATGAAAAAGGATACTTTTATGCTTTGGATTATTCATTCTGAAGGTGTTATTCCTTAATATACAAGAAAGGGATAGGAATTTTAACCCTACTAATTTAAAGAACATAATCACACAGGTATGGGTTTGAGTTTGAAAATTCAATTGGTTATATTGGAATATGATAATACTATGGGACATTTCCTCCATTGTGGCAATCACATTTGATTGGATAGAAAAAAAATTTCCTAGGTTATATTCATTATTCTAGAGTATTGGATTAAATTGACATCTTTAGAACCCTAGTGTAAAACTATGTCCTGAAAGCAAGGGAGGGAAGTATTAATCTGGGAATTCATTATGAAATAAAGAACTTATCCTATTAAAACTATTTTATCCTTGTAAATAATTTTTTTAGTGAAAATGAGATATGTTATTAACCTTCTTTAATTCCAAAGTACATGAAGAAAATTATTACATCATGTATCAAGTAAAATAAAATATTTTTTTAACCATGTTCCCTGGGGTGGAAAATATGGATATATCTCCCTTAGGATCCTCATAAAGGGACCCTAACACTGTGTTCTACCTTGGAAATAAACCTACTAACCAATATGAAGATTTGTAGATAAATACGGACAATTTTATTGGAGCTCTAATTAGAGTGGTTGATATTAATGATGTTTCAAAACCTCTTGAACATCAACCTGACACCCCCCATTCATATATTTTACTCGGGGAGAATATTCCTAAATATATATTTGGAAATGGAAATTTCAATATGGATAATATGGCTTCATTGAGTAATGGTGTAGATCTAAATGTGGGTAGTACATCTACGAATGATAATACCTTAAATATTGAAGGAATTATTGTGAAGGAACTAAACACGTTGGATAAGAACCCAAAGTATGAAGAAGAACTCACTAAGAATAATATAACTAAAAAATTATCAATATTTTTGGAATAGTAAGTCGAACCTATATGTGGTACATGGTGATCCAGAAAGCTTGAGGCACCTCCTTTTATAGATCATCCCATCCTAGATGTCAAAATTCAATAAACAATAAACCCTAAGAAAATCTTGGAAACAACTTCTTGAATTGTCCCCTTTACAAAGGTTTCATAATAAGATAAAATGAGGAATTCCCCTTTCATCTAGTATAATAAAAAACAATTACCCATTGAGGGGTTCATTTGGGGATGATGACATCTAGTAATCAAAACGTGTTGAAATAAACTAGGATGAGAATAAAATTCCTAAAGGATTTGAAAGGTAGGGGTAATGAAAATTAAAATAGCAAGATAATTATGAGAAAATGAAGATGTAAGAAATAACATGTTTGGATAAAACACCAATGACTGCCTCTAACAATATCCAAATACCTTAAATAATGAATTTTCATTACTAGAATAGTCAAGGGCTTGGTAACACCCCAATAATAACAATCTTTAGACATTATTATATAAACCATAAGCCTCTTTTAATTTTAATTATTGAAAAATGGTATTTTATCAATGGAAGGATTTTATACCTTCCACTCATAGAAATATATTTTTCTCCCATAATTCACATAACAATGAGATGTATCGTCAAAGGGTCCCCCGTCATGATAGTATTCATCTACTTGATTGCAGTAAATTCGACATCACATATTTATTTATCTACCCTTTATATATCTCCTTCATCTATTCATATAACTCTTTAAAAAAGAGGAGGGACTTATTAAAGGATTTAGAGGCAAGATATGAGGCAATTATCCATAAATGGATCCTTGTGGGGGATGTTAATACTTTCATGAATCCAGATGAGAAAACATGAGCTAGCATAAAAAGGATTTCCTATAATTATTTTTTACATGAATTTAACATTGTTATTTAACTGAAATTTAGATTTTTGGGATTTATTTGTATGGATAAGATTAACCAGAAATGGTAGATAGGACAGTATGCTGGATAGATTATTTTCTCAAATTAATGACATTGATGTTTTCATTCGGGTATCTTGGTTCACACTCCCAAATTTTATTTGAATCACAACCCTATTATTATTGACATCTTCAAATAGTTCATCATGAATCCCCCCTCCCATTTATATTTTATAATGTATGTCTTATAGCACCTGAATTTAGGGAATTTTTTCTTGATTCCTTGATGTTTGATCTCTTAGGCTACCCACTTCAAAAGCTTGCTTGAAAACATAAAAATACCAAGATACTCTTAGATTATTAGAGAAAAACGTTATAGACACATTAGGATGATATAATAGATGATGAAGATAATATTTCTTACCACCATCACAATAATCAAAACTAGGGTACTCCATCATGAGAGGAAATCTGGAACCATTCTATGCATGATGACTCTATAAAACTCAATGAGAGGCTGTAATGTAACTATATCAATTTCAAGTGGTTAAGAGATAGTGACAAGAATTAAAATCACATTCATTAGTTGAAAAAATAAAAAATGGTTACAAGAGGGGATAATTCCATCTGTATCAATGGGTGAACCCTCACCTTAAAAGATGGAATATCCAATGCTATGATTGATAATTTTAGATGCTTTTACTCTAATGATGGAATTAAAAACACACACACGATGATTAATAACATACCTAATTTTTTTGATGATCCTTAAAATATAATTCTCACCCTAGATACCCATAGAGATTAAGTAAAAGTAACTCTATTCACTCTTAAAATTGAAATTTATACCAATCCATATAGATTCACTAATAAATTATGAATCATCTATTAAGACATCCTAAATAAGAAAGTGGCCAATGTTTTTTACGGAGTTATTCAATCATACATATATGACCCATGGAATAAACTCGATATTTATTTCCCTTATACCAAAAAAGGAAATTACCATTGACATTAATGACATTATAGCACTTATAACTTGTAACATTATCCCCTAAATCATTAAAAAATTTATTTTGACTAGGATGGGGGCTATCATTATAAACCTTATTAGACCAAATCTTCTTAGGTAGGTTCCCAAAAGGGCCATTCAAATCATTTTAGTTACCACTTAATTAAAATTTGACTAAAGGTAAAAAAAATTCATGGATGAAAAATTTTCCCTCAATATTGAGATTTTAAAGGCATTTGAAACAATGAGATGGAGTTTCATTATTTATATTGTTAGTAGGTATGGATTATACAATTATTTTATTTTATTGATCATCACTTTACTCAGTTTTAAATGACTTACCATTATGATTAATGGATCCCATAAAGAGTTTTCTAATTTCCATTGAGATTCAAATAAGGGGAACCCCTCTCAGGTATACTCTTTTCAATGGCTGAAGATTATATTAGAATATGTGTTAATAAACTTGTAAAAATATGAATTTATAAATAGTTCAAATATGGTAGGGGATTGTTCGCTTCCTCACATATCCTATATACTGATGAAATTATCATTCTGGGACTAACCACTATACTCACTCTATCTTGCATCAAAACAATCTTCAATAACTATGAAGATTTATCAGATCAAGCCATTAGTTTGAACATGTCCATTATTTTATTTAGGTAAGAATTCCTTGATACTAAAACAATAGAAATTATACAACCCTTAGAGTAAAAAGTGGTGCAGTCCATTTAATTTATCAGGGGGTTCCCTATTTTGGGGAAAAGTGATAAGATGTTATCTGGAATGTAATTGTCCCAAAATTTTCCCCCAACTATTGAGATGGAAATGAAAATATATTTCTCATAATAATAGTTTTGTTATAGATAATTTAGTAGTCAGATCTATATTTTTTTGGCTTTCTTGATTTACAAATGGCATGGAACTGTCCTTAACATATAGAAAAAATGATCATGTACTTTATCTAGATAGGTTATTTTCCTGAAATTAAGCTCAATATAATTATATATATATAATTAATAAATCCCATTGATATGGGTTGGAAGGGAATCAAGGATGTAAATATCATTATGGATACACTACATTGAAAATTCACTTTGAAATTAATTACATCAAATGGATGAATTTTTAATTTTTATAAAATAGATTTTATACTAAGCTTCTGGATGGATACTCTAATTATATTTGGTCATCTATCTGGCCTTCCATTAAAACGTCATTCAAAAAAAATCATTTGAAACTCCAAATGGATGGTATGTATACAATCCAACATGAATGTTTGGGACACTCTCTGGATTATCACACCTCTTGTTGAAAACATAGATGTTCCCTCAAGGTGGTAGCATATGACTACTACTAAATTAACCCACAATGGAAATATATTGAGTCATACATGCCCTTTTCATGTCTCCCTTGAACTACAGTAGTATGTGTTTATGGATAGAGATATACTCATATGAGAACCAAATAGAAATGGAGTCTTCAAAACCAAAGAGTACTACATATTAATTGTTAAGGTAGAAAAACTATTCCATTATGGTAACTAATGTTTTGAAATACCTTCATTCATTCCACATGGTAGATACTTATATGTTTGATATAGTGGGATCACATTCCCACATATAACGACATGCAGAGTATCAGTATCCATCTTTAATTAGACTGTCATTGTTTTAACGAATGATGAAAATGTATAGAATTTTTTCATCATCCATCACATAGTAGAAAAGATTTATAACCATCTGTAGGAAATATTTGGCAACATCATTTATCATTTATAATCAACTAGATGGTCTAATTACCACAATATTTAATGATGAATATAGTGATCAAGTATACAATTTACTACTTGCAACTATGGCCTCATTAATTTCCTACATTTAGAAGGATTTGAATGCACTGATATTTGATTATCAGAACACATCAATTAATTATAGAATTTTTTTATTTCAAAAATATGGGTCCACTATGCCAAAATAGAAACATGTCCAAAGAGAAACAACCTTTATAAATTGAATATATTTCATCATTTTGGTTCGATGGTAGGATAAATAAGTCATTGGTCTAGAAGTCCAGTTGATGTATTCCCTTTAACCGTTCATGACCATGGTCCCCTAGATGTCGAGGATTTTTTATACCCACCATGGATTTATGTAAGGATGATATTTTTTATATATAGGAATTGTAATTTCCTATGAGGCAGAATTATGGGAAATAGGTTTTCCTATAAAATATGTTTTTATCAGGGAAAAAAGTCCCTCTAGATTGAATATAATTTGATAATTGTTGTTGGATCCCTAAAATCCAGAAATAGGAGTTTCTCGTAGTATTATATTTAATAATGGATCGAATTTATTGTGTCTCCTAGCTTCCTTTACTTTTTAATCTCCCAAGCATACAAGTAGGCCAACTAAGTTAGAGAAAACCATTTAAGGATATAAGTTATAGTGTTGAGCACAATATTTTCTTTCAGGTCCCCAAATGTTTACACACCACGGTTGCATGCAGACCTGTGGTGTGAGATTCACTCCCATATTTTTCAAAATCCACTTTTAATTCCTAAACTTTTTTACTTTATTCTTAATAAATTCTAGGACCGGGATCACCCTGATCCAAAAACCTTTAGATAAAAATAATTTATTATAAAATATAAAAAAAATTCAATATATGGGACTATAAATTATTTTTTAAATTTTTGAATTTTATATATTCATTTATAAAATAAATATTTTATCTAAAGAACAGTTTCATGATTTTTAAATTCATACTTATGTTTATATAATTTCATAAATGTAATGTTATTTGTAGAAACTTATTTTTCACTATTCACTAAGATGTTAATATGTTTTGAAAAATCATAAAAAACCATGTTGAGATATTTCTTCTATTATAAATCAGAAAATATAGTTAGTTTTATCTATTTTAGATTATAATATATATATATATATAGATTTTTTGTGAAGATAAAAATATAAATAATAACTTGCTTTATTAAAATAAATGAAATTTTTCAACATTAAGTATTCCTAAAATTATTTCATATCAATATCCTATTTAAAATATGTCAATATGTAATTATTTATATAATATTTCAATAAATTACAATTTATCCTATTATTATTTACTAAATCGCACAAAATATGGTTTTTTAAAGGAAATTTTACTTTTATACTAAATATGGATTATCAAATACCATTAATGTTAATTATTAATATAATACAATATATTATCACTGCTCCATTGATATTAAAATATTTATTTTAATTTTATAAATACATCAAACCATATTTTATTAATAATATTGTTACTATTTATAAGTAACTCTTATATATATATATATATATATATTATTTATACATTTTTTTATTTCATTATGATTTATATTATTTTAAATTTACTACTTTATAATGCACAACTTATGTATACCTATTGGATATATGAAAATCAAGAAAATTTTTAATGACTACATTTATAATGATGTTATTTTAAACATCCATATTTTTAATGACCGAATTCCATTTTTATTTTTTGACATAATAAATAATTCATTATACTTTCATTTCGAAAAGAACAGTTCTTAATTTTTATTATAGATTCTTCATAACTATTTTTTTCATTCATGGATACCTTACTAATTCTATGTTTGTTTTGGCTATTAGATATCATGAATGTTGAATAGGATCCATGATATTTTCTATGAATGAGGTTTTTTATCTTTTATATCAATTTTTCCCTTTATTATAAATTTTCAATTGACCCAACATGAGTAATAATGCCTGGTCTAGATTTCATAGTTTTATGTACATTATATTTAATGATGTATTTATAAATGAATAAAGTGTTCTAAATTTATTTCATGTCTCATATGACTTATTTCGTAGTAAATTTAAATTCGTTTAAATAAATATGAAAATATGTTTTCAATTGTAAACATATGTTCTATATAAATAATACACTTTATAAAAACCTAAGGACTTGCACTTCATATTCTTCTAATATTTTCACCACATTTGAGAAGGATTTTATAAATTTATTGGATTATGGGACTCTTATTGTTCATCATAAAATGTGTCAAACATGGACTCTTAATGTCCATATTGACACATTTAGTTTCTCTACTTCACCACAGAGATCTTCTTTAGTACCAATAGAGATCAAATTATCATAATGTGAGAGAAATATTTATCATCATCAGATCTCAATAGTAGAATAAAACATATAGTGATCCAAGAGAAATTCAATATTCATTTACATCAATACCATTTTATAAAAATTAGATCTCAGATATTAATCTCACAATCCCAAGAATAAATGTTATAATGTCTTTGTGGAATATTCCTATAGAAATAAATTATAAATATTTCAAAATAGCTCCACAAATGATAAAAATTATATTCCCATATAGAATTCTCAAAAAATATTCCCATATTGGTAACTATTGGAAGGGATAATTAAGAAATGGATAATATTAAATGTACATAAAGCTTAATCCTATCAACATTACAACAAGGTTGATATGATAAGTATATGGGAGACCATTAATAACTGAAAAAAAATATTATATTAAAAAGGACATGGAATATTAATATTTTTCAATAAGTTACAATAGAAGAGAATATAATCAAAAATGATCAACATATACCACGTTTTAAGGGTACAAAAACATAATATAATAAACATATTCCATTGAGATTAACATAATTATAAGGCATATAATTGTGGAATAAGAATATGTATTAATATTCATATAATTTTCAACATAGAGAAATGAATTGATTTCCCATCCATTCTTTTGAACATATATAATCTACATCGTGTTCACATTTAATTGTACAACTAAAGATAATGTGCATCATGTTCATGATTAATCTTAAAATGGTATGTAATCTATATTACTTTGTTACATAACTTGTAAATATAGCTAACCTTCATTGTATTCACCTGAAATTCATTACCTAAAGAAAAATAACACCATAATTAATGTATTGGAGGGGGATATAGGACCCCACCCTTCATCATCTATAAATATGTGTTCCATTATACACCAATCATTAAATATATCATGAAACATTGTGGAAATGAAAATGGGTTCCACTCCACCCATACCAAATAACTCATGAAATAAAATATTTTTCAAAAAATTTGAACTTGTGTATGTAAATGGTTGATAACCAAAATATAATCACCCAAATATAGTATTTGACAAAAATAATTATAATTTGATTCATTGAAATTAATTTTCATAGAAATGAATACATTAGAGAAAAATTGGATAATTTATGTTATAATTTCAAAGTATTCATAGGTAAAAATTTTAAATTATATATAAAATTAGAATTTAAGGTTATATTATAAATCCATTTTTTAAATGGGGATGTATAAACTTTTGAAAAACAATTAAATTTTGAAATAGAATATACTATAATTGATAATTGAAAACATAGTTAATGTTTGGAAAACATGAAGTGGAAATACATTTAAAACATTTAATTTCAAAATTAATCCTCAGTAATAGTGAATTAAAAAGGAATAAAGGTTATAAATTAGTAATTTGGAGTGGATAGTAATCCTTTTATTCTGAAATAATGTAAATTATTCATTGAAACATTTTAATGTAACCTTGTTAAAATCCCATATCTTAAAAGTGTAACCAAAACATCCTTCTAATGGAGAATAATATAAATATGAAGGTCACATGAGATAACGCATAATTATGTTTCTAGTTATAAAGTTGGACAATAGTCTAGATTATAATCATGGATGTGGATGAAAAACCATAAGAATATTGGAAATTATAATTAAAAAATTAAAATTTTTAAATCAATGGATTTATTAGGTACCATTACTTCAGTGATAATTATGATTTACTTAAAAATAAGATAGAAATTAAATATTACATCATCATTGGGTATATTATTTCATTTTTGAGTGAATATAATTAATGTAGAGTGATTATGACTAGTTGTAGACTCTAAATGAGCACTACTAAATATAAAATAGATGAAAGACCTGAATCATGGGTAATATTTCATTGCAAAAAAAAAGGAATAGAATGTGTCAAAATCATGCATATTTTAAAAACATTAAAAGTACACAAGATCACATGGGCTTTGAAAGGTCCCGTGAATGGGTCATTTTTGGTGCATGACCTATATGAGATTATAAAAATCCACTTTAACATACCTCCCTCTACACGATAAGGTGTACTTATAGGAATTGATGACCATGAAAAGTAATCAAAGATCGATCTTACACACCATGTGACATGTAAATTGGAGGACTTTGGAAAATCATCCAAAATACATTTAAAATAAAGGTTGAAAATATGAAAAATACAAAGGACTTATCTGATCATTGATACTTATAAAAAAACTCATACTATTTGTAATGAAAATACAGATCCTTGGTGACATGTCTAAATTATGGTGAAAAATATTGTTGGTAGGTCACCTTCATCATGAAAATAGTCACAAACATGTCAATTTGATCATGAATTTCCCATTAGACCTCACAGAAAAGTAGAGGGGATGTCCATGGAAATTCTCATGCATCACCGTGACCCCCAATATTAGACATGTGATTCATCATAGTAATGGAAAATGATTATATTCGACAACACTATCAAAACATTAGGACATCCCCAAACCTTATAAAATAAATAAGGAAATAAAAAATTAAATGTAGAAGATTCTTTTGAAGAGGATATACTCTGATCATCACATTAT
The DNA here is from genome assembly GCA_963277665.1 of Viscum album. Classification (NCBI taxonomy): domain Eukaryota; kingdom Viridiplantae; phylum Streptophyta; class Magnoliopsida; order Santalales; family Viscaceae; genus Viscum; species Viscum album. Next base: position 383,817,733 of record OY728163.1, on the reverse strand, counting down.
TGGTGTTATTCAGCTTTGGAGATCACCATTGATCCCACAAAATCACCATAGACATGTCAAAAAGATCTTGTAGATATCCTCTAAACGAACTATATTAGTGGCACAAATGAACCCATACAACTCATCATCAGTCACATGAAATACATTCCACATGTAGCTTAATCTCATGAATAAAAATACACATGTCTACTACACCTTCTAAATATCCTTGACCATTCCACCTAGTTAGGTGAATTCCCATTCATTGGCTTAGGTCAAATTAAAATATAAAATGTAGAATATTCTTATGGTTGTTGATCATCATGATGTTTCATTAATGACCGACAACAATATCATAGAATTTTTTTCAATCCAAAACCCTCCACTACCTCCAACCTAAATCCATAAGACACATTCCACCTAAGGCAGTATATAGTCGTGCTGGTGAGGACTACAAGTCTATCCCCCTTAGCAAAAAAATTCAACAGATAGATCCATCAAACACAAGATAACAGGAATAGACAAATCTGAGGATCTATTCATGTTCTCTCAAAGGAATTACAAAATAAAAAAATTAGGGAAACTGCCTAAAGGATTGTGAAACAATAATAAGATCTTCGCAGGATCACTATATAAGTCAAATGTAGGGATTCTTGCATGCCAGCTGGAAAATGTGAGGGAGGTCCTGTATATCGTCTAGGTCAAGAGAGGACTAAAATAGATAGCACTAGAAAAATGAGAGGCACATATCTAATAAATAATGTAATAAAAGGCTTTAAAATATGGGAGTATAATGAGAATATAGATTCACAAATCCGTATAAGATCTATACGAGCATCCTAGATCATGGAACAGTACCAGGACATGTATACAAAATCATGTAATTCTCCCCCAAAATGCTATTTGAATCATGATATATACCTTGTACATGTAATATAAGTCATAAGACACCATCCAGGAATGCCACCCTAGTCTCACGATGTCTTATGGGCTTCCCAGCAAAGTAAACTAGATCGTGATATTATCCATTGATATGTCCTCTAATAAACTAGGACATATCCAAACATCTTCATACATATTAGGCATACAATCAATTCATGTCAAGAAGACATCCTGAGGAATGAAAACCTTGTTAAGTGAATATACATCAGAAATAGTAGTTTATAATCTTGGATTATTTTTAACTATATAAAATATGATTCCCACTATAATGAAGATTTGTAGGACTACGTCATAAGGCCTGATATTAAATAGATACACACCTTGGTGTACTTCCCACTATATCTCCAACAATCCAACCATCAGGACCCAAGATCTCCCTTGGGAAGAACATTGTGCCTCATCCATCAGAGGATTTGGAAGGTAACTGAACTCTGATAAATCTGATTCCTTCCATAACTAGGATTTCTACCATAAATAAGATACATAGTACACCTCTTTAAGGTGAAATCTCAAAATCGGGTGCTTATATTCCCACTAATATTTTATTTCAACATGAAATTATACTTCATTTGTTCAATCATCTACATTGGTTTTGATTCATGATATATTCATGATGTGTTGGGAACATCATAATGTTTCAATATCATTCTCAAGATATTAATCACCACCCTAGATGGAAGTAAATTCGAGAGTGTCTGGCTATATAGATTTTAAATATATGAAGCTATATATCAACATGAAACAGATGAATAACCTCAGATACATACATAGGGATTCATTAATATACCGTCGTTTACATGTGTATGTAGTCAACACATCATTATTTTTTAGGGTAATCGACCTCATACTGGTATAAGGAAGAGTTTCATGAACATATAATAAAATTATAAGAGAGTCCTAAAGTAGGAAACAATTCCCCACAAAAGAGTGTGATGATTTGAAACTACCTTCATATCAACTAATGTGAGTTCCAAAGTGTTATTGGGTATGAATAACCAATCAAATTCATCCCTTTGGAATGAAATTTTGTACCTATTTATAGATGTTCGAACTATTGGGAGTTTATATAGAAGATAAGCACTAATATTGAACCCATTGTGAATGACTGTATAGACACCAACCCCCCCCCCCCCCCTCCAAAATCAGACCATTATAACATATTGTTCCTGACCATACATGTTATCTTTTGGAAACAAAATGGTAAAATCAACATGAATATCTTAGATAAGAAAAAGATTGATTTACCATGCATCAGGAAATTTTGTTTTCATATCCTACTAAAACTAATGGTGAACCTAATGTGAATATATAAAATAATATAAATTATAAATTGAAAATGCACCAGTCTATTTGATTTTGATACTATTAGATAAAAAAATATTATACACACTGGATGTTCAATCCTCTGTTATCATGGTTATCCTGAAATAAGTCAATCGTCACTATAAAAACTCCACACAAGAAGAATCTATGGACTAAGAATAAGGAAGAAAAAATATATTACTAGTGCATATCTGATTAAGAAAGTATCATGACTAAAAAGATGCATGGAACATAGACATTTTTTATTATTGTCTTTAGGATATTATATAATTTGTTCACAAAAAACACATTGACCTAAGATTATATATTCAACCAACAACCATTCTGGAATAATAGCTATGACTATAAACCTTGAAATTCATACAATGACCTCACCCACCTAACACTTTCATCATTAGGTGGTGAATGAAATGGTCTGGGAATACCAAAAGCAAGGTATAAGCATAAACATTGAGTCTTCACATGGGGGTCTCCAGATGTTAAAACTAAACAAATCCTCATATTTCAAAGAAATATAAAATAAAACCAGTGTCACTCCTAGCCAAAACAAAAATCATTAGAATCTTATCCACAGAGCATGAAAACCACTACCTTTATTATCTGATAATAGTTGATCAAGGAGTCACCAATGGATCCCTTCTGTTTTAGGAGAAATCAAGGATGGATCCTATCAATCTTCGTCACCATCACCATCTCGTTGGTGCCTCTCAGTAACCTACTTAAGAAACCACATGACACATTTCCACCATTAAGACCCATGTCTGGGAAAGCAATATGCACATCGGTATTGGAAATATTTTGATTACCAAGAGTGAGGAAATATACCTACATTGGAATATCAATCACCCAAATATATTCTAGTGGTAGCCAGTGGGTTTGATCATATCTCTACTCACTTGTAAGAAGTCTGTGAACATATTTCTGTAACAAGAATGGGGGCACATATCCCTTCCCACATACATGATTCCATAAGAATATTTTGATAGTAAATGATGAGAGAAATGGGATCATATACTGACATCAATAGAAGACATATTCCCATATTTATTGGAGAAAAAATAAATATTGGCCTATATTCATATAGACACTTTTTAAAGTTCAATTACTTCTTATACATTTCCAAAAAACTCCTCTACCATATTTTAGAACTACTACTGATATAATGGAAAATGATTACTCCTATCTCAACAGTCATGGCAGCACAACACTATAATCAGTATGAAAAAAGAGGTTCCTATGTATCAAGTGAACATTATTACTCCCATCCAAGAGTATTTTTAGTATATTATGGGAAAAGAAGAAAAATTCACCTGGGATCACATTCCCATACCAACTAAGGGCTTCCATGTTAGAGTGTCACATGTCTCAAGATAGGAAAACATTCCTCACAAAACCTGATGTATACTGAAAAGGATCAGAGTTAGGGTCATATCCCTATTTTTTCTGGTGATCAGCAAATGAGAGTCACACATGCCTAGGGATAGGTTCATATTCCTATTGAAAAGGATCGACATCATACTCCAAAATTATCGGGATCGGGCTCATACCATAGATATAATAGGGACTCACCATGTGAGAGTAGATCACGCCTTGAGAAATTATAATATTCCATTCAAAAAAGGTGGGCGGCGTACTCAAAATTCTCATGATCAGGGGCATTTCCTTGTTCTGGATGAGGCCCACCATGTTGGAGAAGAACATCCCTCAGTACAAGATTATATCATTGTCAGTGAAGCTACTTGGAATATTCCAATACTTCAAAAAATAGGAGGTCATATCCCTACTTTCACTGATTAATGACTACACTAGCATCCTTCATAGGCTATATAAAAGGAGGCTCATATTTTTTTCTCAAATTCCGGCGGTCTGTTGGTATATTCCCATGGGGAATATATATTTGAATCAATACCATATCCCCAATTTGGCTATGTTTTTCCATCATATTACCCAAACCACCCACATGCATTATTATATTCCTATCGATAATAAAGAAGATCATTGGAATAATATAACATTTTCTTAGTAGTGATCATATCCTCCAGCAATACAATATGTTTATCAACATATTGTGGTAGACATAATACACAAGTATCATATTCCTTAATAATACAAAAAATCCATGCCATCATATTCCAACAATAATGAATACTGATTCACATATCCCTAATATTCTGAATTCCATTTTTCTTTATGCCATTCAAGACACATTGTCTGCACCCCATGGGTTCGTTGACTCTTCAACTGAAGCATTGGGAAAAAATTAAAATAAGGAAGATAATGTTTTTTTAAACTAGATAGCTTCAAATAAATAAGGACTCTAATAATGGGTTACCATTGTACCAAACTCAAAAATGAGAAAAACAGTGAAAAATAATAAAGGTCTCAATAGCATCTTCCATAGAAACTGTCTAGTATAAAACACAGACCACTAATCCAGGGGAATATCTACCATCACCTCCACCCCTTGGATCGTTGATACTTGAGATAATTTATGATATATTGGAATAAGAATAAAATAAATCCTAATCCACTAGATTTAGATCAATTTTATCTTAATCAACATCATTGGGTTAATTAAACCCCAAGAAGGTTCTATAAAAATTAATGATGGTTCCAAATTAACCCCATCCCGCAAGGATGGTGAAATTTATATCTCAATTTTTTCCCAAGTAATTATCAAATCCTCAAATAAAATTGTCACATCCTTTCCAAAATGAATAAAACATGACAATAGAGGCCCTGAATAGTCCCCATCCCATAGTGAAGGGGGTGTTTTCATCCTCATCATCACCCCATTGAGAATCAATCTTCCCTATGTTGGGTGGTCAAAATCAACAGTTTTCATCCCATCTATTCCTCCTACTACAAGATGTACCTCAATTATTTTGGGATCATTTTCAATCATACCTAGAAAATCCCTCAAGGTCACCACTCATAGGCTAAGACAATGTAACATACATCGACGACAATAAAACCCCATAGAAGGCATAATCAAAAAAGGATCAGCATGGCCATGGGTTTGAAAAAGTAACATGATGCAAGAAATGAAGAATCATAAAAATGTGTTGATAGTAATGGGACAAATACAATTTTCTAATACACATATATTATTATCACCAATGTCAACACAAAAAAATACTATTAATTAGTATGAAAATGCATCAGGACACAATACAAAAAAAAATATACCAAGATGTAAATGTGAATTTGGTGGACCGAATTATGTTGCACCTACACAAACAAGAGGAGATGAAAAAACTTGAAACCTCAGAATATTGAGATTAGTCCTATAAAGTGTAATACTACCATGTATAAAGGGTAAAAAAGTTTTCATATCTCACCTTTAACCCCAAAGAGCCAAAGTTCCATCAACAAAAGAGCAGTTTGGATAATATGATAATGAGATAAAAATTCTCAAACAACTCAAAAAGGGTACAATGTGGGGAAAAATTCAGACTATTTATTATCTTTAGGTTAAGATAAATATACCTCCACTCATATATCTGGATAGAGTTGATCAGCCTATAAGAGTATAATACCAGTCACAAAATGACTCCAAATACAGACTGCATGTATACATAAATGAGGAAGTTGAAAATGATCTTGACTTACCTCCATTACAAAAAAGGCTCTCTCCCTTTATGGTGATTACTCATTCTTATAACATTTTGAGAATTATGAGGAAATGAAAACTAGGCCACCTCATTGGGACCCACCCACTCTCAGCATATGCGAGGTGGCCCAATTTGGAGTGCCTCTATAATTTTTCAACATCATTAAGTACTTGGATACTCAAATGGATTCCATTAAATGGAGATGTGCACTATTGTTTCCTTAGTATAAGATATATCCCAAATGGGTTGCGGATACCATTCCCCCATCAAATTTTAATAATCCTACTTTCTCTACCTTTTATGGTGTGGGATACCCTGAATAGCATCTCACTCACGTCATGTCCTAATGCATCTTTATTAGGGTCCCTTGAGATTAGTAGGAGGTTACCAAGATGATGTATTTTGCACATAATTTGAGGGGGTTATATTTTTTTTGTATAATAGTCTTCTAGAAGGTTATGTTGTCAGACTGTAAGACCATCATAAAAAATTTCTTTACATGTTCTCTTCCATGATGAGGAAAGAAAATTTAGTCATCCTAATGTACTATAATAAACAAGAAATGGATATGATTTGTAAATTAATATCCATATGGAAAGGTTCAACCTATTCACGCATCATTCCTCTATCGTATAAGAAATTAATGAAACTTTTTAATCGAAATCTATATAATTCACTATAGAAACCTTTTATCTTGACAAAATATCAAGAAGGATCCCATTAGTTTGTTGAAATGGAATAACTTTTAGAAGCTTCGATCAATAATACCTAGGAAAAATCATTGCTCATGCCCTCATCATAGGGTAACAGGATCAGTGAATAAAATATTGTCATTTTGTCTCTCAAACCTGTAGAAATTCCAATTCAAGAAACTAGACAGGGTCAGAACCACCTAGTGACTCCTATCGAGTGCCATCAATAACAAAGTCACCCATGTATAGAAGGAAAAAATTAATCATGGTCACTCGGGTTACTAGGTTTGGAGGAAGAATGGATACTCTTTTTTGAATGAACAACTACCAGATTATTTCCTTGCTGTCATGGATAATAACCTACTCAATATACCATAGAATAGGAATCTCGACAAGGTCAACCTCACTAATCTCCATGAATACATTCCTATCTATAGATGTTCGAGTCACATTATCCAATATTGATTCATATTCAATGATTTCCTCCAAATAATGGTCAGATATATACTGGTTGTGTTAAATGACTCTCCAAAATAGGGTACTTGTATAACTATATCCTAGAATGAATAATAGAGGGAATGGAATAAAATTATATCCAATCATATGCATAATTTCGACAACTGGATGGCCAGAATGATAATTGATTAAGATCATTCCACCCATAGAGCATATCTTGAAAGAACCATAATAGTATTATTTCATATAGGGTGACATGAAATATTTCTTATAGTGGTGAATTTGATCATCATATATTTAAATATAAAGAATAGGAAGAGTCATATTCATCATTGATTCATCCTCGAACTCTTGGAAATTCCTTCCATGAAAATTTAGAATCATGGGCCCTACCCCACTAAATGGAATCCTCATTGAATGATGAACCCACATTTGGTTTTATAAACATGTTGTGCTGGGAAGACTCCTTCTCTAATGATTAATATGTGATCGATTTGAAATACCCATATCTAACTAGGGAGCTAGAGGCCAAAGGCACCCGTGCCGAGGATACATAGGATAGTGCAGGTGTGGTTGGACCCAAGATTTTGGTCACATCCCTACTGATGATATATATATATATATATATATATATAGTTCGCATCCATTGGAAAGAACCCTATAAATCTGAAAATAGACACGATGGTGTCATAGAACACTCCAGTGGTCTTCGATGCCCAATCGTCTTACATGAACATCTGGTGTGGATTCAATTGTCTGATAAGCCGATAGAATGGGGAAAGCCGATGTGATCTACACTAGTAGAAAGGGATTCTACATAGACCCCAATAATAGCACAAGGCCACCCCCATGAAATGCCCCATCTGCCAAACTATATTATTAGGAGAAACCCCTCCTTGGGAAGTGTCGATCATAGGAACAAAAGTATGACATTAAGAAATTTTTGACAATTTTCCCATCCATGATCTATATCCCACATATGTTATTTCATTCAATGGAACTCAAGGAATCACTCATTTAATCCACTTTGATCCTATAGGATATTGATACAGATGATTCTATTGTATAGTTATATCAATTATAGATCAGGTCATTGTAATTCCACATCTCCATCTTGTTCAAAAAGCATGATCAAGGAGAGGTCATCTAGATACACAATAAAATCCTATATTCTATAGGAAGACTCGATAATCTAAAAATTCATAGTTCTCTAATATAAAATCGTTTTGGGATCAACCCCATCCCAATTTTTACCCTTTCATATTTGAGATATATTGAAGGGGACTTTTCTCCCACCAAAATGATCATTCAAGGATATGGTAAGAGTGGTAAAATTCCCATCGAAAAGATCAATCATCATGATCAGTTTGGGGATAACACATCTAAAGTTGAGTTTACAGTTATCCAATAAGACATTGTGTATAATTTATTACATGGAAGGCCTCAGATTCACACCCATGTGGATGTACCTTTAAAATTTTTCAATGTTTGAAATACACCATAAATAGGAAGGTCGACATTCTACACTGTGATAGTGTTCCCATTGAGTATTGGGAAGCCACATATATTGAGGTAGGTTTCTATAAATGGTATGAAAAACAAGTAACGATTGATGAAAATATACCATTTGTAGCCTCCAATGGATATGTGAATTCACCTTAAAATCCATGGAGAATTCATGATAAATATTATTTTCTACCCATATATCTTATTAATGAAACATACTCAATCCATGATGTCCAAGCTCCTTATGTCCCCAGTGATAGTGTGAAATAAAATAAGATTTGTAATCTCTATACAACAACTTTAATAGTAGGATATGCCAATATATCTCCCTATAGCCTCCCTCAACCTGATATTGATAGGGATACCCTCATATTTCTTACCACATCTGAAAATGGGTCCAAAAAATCAGAGGTGGATAAAGAATATGATAACCTAAGAAACACCCATCTCACATTTCAAGAGGGTGTCTCCGCCGCCATTGATGAGCTAAGGAAGTTAAATATCATAGAAAATTAATACTCCCAAAACACATTTCATCGTGTTTCCATTCCTCTTGATGAGAAATATATGTAAATTTTATTTCTAAAGAAACATCGGTACATGTGTTCTAGGAATTACATAGATACTTGAAAACTGAATCGATATGTGGATATGCACTATCTTGGCTTGCCCGATGGTCATCAAGGATTCAAGAAGGAATCTAGAAAGATACACCCATTAATGTAAACAATTTATATGCAGAATCTAATGAATTCAACCAATTCAATTGTTTCTGAGAATTGACATACCATAGATGGATCACCAACTTTGTGTATGTCAAGAAAAAGAATGGGAAGATTTGGGTCTTCCTTGATTTTATAAACCTTAGAAAACAATTCCCAAATGAATATCTCCCATTATCGATCATAAAACTCTAGATTGATGCTACTTTTGGATTCTAATACCTCTCTATTGGGGATAAGTACATAAGGTACAATCAAATAATGTTCTCCTTTGATGATGATGAAATCATTTCCTTCAGATAACCCTAAGTGTTTTTTTCTTTTAGGTGATCCCTTTGGATTAATGAACCTTATGGCCACTTATCAATATACCATGTATCAGATCATTAATACTTTCATGGGATGAATATCTAAATGATACGTCGATGACCAGGTGTTCAGATCTCGAAAGTAGTGTGATCACTTCACATACCTTAATAAGGTCTTTAAAAATCTGCAGTAGGAGAGTCTAGATATTAATTCAAATAAATTCTATTTCAGTTTCATACCAAGAAAGTTCTATGGCTTTTTGGTACCCCGTCATCAAAAATAGGTCAGTACTAAAAAAAATTGAAATATTTTAAATTCCACCCCCTCATAATATCAATGATGTGATTGGGATATTAGTACACCTTGCTTACATTCGGTATTTCATAGCCACCCTGGCCAACATATATTTTTCATTCACCAAGTCAATAAAAATGGGAATCTCATAAAAATGGGATGAGGACATCCATGAAGCCTTTGAGTTTCCCAAACAATTTCTGTGGCACCAACCGGTCATTATGTCGCCGATGTGAGTAAAGACCATCATTTTATATGTATCTCCCATCGAACGGTCACTCAACACTATCCTCACACAAAGAAAATGATGGTGGAATGTAAATAGTCTCTACTAACTTATCCAAATGATTATAGGAATTTAGAGTTGATATTCCGATATTAAGATGAACTTCCTTTCCCATATCCTTTTAGTGAAACAGCTAAGGCATTACATGATTCACCATGATGTCCAATTATTCTATCACATCAACCTAGTCAATGATATCTTTGGTTTTTCCATGCCGAATAGACATCAAGCCTATTGGGAACTTATTCTACAATAGCATGACATCTATTTCATGACATAGAATTCATTGAATGGGTAGGTCATAGTTGATTTCCTTTTGGATCATCCCACCAAAGAACATACGGTAGTGGGCATCGAGCATCCAAATGATGAGTTTTTCTATACCCATGACAATCCATGGTTATCAAAGATTTATTTTCATAGAGCATCCTATTTTTTTGGTGAAAAATTATTGGAAAACCTGAAACCCAATTGGTTTTGAATGTAAACTATATTTGTCTCTCTAGAAAAAGAATATTTTCCATAATCTGTCTCACTATCTAAAGGCTACACAAATAATTATATCAAATACCAATCCCTCATCACTTGAATTGAACTATCCTTACACCTTAAAATTTCCTACCATAAAATCACAGGGGATTCAGAGCTAGTGATAATGAAGATCAATGGAAAATATTCTATGAATAAAGAAGATGTATCCCCTATCACTATCTATGTTGGAGGAATAATGGTGGATTTAACTTTGGATACCACATAGCATCATGTCCCCCAGACACTAAATGATAATTTCAGGGCATTGGATAATGTATCCATAGTTCTTTCTGACCCTAATCTTGAGGATGAAATATTTAGGATCATGAATTAAAGGATGGCCTCATCAATCATCATTTATGACACTGAAGAAATCAATTAGGTCAATAATACCACAGAGTGAGATAAAGTGATATGTAAACCTATATGGATACTTCCCATAATTTATTATCTTCAATGTGGTACTCTCTTGATATACTAGGCTAAAGGGGAATAGATTTAGTTCCCAACAACAATCTTTACCTAGTAGGATGATCCAAATGAGTGAAAATATCTATACAGGTAACGCTTAAATGGAATCCTCCTCATATACATATAAGAATGGGAGATTCCATACATTATTTATGTAGTACACGTGGGCTCATAAAGAGCTCATCAATATGAGGCCAGGCTCTCCCACCATGTTATGAGGATGGGTTATTACTGGAAATCCATAATATTGTAATACATGGAATTTTCATGGAAATTTCATGCATTCCAAATTCTTTCAATCCTCATCTATCAACCCCTTAAATTTATATATACAACCTAACATTCTTGCTCATCTGTTGATTTGGGAATGGATTTTTTGCGGCTATATCCCGAAGCTACATCTTAGTAGTTTAAGTACATCCTTACTACTACAAAATTATTTTGAAAATTTGATGAGGTGATAGCCATCAAGGAAGTCGGGATGATGAATATCGTATACATCATGATGTCCAATATAATAAATATTTTTTGGATTCCCCCACATGAAATTGATGGAAAATGGGACTAAATTCTATTATACGGACACGAATAAACTTCTTCTTGAGTATAACTCAAGTCCAACCATTCACCATGATATCATGTAGTAGAAAATGGAAAAATACAGGCCTTCAATAAGTCTATTTAAAATATACTCCTAAAGATGGTGAATAAGGACAATAATTCTAGTATATAAAATCTCCTCTATAGTTTATTTCCATACAATACCACTACGAGCTCTACTACAAAATTAACCATGTATTCATTGGTATATGGAACCATAACATTGTTACCCATAGATGTCTAGTTTCACATGCTTTGAATATCCATCTATAGAAAATACTCATATTATGGTCAATTTCAAAAGATATTAAATGAAGTTGAATGACTTTATTAAAAAATATTCCATAAATTTCCCAACCTCAAGGTCCATTAGAATCATATAGCATGTTCATTTAATAAAATGGTTCACCTCCACTCATTTCTTCAAGGAAAACTGGTATTGGCTCTCAAAAAACAAATTATATCAGGGAAGAATCATCCTAAGATAGAACCCACATGGGAAGGTACTTTATTATAAAAAAGTAATATCATAATGGTACTTAATCCCCTATTATAATAGATGTGTATTATGTCATACCCCCACCAATGAGATATTTCTCAAAAAAAATAATTTTCAGATGCTATTATTAGTAACATTACATCTTGAACAAATGATACTAAAATGTACAAATTTTTTTGGTCGTATGAAATTAAACTACACAAATATGTCCTAACTTCCATGCTTGAAACTGAACAACGTTTCTCTTAATTTTCATGTGAAATTAAACTACACAAATTCATTCAAGTCATAGGATGGCAATCTTCACAAACTCACCCAAACCGCAAAACACTAAACTAAAAATACTAGGACGTTACAATATGATATTAAACTGTACAACATCGAACACCCTAACAACATGATTTTAAACTCTAGAAAACATCTCCCGAACAAAAAATATTAAACTGTATTGAAAATATGATCATTTCATGATGCTAAACAACATGAGAGGAATCGTCTCACAAATGATTCACTATACACAAGATATATCTGCGAAAAAAGAGAAATGAAGTACCCCAATACCATTGTGTGAGTCAGATAAAAATATTTAAGTACCCATTAAATGACTTTTTGTGGCTTGATTCCAACAAAAACATCATATGTTGTGACACCCATATCCCAAATCATGGGTCCATTAGTAATATATTCATCCAGAGCATTTGACATCAGACTAAACGATAATGTTCAAAACATTTTTTCAGGTCATTAATCCTCACCCATACCACATCATATTAAACTACATAGTTAAAATCACATTCCTGAACTATGTGTGTCTTGATTCTGGTCATCATAAGATATTTAATGACACCCAAATCTCCATTATTACATCCATTTTTTATATTTCTTCACGTCGAGTCACCTTCATACTCAATGAATGATGTTAAACTAAATGGTTGATATCCTAATCACATTACACTAAAACTAAAAGATTTTACATAACTACGTATGACTTGATTCTCACCCCATTGAAATGCATAGAGAAACCTAGATAATATAACTTGGAACAACCACCACATGATGTAAAATTTCCATTTACATTCATTTAATCACCTCCAATTCAACTATGAAAACTTTTAAATTACTTGTTTCTCACACCAAACATAGCTCACACAGACTTAGGAATTTTGTTAAATTATTACCATCCTGACTGAGGCATATGAGTTCATTAAAATGTTAACATAGCCTATGATTCAATTAACTAAAAAGAAATACCACATAATTCCCCACAGCATGATGTTAAACTACATTTCTTATATCTCTTTGATGAAAAAAATCTACACATTACAATAGACCTCTCCCAAGAGAACCAGAATCCTAGGTTTTTTTTAACCCATGACATCACCATTCAACAACTATGCGTGGATTGATTCCAATAATCAAAAAGAAAATAGTGACAACGAGATCCCTAATCTCGGGTCCAGTCACGAGATTATATTTTCATGGTGATGATTTTACGTCATTATCACATGATATTAAACTGCATGGTTACTCATTAAATATGAAATGCTAGATTCTTAACATCAAAATATACAAATTGATTCCCACATCCACAATCATGGGTCTACCTATAACAATCAATAGAGTCAACTACCCCTCTATGTATGGGTTAGACATACCTGTAGCGTTTCACATTCAATAACTTTTGGTTTCTTGATTCCTATCATCATAGTATACATAATAATGATCGAATATCTAATTCCTCAGTATATATAGGACAAAATAAATTTCCCTCATCCTTATGTAGAGGCCATAACATCATAGGGATAATTCATGCACCAACAATGTATGGCATCATTCATTTCATCATAGGATATATAGGGATTCCCAGATCATCAATAATGGGTTCAGCCACAACATATGAAATGATAAAAATTCACCCCTAAATTCATATGTTTTATTCCCTGATAATGAATTTCCTAGTTTCATGATATTAAAATGGATTAAAAAATTATTATATACCCCTTTAAAAAATTCCTTATACATACAATCTCATTTGTCCTATGTACTAGTTGGATATAGATATGGATTTATTTCACATGTGATGAATCAACACAATAAGGGCCCAAACATATGTCAATCCAACAATAAGAATATTCTTGGATAAAATATACTCCACGCATCTAATTTCCCCTGGATAATGAATGTGTCCCCAAGGAAACCTCACACAACTTTCACATTGTTTCCCATATCCTTACCACATGATGTTAAACTATAAGTAATAGAATACTTCCTTACCAAATGACGTAACACTATAAGGAAAACATACTCATTTCATGATATTCATACTACAAAAAAAGCACATGACCACTAAATGACATAAAAATATTCCTACCATCACCCATAATAATTAATTTTCAATGGACCATCATAGCCTGACCCCAGTCAACTATAATATGATGTTTTTATTTCATATTTTAAGCCCCTCAGTCCATAAAACACACTTAATTTCTTGAGTTCCTTGGGTTTCCATAATCCATTCATGGTACTTTGAATGGAAGATATGTCTCTTTATTTGAAAATGTTATCTATGTATAATGTCTTAATTCTAACAAAAAGAGATATATTTGACCTATATGAATAGATTTCTTATCCTTGTGAGCATGACTTCACTGTGACGGAACTCCGCACCTTTGGGTATTCTTATCTATCCCAAGTATGATTGTCCCATATCATTACAAAAGGCCTAAGAAATTCAACTAATGATTTACTACATTTTCATTCCCTTATTAAAAGGATGTTGGATTACAATGGACCCTAAGAATCCTAATTAAGAAATTGTGTAACATTCCTCTCATATCAGGTCCATGTGCGTCATGACCTTAGTCTAGATTAAAATAGGTCAAGGTTGTATTACATTGAACATTAACCATTGATAGTCCAAAATAAAATACCCTAAACTACAGGTGAAAGATAAAAAACGTTATCCTGTTGAAAACCAACAAATAGAGACATTAGTAAGAGTCAAGTATACACTTTCTAAACACTCCATCTCACGTTTTTTTGAAAAAATAAGAGTGAAAATAAATAAGGTATAAAACTAAAAGTACAATCCTTATGGATTTGGTAAACTTTTATCCATTATTTATTGAACACTTGGTTTGAAAACATTAGAGTAATTATTTACCACATATCCTCCCCATGATATCTTTTTCACCAGGCCTAGATAGAAATTTAAGTGTTATCTATCCCTTATTGAGTATTAATATTTCCAAAAATAACACTTCATGATTTGAGCTCTTTATATCCCTAAAAGCCATTAATGGCCATTGGAGAAGGATACATGGCTTAAAGAGACCATTTTTTGACTATTAATGTATGAAAATGGCTCCTACAAATGTACCTATGGTTTTCAACAAAATGTGACATACCATAGAAAAAAAATTTTCTAATCCATGTGAGCCCTGGCATCACTATGGAGGAATGCAACTCCTCATGGTGTTTTGGGTCATCCTCATGACTTTATTATATCATCCTCATGACCTATGTACTTTGGGCTATGATTTATAACCCCCACAACCAGATAATTCATGTGGATTCGACACCCTCAACTTTACCTCATCATGTTTTGTACCCTTTATAAAAGAAGGAATGTAATACACTACTCACAATCCTTTTAATGGCACACACCCCTAGAAATGAAACCATTTCACATGTGGACTAAGATTCAAAATTGCGAGCTAAACATCCCTTGATTTCCTAAACCCTTCTTGAATATATTTTCTTCTATACCCAACTTCATCATATGGATGTTTTATCCTTTGAAAATATTTCATGGTCCTCTAAAAATAGGTGGGACACCTCTATTTGACCTTGCTAGTAATAAAAAAAGTCATTTACCACCAAACAGAGGTATATATTCCTTTCAAGAGGTATATCCTCCTTGAGAAAAACGTACTATCTTCCTTTTTATCCCTAGTAACACCATGTATGATCCCAACACATCTAGGTGTTATGGTTCTCTAATGAAACATCTTCCCGATCCAACATTTGTTGAATAAAAATTTTGGGTTATGACATACTCAACTCCATTACAACTTTCTTGTAAGAATACATTTCCTAAATATTTTATCAATCACCAATACCATCCAAAATATATTCTGTAATGCTTATAAAAGAGTGGGACACCTCTGTTTGAATATACTAGTGACAAATAATCGATTTTAACTAATAACCAGATGCATCTCCTACGTGTACGAATGGAACCCAGTCCTCATGATCCTTAGAAATACAGTTCCAGAACTCATCACCCTAGGGTGTTTTTGATTAATCCATGGAATGAATGCCCCATATTCAATATTTATCAATCATATACAAGAATAATTATTTTTAGCCACAAATATTTTATTTCCTTACTATGTGACATTAAACTACACAACGGATGTTCATACCTCATGACATTAAATTGCATGGAAGATATCCTTACCTCATGAAATTAACCTTTATGGAATATTTCCTTACCAATTATGTTAAACAAAATGGAATATTCCTTTACCACCAGACATTAAGCTAAAAAGAGAATATTACTATGTGAATGGTGTCTTACCCTTGGTAAAAGGTCTAATTTAAAAGAACAAAAACATCAAAAAAAGAAGGAATGGGCTAATAGACCATAAAATATAGAAATAAAAGATTTTATCTACAAGAACTTACACTATAGTATATAAATCGTCTAATTTCAATGACTGTAAAAGGCACAAAACCTATTAGGAAGAAAACACATAAGAAGCTGGTCATAGAAATATTCAATTCCTTTCTTACTAATCATTCCCATATACAAATCATAGGAAACAATTAGTGAATATAAAATAAAAATATAAAAAAATTGTGGGTCTCACCATATGCTCTCCATAAAAATTAATCTATGCTCCCTAAGTCAACTAACTTCAGCAAAATTCCAGATAATTCTCCCTCTGGGTATTATATTTTACTGAAATTATGCTTATATTAATTACGAAGTATTAATATAATAGGAGAAGATGCATCAATGAGGAATCTCATGTTCATGGGAATTCATTAGAATTTCTTGAGAAAAATAATTTAAGGATCAAAATTTAAAATCAAGGTATTCGGGTATAATTGATATTATACAAATTTTATGTATTATTTATGACCAATGCAACATAAGATCAATTAAATTTCATGCACATCTGAGATAAAATTAAATTTTCAATGACGCACAAAGTTCAGGTAACATATTCCTTAATAAGATGAACAGAAAAAGTGTAATCTCTATATTTCGGACCCTATCCAAGGATTTCATCAAAATAAAACTATATTGGTTATCATATTATAGTAACACTTGATTGGTAGTGTTTTCCAACTCAACAAGAGTCTAACGAGAATCATCCATTAATTGGTGAGTTGTCACCTGCTCTGCTTCTTCTACTGCTACCTCAGGGTGATGAGTATTTGTAAGTGTAAACATAACATTAACTCATTTTTTGATTTGTTTCTAAGGAGGATGATTATATTGAAGAATCTAACCATGAGAGATAGATGATCACCTCATGTCTCACTATCTGTGTATTCAAGGTATCTATTTTAAAATGATACTCAAATATAATCTTATTACTCATTTCCAATGTCTCTAATGATTCCCTCATTAGATGAACCATGAGATTCTCATCATAGAAATAATGAAATCCTCTATCAGTAATACATAACTATTTCCACATATGCATGATTTTTTCCCTTATTTCATATAATAAAAGGGTGTCAAATATACCAACCTCCAAAACATGAATGATATAGAGAAGAAATTTTTCTTGGTCACACAATTTTCTAGGGGATTCTCAGTGATCAAGATGTTAATCTACTACCATATTATATTACGTCATGTCTAATCATCTAAAACTAATGAATTTGGTACATCAAAAGGGGGAATAATCGACTAAGGTGATGAAGAAAATGATATAAATCTTCATATACTCTTCTCTCAAATGGTGAAATGTTTCTCATATTTAAGGAATATCTTAATTAAAAATTATTCCCTGCTAATGGTATAGTCATCACTATAAATGAGATGCTTCATTGAAGACTCTCTTGAATCTTGAATCATCTTAATTGTTGCAATGAATAATGTTATTAGTGAAGCACATGTTCTATAAACTTGAGGGACAAGTCTATTTAGCATTGCATCGAGGTAGGCTTCCACCCAAACTTGGTCCTATTAATAATCTTGGAATATAGAGGTTCTAATAGGTGGAAGTACGGTCTTGGTTTTCGTGTAATCACATGATAATATCATCCAATACTAGTGGATAACCATTGAATGTCATTCTCCCCACTCACCATCTAAGGGAAGGGGATATAACCTTTGGATATAGATAAATTATAGATAGAAATGATAATGGGTATATGGATCACAAATAACCAACACATCCACATGGTTTATGAGGTCCCCATTCTAGTAAAAGATCTTATATGACTATTAATTAACAGATCCATCACCATTATCAACTATTGGCATGGTCATCACAAGATAAGGCATGAAATTGAAATGATCAGATTCGTTCATCTTGTTGGTGACCTCATCTAGGACTATCATCATTTTCTTGGCCAAGGTAATGTCTAGTATCTTGGGGAGTATTGATGTATCGGGGATCTCAGAAATTTTGTGGTACTTATAACAGTGGATATTCTCCCCTATTTAGCAGAATAAGATCTAGAAAGGACCACCAATCCTACGAGTAATGTTTCCCTACTAAATATGGAATAGAATATAGTAAATCTGTGACAGAATCGGTACAACTAGATTAAGTGGATGCCCCTCTACTGATCGAGATTCCATCACAAGTGTGATGACTCATATTTTTGAGCATGCATTCCCCACCAGAAAAAGCCAGCAATTAAGGTACATGGATATAAAGCCCACCATCATAAGGCTTAGGGATATCTCTAGCCTCACCGAGTATCCACATGTGGTATATTATCTATCTTCTAGGATTTCCCAATATGATCTAACATTGTCTTGGACCAACCGAGAAGGTAACCTGTTAAGGTGTAAATTTTTCAAAGGAAGATCGATGTTAGAGAGTAAAATGTAGATCTAATATTTAAAATTGATAAGTGAATTTATATTCTTCTCTTTCCATAAATACTATTTCACCATATTGAGTATGTACCTTGATAAAATAGGAGTCTGTTAAGGTTCATCCTAGATATATATAGAAGGAACTCATCATACATCTCCCCAAGGGGGGATATCTCGACTAGTTAGTATATATCCAAAAGTCTAATTCCTACTTCACGTTGGGATGGATGGAATGATTTGGTACTTGAGAACCAATAGAAAGTCAGATCACTCTGAATATATATCTTAGGGTAGATGATTATTTTAGAGTCCTATATTTCCTTTTAAATACATATAGTGTGTAGATGGTTCGAAAATCCAAAATTGCTCAGTCTCACCAATGATGACCATGCCCATTCATCAAAACTATTTCCACTAGGTCACAGCTCCCATTTCAACCTCCATTGACCACCCTTATTGTTACAGTAAGATAAAAATATTCTTGAATTTATTTGGGGAATGGGATGTTGGGTAAAATTGGAACCATCTAAAACCATATGGGAGTTCTCCATCATAAAGGAAACTTGTAAGGTTCATACTATGTTAAATTGTCTATATTCAAAAATATTCATTTGGATATATTTTAGGGAAGTTTCTAGCTATAATTATGGGAGATTTTATTTGGGATAATGAATTAAAAGCATCACCCAACAGCTTGAATCCATACAAGGGTAGTTTTTATAATAAAGGATGTTTTTAATATTTGGATGACATAATCCTCTTCAAAACATCATTGATAGAATGAACATGATATCAAAAGTCATCTTTATGTTTCCCAACAATCATGGCCCTATATATTTCCATGGTGTAAAATATATTGGAGTAGGAATCAATCTCAAAAAAATTTAATGGAATATCTCAAAAAAAACACAATCATGTAAAATGATATGCATAATATTGGCTGCATTGTGGGAATCACATGAACCCTAAAGGGATTTGTGATCAAAACACCTGATACATGTCTCATGGATTTCATAACTTATAGAGGCCTCAAAAATCATATAACCCATAAAGCATCTTATTCTGGTGTTTTATAATATGAGACTCGTGATCATGTTACATAGACATGGTCACGCAGTCCAAATAATGGTCAAGCGATTAGGCGACCGAGCAAGAGGATTTTTTGAAACAAGAAAGACCAACATATGACCATAGCTCAAGAAATTACTGATGATATGTTTGGGGTTGATTCAAATAAGTTATGAGTAAAATTTTATCTCATGAATAGGTCTCATGAAACTGTTCTCATGAAGCTATCTTTCAGAATAGGTGATTCAAACATCCCTTATAGAGCAGCTTTTCGGACAGGTCTCATGATTAGTTATCATCGAAGGTCCTGCCAAGGCGTCATAGATAGGAATAAAATTACAAGAGCTCTATAGAATTTGAGGTAGTTTGTTAAATTATCTCCCATCCAATCCCTTGTTTAAAGGGTATTCTCTATAAAAATAATGGTCATCTGGAAGAATAAATGTCTCCAAAGACACCAATTGGAAGAAGACATAAAGGATCAGGTGTGAAAATACATTCTTATGAACTAAGTCTTATTTCCCAAGGGAATCACTTAGGAGGGGGTGGATATTTCTTATGTGTGTTTCTTTCCCTACATTCCCACATTCAAAAGGCAGTCATCCTCGACTATCATTATTGGTGATGTTGTTTCATTGATTTAAATGGGATGATGAGATATTGATTCCTCCTTCCATGGATTCTTACTTTGATCTCATCACCTAGCCCGGGTCTCCCCAATATATTTGAGTCGTTTTCATGAAATGCATTCATGGTTCCATCTATTTTCAGACTCTGGTTAATTATATTACTTCTATCTTGGCCTGAGAACAACCTTTCATCAATGAAGATGACAACATTAGGCTTGTCTAGGCATATCTAGACACTAGGTGTGTTTGGGACCTTTATTCTTTCTCCTTTGAGGGAATATCATATGTGGATTCTTAAGGCACATAACCTAAGGTATCCCATATTAATCACGAGGTAACAAAACTATGGGTGTATGTATTCTATGGATTTTTACCTCACGCACCCAAAAATTATGAATGGGATATGTATTCTGATTTATAAAACATTTTATATATAGTGTAGAGATAGTTTTGATTGGAACAAACTATGATGGCATCAAGGAGGTGTGTCCATGTTAGGGAAGATTCCAAACCTGATAGTTTTACCATTGGATTAGGACACCCCATGGAGGAAGACTAGGGGAACAATTTTAACATCTTGTGGGATGTAATATTTATTAGTACACCTCGAGGATTTAGATAAAGGTGGAGTTTCCCTAAGTGGAAAGATTTCACACCTAAAAGTTTTACCAATGTATCGGGATGCCCTGTGGAGGAGTACCTGATATGGGTGGATTAGAACATCCCTTGATATGAACCCATGATTTTGTATCCCTAAGAGGGAACACCATGAGTTTACCATGATCTATATTGAGCCTCATGTAGTCATGTGGATGGAACACTCCATGTAGTTTTCATCATGCAGAAAAGATAATCACATCACGTAGGGGGTTGTTGATGATGGATAGTGTGGGGATTATCTGTGAAATCTACCTGAGGGACATAGAGGAGTTTTGACCTCTTTGGTTAAGGCTATGATCTTATAAGGGATGTTGTCTGGGGATAATATGAGATGATGTAAATGTGGACATTGGGTTTGGACCTAAGATTGTCTTCTTACATATCTGAGTTTGTTGGGAACTAATTCCCTTGTACATTGAAATGGGATGGGGAATACATCTAATGAGGAGCCCCATGTTCATCTATAGAGCAGGAATGATGGGAATGGGTCTTAAAAATATAATTGTCCCATGTCTTATTAGGATATGAGAATATTTGGTTAGGGATTACACGTGGAGGCGGCCCATGTTCTCCTAGGAGTAGTTAGGATGTTGATGGGTCATACACATTGAAAAAGACCATGTTATTTTTTGAGAAGTGAGAATGTTTTTAGATCTTATGTGTTGGAGGTACTTATGTTCTTCTATGAGAACATATAATTTTTTGGGTCTTACATGTTCAATCGAACAATTTCATACATGGATAGGTGAGTATGTGGATAGGTATTATTCATGGGAGTGCCCCATGTACTTTTAGGATAAGTAAATATGTTGTTGGGGATTACACCTGGAAGAGAAACATGTGCTTCTAGGAGTGGCCATGATGTTGTTGGGTCTTTATGCATGGTAGTGGCCCATGTTATTCTTGGAGCACTGAGGATGTTGTTGGTGATTACGCATGGGAGTGACACGTGTTCAACTAGGAGTAGTGAGGATGTGGTTGGGGCTTATACATGGTAGAATCCCATTCTATCTTCATAATGTTAGGTCATGAAGTAACCCATGTATGTTTCATAGGGTAAAATTATATTTCAAGGACTTGTGGATGGATATATTAGGTGGAGATTATGCATTGAGTTGTCCATGTTGGCTTATTTTTTGTCAATCCATGATGGAATCCCATGTAAACAGCCTCAAATAATGTTATAGTTTAACGTTTTGTGGAAGGATGTAGTTACTGGGACTTATGAATTGATCGTCCCACGTATGATCCCTTATTGAAAGTCATGAGGGAATCTTGACCTTTTAATAGGTGAAGGGATATGATATGGGAATACCCATGAGATGGATGCCCAATCTCATGATTATTACACGAGGAAGCTTATTCATGGTACCTAAAGATTCTCATTTTTATCACATGAGGCATCATTTGTTATTAATATAGGGTATGATATAGTTTAAATTCTTTTAGTGAGAACTATTGAATGTATTTTCCTATTCATGGAAGGTGGAATCTTATATGTGATGCATAAGGCATATCATTCATAAATGATAGGGAATGCTACAGTTTATTATCATGTAGTGAGGACTATTGTGAATAAGATGATTATAAATGGATAATGTGAGACCTATGCAAGAGTAGCCCTTTCTGGTTCAACCCAGTAATTGATCCAGGTGATGAGGTCTCAATAGATGCTTGTGGAATAGAAGTTACTCATAGAATCTAAGATTATAATCTAAATTGTTACATGGGTAATGGAACACTTGGAGTATGATAAATCTGGGTATTTCAAGTGTTGTAGATGAGTATCTCGAATCATGGTAATATATGGGGTGGAGATTTGGTCTTCATAATGATACAACCAAAAATGGTGTCGACCAGTCCCAGAATTTTCGAAGTGTGGCTATCTATATTTCATGGGGGTTAATTCTTGTAGTGAAGGGACCAGACTAGAGGCCTCAGACTGTATCCCAACACAAATCTTGAGTGGGGGTGAACGGGTGCATCCCCCATAGTATGGACTAGCCAGAAAAGAGGTAGGATCATTATGAAGGATATTGATATGCCATGGATGAGGATTTTTTGACCTTAGGGTCACATGAACGATTTGGATTCATGGATCTTAGTGTCTCATGAAGGATTGGGTTTCGTATAGCTCATTGTCTTTTGAATGATGGGAATTCATAGAGCTCTGGGTCACATGAAGGACAATGATTCAGTGTGATAAGGGTATCACAAAGGATATCCTGATTACCATGGAAACTTCATCATGAAGGATGAATAATTTTTGAATCTCCAGGTGCCTCATTATTTTTACTTCATGAAAAAGTGATGATAGATACATTGTTTCACATCATATAGTGAGGATGTTAGACACACATTTTAACATCCTATGGTAGGGACGGAACATTGTATAATTTGACGTTGGGTGATCAGGAAGCATCTCATAATTTAATTTCATGTGACTGAGATGTGTGTTTCTTATGTTTTGGGACAACCAACATTGTTTCATCATGTTAGATAAAGAGGTCATCCCATGTTCAATGCTTTCAGTAAAGTTTATGTTTAACATCATGCAAAAAAGGATATAGTGAACCGACATAAATGATACCCTTCCAACCAAATTAGATGATGGAGACAGAGGGTATCTTGATGGTATTCCAATAACTAAGAACATAATTTGGGGTCAGAAACATACATTTCATTTTCATGTTCTAAGGACTACGACTCGTAGTATATGGTCATCTAGTTTAAGATTATTATAAATAGTTTATTTTTCAATATACATGAAGCAAGTGGGTGTGTCTCAATGGAATGTTTGTCGAAATAAAAATGAAACACAATGTCATTTAAGGGGACTAGGAGGTCACAAAATGACATACCGAACACTCCTGAGATAACTTGAAAATATTTTAAAGTCCTGAGGATTGGACAATTGAACATAGTGCAGTAAAAGTCAGATGTCAGTAAGGGGCTACCGGCTCTAAAGAGAGTATCAAATATTTTCATTTTTATGTATGAGGCATCTCAAATTTAATTTGGGTATCTCTATCATCTAAATTCATGTGAAGAGGATGTGAGTACTTTTCATTATGTACTTGTCATATAGGGCATCCTGGTTTTACATGGGGCAAATCATATTTTATTTAGAGGCATCCGAGACATGTCTGGGACCTGATTGCAGTGTAATTTCTTGCATTGAGGATGTTCCCTTCTCATACTAGGACAAGTGGGGATATCATACCATTGATGGTTCGAGGTAATTAAATGGGGTTTATAAGTGGAATGAGGCCTATGGGGTATTTTTGGGTGAGTTTACTATAGGTAACATATGGTTTTGATATGAATCTGTAGTTGGGCTCAAAGATGGATAATATAGTTTCCACTACATGTCATATACGGATTGGAATGAAGACAAACATAGTTCTAAAGGTGGATGCACACAATTTATGGTCATACAGTATGGACCAAAGGCGGGTGGTTTATGGTCATTACTCTTGGACCATGAGAAATCATTTTAAATTCATGTTGTGTGAACTATAGAAGGGTTTTTCTCCAAGGGTACACATATGGTACATATGTGATAAACTCGACGTGAATTATCAAAATCATTATTTCATACCAGATAGGTATTAGGAAATAAACAAAACAACGTTTAAGGTTGTAATTCTTGGACCAATATAGGCATCCCATGGTTATATTGGGGAATCCCTTGATCAGATCATGGGGTATGTTTTTTCAACAATCCCATACTTATAATCTGGGGTATCCCATTTTCATGTAGGGGAATGATCATATCTCATTTATAGGCATCCCGATATTACATGGGGTAACTTCTTAGCTTCACATCGTGTGTTAAGGACATCCATATTTTTTAATTAAATTTATACAGGTCAGAATATATGAGTTTGAAAATGTTTAAGTTCAAAATTCATGGACCAACTAAAAATATTGTAAGGTTTTGTTTCATATACAATAACATGGATACTAGTTTATTATCATATATTATGGACCTATGGTGATCTTATTTTATGTTCATTGTGTTTTGACCCTATGGAGCATCCCAAAAAGGGAGATGTATAGCAAGGAAGCGTGAAAACCATGACATGAATGAGGACATATGAGGCCCAATTCCACCACAAGATTTCCTAACTAGAATCTCATACTACTTAAATTTGTGATACATAGAATTAGGGTGGGTATAATTTTAATATCATAATGCTCAGATCAATGATGGGTCCATGGGGTCAAAGGACTTAATGAATTCGTGGTTTAGCCTGAATATGAGAAGTTACATCATCTATGCATATCCCATAAGGATTGGAATCAAGACATATGTAGTTCTATAAGGTGGAACACACAATTTAATATCATACAGTCCAGAATATGGAAAATATTTTAAGGAAATGTTTCTTATATTTTAGGGGATGCATTTTCTCCAAGGGTATATGTATGGAATAAAAGAGGAAAATCTAACCTGAATGGACTAAAGGAGGCTCAAAATTCACATACACACCCTTATATGGACTCCATAGAGTTTAAGGTCATAACGCATGGACCATAAATGAAGCCAAGTTTCAAGAGAATTAATGAATTTTCTCCCAATCTTGAAAATTAAAATTCCAGGTGTCTCTATGTATCCCAAAAGGGTTAAAATCAAGCTACACATTATTCTAGAACATAGTGTTGTAAGATACCAATTCTGGTAGCGGTGATCTTTTTTTATAAGGGAATTGGTGTATTTCACAGTTAAAATAAGGCATTCCATGTTTGGAGTATGGGGTAAATTTCATTTACCATCCCATACTTATCATATGATGCATCCAAATTAAATATTTGGTTAATAACATCTACTGTGTGATATTTAAGGGTCATACCAATTTTATATGGGGTAAAACCATAGTTTAATGTCATGCATTGAGGAAAGTTTTCATCCTATGTTCATTATACAGGTCATCCCAATTAGATACAGGTTAAGATCATCCCTCATTAAAATTGATCCTGTACATTTATGTGGCAAGACTGTGGTTTAACATCGTTCATTTAGGAAGTTGGTATTTTTTGTTTATAGTTTCACAACTCATATTATAAGGTCTAAAAACAATTGATGGTCATAATTATTGCACATTGGGGGTGGTCTTCTCAAGTGGATATTTGTATTAAGGAAGAGTGACAACCCCAAAGTGAATGATGGCATGTAGTTCCTCATTCCACTCCACATATTCTTGAGAAGACATACACATAATTTAAATTCGTGTTTCCAAGAAGCCATCTCCTAGTTTAGTATCATAGTGTTTGGACCAAGATGTGTGCATCTCAGTTGGATATGTGTAGTGTAAAGGCATGATAAACCTAACATTAATGAGGTCCCAGGAGTCCCAACACCACACAACACATTTCATAGATACCATGTATATATATTAAAGTCATGATTCTTGGACTTGGGTTTTTAGTTTAGTGTCTTAGATCTCAGACCAAAGGGGTAGAGTGTCCCAAATTGGGTGTGTCTGTCATGGAATAATAATAACACAACATGAATAAGGGCCCAAAAGACCCTAACATCACAAAAATATTTCGTGGATAAGTTATTATATAGTTTAAATTCATGATGCTAGGACGTGGGCTCCAAGTTTATGGTCATAGAGTTCACGCCAATGTGGATCTTTATTTATTTCTGTAGAGTTTGGACCATGAAGGTGATTATTCTAGAAGGGATATCCATTGAAATACTATAAATTAATGACAGTAATGAGGTATAATGAGGCCCACTCTGCATAACACATTCTCAAGGATGACTTACACATGGTTTAAAGTCATGATTTTTGGACATGAGATCTTATTTTATAGTCATATAGTTTGGAGAAAAAAATCTACTTTACCACATGGATACACATCCTACTAAGACCCCCAATCCCACATGATACATGATCAAAATGAGAAATAAATAGTGGTGAGTATTTTCCTGACACATGGAAGTGCACAACAGAGCCAAGTAGAAGATGGGCTGAGAATGTTCCAACAACACTGACCAGCTTACAAAACATGCATAGATGCACAAAGGGGTAAACCCAAGAGTCTTGGGGTTATACCTAAATATAAGTATTTGAAATGTACAAATCATGGTGCTTAATGTATGGAACATAATTTGGGTGGTGTGATGATGGAGGAAAATTACTAACCTTATTTGAAACATAGAATCCATATAATGTTACCTGGTATGGGGATAGAAAAAGAAGGGTTGACCTATGACCATATCTAAAACACAGGAACTATATGAGAATGGAATCCAATTTCTTCTAGGTAATTGGCCCAAGATATTAGGTGAGACATTGTTTTCTTAAACTATGCCATTAGGGAGTCTGTTTATACATGAAAGAGGTGGAGGAACCAAATAATAATAAAATGAAATGTGTGTATGGATTGGTAGAATGTCCACCTAGATACCAAAACCTAGGTTTTTATAACACAATGCATTTGAGCACATCAATGGAGAAAATTAGATTAAGGGAGTCCAAACCCTTTTCAAACACGGGGGTCCTAAGTTTGTTCTTGAATGGGGCATTATAGTAGTCTAGAGTTGATTGTAGAGTGATTTCTTATACGAGGCTAATGGGATTCCATCATTTAATATCATGTTATGGGGATGTGAGATCATCTCATACTTATCATATATGGAATCATGTGTTCTCCAGATTGGGTAGGGGAACATTTGAATTTTATGTAAATAAGATGATGGATGCGTATTTTAACATCATATGGAGAGGAATTTTCATTGCATATTTTAACATAATTTCATTAGGAAAAGTAGTGGTTTGTGTCAAATATCACATAGATTTTACCAAAATTTCATACAGATTAACATCATGTGATGAAGATGTTGTCTCACGGTTTAATGCCATATGACCAAGATTATGGTTGTCATGCATTTTAACAGAATGAAAATAGGTTATTATACCCTAAGGATGTTGGCAGATGAGGGACGGTTATCTCCACCCCATTATGATGTTTTGGGTCATTAAGGAGCTGGAGGAATTT
The DNA here is from genome assembly GCA_963277665.1 of Viscum album. NCBI lineage: Eukaryota > Viridiplantae > Streptophyta > Magnoliopsida > Santalales > Viscaceae > Viscum > Viscum album. The sequence continues at coordinate 383,789,066 of OY728163.1, read as the reverse complement.
GTACATGGGATTACCGTAAAATTACCCCATCATATGTATGAATATTCTTCAAGCGTGAGATGGATTATGTCAGAATGAAATTTCCATGGGATGACATTAGGGTCATAGTAAAGATATTTGTGGTTTCTATTAGCTTAGGTAGTATAGAGAGTCAACCTTACATGATTGATGGTTGGATGGGGTCTCAATCCCACTCATAAGAACTCACTTCCATATGTAGTGGCTAGTATGACATAGAGTTCCCCAATTTTGGTAACGGACACATGAGCTCTTAGAGGGAGGTTGATTGGGGTAGTGATGATAGGCAGCCACAAGTGTCATGTTGGTGACCTGATAAAGATACATCATCAACATATAGATGGAGAGATTGTGCCTCATAGGATTGGATTACTAGAATTTCAGTTTGACAGGGCGACATTACTCGAGAGGCATGGAAACCTTGAATGTATGTTCAATGGGGTGATGGTAATCAGGATGAGTGGAAGATTAGGAAGTCTCTATTATGGGGTGATGTCACCCAAGTGGCATGGAATCCTGTAACATCATTTTATCAGGTCAATGTATCCCAGGAGGCATGAAATATTGGAATGTTAGTATGATAGGTTGATGACACTTGATAGGCATTGAATCCCAAAGCATCGGTACAATGGGGTGATGGAGTCCTTGAGGTGTGGAAGCTTGGAATTCCAGTATGATGGTGAAATAGAATCTAGTAAGTGAGAATCTTAGAATGATGTTTTTATGGGGGTGATATCACCTAGGAGGCATGGAATCAGTGATCATTGGTACATGGTGAAGGTGGTGCCCAAGAGACATGACACCTAGAAGGTCATTTCGATGGGCTGATGGATCCTGGGAGGTGTGGATGTTGGGAATGTTGATTCTATGTGGTGATAGATCCTGGAAGGTGTGGATGCCTAGAGATTTGATATGATGGGGTGATGATGCTTGGGAATCTTGTAATCTTGGATCACTAGTATGACTAGGATATGGCGCCTGGAATGTGTGGAATCTTGGAATGTCAATGCAATGGGGCGATGGATCTCGAGATGTGTGGAATCTAGTAGTTTCGATTTGATGGGGTGATGTATCCTGAGAAGTGTGGAAGCCATGAATGTTGGTTCGATGGGGTGATGGTTCCTTGGAGACAAGGAAGACTTCAGCATTGATACGACAGGGTAATTGAGAATGGGAGGCGTGAAATCCAAGACCGTCGTTGCAACGAGGTGATGGAGCCTTGGAGGCATGGAGTCCTAGAATGTGGGTTTAACGAGGAGATGGGGCTTTGTATGTGTATAATCCTAGAACATCGATTTGACAGGGCAATGGAACTCGGATGGCGTGGAATCCTGGAGTATCAGTTCAATGAGGCGATGGATCTAGGGAGGCAAGGAATCCTGGGACATCAATTTTATGGGGATATGTCACCTGAAAGGAATAGATTCTTGGAGCATCAGTATGAAGGAGTAATAGAGCTCAGGATGCATGGAAACATGGTACATCCATACAATATGTTTATGGATCATGGAGGCATGTAAGCCTGGAATGTTGGTTTGATGGCTGATGAAACACAAGAGCCATAGAGTCTTGGATGATTTTTTGATGGGGCGATGATTATAGGGATGTGTGGAATCATATGTTGTCAGTAAAATTGGGTGAAAATGCTCAATATTTCTTGAATCCTAGACCATTGGTTTGATGTGGATATGGGGCCCAAGAGGCATGGGATCCTAGAATGTGGGTTTCACAAGCCGATGGAGATATACATGCATGAAATCACGGAGCATCGGTACGATGGGGGGATGGTTCCTGGGAGACTTGGAATCCAAGATCATTGGTATGAAAGTTCATTGTTTCCTAGGATTCATGGTATCCTATAATGTTTTATGGTGGGTTGATGAATCCTAAGAGGTGTGAAAGCCTGTAGCATTGGTTCGATAAGGTTATGGATCCCGATAGGAGAGGAAGACTGAAATGTCACTTTGATGGGGTGATGAAACATGGGAGGCATATAATCATGTAGAATTGGTACTATGGGGAAATGAATTCCGAGAGGTATGGAATCATATAACATCTATATGATGGGATGATGTAGACCGAGGGGCATGAAAACCTGGAGAATCAGTACGATGGAGAGATAGTGTTCTGGATGCGTGGAAGCCTAGAACATTTATACGATAGGTTGATGGAACCCAGGATGCATGGAAGCATGGAATGTCAGTTGGATGGGGTGATGGAACATAATAGGCATTGAATCCTGTAACTCCTCTTCGATGGGACGATATATCCCATGAGGCATGTAATCTGGGAACGTTGGCTCAAAAGGTTGATAGAGACCATGAGGCATGGAATCCATGAGCACTGGCATGATAGGGAGACGGATTCTAGGAGGTATGGATGCCCAGATCATCGGTATGACATGGTGATAGCACCTGGGATGAGTGAAATTAGCGAACATTAGTGATATGGTGTGATGGTACTAATGTGGTGTGGAATCCTATGTCACTAAAATGATGAGGTGAGGTTTCCGAGGAGTTATGGGTACTAATCACAATGGTATCTCAAAATGAAGAGAAATCGGAGAAGGGAAGTGATGAACCTGCCTTCGATGCTAGCACTAAGGATCCTTTCTACCCCAAAATGTTTTATAATAAAAATTCATGCATTTATCATGGGGAGGACCTCTGTGATGGCTTGTGTTTTTTTGGGGAGGAGCTCCTCTATGAATGGATTGGTAGAAGAGTGGAGAGGGACACCATTCTTGTTGATGTCGGTGTGGGGAGGACCTCTGTATAGATTGGTAGAGGAATTCAGAGGATCTCCATGATGGTTAATGTCAATGAGGGGAGGACCTCTACATGGATTAGTAATCACTTGGGTAGGATGGTCATGCTCATTGAAACAAGTGCAGGGAGGACCTCTGTTGGGATAGGTAGGGGAATGGGGTGGACCTCTATGTATGTTGATGTTGGTGCGGGGAGAGACTCTACATGGATTATTAGTGGCATATAGAAGACTTTAATTATGGTTAATGTCGATGTGGGAAGGACCTCTGCATATATTTTTAGTGTCTTGGGATTGACCTCTATACAATTTGATGTCGGTGTGGGGAGGACATATGCATGAATTGTTATGGGAATAGTGATGACCTCTATAATGGTTGATGATTGATCAGGGAGGACCTTCGTATATGATGATGAAGGAAATGGGGAGGACCTTATCTCCTACAGATAGTGGTTCATGTAGGACCTCATCACTTGATGATAATGGAAATGGGGGGGACGTACATGCTTTCTTATAGTTGAGTGAGGAGGAACTCAAAACTAGATGATGATGGGAATGTGGAAAACCTCAGTGCCTACTAATTATGGAGGGTGTGACCTCGATACTGTCTAGTGGTGTAAATGGGGAGGATCACTATACCTATTGATATTTTTGGTGGGAGGACCCCATAGTAGTTGATTATAGAAATGGGGAGGACTTACATGCTTGCTTGTAGCGGTGCAAGGGCAACCACTGCACTAGCTGATGACAGAAATGGGGAGGACCTATATGCATGGTGATAGGGGTTTGGGGAGGACCTATACACTAGATGATTATGGAATCAATGATGACATTTGTAACTATAGATTTTGGTGTGGTGAGTACATCTACATTGTCATATGATGGGGAAGGTGAATACCATCATGCCTATTGATGGTAGTGCATAAAGGACCTCTAAACTGGATTTACTCATCATGATGTGGAATGTAACGGCTGTTGGTGGTGCCATAAGTAGAGAGAGTGAACTGGACTACCTATGAGGTGGTTGGGGCCTCGATCCCAAATGGGCATAGACAGATCAATATTCACATGTTGTAGAGATCATATGGGGTATACCGGTTGTGGAATGGACCACTTGAGCTACAAAAGGTTCCTCTTATTAGGGGATGTTTTGGGTCTTCCCTCAACATTTGTGTCAAGTGTTCTAGATCAAGGTAGATAGGATGGTGAAGTAATCAACATGCTCATTGACATGGGGAACTAGATACTGATGGAAGTTATGATTCCTGGTATGATCCCTCTAGGAAATCATCCAAAGAGTTTAAATCATGGGTATAGATGGAACATCATTGATAACCTTGTAAAAGGGGTGTGAGATATCAATGAAACATGAGGATAGGATATCAATGTTGTTATCCACTAGAATGAGGGTGATTGTACATGTAAATTCCAATTAGGTAGATGGTGTCAATGAGGAGATGATGGAATGGGTTCAGTTTCACCATGCATGGACCCAGAGCGAAGTGATGTCTACACGGAGCCTAATTATTGGGATGGTGGTTATCCCCTATCCATCCCATGACGGTGGTGGTGTTAGTGAGTACCCAATAGAACGAGGGTGTTTTCCCTCAATGTGACCCACTATATAATAAGATTTGGTTATAAAATTATGTAATAGCGGGTTGTTTCCACAATCGTGGATCATGAGGGTGGAGGTGTTAGAGAGGTGATGATGGAATGGGGGTGGTGTTGTCGGTGAGGAGATGATGGAATAGTTTTTTGAATAACCTACACTGATCCGGAGGGTGGCGGTTTTGGTTTGGAGAAAATGGAATGGGGGTGCCCTCCCTCTGTATATCCCATATGAGAAGCGATGGTGGCGAGGAGCCCTAAGAATGGCAGGTTTGATTCCCCATACATAGACCATGGGGGAAGTAGTTTCGGTGATAATCCAATTGAATGGATGGTGATTTCCCTCTACACATCCCATGAGGGAGTGGGTTTCAGCATTGAGCTAATGGATTGAGTGTTATTTCCCCATGTGTGGCCTTTGAGGATGGAGAAGTCGGTGAGGCGCATATGACCTGTGGTACTCACTCACCCATTGTTATTCATCATCTCTTATAAGTATAGGAGATTTACAAAGGTGAAGCCTCAAATTTGTAGAGTCCGGAAAATTTTTATATTCTCACATTTAAGTAGAAGATATTTATGTTGGGTTCACCATTTTTTCAATGCTTTCAGTGCCAAGGTATGCATCATCACTGCAATGCGCATTTCATTCCCCGCATTTCCAAATTCCAAGAATGGTCATCCTCTGCCGCTATATTGGGTTATGTCTTCTCCAAGACCGAAATGGGATGATGGGATGTTGGTTACTCCTTCAAAGTATTCCTCCTTGCAATACATCACCTAGTGTAGGTCTCCCTCATATATTTGAGTCGTGTTCATAAAAATCATTCTCAGTGGAATCTCTCTTTGGATGTTGGATAATTACACTGCTTCCATCTTGAAAAAGAAGAAACCTTTCATCAGAGTATATGGTAATGTTAGGCATGTATGGGTGTCTTTAGACAGAAGGTGTATTGGCCAACAGTATTGTTCCTCCATTGAGGGAATCTCTTATGAGGCATCTTAAGTCACAGAACCCAAGTAATCTTGTGTTGATGAGGATGTAATAACACAAATGGTGTCTATTTTCCAAGGAATTTAAAATCATATATCCCACACTTATTCATGAGATATGTATGTTGGGTCCTTCCACAAGTTTTATTTTCTATGAAGATGGGTTTGATCAGAACAAACCATCGGTGGTGTGGATTAAGAGGTTTGTCCATGGGATGTAATATGTCACACATGAATGGTTTACCAATGGATCAGGACTCTCTATGGAGGTGTACTTGGGGAATGAGTTTAACATCTTGTGGATGCAGAAGGTTGATCAAGACACCTCGTGGATGTAGATCACAGAGGTGTGTCCCTAAGAGGGAGGATGTCACACCTGAATTGTTTACCAATAGATTGGGATGTCCCATGGAGGCGAACATAAGATGGGAAGATTAGAAAATCCCTTGAGATGGATCCATGGTGGTGCATCCCTAGGAGGGTACACTATGAGTTTATAATAGTCAAGATTGAGCCTCAAGTAGGCTTACTACATTCCATGTTTAGTGTATTGTGATCAAAAACCACATGGTTCAATGTCGCATTTGAACATCATCTGGTATGACTGATCTATGCAGTTTAACATCATGCATCATGGAAACTCACATCATAATTGAAGTTGCGGAAAGGGATGGTGTGAGGATTTCACCTGAAAGTTGTCCGATGGATATATAAGATATGTGGTCTCTTAGGAGAATGGTATGGTCTTATTGGGGATGTGGTCTGGTAAAAATCAGGGTGGTTGTGAATGTGGACATTGGGTTTGGTCCTCCGAGAGGCATCCCACATATTCCATTTTGTTGGGAATCAAAACTCACGTAGTTCGGAATGGGTTGGGGATTACACCTAAGGAGGAGTTTCATGTGCTTGTTTGGAATAGTGATGGTGTGAATGGGGAATAAATTTGGAATCATCCCTTCTGATTCTAGGATTAGTGAGGATATAGTGGGGAATTACATGTGGAAGTGGTCCATGTGGTTCTAGGAAGAGTGAGAAAGTGGTATGGGCTTACACGTAGAAGCAGTACATGTGCTTCTAGGATCAATGAGGATGTTTTTGGTGATTACACATGGGAAAGGAACATGTGAAACTAGGAACATGGAGGATATTGCTGGGTATTATGCATGGGAGTGGGCCTTGTTCTTCTAGGATGAGTGTGGATGTGGTTTGGGATTACACATTGAATCATCCCATGTTTTTTATGTAGTATTGAGGATGTGGTTGGAGATTACTGGTGGAATGGGCCCATGTGCTGCTAGGAGTAGTGAGGATGTTGTTAGGACTTACATGGGGTAGAGAACCATGTGTTATTAGGATCTGCAAGGATGTTTTGGGGGGTATACATGTGGGAGTGGCCCATGTACTTCTAGGAGTAGAGAGGATGTGGTTGGGGCTTATGTGTGGGAGAGGCCCATCTTATCTTCCTCATGTTAGATCATGAAGGCATCCCATACACATTTGACTACATAAGATTATAGTTTAACATTATGTGGAACGATGTAGTGGGTAGAGAATATGCATTGAGCTACCCATGTAGGCTTCCTAAGGACAAGTCCGGAGGGCATACCATGTACATTGTATGAGGTAACATTATATTTAACATCATGTGTAAGGATGTAGTGAGTGGGGCTTATGCATTGATTCTTTCATGTAGGGTTTCTCATGTCATGACATGAGGGAATATTGACCTTCTAATAGATCTAGGGATATGATTTAGAGTTACACATGAGATGGAGTTCCATTATCATGATTATTATATTAGTCATCTAAGGCTTGCATAAAAAGGTATCTCGTGTTTTTCATAGGTGGAATTATATGTTTTTCAAATATGGTATGGTAATGTTTAAATTTTTGTGGAGGGGACTATATAATTTTTTCTCATTATCATTTTATAGGGAATATTATACATCACACATAAGGAATCCTATTACTAAATGATATGGTATTCTAAAGTTTAACTCTATGTAGTGAGGACCAATGTGCATCAGATTCCTAGAATCAAATAGGGTGGTACATTTGCAATAGAGTCCCTTTCAGGTTCAACATAGTATATGAGCTAGGTGATGTGGTTCCAAGAGATGATTGGGGAATGGATCAAGTTAAGATACTTTGTGAATCCAATTATAGAATATTAACTCATGAAAAAGGAAATGGAATAAGAGGATTAGGTCGAGTAATGGTAATTTAGTGGGTGTATAGGTGTATCCTAAATCGTGGTAATACGTGGGGTTGACATTGTGGTCATATAAGGGTGCAACAAAAAATCTCGTTGACCCAATCCAAAAATTTTACTATGTGAATCACCATTTTTCATGGGGTCAGTTATGGTAGTTAAGGGACTAGTCTAGAGGCATGGGTCCACAAATCAGCACATATCTCGAGTGGGGTGTAGGGGTGCAACCACCACAACATTGACTAGTAGGCGCTGAGGTGGTATCTTCATGAAGGATTTGGCTCCATAATGGTTGGGGCCTTGTGGATCATAGAGTCTCACAAAGAAAGGGGATTCAAGAAGCTCGAGTTTCTCTAAAAGGATTGGTATTCATGGACCTTAGGGTATTGTGAAGTGTGGGGACATTTCAGAGCATTGGGTCTTGCTAATGATATTACTTCATGGTGCTCTAGGTCTCGCAAAGGATATCCTAATTCACATGGGGAGTGCTTTGTGAAGGATAAATGATTCGTGAATACTCAAGTTCCTCATAGGTACTTCTTCCTTCACTGAGGGTGTATGAGTTTGTAAAAGTCTTCTCAAAATAGAGAGTACCCTCTTGAGGACATAATAGAGATTGTTTCCCAATTCCTAGGTGCTACACAGAGGAAGGTTTCACGAAGCCCATGATCATCGTTGATTGAGATAGTGATTCGAAAACCTTATAGTGTCTTATCCTTTTAATGAATTCATGAGGGGGTAATTATATTCAAGAGGTTTAGTGAAGATTAGAGGTGTTTCGTGAAGAACCTGAGTTCTTCTAAAATGGGTAAGACTCCATCGAACATGAAAAGGAATACTATCAAGTGTTCTCACGGTTACGAAGGATCATCGAACTCATAGAGGGAACCATCATGGATTCACACATTTGTGAAGGGAGATCCATGAATATAGATGCATACTACATGAATTTTACCATCTATAATTCATGCATTCATGAAGGGAGCTCCATGATAGGCTTCGTGAACTGTTTTGGCATCCATAATTTATACATCCATAACTTCTAATTTGTAATAGTTACTAGGCTCTATAACTAGTAAAATCAAAGCTTGTAAAATAAGATATTATATTAGATTGTGATTGTAAAAAAAAATTTCTATTCTTGGATATGTTCTTTTGGTTCAAATGGATCAGGTTATATATTCCCTCCAAATAATAATTGAAAAATCTATATGGGATGATATACCCAAATAATGGGTTTTATTTCTCGACAAAAGAAATGATGATAATATGGAAAAATCACACAGGTCACATAACCTTCAATGTGACACATGATTTCATGAAATTTAGAAGGTAATGAGAATGGTTAATGCATAGCTCATGACCTACATGAGATCACATGGAGCCACATTGACACGAATCCTTGTTCATGAGAAGATGTCCAAATAACAAATGATGATTGTGTGAAGAATTCCAAGGGAGATCCAACAGGCCCTAAGACTTGTCGACTGGATGTTGGTGGAAAATCATCCAAAATACATGTAAAATAATAATATAGATATATAATATATATAAACCTTATGTGGTTTTTTATTTTCATGTAACAAACACATATGGTTCCCAAATACACCACATATCCATGTATAGATGTCCACCTTATTGCGCAAAATCAGGATAGCATGTCACCTTCATAATGAGAAGGTTCTTAAACATGTCTTTTCAGTCATGTGCTACCACCCAAAAATAATAGAAAAGTAGAGGGTTTGTATATTACATTTCTTTTGCATCACTGTAGAACATAATATCGGTCATGTGATGCATCATAGGAAAAGATATTCACTGTATTTGAAAACACTCACACAACTTTATGAGATCCATATCCCTTTTCAAATAAATAAGCAAATAAAATGAATGGGAAGAATCATCTCAGTAAGAAGATATATGTTGATCCTCATGAAAAAGGGGTAACACACCCTGAGCGATCACAATTGATCCCATGGAATCCCCTGGAAATGTCATCATGATCCCATGAATGTCCTCTAGACAAGATGCTTTAGTCTTGTGAATAACACTAGTAAAGTCGTCTTCAATTATGTTAAATCATTTTCATATCCATTCAGATATTCTAAATTATCCTACACATGTCGTCCAGTACTTGTAAAGGTTCCATTAAATGTCCACACCATTTCATGAAATCCATTTGATAATTCTGGGCCCAATAAAAAAGAAAATTCATAATATTATCAATGTTCTTGATCATCATGTGTTGTTATGAATGACCCCCAGATGGATAATGTGAAGCGTGTTGGAACAGAACCCTCCACCAACTCCATCCCAAATCCTTGAAATATGTGTTGTTCATGGTGGTATATAACTTTGGGGATGATTCCTATAAATCCATTCCCATCATAAAAAAATTAGATCCATCGCACATGGGAGCACATGATCATACATCTAGGAGCGGCTAGTGATGGGATCATAATGGTTCTACTCCATGTAAAAATCATGGGAACTATGTAAAGGATCATGTATCATGCATACATTATTTTCTTGATCACACTATAGATCATGTTACGGACTTATAGTGTTGTTGAAAGATTATGACAAGGAGGTCCTACATGTCATTGGGATCATGTGAAACCTAAAATAATCTATAATTGGAAAAACATGTGGCGCATTTTCCATTAAGTCAATAATAAATGGCTGAAAATGATAGGATTCTCCTATAAAGATACAATCACTCATCCCCATTCACTTCACATGACCTACCCAAATCATGAGAAATTAACATGACATGTCTCCTAAATTATATTATTCTTCCCCAACATGCTATTTAGATCATGAGACGTCTCTTAGATATGTCAACAAAGTTTCATGACACCATTCAATAATGACACGCAACTCTAGAAATTTCCTTTGGGATTTTCAACCAAGAATTTTGATGGCCTATAGACATGTCTCACAAGTTATTTATTCACACCATGACATGATTTCTAGGTCTTGTGATGACAACAGGTTATGTCATATAGGTATCACAATGACACCAGAAAATGTTATCTAGGTATCACGATGAAACAAGGACATGTCAACCAGTTCTCACAATTCCATCAAGGAATTACATCCTTGATCAGGTGACATCCTCATAAAAAGTCATCTTGGACATGAACGCCCTATAAACATGTCATCATCGGTCTCACTATGTACTCTATATAAGTCAGAAATATCTTGTGACACCCACTATAAATTCCATCCTTGATCATGAGATAGTCTCCAAACCTGACATTCTTATATATGTGAAATAATTCCTGTAGGTCAATTGGATCAAGAAACTCTCCTTGGATGTGTCTGATATGAAACCAATACATTTATAGAAATCATCAGACATGTTAGGCAGACAATTTGCCCATTTCAGGTAGACATTCTAAGGAATGATGACTTTGTCCAGTTGATATATTAAAGGAAACATTAGTGTGTATGGCCCGATCATATTGAACTATGATAACTATAATTCCTTCTATAACTAGGATATGTAGGATAGATTATTGCGGCCTGAGATCAAATAAGAATGCACATTTGTGTAAGTCCTACCATGTCACTAACATTCCGACCATTCTGACCCTATCTCTCGCAAGGGTTGATCATTCTACCACACCCCAACATCAAACTGAGAAGTAAACTAAACTATTATTATTTTTATTCCTTCCAGAACAAGGATATGGAGTTAACCTTAATTAGTACCGGGATTTATATTAAAAATCACAATAGATTCCCCAACACATAACACCCACATCCATATGCAGTTATACTGATTACTTTTTATCCCTTGTTTCCCACACCGAGCAAGGCTCATTTCGGATTATTATTTTTCCATGGTCATATCATTCGCATCATGAATATCAACCATCCATGAAAGCCTCAATGTAAACCCAAATAAATGGCATGATATGACTTCTTATAAAAAAGCGAATCCACCTCAGGTCAAGTCCTAGGGGCATGATCAAAATATGATGACTCTGATTTCTACAACAACCAAGATACGAAGGATACCTCTTTAGGGCTCAAGCATAATACTTAGGGCCTATATGCCCTCATATATGTCTTTTACACATGGTGTAAAATGATATGGGGTCAATAAACTATGTGTGTTTTGATTCTATTTATAATCATTATATGTAGGGCGCCACATAAAGATTCAATCTCATACTTGATATATTAATTGCCTCCCTAGATGAGAATAAACTCTGGAATGCCTAGATATATGGAATGAAAATATAAGAAGGTGTCTTCCACTGGGAAATAGATAAATAATCTCAAATACATATAATAGGACTCATTAATAAACCTACATTTTAACATGGAGGGATCAACACATGATCATTTGGTTAGTGTAACTGGTCTTGTATCGGGATTAAGAAGAGATTCATGAAAATATATTAAAACTCTAAGAGAGTCCCAGAGTAGGAGAAATTCTCTTTATAATGTTTTGATGAGACCAACCTCACATTCTTTTGACCAATGTGATTTCATAAGTGTCATTCAGTCAGAAACCCTAATCAACCCCCTGCGTTTGGAAAGCAGTTCTATACTCAGTTATTGATGTGGAAACTGTTTAGATTTTCTATGGAAGAAAAATAAGAATGGTGAACCTGAATTTGGTGATTTTACAAACTTCAAACCCCCAAAATTTGAACCATCAAAACTTTTTCCCCAACTACATGCTTGGACTTCCTGGATGAAATAATGACTCATGAAAAATAATTGTTTCAAGAAAACCCCTTACCTTTACTCCAACTTAGTCAAAAGTTATCTATACAACATAAAAACATAACTATACTAATTATATATTTTTTAAAATTAATCTTATACATTACATTGTTATATAATTCCTTTATGATCATATATTATATAGTTATATTTTATTTTTTCTATCAGAAATTTGTAATTTTAATTGTTTCGCACATAATTTATGATGTCAATTTCGATAACCATTCTTTGATATCATGTTTTTCATTCTTGGGATATATAATATATTGGTATTTTTTATTCATAATGTCATGTACATTAAAAATAAAATTATATTATAGTCTTTCTAAATCATGGGAAGATTAAATTGGTGATGAATTAGTTTCATGTTATTTATCAATATTGATGGACTAGGGAATAACGATCATTAATTGTTTAACAATAAATATTCTTATTGATCATATTTGTTAATTATATATATCATATATCATCATTAATTATAATTTATAACCATACATGATGGTTATATTGAAAAATGTAATGTATAATTCTATGTGGGAGGTAGTCCTCATGTACGTTTGGATAATAATTTCATTTCCTACAACATCATATAAAGGATTAATATGGATTATTTTTTTCTTAATCTATAAAAAATTATAAATATCATAATTAAATATTAAATTCCTTATTTCTACAAACATTGTGATTTGGTGATGGAAAACAAAAAATGTTTTGTTCTGGAGTGGTAGTCAGCATGTACACATGACTAATGTTTTAACATCTCTTAAGAGGATGGGTAGAGGTTTTTAGTGTTTATTCCCCGAATATAAAAATCATTTATAATTGTATAAATAAAATTTTTATCATATAATATTTTTAAATGTAAAATTGAAATTGATAGATAAAAGTAATATACGTCAACAAAAGGATTGAACATTCGGTTAGAACGTTGCGTTTTACATGGAGAATTATTTGGAAAATAAGGGATTATGTTAGAATTTTGTGACCGGATGCTTGTGAGAGTGGAAGATGATCCTATGGGATGGAATGGGGGAAGATATTCATTTGGAATCCATAGATTTATAATTATATTTATTTGGTGATTTGATGACCATTTTATATTTGTTGAGAATGATGTTTTTTTTATATTTCAATTTAATACAGTGTGATTGAATGTTAAACATGTCATGTGGCTGAAAAAGTAGACATTATTGGAGTGGAGGGAAGTAAATATTTGGTAATACCACAACCAATCAATTATTAAAATGTTTTACATGTTTCAAATTCTTTTCCTATTGATTTATTACTTTTTTCATTTAAGGTTTTACCATAGTAACTGGTCTTAACATAAGATAACAAATTATTTATGCCTAAAAAGTGTATTTTAATAGATAATTTGGGCCTAAATATTATAAATTTTAAATTAGTTTTATTTGACACAATTTCTATAATTGTTTTGAATAAATTTTAGTATGATACCTTTATAATATATTAAAACATATTTTCAAATATATTTTACAGGATTTATTAAATATAAATCATAGTTCTGTATACAAAAATAAATTTTTAAAACATATAATATCAATTAGAAAATAAATATTTTTGTTAAGAAAAATTAATCATAAATTTTTATCAATTGTTATTATAATAATAATGGAATACAAGTCACGGTATCATTATATTACAAAATTCAAATAAAAATAATTTTTTTTTAAATATATAAACCTCGTGGAACAATATTTTGAGATTTCAAATTTAAAATATATATTCGTTTAAAAAAAGTCATATTTTAGTATTTCTATATATAGTTTTATATAAAAAAAATATATAATTATTAACTACTGTTATTGAAGAATCGCATTCTAAACATTATGTGTTCTTATTATTATTTCATATCAATTTCTTAGTTAAATGATGTTAATTTATTATTTCTAATCTAATAAAATATTAAAGGTTTCCAGTTTTCGATATTAGGATAAAATAGTAAATAGGCATTGAAACACTTTATTGAAAATATATTTTACTTTTATTCTAAATAAGAATTAAAAAAACATTAAAATTAGTTTTTGTATTCCAAAATTTAATTTTACTACCCCATTGATAAAAAAATAGTTATTAAAATTTTATATATACATCATATCATATATAGATAATTATATTAGTAATATTTATATCTAACACAAATTATATTTATATTTATAATATTGGAATATCATAATTTTATTTCCTTATGAGTTAACTTATTTTAAATTTACAACCTATCGATATAGGAATTAAGTATACCTATTATATTTATGCATAACTAACATATTTTCAATGACCATTGTTACAATTATTATTTGTATAATAACAATATTTTTAATTACTTGATTTCCTTTATATATATATGCTTCTTAAACTTATTCCTTTCACCGAACCCAATTTCATTATTTTCATTTTAGATATAAAAATAAGATTTATCCATTCCTGGTATTATTTCTCATGGTATTTGTTGTCATAATATTGGTAATTCTCAAAGGCGGGGATGTTCCATTAGAGAATATATTTATAAGGATACAAATATTTTCAATTTCTTTTACCCTTATAATTTTTTTAGTTAATTTAATCATCTCGGATGTGTACTAGACAATTGAATGTGATACATGTTTTCATGGATAATAATTTTATTGTTCCATTATAATTGAATAAAGTGACAATAGATTTTCTTATATGTTATATGGACCAATAAAGGTATTAATTTTTTTGAGTTTATAGATAAATTTTCTTTCTAATTATAGGAAAATGATTTAGTAACTCTTCAAACCTATGGATTTACAAAACTACCTCTAGAGGAAGATAATTAATTTATAGATTTATAATTTATGCACTATATCATCAATCCTTTATAAATTAGGGTGTAGTAATTGAACTAAATCAATATCAACCCTTATTCCATGAATTTATTAGATTTTACTAATGAAAATATATCATTCCTCTCCTCTTTTCTTCTTATCATAGAACTAAATATGGTAATGGTGTTATCTTCTTTTTTTCGCTTCTCTATGGAATAAAATATTTAAACCGTTCTACCCATTTTTATAAATTTTCTCTTGAATCCATGAAAACAATATTTATTTACCATTTTCTCATTAATGAATTAACATCAAGGGCTTGGATTTTACCAATTCATCAATCCATGTGTCATAACTATATTGATGTAAATACAATATCAATATCTTCCCAGCGATTTAAAAATGGTATATTTGTAAAATATTCCTCTTTACTAACATTAATATGCATAAAAACATCACATAGAATATTCCGACATTCACTTAACTCAATAATTCCATTTAAATGTTAAATATGGAGACATTTTATCTCGATGTCTAACCATGAATTCCACATGAATTAATACAAAAATAGACAATGTTTCACTAAACTTAAAGCACCACCACATTAAAATCTTCAAAACATTAAAATTATAGAATATAGTCTCCACTATTTCTACAAATAGTTTAATATATATTATCATTGACATCCTTTAATGAATTATAATGAATTTCTCCATGATTTTCATAAAACATACACCAAAATTATCTCAAACTCAAATCTTTATGAATAACCAATATGTTTTCAAATCCTCTATATAATTCTAGTAATACGCTTCATAATTATCTTGTTATATTTACATAAATTTAAATTACATAAATCCAATATGATATTATATAATTACAATATCATAGTGGTTTGGTCTCTATTGTGATGTTACATCCTTCAACTACCTCCAAATTCTGACCTAAAAAACATGTATTTTTGTGAAATGAACATCAAAATTACTAAATTATAATATGATATCTCAAACTACTATATGAAATTTTGAAAAACACCTTATCTAAAAAAACAAACTATATTCTCTATTAAAACACCAGGGAAGTCATATTATAGTGTGGTCCTTATATTGCACCAGGACCTCGTAAATTTTTCTTCTTAATGTTTAAACAGTCCTTCCAAAATCACTGTAATAACATAACACTCACTTTGATTATGGTTTCAGACTTCTTGGATCATGCACTACTGTTGTGTGGAGTAATCATTACAAATTAGTCTATTTGAACAGTTGTGAACCCATATTCTATAGGGATGGTTTTTAACAGAATTCTTCCATGAAACCCCTAAGTCAATTATTATATTTCATTTATTAGGTTATGACTATGTTCATAGTGTAATTAACTCTTTTACTAGTATAAATTAAAGATCTCAATAATTCTATGGGGTATACACAATATCCTGATCCAAATCACTATGGTGTTTCAGTGAGCCTTATGGTGTGACCAAATAACACTTATAATCAATATTTTCTATAAAACCACCTCAATGGAATGATAAATTCCATTGGGACATAATATTATGTATTTTACACTAAAATTATGTCATACATCCCAAAGAACCTCTAGCCACAGAAATAGACACAAACACACATACCCACACACATAAACTTATTCCAATATAATAAGACTATATAATTGATACAATGGCTTAGAAAAACATTCCTCTAAGATATATTTTTAATCAAACTTAATTCATTGATTTTTATATTATTGTTGACCATACAAAAAAATATTTCAATGTCATTATTTATTAATCAAAATATTCAACAAAGTGTTCTTCATTAAAATTTTAACAAAATATTATTGAAATTTCTTGATCATCAATGAAATAAAATAATTTTAAGTCTAGTTATTTTTAACTTCAAACTAGTATTTTTTTTATATATTGTAACCATATAAATCTCTATTAATTCATCATACTGTCTTAAGTGTTCCCTTACACACAAACCATATTAATATCAAATTCCATATTAAGTTCTTTTAAATTATTCCAACACATAATTCGATAATATGTGAACCTAGTGCTTGATCCTTCATATAAAAGAGATTCATTCCATTTGGATGTGGTTATTTTAACCCAACATATAAAATATTTGATTTTTTATCACATTTCTAACACATTCTCATCCATTAAAATCATTATTCTCCTTCACTATGAATTCTAATCTCAACTTACACATACTTTTTTCATTTGTCCTTAAGTTTCCTACTTCATGTAAAATTTTAATCCACTTCTACTACACTTTTCTTACCTCACCATGTCATCATACATCTATTATTCTCTCTAGTGGAAATTACCCCCAAGAAAATTTCATCTCCATTGAATACAGTAAATCTTCACTTATCATTGGGACATTGTCAATCCCAATAATGGTTCCCATTGCAAACTACCATCCACTACATCAGGAACTCTTTTATTTCATCAATCCTAATTTTTTCATCTTATCTAAATATTCTAACATATCCCCATTGTCACCCATTTTTTGTCTATCCCTTGAAAACTCTAAAAATTTCATCTAAACCATCAAATAGTGAATCAGATGCCTCACCCATGATTTTAAGTTACTATTTCATTGTCACCACAGTGTCTCTCCTACCATTGAAAATCCCTTGGTCTATCCAAATCAATTAAAAAATATATTTTTTACACCCATTACCTCATAGATCTGATTTATGGAAAATGATGTTCTTTTTTAAAATTATCAAATACCTAATGGGGACCCTAATGTCCTTTAAAAAAACACAAATACTGTTAGAATCAATAAATTTAGAATATATTACGTGATTCCAATGGGGGATCATTATATATTTTAAAATGGTTATAAAATATATATAGTTCCATATCATACATTTTCATAGACATCAACCTATAATGTACTCTTTTATTCCATGGATTTGTATTGTATAATTTTTTCTAAAAGTGTGATTTTAATTCCAATATCACTTATATTATATATATATATATATAACAATCTTATCTATATTTAAATTATTGATTCTGAATTTATGGATAGTTTAATTATATTTTTAAAAAAAATTAATCGCATGGATTACTTCTTTGGGTGACTATCGCTACCTCATTTAATGGATTTATGTTATACACTAATACCCCAAAACTAGATGAGTTTTCAATCCTGTTATCCATGAATATAGATAAATCAAATTTTAATTTTAATATAAATATGTATAGAATCATTGTCATTTGACACACTCATTTGGCATTCTAAAAAGCATAACTTGTTAGGTTAATGGTTCTCCCCAAAGTGCATCTCCTCAACACAATACACTTTAAATGGTGGCATCATCACCCTATATGAAATCTATAAATGCAATGGAAACCTTTTCTCCCATTTGATAGATTAAAAATACTATGAAACTCTAAAACCCTCTTTTATAGAATTTAACTCAATAGATAACATAATTTCGTAGTCCATTTGTTTTAAATAATAAATGAAATTATTTTATATCAATTTGAAAATTAAATAAAATAAAAATTTTATTTTGTTTATTCTAAATTATAAATGATCAACCAAGTAATTTCCCTTTTATATTTAAAAAACTAGGAATATTTATATCCTTTTATTTATAAATTAAATAATAGATTAACCATTTTACATTCCCTCTTGGAATTAAAAAAATTTTCAATCTCATTATCTCAATGATAATCAATAAAAAACCAAGAAATGATGTTTTTCTATCTGACATTGATTAATATGTCAATCGGATACTCATTTTATAGAATTTTATATTATGTGGAAACTCAATCAACTATTATTTGGTATAAAAAATAGCACAATTATATCCCCTTCCCAAATCGATTTACATTATAATTCACCCTTATTGACTTCCATTAAAACATTAATTCATGAAGAAATATGTATTCTTCTAATATTATTTGAAATAAATGTGAAACCTAATTTCTATCGTTTTATATTTTAATCAATGGGGTAATATTATTACTTTGTCTCCCGATATTAAACAATGGTCAGACCATATAACCAACCTATACATAACTAACCAATATTAAAACCTACCACCTTCCCATATACCTTATGTGACAATAAAATATTTCCTAATAATATAATTATGGGAGGATATTACTTATATTGAAATAATTATTCCTAAGAATAACTTAGTCTGTCCCGACCTATCCTAAAGGGGCCCTTTCCACAACTCCCCAAACCCACCTTCATTAGGATAGGGGCTAGAAACTAGCTCTGAGTAGAAATGTATCTTACATGGGAGGCCTTAGAAGATGTACATACACACACATATATATCTTCAGGTGTATACAACGATGAAATTTAAAAATAATTGAAAAACCATGCTTGCATACCTCTTATTCCCATAAATTGGGTATGATAGGAAGTAAAGGAAGGTAAATAAAGCCAAATACAATCCTATCACAACAATTGTAAAAAAAAATACAATAAAAAATAAAAACTGGTGTTACTGTAATGATATTGTATGAACACACCTTAGTTTATCATGTCTCACTAATCACAATTTGGTCCTATTCTCTAAATAACTCTATCGAAAGGTCGATCATCCATAAAAGACATGAAACGTATGGGAAAACCCATTTTGGGTTGAGTGTAACATTACCCAGTAGTACACCCTGAAACCAAAAGGGATACAGAAAAGGAAAACACGATCAACACTATATAGGTATATGTATACATCACAAATGACATGAATTTCTAGATATGCTTAATAAGGACATATAATTTAATGTTATTTCACTATCATAGTATACCAAATTTTGATTCCATATAAAATATTCCACTTATTATTCATCTCGGAGAACACGCTCTTGAGCCTAATTCACTTATAATGTCCATATTAGTGTTAATGCTCGTCAGGTCTCACCAATAGTATTACTCGCTCATGGTCTGAAGAGACATGATACACATATGAGGATCACACCGAAGGCCATGTGGTATACCAATAACTCAATATATATTAACACACTAAGAAGATCATAAGCACCCATGTATTGTTGGTTATTATGATACCAAGAACTAAACCTAGGGAATGAAGCTGAATTGAATTTCTCACTCTAGGCATCACTGAGGGATTCCAACAAATCTATCCAAGAAGCCCCACAGAAGGGATCGATATCCTATGTGTGATATAAGATTACATAATAATCGTCTAGGAATAGATATATAAGGCACACCCTAATAAATAATATCTAAGACGTAGATTAAAATGGATCTAATCCAAGCTATAGAAAATACACGGTGTGTAGAAGGGTTACATGTCATGTCCCTTAACCCCAGAATCTACTCATGTAAATGGATAGTGTCTCATGCTCATTTTCCTATAATTTTACATGGCTTTTCGGCTACCCATGTACTCTACTCATGTACTAGTACATGTATTAGCCCGTGTACTTGGCTATGTAGTGCCCATGTAGGGGAGTACATGGCATGGACTAACCGTTGCAACCAAACCATGTCTCTGTACCCTCCAAGGTACACACGAATCCCTTAGGAAGATACCACCCACCGTTTGATAGGGTTACACATTGTGTGATAATTAACATTCCATGAAACCCTAGCCACTAGTATAAGGGGCCCACACAACACGTGGCTTTGAGTAACACGTCATATATCATATATTTTTCTAGATTTATATATATGGTATCTACATTTTTTTCTATTAGTCTGACCTTAAATCTATAAATTGGATTGTTGTGAAATCATGATCCAATCCATGACGAGTCTTGTCATCAATGAACAACATGTTTTATCCATTTGATTGGTTTGTAAATAGGTCTTGTTCTTCATTATTCATTGTGTACTGATAAACACACAATCCGGTTTCATAAACCATCTGATTCATCGAAGCTTCCATCGCCACTCCATAGTTGTGTTGTGCTGATCCCAGATCTACAATAACCCATCATTATACTAAGAATCGTGTATGAAATGATTTATTCCATTGATGGATGCCTAACCACATGAAAATTTAGTAACGCCTATGATGAATGATTAATCAACTGAGAAAATTGCAGGAACAATTATGACGAATAGACCTCGGTCAATGCTCATTTGGACCTCGATTTGTTTCTACTAGAATGAAGGATGAATATATAATTAAATCAAGAAGAAATTCTCCCAAACCAAATCAATATGACCCAAATATCAAAATTACCAATATGAGAATCAATTTTTGTCGATTGATTTACCTACTAGAAATAAATAATGAATGGGGAAAGATTCCAAACCAGAAAAATGTCTTATCATGATTGGGACTAGTCGATAACGAAGAATAGATTTTTACCATAATCATTGGGAAGATACTTTGATTTAGCCTCGTACAATTCATGGGTACTCTATCTGGATTCCATCCTTCAACATAATCTTTTTCCATTTTATCCAATGAATCCATAATTATTTTCTGGTTTAGGCGGCTAATCCTAAACGATTTCCATAAGCATGTATTTATATAAGGAACTAGTTCATTTCATCAACAAAAAATAAATTAATTTTTTAATTTTTTTAGTCAACTTATGCACAAGATGACTTTTCAATAAAAACCTTGCACTGACTAAGGCGAAGTCATTATTAGGGTAAAACTCATGTTCTAAAACCAATGGTTCCCTTAAATTTCTAGTATGGGCCCCAATTTAATTTTTATTCCACTATTTCATTAAAAATGTACAAGAGTAATATTTATTATATTTAATATATTTGAAACATCTATTCTGAGTTCATAGGGCCTCACAATCGTAGTTAGTATCAGTTCGTGGTCTAAATAATAATTTAAAAAATATCTAAAAATTATAGATGGAAAATATGAGTGGTTATAGTCTCCGCACCTCGGTGCGTTACTTCCTAAAAATTCAAAGTAAGGACTACACAAAGAGATGTGGTTAGTGAACAAAAATCTGATACTCTCACTCCCATGTTCTCTTCTAGATATTTTCATATTGATACTAGATAGACACTAAAAGAGTTTCTCACCAATGATGGATCCTCTCTTATTTTCCCTTAAATTCTATAGGGTACTTTAAAATGGTAACATCCTCCTAAAAGTCCATATAACCCCAGTCGATAACGTGTGATGGGTCAGGAATGTACCACCTTATCTGCAACACATGGAAGGTGTCATGTACTTTCTCTAGAAATTTATGCGGTACATCACCTATAATGCACTGACCCCAGAATCCTAGATTCAGTGCATTATTATGTATCATTAGCATGATCACAAAAGATCATGTCTTGAATTACCGATTAGTTTACTAGCCTTGGAAGGAATAGATACATTCATAAGGTTTACATAACATCATGAAATGGAAAACTAAAACAACATAGTTTCCATATACAACACTGAGATCCCATATACTATCCATGCAGGTCAGTCATAATATACTTCTTCGCATCCTGGGAAAAATAAAACAAAGAAAGGGGTGAGCTCAGATGTTCAGTAAGGTTAACAATATAGCGAAAACTTTCATAAATAAGAATAAACATTTAAGGCAATGTATAAAACTAAACCAAAAGCTTTTTCAGTATAAACTTCATCTTAATATGGAAAATATAAATCAAAATAATTCCACTTTCTTACTCTCATGGATATTCTACAAGATGAATAATCAAATGCAATATCAATAGCGACTTTCATAAGGATGGAATGCATAATTCTAGACATCATAACCACATAGTAAAGGCCTTTTTCCAAGACTAAAAATAATACTTTGTCAAGTCCTTGTTCTAAGACACTATTTTGCCTCATGAGACATACTGATGCATCGAGGATCTATAGCAAGCTCCACCCATCACTCACTAAGTCTAATGAATTGAACATATGAAAAGGTTTAAACATAACATAAACATTCGTATTAAAACTGGCATATGAAATGTGAATAATTTATCCATAAACCATGAATGGAATGAAAATAGCACATCCACAGTAAAACATATCACAAATCCTTCAATACAATATGTATGTTTTTTTATCATAATAAATCAACTTCAAAATATCTTAAAAACCATCAATGGATGTTGACATAGATGAAATGAAAAAAAATATATAAGAAATATCTCTTTCAATTATGAAATCATTTAACAAAACATTTATTTTGAAAATACTCTTATAAAATATTAATGGATTCTTTGACGATGTTATAACAGCGAAAAATAGCCGCACCCACCTTATATGATAAAAATACATTTTTACATTAATTTTGTCAAAAAGGTCATAATGTACCTTGTATGGAATACGACAGAAAGATTCCTTTCAAACCATTTTATAAAAAGTCAAACAAGGGTATAAATGAATTTAAACCAAATGCTATTAAATATTAAAAATGATTTGGAATACATTTTTAGGAAACATGTATGTGGAGGATAAAGAGCTCCCGGTATATATTTATGTAAAAACAACAACAGATAATAAAAAGATTGTGAAATTAACCATTACCGTATACTTTTCCTTGGTCGAGGGTAGGTTAACCTCCAGTATAGTGGGGAAATAATTGTTATTAAAATATACAAGAATCATATACATTAATATTTTATCATATATGATCTTTTAACATTTCATTGTTAAAAATATCTTAGTATTATCATTGTTTCGGGTGTTAAGGGATTCATGTTCCTTTCTATTCTTTGTTATGTGAGTCATATTTGTTATGGACGGATTTTATATTAATCATATCTATATTGACATCTAGTCTTGAAACATTATTTTAAATCATCAACTGAAAATTAGTCATGAATGGATACGATGGGAAATGAATCTTATCGCGTTCGTGGAGACGGTAATCCTTATGTACGCATGAGCGACAATATCATTCATTTGATATTAAAATAAAATATAATTGGATAGTTTATCATATATACAGAATCATTATCATTTTATATTGATTCTTTTCATCAATTACGCATCATTATTATGCCCATCCATATAATAATGTATTAAATAACAATTACACCACGACGTGGAGACTGTAAGTCGTACGTACACACGTATGGTGACATGGAATTCAAAGGATGGATAGAAAAATGAATTTTGTTGTACCATATTTATAATAACATCACAGTATATTTAAGACACTGGATTTATTATTTTAGAATGGAAACAACAAAGAAATAGGAAGTTGAAGAAGAAAGGATCTTGAAATAGCTGATGAAATATTTACGTCTTCTTCGGGTTTTTCCAAGGGATTTGATCAAAAGGGATCCTTAGGTTGACTTTCTGACTAATGTAAGGCTTAACTAATCAATTGAGGATGGTTGAGAGGGTATTTTTGAAGGGTTTGGTCTATCCAAAAGGCTTTGAAGGTGTGAATTTGAGGGAAGGGGGAGTGCCCTTTTATAAGAGGGGTGAGGGGAACCTTTGGAAAAACTAGAAATATTATTTTATAATAAAATAATTTTCGTTTTATAATGGCTCAAAAATGAATTACTTAAATTATAAGGTGGTTAGGTTTCGAAAACCACTCAACCAAATGTTTTAGATAGGTTTGGGTCACTATATTAACATTACCTTTTAGATTTAACTCTTAGTTAAATAGTTTTAATTTACCAGGTCTCTTTGTATTGTTATATTATGTGGTTAATAAAATTACTATAAACTACCAAGAGAACCTCAAGTGGTTCATTAATGACATATATAATATTATTTATGACTTTTGGCCAAACAATAGATTTTTCTGAATAGAATATCAATTAATAACTTAATATTTGTTTTAGAAACTCTTTTATGTCAATTCTGACACTATTTGGAGTTTTGTATTTGTTAAATTTATAAAATCATTATTACTTAGAAAAGAATATATCTAACCAACCCTAACACGTCATATTAACCTATAAAATTATTGTAATTCATAAAAAGTCTCAAATTACATTTATTTGGATATTTATAAAATCAATTATATTAATATTTCATTAATTGGGTAATTACTACATCATTATTGTGTCATAAATAAATTAAATTATATAATTTATTAAAATTATAAATAAAATACCATTATATGGAAAATATTTTTATCTTTCTAATGAATATTTATAGTCGAATTTATCTTATGCATAACCCTATATTAAAAATGGTTTAGATATAAAACATTGAATTTAACACTTTTAACTCTTCTTTGAATTAAATAATAATAAATGTCCTAATCTAATCCAAGCTAACCAAATAGGTTCATATATTATTCCTAAGGTTGTTTTTGGTCAATTTATACTTATACAATAGAATTAGGACATGTGTTTGGGTAATAATAATTTCATTCTTACCCTTAATTACCTTATTTAATTTTAACCGTGGTAAATAAAAGTAAAAAGAAACTATTGACTAAAAATTATTTTCATCTTATTGAGAAACATTTTATTTACTGATATCAACCATGTCTCTTAGATTTTTGAAATTCAACTCAAAGAAGTGGTAAAATTATGTTTTATGTAATTTTTCAAATGCTCTTAGGAGGTGGGTAAAAGACGGTAAAAATTTCATTAAAAGTTTTATATATCTAAAATTATTATAAACTGACTCCAATGAATTTCATTGAACATATATGGGTATTATGTATCTATTTTGACCTAAAATAAATTTAAATAAAATAAAATTTTTGTAAATAAAAATTTGGTTTTAAACTATAACTCAGTGCTTTCCACTATTCATCAAAAATGGAATGTTTTCAGAAAAATACAAAAAATTAACCCGAAGCCAATTTTGATATTATGAATCGAAAAATGAAGTCCATTTTGAAATATAAAAATCATAAAATTTCAAAATGTCGGTATTAATATTCATAACGGCTATTTTTATTGGTTGTGGTGTGTTAAAAATCGAAGTTGCGTACAACACACTCTACTGTATTATTCTAAAAGAAGTGTACCGAAGAAGTTTGGGGGTGTAACATTCACCCCTGAAAATAATTTTGTTGTCAATATTTCAATAGTATTAAAGTGTAAAAATACTCAGGTGGTTCTTCATCATAAGTTCCTTAGGTTCCCACATGGCCTCTTCCATCTTATGGTTTCTCCATAGAACTTTTACCGGACGAGTCGTCTGGTTTCTCAGCACTTGTTCTCTTGTATCAAGAATCTTGATAGGCTCTTCGTAATAAGAAAGTTCGATTTCTAGTTCTAATTCCTCATAGGTGTGTAAATGCGTTGGGTCAGGAATGTATTTTCACAACAGTGATACGTGGAACACATCATGGACTTTAGAGATACTTGGAGGCATTGCCAAACAGTAAGCTACAACCCCAATTTGTTATAGAATTTTGAATGGTTCGATGTACCTGAGACTGAATTTACCCTTCTTACTGAAACGTATAAAACCATTCCATGAATATAACTTCAAGAAAACAATATCTCTTACCTGAAATTCCAAATCCTTCCTTCAATTATCAGCATAGCTCTTCTGTGTACGTTGAGCTGCCTTGATGTGGTTTTGGATTACCTTCTTTTCCATTGTTTCCTCCACAAGCTATGGGCCTATGAGTTTTCTTTCACCAACATCTTCCAAACAGGTTGGTGTATAACATCTCTTTCTTTATAACACTTCATATGTTGCCATCTGAATACTAGAATGGGAGCTATTGTTATAGGAAAAATCTAAAAGAGGTAAATATTGATCCTACATACCTTGAATGTCAAGTGAGAATGGTATCAACATTTCTTCTAAGGATTGAATAGTCTCATCTGATTGTCCAGCAGTTTGGGGGTGGTAGGCAGTGCTCACATGAAGTTTAGTATCCAAGGCATTCGGAAGACGTTTCCAGAATATTGATTTAAAATGGGGATCACGATCAGAAACAATCGATAGTGGTACTCCATAAAGTCTAACAACTTCATTAATATATAGTCTTTATAAACGTTCAAGTGTTAAATCATCTTTTATAGCAAGAAAATGTGCTGACTTGGTAAGATGATCAACAATGCCCCATATTTCATCATTCCTTCTAGGATTATTTGGTAGTCCCATGAAAAAGTCCATCGTAATATTATCCCATTTCCACTCCGGTTTGGGAAAAGGTTTCATGACTCCTCCATGTTGTTGCCTTCCATCTTTAACTTATGGAAAAACCATACATCTTGACTCATAATCCACAATATCCCTCTTCATGTTGTCCCACTAAAAATGTTCCTTCAAATCTCTATACATCTTAGTGCTACTAGGGTGTATATAGAAATTGGATCAATGAGCATCATCCAACAATTCCCTTTTTAGATCAGTTATATCAGGAACACAAAGTCTCTTCCCAAATTTCAAAACTACATCTTTATACACAAAGTCACACGATCTCCCATCATTCACAGCTTTCATCTTCTTTTGAAACTCTTCACCATCGGTCTGAGAACTATTTATCCTTTCTAGTAAAGATGGTTTGGAAACCATTTGAAAATGAATTGATGTTTTACCTTCCATGGTGATTCCGATATCCATCTTTACTAGATCTATGTATATAGGATCATTTTAAACTCTCATCTTGTTCCAAAATCCATTATCCTTTCTTCTCAATGCATCTACCACCTTATTTTCCTTCACCGGGTAGTAGTTTATAGTCAAATCATAATCCTTGAGTAGTTCAAGCCATCTCCTTTTCCTCATGTTGAGTTCTTTCTGTGAGAAAATATACTTCAAACTCTTGTGATCGGTATATATCTCACATTTTTCACCATATAGATAGTGTCTCCAAATCATCAAAGTAAATATTACAGCATCTAACTCAAGATCATGAGTCGGATAGTTTTTCTCAGGAATTTTTAGCTGTCGTGATGCATAGGAAATAACTCTATCATTCTACATAAGGACAAAACCAAGTACTTTCTTTGAAGCATCACTATAAATAACTAACCCATAATTCCCTGATGGTAATGTCAATATAGGGGAATTAACTAATCTTCTCTTCAAATCATCAAAACATTCTTCACACTCTTTTGTACACACAAATTTAAACCATTTTTGTGTGAACTTTGTTAATGGGTTAGCAAACCAGGCAAAATTCTGGATGAAATGTCAATAATAACTTGCTAAACCAATAAAACTGTGTACCACTGTTATACTCATTGGTTCTGGCCATTCTTGGATTTCCTTGGTTATAGAAGGAACACCATAGATTCTATCCTTAGAGCAAATATGGCCAATAAAAGAAATCTCATGATGCCAGAATTCACACATTCTAACCTTACCATATAAATCATGTCTTCTTAGAGTCTTCAAGATAACACGCAAGTGATTTTCATGATCTTCATAGATTTTGGAGTATTCCAAGATATCATCAATAAATACCACGACAAATTCATCAAGATATTCCTTGAAAACTCCATTCATTAGATCCATGAAGAGAGAGGGTGCATTAGTCAATCCAAAAGGCATTACTGTAAACTCTTAATGCTCGTACCTAGTTTGAAATGTTGTTTTCAGAATATATTCCTTCTTCACACACAACTGATGATATCCCGATCGAAAGAAAGTATTTGAAAAGTATTGAGCTCCATGAAGCTGGTCAAATAAATCATCAATGTGAGGTAGGGGATACGTGTAATTTATTGTTATATAATTGATCTTATTATAGTCAATGCACAACCTCATAGATTCATCATTATTCTTAACAAAAAGTATAGGGGCTCCCCATAGAGAAACACTAGGGATATTAAATCCCTTATTACTCAATTCCTCTAGTTTTTTCTTTAGTTCCTCTAATTCAATAGTGGCTATTCTATAAGGGGTCTTCGATATGGGCCTTGAACCAGGAATTAAATCAATAGAAATCTCAATTTCTCATTCTAGAGGATTTATATGTAAATACTCTGGAAACACTTCAAAATATTCTTTCACAGTAGGTACATCTTCTATTTGAACATTCCTTTACTCACCCACATTTATTTCATTCTCTTCCTCCCCAATAATTGAATTTAGTTGAGCTACTGGGGTTAGATTTGGATAAGAATTAGGTGGGGATGTTACTTCTCTAAAGATAAGGTACTCCATAACATCATCAAAAATAGTAACCTCCTTATTCATACAATAAATGTCCGCATCATGGTTCGAAACCCATCCATACTGAGGATTATATCAAATTCAATCATGGGTATGACGATGAGATCAGCAGATAAAGAAAATTTATATACCCTAATGGGGAATAATTCACAAGACTTTATTACAATGATACTCTCCTTATGAGTTTTTACAGAAAAATCCCTTGTTAAATAAAATTGGAAATATCTAATTTTCGTAGAAAACCGGAAAATATGAAACAATGCGATGATCCTGAATCAAATAAAGCATTTTCTAAACATGAGGAAACCATTTAATTACCTACCACCACATCTTTTAGTACTTCAACCTCAACAGTAGTGATAGAATAAACATGGCCTTGATCCCTTGGCCTTTTATGAGGTAAGTTCCCTTAACACTTAGGAAATTCATTAACATAATTTCCCCTTTCTCTACAATTTTAGAATTCAACATCGACATCCTCTCTCTTCCCCTTGCAATCATGAGCTTGGTGGCCTTTTTCACCACACTTGAAACATACTCTCAATCCCTTAAAGCATGTACCAGGGTGTTTCTTCCCACTTTTAATGTAGGATAGATATTAAAATTTTCCATTATTCTCCTTATTTCCATTTCCAGATTGTTCAGAAGATCTCTTCTTCCCTTGCTTTACATTAAAGTCGTAAGACTTAGAGAATTCTTTTTCTGTCTTGATAGCACATGACACAATATCTTCGTACGACGAGAAGGATTGTGTGACTAATGATCGATGGAGAAATGGTTTTAACCCATCAAAGAAATGATCAATCTTACTTCTTGGATTACATATATAATCTGCAGCATGCCTCGCTAACCTTGTAAAGTTAGCTTCACACATTGAGACATTCTCATCCTCTTTTTGCCTCAGACTCAGAAATTGTCCTTCCATATCTGCTCGATGCTCATGAGGAAAGTATTTTTCTTAGAAAATTTCTTTAAACACCCTCCATTCCATATTTGATACATCATCAGCTTCTTTTGTGTTTTGAATCAATGGCCACCATTGATCAGCATCTCTAGTGAGGTGGTAAACTACCATGATAACCTTTTCCCTTTCGCTACTCCCCAAGGCGTGGAATCTTTTCTCCAAGGAATTTATCCATTTATCGGATACTAGTGGATTTTTACCCCCATTTAATGTTGGTGGTTGTTTAATAATTAAGATATCTAACATTGATCCTCCACGCAGCGGATCAGGGAGTCCATACGGGTAATGTTATTATTCATAACCTGAGTGATTTGTCCCAGTATGGTGATTAGCAGATCAGCACCAGTTGCATCACCAGCTCGACTATAATTATCTTGAGTAGGAGAGAAATCCCTACATGGATTGCAAGCATTGATACAGTTTACATTCCTTCCATTATGTGCCATTTCTAAATAATGGCATAAACTAGATTAGTTTACGAATCACAATACTTAAATCCAAACTTGTAAAACACTTAACAGAAATTAAATAGTTTATGGATATAATCCATAGTCCTAAAAATGTTTTCTTTTCAGAAGTATACACTCATAATCCATTCATAATGGTTTGTAAAGAAAATGAGAATTTTCCTTTGCATATCCCCCGGGAGTGTCATAACCAAGAGTGTCGTAAGGCACGTTGTCGTGAACCAGTTCTCGTTTGAGTATATCTCAAAGCGGTGTTTTCAGGTTTTACCCCTAGGTACATCGGTGGAAGAGATGCCTCTACCTTCTCGTATCTAGAAATGGATGTATTTCTTGGAATACTCACAAAACCTCTACAATACCAAAATTCGAGGAAGTGCTTCTATACTAATCCTCAATGTCTATCCTAGGGTAATGTGCTCTAATCAGAGTTTTTATAAATCTAGATTCCAAGGTTTGTACTAAACTTCCTCTGATAGCAAATGTAACGCCCTGACCCCAGAATCCCAAAGTCGGGGAATTATTATGTATCATTGGCATGATCAAAAAAGATCAAGTCTCGAAGGACCGATTTGTTTAGTAGCATTGGATGTACTAGATACATCCATAAGGTTTACATTAAATCATAAAATGTAATACTACAACAACATTGTTTCCATATAAAACACTGATATCCCATTGACTATCCCTGAAGGTCAGTCATAATATACTTCTTTTCATCCTGGGAAAAATAATACATAGACTGGGGTAAGCTCAGATGCTCAGTAAGGATAACAATATAGCTAAAACATTCATAAATAAGCATAAACATTTAAGGAAATGTATAAAACTAAAAAAAGCCTTTTAAGAATAAACATCATCTTAATATGGAAAATGTAAATCAAAATAACTCCATTTACTTACTCGCATGGATATTCTACGAGATGAATAATCACATGCAATATCTATAGCCACTTTCTTAAGGATGAAATGCATAATGCCAAACTTCATAACCACATAGTCAAGGCCCTATGCCAAGACTACAAATAGTATTTTTCTAGGCCTTTTTATAAGACACTAGTTTGTCTCATGAGACATGAGGATGCATCGAGTAGCTATAGCGGGCTCCACCTGTCACTTACTAATTCCAATGCATTCCTAATATGAAAAGGTTTAAACATAACATAAACATTCTTATTAAAACTAGCATACGAAATGTAAATACATTATCTATAAACCATTAATGGTATGAAAATAACACATCAACAGTCAAACATATCAAAAATCCTTCAATACAATATGGAATTTTGGTATCATAACAAATCAACTAAAAATAGGATTAAAATCCATTAAAGGACGCTGACATAGTTGAAATCAAGACATTTTTTAGAGAATTATCCCTTTCAATTTTAAAATTATATAAAACACATTTATTTTGAAAATATTCTTATAATCTTTTAAGGTAAGCTTCGATGATGTTATAACGACGGAAAATTGCCGCACCCGCCGTATAATTTAAAAAAACATTCTTACCCAATTTTTTTTTGAAAAGGTCATAATGTACCTTGTTCGGAAAAAAACAGAAAGATTCCTTTAAAAACATTTTATAAAAAGTAAAACAAGGTTATAAATGACTTTAAACCATAGTCTAGTAAATATTAAAAAAAATTTGGAATATATTTTTAAGAAACATGTATGTGGATGATAAAGAGGTCCTAGTAGATACTTACGTAAAAACAACCTTGGATAATAAAGAGATTCTGAAATTAACCCTAACCATGTACTTTTCCTTGGTCAAGGGTAGGTTAACCTCCTGTATAATGGTGAAATAATTGATATTAAATTATACAATATTTTTATACATAAATATGGTATCATATATGATCTTTTAACAATGCATTGTTAATAATATCATAGTATTATCGTTGTTTCAGGTGTTAACGGATTTGTTTCCTTTTATATTATTTGTTATGTGAGTAATATTTATTATGGATGGGATGTATATTATTCATATTCAACATGATATCATGTCTTTAAAAATTATTTTTAATCATCAAATGAAAATTAGTCTTGAATGGATATGATGGGGAATGAATCTCATCATGTTTGTGGAGATGGTAATTTGTATGTACGCACGAGCGACAATATCATTATTTTGATATTAATATAATATATAATTGGATGGTATATAATATATACAGAATCATTATCATGCTATATTTATTATTTTCATCAATTACACATCATTATTACACCCATCTAAATAATAATATATTGAATAACAATTACACCACGATGTGGAGACGGTAAGTCGTACGTACACACGTATGGTGACATGTCATTAAATGGATGGATATAATAAGGAATTTGGTTGTAACATATTTATAATAACATTACATAATATAAAAAATACTTGATTTATTATTTTAGAATGGAAACAACAATGAAAGAGGAAGTGGAAGAAGAAAGGAAATTGAAAGAGGTGATGAAATATTTACCTCTTCTTCGGGGTTTTCCTTTTGATTTTATCAAAAGGGATCCTTATGTTAGATTTTTGACTAAAGGAAGGCCTCTAGGATGAAGGGAGGATAGTTTAGAGGGTATGTGGGTAGGGATTATTTGAGCCAAAAGGCTTTGAAGGTGTCAATTTGAGGGAAGGGGGAGTTCCCTTTTATAAGAGGGGTGAGGGGCACCTTAGGAAAATCTTGAAATATTATTTTATAATAAAATAATTTTCAGTTTTTAATGGATAAAAATTGAATTATTTAAAGTATAAGGTGGGGATGGGTATAAAACCACTCATCCAATAGGTTTTAGTCAAGTTTGGGTCACTATATTAACTTTATCATTTAGATTTAACTCTTAGTTAAAAAGTTTGACATTTACCATGTCTCTTTGTATTTTTATATTATATGGTTAATTAACATACAATAAACATACAAGAGAAACTAAAGTGGTTCATTAATGAAATATATAATATTATTAAAGAACTTTGGCCGAACCTTACACTATTTGGTTTTTTTGCTAAATTTATAACAGCATTATTACTTCGAAAAAAATTCATCTAACAAAACCTAACAAGTAAAAGTAACCTATAAAATTAGTGTTATTCATAAAAAGTCTCAAATTACATTTATTTGGATTTTTATAATATCAATTATTTTAATATTTAATTAATTAGTTAATTACTGCATCATCATTAAGTCATAAATAAATTAAATTATATGCTGTCTAAAAATTATAAATAAAATACCATTATGTAGGTAATATTTTTATATTTCTAATGAATATTTATAATAGAATTTATATTTGTGATACTCTATATTAAAAATGGTTTAGTTATTAAACTTTGATTTTAACACTTTTAACCCTTCGTTGAATTAAATAATAATAACTGTCCTAATCTAATCCAAGTGGACCAAAGAGGATCATATTTTATTCCTAAGGTTGTTTTTTTGTAGAATTATACTTATAAAATAGAATTAATACAGTTTTAGGGTAATAATAATATCATTTTTACCCTTAATTACCGTATTTACTTTTCACCGTGGTAAATAAAAATAAAAAGTTACTATTCACCAAAAATTATTTTCATCTTATTGAACCACGTTTTACTTACTGATATCAACTGTGTCTCTCGGATTTTTGAAATTCAACTCATAGAAGTGTTAAAATTATGTTTTATGTAAATTTGCAAATGCTACTAAGAGGTGGGTAAAAGATGGTAAAAATTTCATTAAAATTTTTATATATCTAAAATTATTATAAACTGACTATAATGAATTTCATTGAACTTATATAGGTATTATGTATCTATTTTTACCTAAACTAAATTTAAATAAAATAAATAAATATTTAAATAAATATTTGGTTTTAAACTATAACTCAGTTTTTTTCACTATTCATCAAAAAATGAAAGTTTTCAGAAAAAATCAAAAATTCACCCTAAGCTAATTTCAATATTCCGAATCCAAAAATGAAGTCCATTTTGAATGATAAAATTTATAAAATTTCAAAAAGTGGGTATTACTATTCATAACGGCTAATTTGATTGGTTTTGTTGTGTTAGAACTCGAGGTTGTGTACAACACACGCTGCTGTATTATTGAAAGAGAAGCATACCATGGAAGCTTGGGGTGTTACACCACCATCCAAACTCTATATACTATCTGGAATGGTCTAATAAATGTTATAGATATCTTGCCTTCAAAAAATAACTACAATCCCCATAATGGTGAAACACATAGGAACACATAGTCTCCTTTTAAATACAAATTCCTCCATCATATATTAACATAAGACTTATTATGGATTTACATTGTCATTATACACTCCGGGATTATCTACACCTTCTTTATAGTATTTTTCACCAAATCTAGTCCCATGAGTGATGAATATTTTAGGTTATTCATGAAAAGTGGTGGCCTGTAAGGTTTCTCAAACAAATCCTTGAACGATTACATACTGATGGTAGAATACATCAATTTTAGTACACAAACACCACATATTTTAGGTATTCCCACCAACTATTTAGAAATTATAGATTTCAATATCACATTATTTCCTCTAAAATTTAAATTTCCTACTCAGTATATCCATCATTTTTGGGGTGGAACACTATGATCAAATGTAATTGAGTCCCAAATTCAATATGAAATCCCTTCCAAAAACACGATGTGAAATAATAATCTTGATCATAAATGGTAATCAATGGAACTCCATGATTAAAACTATATCCAGGACGTAGAAACATTCCAAGACCTGAACAAAACACAAATATTGAATTGATAAGAAGTGGGTTTACATGGTGAGTTAGTCTGCGATTACCCAAATGTCATTGTATCGCATGTATGCCTGTGATAAGACCATAAAATGTATATGAATATCCCATACCACTTACATTATGAAACCTCGAGGGGTAGAGCTAAACCCTTTGGAACATTGGGATCATCCCTCACTTACTGACAAGTATGTAATTAAGAGAAAGACATTACAACACCCTTAATCATACCTATCCACGAAAACTGGCATACGAAGTCTTGGTATAGATTTTTTCACACCTTGGTATACAGAAAAGGGAAATGTATGAAACTCTCTTAGAACATCTTCCTATAACATCAGTTGTACCATTGTTCACCCTCTTATAATAATGACATTCTCCCACCTTTATAAAATCCATCATGAGCCTGTACAGTGGATATCTAATCACATAGGGCCTCACAATTGGTATCCCCAAGTTATACCTCTCTAACTCGCTTCAAGAGGATAGGGGTGTCAAGATTAAACTAAACATAACTTGATCCATCTACATCCATGAAGGATAATTTCAATGTGGCCAACTGATCTGAAACCTTGTTAGGAAACTGTGACCAAGATCTTATACTAAGAGCATCTACTTCAACATTCCCCTTACAAGGAGTATAGAAAATCTAGATGATATAATAATAGAGTAACTCTAGTCATCTCCTCTATCTCAAGAAAATATCCCTTTAAGAGAAGATACAAATGATGTTATTGTTGTTAGAATAGATGATAAATCACTCGTATATTTGGTAGTGTCACAACATTATTACGTTGAAGACTAGTTCTTAGAACTCATGATCATGGTTTGTGTATTTATTCTCATGTGGTGTCAACTAACTTAAACCGTAGGCAATAACCACCTACCTATTCATCATAACATTACCAATAATGGTTCTAGATGCATCATATAAAAATATTTACTTGACACCATACTTCATAAATGTCATGATGGGAGTGATCATCAATCTATGTCTCAACTCCTAAAAAGACTATTGGAACTTCTATATCCACACGAATCGATTCCCCTTTCAGTTCAAATATATCATTGGTGTTGATATCCTAGATAAATAATTTATGAATCTATGGTAATATCCTACCATCCTGAGAAATATTTTTACCCCATTCATGCTATTGGCCCCCTCTAAATCAAACACTACCTCAACTATGGTCAGGTCCAGTACCACTCCATCCACTAAGATAAATTGTCCTATAATTTGGAATACAGGAATCCACAACTAGAACATTGATTGATTTCCATACATCTAATGATCCTAAAGTTCATCCAGAACCATCCTCAAGTGCCTCACATTCTCCTCCTCGAATGCCGAGTGCACAATGATTTCATCGATTAATACTACCATTAACTGGTCTAATAAAGGATCAAAGATATGGTTTATGAGTACCATGAACACTGATGGGTACTTCATTATTGAAAAGGTAATCATTAGGTACTCCTAGGGTCTGTAGCAATATATTAATGTCATCTTTAGTATATCATTATCCCATACTCACAGCTAGTGATAGCCTGACATAAGGTCAAACCTGGAGAACCATCGTTCCCCTCACACCTAATCAAATAGGCCATCAATCCTCATTGGTGGATACATATTCTTCATGATATTCTGAATAATTTTTTGGTATTCCACACATAACGTGAAGATCCCATCAATCTTCTTGGAGAGAAAAACTGGGGCTTCCCAAGATTAAACAGTAGGTCTATCAAAGCCCTTCCTCTAACATTTCTTCAACTACACCCTCAACTCATGAAGCTATGAAGTTGACATTAGATATTATGGTTTTGATATTTGTGTCATCTCAAGTTGTAAATCAAACTATAAGTATATCTCTTTTTGGGGAGATAAACCTAGAATATTCTCATGGATGATATCCTTGTACTCTCTCA
The DNA here is from genome assembly GCA_963277665.1 of Viscum album. Taxonomy (NCBI): domain Eukaryota; kingdom Viridiplantae; phylum Streptophyta; class Magnoliopsida; order Santalales; family Viscaceae; genus Viscum; species Viscum album. The sequence goes on along the minus strand of OY728163.1, from coordinate 383,751,802 downwards.
CCACTAAAAGGAACTAAAAAATCATAACATCCAATGCACTAAGGGTCATTATAGAAAACTGATGAGTAATCTATCATACCCTTCTATGTGTGTTTCCATCCTGTTCTACCTAGGTTTCCATTTCATAAAACGGAAAAAGTAGTTCCGTTAATGGGGACACATCACATCCCTTACCTAAAACATTCAATCATGTCATGAAATGAAGATATCCAATCCATACATAATATGAATTCCTAAGGTATCACATTTTCTACAAAGATATCCCAATAGAAACACTTGCCTCAAAATTTAGTTAGCATTGTTGGCACAAGTGTGTAATAACTGAGTCAGCTTTGGTAGGAGTCTCCTATTATAATGGTCATGCCGAGGGCTCAACCGAAATCTATATGTCTCTAACAAGTTATGGGGAATGAAATGAATAACTATAACCTATTTCTATTTTTACTGTAGATATGGATGCAAATACACATATCTTACCTCAATGCATTCATGGAGCCTCTGGGTCATATGCTCTCATCACCTGTAGATGTCCCCTATCATGTCCTACAGTTCCCTAATCGAAGAACGAACCATCTAGGGGTGGAGGTGGTGAAAATTCAAAGCATCTACCACCTGGTACCGCTCTACTATCTCCTCTTCCATGGCTACTGCAATATGGACCTACCTGTTCCTTCTTGTGTCTCTACCCAAGCATCTCATCCATGGACTTTTTTTAATTTTATGGTCGGTTTAACAATCTATAGAGATGTCCACTTCCATCACATGTGTAACACCTCCACTATCTAGGTTTACATAAAAAAACCTTGTGATCCCATAATCAATGACCCTATATCCCAATACATCCTCTTGAAACATCTCATGCATTTAGGTCTAGGAGACTAACGTTGGCTCTCTGATGATGAGGCATCAACTACATCTTTCCCACTACTGGAAACCACTATATGTATCTTCTCATACCAAAAACTATTAACCACCAAAGCATGTTCTTAAACCCCATCACAAGTAGGAATTCATAGAGGGATGAAACATACTTGGATGTCTTTACGCACACCTTTTTCGATGATCTGAGACCTAAATAACTAGTCATGAACCATATCCATAGAGTGCCTAGATAGGTTGTTAAACCTCGATGAATACTTAGCTATAGTTTCCAGGGCCTATATGAGATGTGGAATCTCTTGGATACATAAATCTATCAGCAGAGCTGGAGATAAATACTCTCTGAAAAGAATCTCAAACCCTAACCATGGTAGATTTTCCTTGTCATAATAATTGGTTTCCAACCCCCACCATCGCCTTGCGGAGACATAAATAAGTCTCACCGCCAGGACCCCCTTCTGATCTACTTGTTCCCTGACCAGACAGAAAACTCAAGCCCCCAACTTTAAAAAATCCTTAACCACCTATGGGTTGGGATAACCATAGATCTGAAGGGGTTGCTCTTACTGAAACATAGAAAGTGTACTCAGCATGGGAAAAAAATCATTTAGTATTGCGGGTACCATCTTTTACTCAACGGATTGAATATATTGGGAACCACCTATAGGTAGCATCTCTGGAGCTAATCACTATATCAACACCTCATCAATTAGGGTATCATCCTCATTATCTTGTTTTTTAATCATAGCTATAATACTTCACAAAGTAATCTTGAAATAAACAAAATGTACCACAATTAATCAGTATATCTTGAGAGATATCTCAAGAAAGATATTGAAATCACAAACCATTCCTATTTGTTGTATGTACCATTGTTTTCCATGAAACTGTAGTTCTCAAGTACCGAGTTGAAAAGTATTTCATCAAAGTCTTTGTGTATGGATACGTTTCCTGCCTCAAAAACACTAGAGTCCCTTTCCCGAAATCTAAACATGAAAAACTTTACATTGTTTCCCCCAAACCAAACACACAGTCTCCAATACTATGGTATAACTGGATGCTATAATACAAATCTATCATAACTCATCCAAAAGGGGATTATTTCATGACTCCCCATGCCCACCTCCAATAAAATAGTGTCTAGTGATTAGAATTTGTAGGCATATTGAAAACAGGGTTGGATTTAGACTATGTACAGGTACACATGCACACATCATCAAGCCTATGAAAATCGTAAATTTAAAAACAGTCGAATAACCACACATGCATACCTATAAATCCCAGAACCATAGTACAATAGTAAGTAAAGTAGTGGAAAAAAGGGGCAAATACATGCCCACCATCAAGGTTGAGTATAACAATACCCAGTAGGAAACCCAAAACCAAAAGGCATACAAAAAATTAAATAAAGTCAACTCTACACATGTATATGTCTATAGAACATGTAACAAGAATATCCGGATATACTAAAACATAAATATACTCTAAAGGTAAGTCATAGTCATAGTATACCAACCTAGTATTCTAGCTCAAAAATTCTACATAGCACTCATCTAGGAGAACACACTCTTGATTTTGATAGCACTGATGACGTTCGTCTGAGAGGTAATTCTCATTGGGCCTCTCTATTAGAAGTACACATTGATGGTATGAAGAGATATGATACACATATGAGGATCACCCCTAATTCTATGGGGTATAAAAAAAACTAAATATGGATTAACACACTAATTAAAGTATCAATTCCCACATAGTGTTTGTCACAGTAATACTAATAACTTTACCTATAGAAGGGATATGAATAGTGGATCTCACTATGGGCCTCACAGTGAGATTCCAACAACTCAATCAATGGAGTCCTATGAAGGGATCAATATCCTATGTGTTGGATGTGATTCCATACTAACCCTGATGTAATGGGTATGTAGAACACACCCTAATGAGTATTTTCCATGATAAAGATGATAATGGATCTAAGTGACGATTCTTAGAGTACACAACATGTATATGGGTTTGACATAGTGTCCCTTAACTCGGGGTTCTACCCATGTAAATGGACTATCTATCATGCCCATGTCCATGTAATAGTACACATTCTTTCAGCTACCTTTGTACTTTTCTCACGTGCTAGTACACATCTTAACCCATGTGTTGGTCTTGGCTATGGCCATGTAGGGGAGTACACGGTGTGCTCCAACCCGTGTATCCAAACCCATGTCTTTGTATACTATGAGTTACATGCTGAGCCATAGATGAGATACCACATGTATTATGACATGGTAACATGTCGTGTGATACATAACATTCTCTAAAACCATACCCCCCACTTAGAGGGGCCCGCACAGTGTGTGGCTCCGAATAACAAGTTGTGGATCAAGAAATTTTTCAGATTCCTAGATCTGGTTTCTCCATTGTTGTGAATTTGTATGCCTTCAATCCAGAAACTAGATTGCCAGAAAATAATGATCGAAGACACAGTGATTCATGAAATTAAATAACAATAAGATCTGACCCATCACTTTTTTTAAAAATTGGCATCATTTTTTATTCTTCATTTCATATTTATGAACACAAAATCGGGTATCAAAAACCATCTGATTTGTTGCTTCTCCCGTTTTCACACCATCGTTGTGTTGTGATAATACCATATCCACAATATCAAGTAATTTTACTAAGAAAACTTTTTGGAAAATTTCATTTCATTGGTGGATGTTGAACCATAGACCAAATGAAGAATGTTTACGATGAATGATGTATCGGGGGGTGGGAAGACTAATAACATTAAATAGGAACAGACCTCTGTCGATGTTCATGCTAACCTCAATTAATTATTATTAGAATGATAAATTATGATATAATTAAATGACAAAGAAATTCTCCCAAAATCCAATTAATATACCCCATCCCGCAAACTTACAGATCCACGAATCAATTCATTAGTCGGCTGATTCATGTTCATCAAAGAAATCGAGAATGGGGAAATCCAAATCAAAAAAGCATCCTAACTCAATAAGGATTAATCATTGATGAAGAATGGATTTTCATATTGATCGTTGGTGAGATACTTCACTTCTATCTTGAACTGGTCATCGATCCACTATTTAGTCACCATCGGTCAACAAAATATCGTTTCATGCTCTCCAATGGCTCTCTATTGATTTGTAGGGTTATGCAACTATCCCTGAAATTTTTTCATGAGCATGTATTCAGAGTAGGAACTAGTATTTTTGAGTCAATGAATAAATAAACAAATATATTTTATTCATTTTACTCATACAATGACTTTTCTAAAAAAAATCCACAGGCTGACTAAGGTTAATCACTCCTAGTGTAAATACCATGTTTTTAATTCAATGATTCCCTTATATTTCTAACATGGGGCCACATTTATAAGTTATTCGACTTATTTAGGAAAATTATGCACATGTTATATTAAACATATTTAATTTATTTCAAAAATTTATTTGGGGAATACCAGACTTCATAATTGCACACCATCTCAGTGCCTGGTTTCGAAAATAATCCACACATATCCAAATATAATACATGGAAACTCTTAGTCATGAAATAGTCCTTTGATATGTGATAGCGTAACTATTGATATGGTAAACTATTTTATTAACCAATGTATATAATGATTAATTTGAGAATAATCTAATAAATACATCAATGATTAATAAGATACCCCAAAAAATTAAAAAATGGCTAGTTTAGGATGATTTAACCCCTAAACCTCTTAATACCAATATGATCAATCCACAATAGTTTAAAAAATTAAAAATTGTTAACAATAAATATAAATATTAAATTCAATATATTGAAAATCATTTCCTGATTGATAATAATTATTACATTGATTATGGTGATATTTAATAATACCTTGAAAAATATATTTAAATAAATTCCTTATGAGATAAATTATATTGGTGACTCTGATATAGGACTTTGGAACACTACTATAAATATGGGAGGCACTAAATCCTATAACTACCTTATGGAAATACTATAAATTAATATTGATAACGAAAACATTCCCAAATATTTCCCTCACAACTCTCATTAATATTTTATAGTATCGTATTCAAAATTATAGGGTACATGAATGTTTTAGAGTAGGTATTGACTCGATGAACTCGATATCATAGATGAAACTAGAGTCCCTAATACCATAACATCTATCATTATAGAACATAGAGAAAGGATCATATTTGACTCCTATATCTATTATAATAATCATTTAGTGCCTGACAATTAGTTAAGAGTAGTTAATATATATATATCTTCTATAAAACGTGTATGTTATTCACAACCATGTAATAATTAATGATTAGTTTAGGAAGGATCTTCCCTTTCAGATTAAAGAATCCACCATATAAAAAATAATTCCTTTGAGTATCCATAATAGGCTATTACATATTCAGTATAATATTGTGAACATAATAAGAGGTTTCATTGGAGAAAATATACCACCGTTATTTTATGGGAGGATAATATCATTTACCTAATATATATCAACATGTTTTACGACAATATTATAATTATTCTATAAATATATTTTCTAATTAAATTAGGATGGGGGACCCTACGATGGGGTTATTCATAAAAATTTTATATTGGTTATATTTTAATTTTTTAACATGATCATTTCTTGGTGATTGTATTTTGAAATGTAATGTGGGTGGAATTTCATAGTCATTATTGTTATATGGTATCGTCTTGGTGTTTGTGTGGTCCCTCTACAACTTGTTAGTTTGTGGAAGGTAGTATAAGGTTGTTCTAACTATAATAGTTCTATTGAAAATGAGTGGCATGTGGTTGTTCTTTTTTTAAATTTAAAAAAACATAAAACCTCCAGGGTGATGGGGGATCAGTTGTCATGTCTCATGCTCCCCACATAAAAAATTCATTTTCCTTTTATTAGGCTAAACCAATATTTCATAAAAAAATATTTTATATATATATATTTGGGACTTTTTGGGATTATAGTTTTTTATTGGTATGGTTTAGGATCATTATATTATCAGGGTTCCCAATAAACCCAAAAACATTTTCTTTCAAATATCAAATAAAAAATGAATTATAGTCTCCAAATAACCTCTACATGTGCTTTAGATTCTCATGCAGTCATCCTCGTAACTAATGAGTATTAATCCATATATTTCCTCCTCATAATTAATAAGATATATATTTATTTACTCTATTTATGCATAAAATAACAACTATGGATGTAATCCATATGATGAAGAATAAAAAAACCCCTATATAGGCCCTATCCTGGAAAAATAATCTAAAAAGCACCATAGACCCACTCATTTAATAATGAATTTTATGAATTCTTAGGAATTTCAACTCATGGTAAAGTATCAATCATCGGAAAAAAAGTACAAGCAAATATATTTGGTTCAAGAAACTGATGTTTTGGTTATCTCCCTAATTAAAAATCTGTTAAACAATATAGAGTTCCTTATAATAATAAAGTGGAAATCACTATTAAGGACCACACTATGGTAAATGAACTAAATTATTTATAATTACACAATGTTATTAAAAAAATAATTTTACTCGGGTGGTCCTCTAAATAAGGTAGTATGAACAAACTAATATGAAGGTACTCCCTATAGTGGCATATAAACCAATTATTATAGTTGTCCTTCCCATGGTGTTGTGTCAGAAACAAAAAGTATAGATATCCCCACTATCATGATGTATTAATTAAAATATATGTATTTACTATATATATATAATTTATAAACAATAAATTTGAAGGAAATCCTCGTGATGATGAATCTAATTAATGTTGTGGAGGTACTAAAAAATAAAATTCATTTACATACCAGTAAGGAGGTCCTCAAAATAAAGAAGATGCAATTTAACATTTTAGAGGTCCTCACTATGATAAAGCATCACAAATCAGTGATTTGGGAGTATTTTTAAATTATCTTACCCCCGTTTGGAATATTTTAATCAAATAGTTGCCATGATAGAAACTCTAGAGGCTCCAAGGAAATCAGCCCTCTAAATGTAATAGGAAAACTAACAGATTCCCCAAATGTCAATAATATTATTATATTAATAAAAATATATTTTTATTATTGGACTATAACTAATCCTCAACCACATACACATCCTGAATAGGGTGTATTGGGAGTAAACATAGATATTAAATATAAACCAATTAAGAACATAAATAGAAATAGATATTACCTATTCCATAGTTTGGGTTATTTTGTATATAATTTATCACATTGAGAAAAAACATTAATATACAACCAAAGGATTGAAATAAAAATGAGTTGGTTTTAATTAATTAATTTATCACCTTTATTTTCTTTTAATTGATACGGTATGAAATTAAATAATTATTTCTCATTATTGATTACCTCTAGAAATATATGGATAATATAGAATTTTTTTTTGAAACCAATGATCATGAGACTCATATGATGGAAAAAATCTAATCTCAGAGATGATAAGTGGACTTGGCTATTAAAATTTGAGTATAAAATGTTGATAACAAATGACCTAAAACTATACAAAGTATTGGTCTCAACTCATAATTTTTTTTGTTACATTAAAACATCCTTCTAACACAAAATTAAACTATATAAAACCATTAAAAACTATTTTAATCTACCACATATTTCTAAAATATTTCTATTCTTCCAATTGAAAAAATTTAATTTAAAATTAAATTTTCACCCCTCATCATCTTTTCTCGTAAGAATTTTTCCCATTAACTTATTATATAAATATTCTATATCATAGATTGTTGATATAAAATATGTATTATTTTTTTATTTTTTTATTTGGTACTAATCCCATTAATTAATATCAATTAGAATTCCATAACCATAATTTCATGTGACAAGTCTCCCGTAATATTCTAAATGTTTGGTACATTATATATTGACCTAATAAAAACATGAAATAAACCATACCTTAGTCCTGAAATTTAAATAATAAATCTTAGAAATAGTCACACATCCCAAAAATATAAAGGCTTAGTGTCATAGAGATTAGTTATATAAATATCCTATTTTTCTACGCTTGTGAAAATTTCACTATAATAATTTTCTTCTAGACAATTTTCGATATATATCATGTTATATAATCTTCCTAAATACCTAGGGGATGAAGATATAAGAAAAGGGTGATATGATATGGTCAGTATGGGCAAAATATATCATAAAGTGTTAGATCATAAACCAAATGGATAACATGAGAAAAACATAAATAGCATAATACGATATCATAATACCATATATGGTACTTATAAAATAGGATAATTAAACATAGGATCATAAAAATTTCATTAATGAACCATAAATTATAGACCAAACCCAAAATAAATATCAATTACTAAAAATAGGTGAGCATAATAAAGTGGGTAATAAATTAAAATAGACTCATAATCAAGAAAATATGGAATCACATGATAAAACACATAAAAATGGGGAATAATAAAAAACAAATTATTACATATCATTTTAATACTACCTACTCGAAAGCCTATTCATTCATAAAATTTTTAGTATAGATAAATCCCATCACATTAACCCATTTTGATCCTAGATACTCACAAGCCAATTCTCATTAAATTTATATCTCTTAAGATGTAATAATTAACCCATTTCATTATAGGGAAATATCGATACCACCTATATAATAATCCCTACGTTTTAATTCCAAATGAAAATCAATCCTTCATCATCTCATAAAGAACCCACAAAAAAATAATGGGTTTTATAAAACATTCAGAATCATATTTTAATATGAAATAAATAAATTCTAGGACATAAAGAATCCAAATTGTCAAAACCAATCATATCGTAATAAAATATATAAGCTGATCCAAACATCACTTCAAGATATATTAAATTTATTGGGTAAGTAGATGTGAAAATACAAAAAGGATTCACAAAGTCGTTTAAAACATTTGAGTGGAAATTTCATTTACAAAAAAATACAAATGGAAATGGAATACTTTTTAAAATAATAATACAATTATTTAAAAAAAACACCACTAAAAATATAATAGTTTTCGAGAAATATAAATGAATTTATATTAAAAACTTTTATTTTTATTGTAATATTTAATAATACATACTTGAAAAGGATATGAAGTCTCAAAAATGTAAGTGAAAATAATTTTAAAAATTTACCTTGTAAAATTAATATTTAAAAAAGAAACATAGAAAAAGAGATTATATTTTCAATAAAATATGGATGTTAAAATACATTAAAATGATATAATTTTAGGAAATATTTATTTATGAAACCTCGAAAAGGACATAATATTTTCAAAATAAAACTCACAGTGGATCATAAAACATTCTTTCCAAAAGGATAAAACATCTATTTCAACATTTTGAAATAACCGAATTGAAAAAAAGGATTACTAAACATATATTTTAAACTAAAATAAGACTAATAAATGGAACATTGTAGATTAAATAATTACTTTTTCACAAGGTAAATGAAAACATTTATGGGATGTAAAAAAATATTAACATTGAAGAAAATCTCTTTAAAAGTAATGGGGATTATTCTTAAGAAAATTAATTTTAGTGAAGAATTAATATAATCTTGGAAGAATACGTCTAAGAAAAAATAATTTTCCAATAAAATAATATGGAATAAATACATAATTCACTATAAGTATTAATATATCAATTTCAAAGGAAAATAGATGAATAAGACTTATTAAGTCTTAATGAAATAATTTGAGTCACAAAAAACCCTTAAGGATATTTTAACTTTGGAATAAAACCCCTTGTGAGGAATATATATTAAAAAAGAATGTTTAATTTCATGATTCTTATGAGGATTAGTATAAAATATTATATAAGAAAACAATTTTTACCATTGAAATTTATTCATGGTTTGAAAAATATATATGACCTATGAAATTAAAATTTGAGACAAAGAAACCCCTATGGCTTAAAAACAATTCTCATAAAAACTGATTAAAAGAGTGTGATATTTATGATGAAGTTAAAATATCAAGAAAAAGAATAATTTATCATATTAAAAATAAAATTTTTAGTATATACACCAATTAAAGTAAATGATTTCCATGATAGAACATGTTCTAAAAGATTGAAATTTTGTGATAAAACCCTTTACTTATTTCCTTACTTAGATTTTGACCCTATAACTTCTGAGAAAAAATATTTCTACATTAATAACTTATTAAATAACCATATTAATATATTTTACCTCCTATATTCATAATTTATAATTATTTATTAAGGATTTATTTTTTCGTTATATATTATTTCAACCATTGGTTACTAACAACTTTAAACATTTTTCGCATTATTTATAGTGTTGATATAATTACCCAAACATTTATGAAATTTAATCATTAATATATCATTAATTATACTGTATTATATATATTTTATTAATTTATAAAGATCTTATATCATTCCATTAGTGTTTTGGTTATTCTTCTTGAAAATAGAATTCATGTTGTCTTTTTAAGTGATTTTATGGAGCAAAAACATATACTTTAATAAAAATTTAAATACATAATATATATATATTATATATTAATATAATAATAAATATTATATTATTATATTATGAAAATATTTTCTATAATGTTTCAAATATCATTTATAAACAGATTTTAAATCATTATTTTCATTGGTGGTTAAATCAACCCAGTAAGGAACACACATAACACGAAGGAATAGATAGTGAAAGAGATGTTATTTTGTTTAGATATCATTATAATAAAATAATAATTGTATTTTTTTTATTTTTTTATAATGGGGAGCCATATTTTATTATTTATTGCCTAATAATGAAATACAAGAAGAAAAATAAAAAACAATGCTTTGTGGGGATGATAGTTCACACAGAAAAACTATTGACATTAATTGTTTTGTAACAAGATTGAAATGAATAACTAATTGTTTTACCATTAATATAACAACATCACAATATAAAAATTATAATGATTCCATGATATTACTAGGGTGGTAAGATATTTTGAGGAGTAGGATTAAGAAGAAAAACATATTTAATAGATATTACTTTCACAGGAGACATTGTATTCTCTATGGACGTTCCCTTGAAATTAAAGGTCTATGGATAAATATGAGTCACTAAGGGAATATGTTACACCCTGTTATTTTGTGAATTTTTTTCAAATTAATTTAATGTTTAGATATTTTTTATATCAAACAATAGTGAATAGATCTTTTGTTATTTGAAATAACTAAATTTAGCTGGCATTATATGAAAAACCATGTTAATATTTCATTACAAAAAAACATATATTAACTGTTATAATATTCAGCACTATGTTTAGATTATGTTACACAAAATATTGAGTTGTTTTGATAGTTTGTGTTACTCGTAAGGCCGTGTTTTACCAAACTACAACATACTATTAATATTATTAATAAAATATTATTGTAGATACAACATATTTATTGGAATTGGTGTTCTTAATAATGTTAATAAAATTGTGAAAATATTTTTTACAAATGTATGTAAAATGATTCCTTTTGTTATCAATTAATTATAAATGAATGTAAGCACTATTTTAAAATATTGAAATTACTTTTCTATGAAAATTGTTCTTATTCATCTTAGTAAATTAAACAACCCACTATTGATGAAATTTTTTAATAAAGTTTATATATTACATATTCAATAAAATTATTTTAACACTCGTACAATATATTTAATATGTGTAAGATAAAAATATATCCAATTTTTTTAATAAAAAAATAAATTTTAAAAAAAATATAGCTTTACCAAATATTAATGGGGAACTAATTTTAGATTTGATTTTTGAGACTTTTAGAAATTTAATTTTGTAAAAATGAAATTCATTTTTAGTTCATAATGTCAAAATAAGCTTATGGGAAATTTTTTATTTTTCTAAAAAACATCATTTTCTGATTGATAGTGAAAATAATGAGTTTTAATTCAAAACATCTTTTCCATATAATTTATTTAGATTTTAAAATTATATTTTAATTTTTTTTTGAAGGTTAATTAGATAAATTATACATAAATTAATTCAATTTAGTTCATTGGAACCAATTTCACTATGATATTGGATACAAAAACATCTCAAATGTCTAAATATTTTCAATTTAAAAAACCTTTGTCGTGATACATTTTTCAGATTACTTTTAAATTAATTTATTCAACTTATGGTATTATAATTTTTCAAAATATATTAGATATTGGTAATAATAGTAACATATAATGTCTTATATGGTCAACAAACTAATTTTGCAACAAATATATTTAAAGTAATTAAAATTAATCACATTGATTAAGGTAAGAATGAGTTTAATTAGTTCCATCATTATAGTGGGACAAATACCCTGTAAAATTTTCATAAATCAATCATCTATAAATATTTCAACCATATACTATGTTTTATTCAAAAGGGATAATTATTTTAAGAACCTTTTTTAATGGAGACCTCTTAATAGTGATTACCATTTTACTTTTATAAGAATTCCACTTCTCCTTTGCTATAAAATATTACTCACCCAGACACTTATTCAGAACATCCATGAAATTTTTATCATCTAAATATTATCCAAATAAGCTCCCAAATTCCTTACATGAAACCTATAATCATCACTTTGGTCATAAATCCAACCAAATAATCCAATTGTTGCAAACCAAAATGAGTTACCCATAAATGAGGCAGTGTTCTTCAATGTGCATTTCATTTTTTTTCTCCACCCATTTAGTTCTTCTTATTACACTATTATATAACATCAAAAGTATAATAAATTTACTGATATTATTTTATTCTTTTTTATTTTCTAAAACTGATACACACTTCTATCAAATGGGTAATGAACCTACCATTCATGTGTATGGGGACTATCGTCTCGCAAAATAATGTCATTCATTTTTAATTTACCACCTCTAAGGGTTGTGAAATATAGTAAACATTATTTTTTAAATAATAAATATGATATTTAGGATTTATTTATGAATCTTTATTTATTATATAACACATTACTTCAATGTTTTTATTTTATGGGAATACGATAAATTCTTTTGTGGGCATGTGGACTACGACCTCTTCATAGTGATGTGATTCATTCACACTCTACAAATAAAGTATTATGTGTTTAATAAAATTATTTGAGAAATATGACATAATAATTATAATATAATGATAATATATATATATGTTTCATTTAATTTCATTCTTTCTATACGATAAGAAATTGGGAACATCGTTCATAGGTATGTACGAATAATCGTCTCCATGAACAGTGTATTCAATTTCATATTTATATATTTTAAATATTATTATAAATTCATATATAACAAATATATAGTATATTTATACTATTTTTAAGATTTTGAAAGTATTAAATCAGGATCTATGTAAGAGTATCAAGAATAACAATGTCAATATATATATGAAAAATAAAGTAGCAATTACCCAAAACATAACATTAACATCGAATTATTAATATTCAGGTAATATAAAGTCATAATAAAAACTTATATGGTAGGATATATAATAACATATAAAATATTTTGATTTATAATAAACTTAAATTTATTATAATGATGGTTTTAACGTGTATGAAGATTGTAAATACATAATGTAAGGGTTTTCTTATATTACTTTTATTTTTTTGATATTTATGCCTTTTAAACCATTCAATCATATTGTATGGTGTATATACTTCAAATTAATATATCTTATGACTATTAAACATAAATTTAGAGGTATTTACCTATCCATTTGATGATATCTCTTTCACGGGTTCTATGGTTTAAAATTTTCCAAACCATTAACGTAATTTTGTCTTAATTTCTGTTCTTCGAGTCACATTTTATCTTATGCTCCAATATTATTATATGATGTGTATATAATTACATTTGACATGTTATATTATAAATATAATTGTTTTAAATTTATTTTATGTTTTATTTAATGTTATTAATTGAAGGTTATTATGATTCAATGTTTCCAAAGTGGTAAGAGTTTATTGATATAATCTCATCGTTTATGGGGATTTTTTATAATTATGCTTCCATTGATAAAATCATATGATACATATCTCAATAATTATCCTGAATTTTATTATCCATAATTAATTAATTATATATTTATATAATTTTACCATATATACAATCCTTGGTACATAATATGATTAATAAAATCTTTTTATGAAAATCCGACATTATTTCTCTTCAGTTGAAAATAATTACTGTCCAAAACATTATTCTTATAAAAAAATTAAATGGGATTTTAAGATAATTTTAAAATAAAATGACTTCATTTATTTTCAAATATTAATTTATAATTTTTCATGTAAAAAAGGTAATAAAAAATTTATCAATCTTTATTTATAAGTTATGAAGTGAAAAAGTCTTTCAGAATGTTTTCAAGAATCCTTTATGAGTATTAAAATAAAGAGGTTTAGAAAAGTTTTTCATTATTCATCAATATATTTTCAAAGAAAATTGTTTTAAAAATGTTTTTAAAAAATATTTATATGTTTTAAAGGAAATAAATTTTCTAATTTTTTTTAATATTCTGTTATAATTTTTCATGGAAATGGTTTTCAAACTCTTTTTGAAAAAATTTTATAAGTTTTAAATGAAATATGTTTTAAAAATAATTTCAAGCTTCCATTTTAAGTTATCAAAGATAAAGAATTCAAAATAAATTCATGATTATTTTAAATGTTTTCAAGGAAGAATTTTTTCAAAAAAATTTCAAACATCCTTTATAAGTTTTTAGAGATAATGGTTTTTAGACATTTTTAATATCTTTTATATGTTTTCCAAGAAAATTGTTTTCAAACTGTTTTCAAAATTATTTTATATGTTTTCAATGAAATGTTTTTAAAAACACTTCCATTCTCATTTTATATTTTTTCATGGAAAAGTATTTTAAATTTTTTGAATCCTCCTTTATATTTTTGCAATGTTATTTTCAAAGAAAATGGTTTTTCTAATATTTTACATTTTAAAAAGCTTTTTTTAATAATATATTACATTTTTCATATGAAATTATTTTCAATGATTTCTCAATAAATATACCACATATAAGATGAGATATATTGGTTTTAATCATGCCTTACTAGGGATACATGTAATTCCCTGAACCCATAAGCACATTACTGATGCACTATTTTATTATATAGGCATGATTATAAGGAATAAAATTCTGAAGGACTGATTATTTTAGTAGTATTGGAAGACCATATTGAATTTTTGATACATATTATACATGGGAAAAAATATAAAATTATATAGAATGAACTAAACTTCATCCATGAATGATTATTCAAAATTTTCATCTTCATAACCTGGGGAAATGAAAAATAAGAATGCATGAGCTCAGAAGCTCAATAAGGGAAAATAATATAGGATATGCATTAATAATAATGCATGATGAATAACTAAAAGTACGCATGTCATTCAAAAACATGAGCATAATATAGTAGGAATAAAATCTGAATAAATAATTTTATAATAAAATAAATCCATGGATATTATATTAGTCGAATAATCACATGGAATATCAAATATAAGATTCATAATGATATAACTCATAATTTTGGTAATCATAATCATACTGTCAAGGCCTCATGTCGAGACCACACCTAAATGGGTAAAAATCCAAACTAGTTTTTTTCATGAGACTATTAATGCATCGATGGGATTTATCAATCCCCACATATCACTTAATATTCACAATACATTCCTCATATGAAAAGGGTGAAACATAAACAACATTAACATTCATATTGAAAAACTAGCATACGAAATGTGGATACTTTAACTATAACCCATGAATGCTATCAAATTAGCACATCCATAGTCAAACTGGTCATCAACCATTAAAATCATTGTGGTACATGATATAATATGTGATATACCTCAATGAATTACAATATTCAACAAAGGATGCTGACATATATAAAGATATTTTAAATGAAACAAATAAAATATTCGTGAAGAAATATTCATTAAACATTCCAAAGTGTCTCATACAAAAATTTAAACATTCAAAAAATAATAATATACAGTTTTAGTAGAATAAGTATTCTCTTGATTTGATATAAAAATTGGCATTAAATATTCCACATGAAAAGAATAATTGGTGAAAAATGCATATATCTCATAAAAGATAAAAGTTGGATGAAAAAAACCATTTTACTTTGGACAGAAGATTTCTTTTGGAAAATAATTTATATTTTTCATAAAATAAGATTATAAACATGTATATACCAAAAAAATAAAAGGTTAGTATAATGAAAATATATTTGAGGTGTAAATTATTTCTTAATTAAGTGAAATCATCTAAAAATTGTTTTTAAGAAACATGAGAAATCAACCATTTGGCTGCGGTTTAAGGGAAAAAATAAAGATATTTTAAAGAAGAAAGGCATGTTTGATTGAATAAAACAATAAATGGAAAAGGATATTTTATTCATGATTATATAATTTATTTTATAAATATAATTATTACTTCAAATAGATTATATAGTGCACTCAAAAATGGGTAAGAATTCGAGAAGTTCCCTTGAATCGGGCGTGTTTATCGAGATGAATTGAGAAAGAAGCAATTTTAAAACATAAAATTCCATAGAAGAAAGATGAAATGATATTAGTATATTATATTGGAACATATAAAGAAAATATATAATAAGTACACAAAAATAAATAAACTTTACATTGGGGTAAGGATAGAGAAATAATAACCTCATAGAAAAAATGAAGGTTGGGGTGGAATCCCTTACTAGTTTGTAATCAATTAAAACAAGTCCCATAATATTAATTATAATAAAATGATACATTAAATACAATAATAATAAATACATCCATGATATTTTAAATAAATACATATAATACATTCATCATTCATTAAAAATAGTGAATATCTCACAAAAATAGAAATGAGATGAGAAATCCCTTACATCTTTGTAATCAATGGAATCGTATGTCCAAAAATTAACAATCATCCAATTAATCATTTAATAAAATGAATAAAAAGTGATTCATGAAATTATATATCAAATTTCAGTAGACATAAACAACATATAAGAAATAAGTGGTGAATAATGGAAATCTCCCAGAAAGAAAAGTGAGATGAGAAACCTATTACCTTATGTCTGAACGTGTTCTTCACAAGACCTTAATGTACTAAATAGTAAAATTAAATCTATTAATTAATAAATTCATAACCTTATATACATTTATTTTAATTATTATAATTTTATTAATATCATTTATGCAATTATTTATGGGTTATAAGATACAAATTTATCACTCAGGAGCATTTGTTTCTGTGGTTTTCATGATCGACATACCTGTATATGAGTATAGAAGTTCATGTGTAAGAGATATAATTATAGAGAAATGAATTTATATATTAATTATGAACATAAATATTTTTAAATTATTATATATATCATTTGTTTTCATGTTATGAGTATAAATCATTTGATAAGTAATTTAATGATAATCGTTTAGATTATAAGAGGGGTTGTTGATCAAAATGAACTCATTTTGTTTTATCATTTAGTATTATGTAAATATGTTACATCCAAAATATAAAAAGGGTTATATTATACATTTTAAAAACTCTACAAAACATTAAAATAGTTATGCGGATAGCTTTTTACAATAATTTGAAGAGAAAAACTTTGTCGTCTACGAATATTGTATATTGGCACCTCCTTGATGATGATTTCATTTATAAAATAAAAGAGGGAGAGTAAGGATATTAATAAAGGTTATTACATTAACATGATATAATACAATTATATATATGATACTAGATTTATCATTATAAATTGGACATAGGATGTTAAGAGAGAGTTATAAAAAAAAGATTAATTGAAAAGAAATTAAATGAAAAAGGAAGTGGATTTACCACTTGAAATAACCTCCTTGAGAACCTCCTTAAGGGAAAGGGTTTTTGTCTTTTGGAAAGAACAAGGGCTCCTAGATGAGAGGAGTTGATAAGGGAGAGTATTTTGGTAGAAAAATAGTAATATTCAATTCTTATATGAGTGAATAGAAGAGGGATTGAGGGGTGGTTTTTTATAGTGGAGGAGAAGAGGGGTTTTCCATTATTTTAATCATTATTTTATTATTTGTTCTCAAGACTATGAATAATATTGATTCCTGTGACCTAAAACAATAATAAGTTCATGTTATTTCTAACCAATTTCCATTTACATATTCCATGACTCAATAATGATGTATAAATTCTTTTATTTAGCATATTTCATAATTTATCGAATTTCACTATTAACCAAATATTCATGTATTTCAGAAAAATCCAAAACAATTAACCCCGAAATTTTTTTGATGTATAGAACTAGAAAAAATATTCCACTGTATTAAAATAATTTTTTAATTATTTGAAATGTTTCATTTAAATAAAATTATTATTTTCTTGAAAAATACATATTTAAAATTTAAAACTGATTATATAATACTTTAAAATGTTAACTCAGGTCTCATAAAATTATCCTAAAATCCCACGTAAACGAAATTTTTATTTAGGAATAAATTTTTTAAAGATTTATTTTATATTAAATAAATTTATTAATTTAAAATTATAATCAAATATTTATTACTCACCAAAATACCAACACTTAATTTTTAATTTTTAAAAAATTCACTCTCATTTATAATGTGCCTAAATTTTATTTATACATTCATAGGTGATGTTACAATTTATAAAGGGAAAAGTTTATATTCATAAGGGTAAAATTACTATCCATAAGGGTACATTACTATTCATAAGGGTAAATTCTCTATTCACTAAAAAATTATGCTAATCTTATTAGACTCTAAAGAACTTATAGATCGCAATGGTGTATGTCTATTTTTAGAAATTCAAATCACATAAGTAGAAATTTTTTTTTCCATGGCTAGGTTATAACTATATTGTTTAAATAATTATAATAACAATTTTTTTTTCACATAGGCTCAGTGTTGTGTGCATTACATGTGATTTTTATTTTTAAATTCTTGGTGTGTTACAATATGATCCATCGGTTCCATTCATATTCTCTCTCTAAATGGTTTATGTTATCATGGTATGATTTTTTTGAAACTCATTTATCATTAATAGGATAATGTTTTATGAAAACCATCTAATATTTCATGGGATATATTTTTATGAAACATGTTTCTCTTTTATGGGTAATATTTTTATGAAACCCGTCTCTCTTTCATGGATTATATTTTTTGAATCTCATTTATATTTCATGTTTTATTTGTTTATGAATCCAATTTCTCATTCATTGGTTATATGCTTATGAAACCCACATAAGTTCATGGGTTGTTATTAGATTTAATGGTTATATAACCTATCTATTTCAACATGATATGATATTATTACATGTTTATGATGGCCATTTAATTTCATGGGTAATGATGTGATTTTGTATGAGCTTGTGGAACACGTATGTAGGATTTCATTATGAGAT
This sequence comes from Viscum album, assembly GCA_963277665.1. Taxonomy (NCBI): domain Eukaryota; kingdom Viridiplantae; phylum Streptophyta; class Magnoliopsida; order Santalales; family Viscaceae; genus Viscum; species Viscum album. Next base: position 383,732,453 of record OY728163.1, on the reverse strand, counting down.
GGTTGGGGGAAGTAACGATATCTAATGAATTGGGTAAATATTTATATCACCTAAGATAGACATGGATGGAACGGGCAGTGAACTGGGTTCCATAAAGGAATTTTTCTACTAAGATGATCTTGGGAGTGAACCATAACTACTAAGATTATCATGAGACAGAACCATGACTACCAATACAATTTTGGGAGAGAAACCATTCCACTAATACGTCCTTGTCACATGCGTTGACTACTTTAGAAATAATTTTTATCTGATTATGTGTATTCTTCAAATTCTATGTCTAATTACTATGTTATGATCTCATCGATTATACTCTTGATTCCTTTATGATTATTTTCTTATTAAATTCTATTCTTTATTTCCTGACTCATATATATGATAATTTATTTTAACAGTATGATCTTCATTGTTATTATCATGTTCTCATACCCTTATTCTGATGTTAATATTATATATCTCCCTTATTTACCCTTAATGAGAATATGATCCCACCCTTTCTTGTGTTTCCTTTCCCTGAGTTATAAATAATGGATTTTAGTATATGCAATGAAGAGAGTATATTAGAGGGAACCATTGAAGATCTTCCACCAAGATATAATATTTTGTTCAATGTTTCTAAAGATAATAAATTTCTATAGTCCTTATGTATAAATATATAATGTGTTGTATATTCATCTAAATTGATGTAATATCCCTAATGTTAAGCCTGGGTCGCTATAGTTGGTATAAAAGGAATGTTTAACTCAACCATTGGAAACTAAGATGACAAAACATTAGTGATACTCATATGTATATTTCTAATGATAAGTCTAGGTATTCCTTTAAGGATAAGCTTAATGTGTCATAGATTTAAAATAAGGTTTTTTAATTTATGCACCCTATAAGTGATTTTTCATGAATATTCCATTTTTTACTATGATAATTATTTCTCACACAATGATTTCTAGTTTTATTCAGTGGAGGGAACAAGAAGTAATTAGGTTAATGTTTAATTACATAGAAAATTTTCTAATGAGAATTCAAATGGGATGATCACTGGAGTGAAGGATTTGGTGATCATGCCTAGTATCTTTTCATGGAACATGATTAACAAGTTGTACTATAACTAACACTGGGAGTAATTTAAGAATATTTGGATAGAATTTAGTTAGAGTTTGGGAAATGGAGACCATGAATAAATGAAGTTTCAATTTCCAGTCAAGAATTTGAAATGAATCAACCAAGTGAATGTATTATAGGAACAATAAGAAGTTTTAAATCTAAAAAATAATGAATCAAAAAATGTAACTAGAAAATAAAAATAAATATTTCAGTTAATGCAATATATAGTAATATAGACCTCCCAAATACATCATCGATGTTCAAATTATTTTTGTTTGGAATGAATGGTCATTATGAAAATTGATGTCCCAAGTGGAAAGCACAAGAAGAGAATTTGCAAGGTGGTATATTTAATGGTTATATTTATGATAATGATGAGACTACAAGTGGAATGTGAAAAAATAGGTATTGAGTAATAGAACGAGGTAGACTTGCTAATGGATTAAATATGATGTAGAAAAATTGATGTTTTTATATATTTGGATTCAATACATTTGTCATATAAATAGTTAAATATATAAGGATTACTCACTTTATGTTTTTCTCAAAGGATTTACTAGAATATATTGGATGGTTCTTAATGGAATAGAACATTTATTTAATATAATGAGATATTGATTGAAAACATAATATTAAGGGAAATATAACCTATGATATGTTCTAGATGTTGAGATAAAAAAAATTTTATAATGATATCATACATATGAATGATTAAATTGGATGATATTAATTACCTTGGAACTAATTAATTATTTTTTGACAATATTTTCTATGTTATCATGGATGAAGATTACAACTTATTGGATTTCTAGAATATATCTAATAATATTTGAAATAAGAAGGAATGCATGTTTTTAATAAGGATTCATGGTAATTCAGGTTATTACCACATTTCAAGGTAATGCATGATAAAGGTATTCATGTTTTTGGAATGTTAAATCCTCTAGATACCTTTTGATATATGAAGGATAAATATTAATTTGATTTAGTGACCTTCTTTCTAATGTCTTTAATTTTAATCTTTCTGAATGGTTATAAGGTTAACAATTTGCGGAATGGTTTAAGATAAGATTCGAATGATTTTTTAGATATTCAAGTATTATCTAATCATATGAGGATTTATTCATATTGGATAACTTATGCTAAACTTTTTTGTGATGCTAATTAAGATAGATGGAATGACTTATCATCAAATGGTGTGATCAATTAGTGTATCAAGAATGTCAAATCCACATTTATTTTTTGTAGTAAGATATTATGTTATAATTGATCAGGGCATAAAAAGGGTGATGATTTCTTAAAATCATGTATGTATATCTTTTTATTAATGTTATTAAACATTAGGAAAAGGTTCCTAAAATAAAATTATTTATTATTATCATCATTTTCTATTATATTAATGACTCTTTTCAATCCTCCATGGGTTATCGATTTATGATCATTTGCATTCTCTTAACCATGTTCTATATCACTCTCCTTCCGAACATGATAGTTATATTTCTTTACAATGTCCATATTTTCACTTTCCACCTCTGTTCTGCTTTGGAGAAACCTATTTATGAGTTACTTTGGCTAACCGTTATGTGTTTAACTTTTCCTATTTTTATAATATTTTTTTATTCATTTTTACGATGTGTGTTTCAGTCAAAGGAAATTTGATGTATCAAAACAATGATAAACCAGATGAATTTTAAGGGAATAATTCGTTTTAAGTGCGGTAGAATGTAACATCATAAAGATTTTGTGAAATTTTATTTTAAATTAATTTAATCATTTTTATATTTTTCATTTCGTATAATACATCATATGTATTTTTTATACAAAATAACTACGTTTGGATTAAAATATATGAAAAAAAGTTAATATTTTTCTACATGAAAAATATATATTATCTTTCGGAGCATGCATCACTATGATTGTCATGTGTTACACATAATTCTTAGTTCATTTGATAGCTTCAATTATATGCAAGGCTGAGTATTATCAAACTGAAATATACTATTTATATTCTTGTTAAATTATTTATATAGTCACAACATAGATATTGGAATGTATGTTATGAATAAGATTAACTATTTCATGAAAATATTATTTACACATGCATATAAAATGATTCCATTGGAAATTAATTAGTTGGAAATGAGATTAAGAACTATTTTAAAATAATGACATTTCTTTTCTAAGAAAAGTTTTCCACATTATCTCAATAAATCAAAAAAACAACTTTTTTGAGATTTCATAAAAAATTATATATAAAATATTCAATCAAATTATTTTAACACTCATCTAATATATTTTTTTAGTGTAATATATCTATAAATCCAGTTTTTTGAATTAGAAGATATATTTTTTAAAATGAAATTTTACCAGCTTTTAATAGAGAACACATTTAAAATATAATTTTTGACATTTTATTAATTTTCAATTGAAAAAATAAAATTAATTTTTTCATTCAAAATTTCAAAATTATATTAGGGTGAATTTGTGGATTTTTTCTGAAAATATTTATTTTCTGGATGATTGGTGAAAAATATTTACTTTTTATTCAAAACTTTTGTGTATAATTTATTTATATTGTTAAATTATATTTTAGTTTTTTTTAATTTGTAATTATATTAATTTTAGATCAATTAATACAATTTATGTCATTTTAACCAACTCATCTTGAAATTTGATGTAAAAACACTTAAAACATTTAAACATTTTTGCTTGAAAACCCCATTGTTACGACCCATCTATAAGATTCATTTTAAATTAATTTATAAACATATGTGATACTAATATGGAAAAATAAATCAAATATTTCAAATAATAATAATATATAATTTAAATTATAAAATCACAGGTTTTTACAAAAAAAATAATAGTGAATATAATTAAAATTAATTACAATGATTAAGGTAAATACGAGTTTACATATTACATAACCATTAACATGAGGGTCAAAATACACTATAAACATGTCTAAAATAAATTTTATGTAAATATTTAGACCATATAATCTCTTTGATATAAAATGGAAAATTATTTGAGGAACATGATGTAATGAGTACCCCTCAATAATGTTAACCTTTTTATATTTATATGAATAACATTCCTCAAATATAAAAGGGCACTCACCCCCTAACATATTCACACCTATAATGAAATTTGGGTAATATTAACACTATTAAAATAGGTTCCAAACATAGAAAAATTATTTATATAATCCTCATTTTGGGTTGAAATGCAACCAAATAAGACGTTGATGCTAATGAAAAGGCATTTCCTAGAATAGAGCTAATGTTCTTCAACGCGCATTTTTGTTTTATTTCTTTTTACACCCATTATGTTATTAATATAAAATGATTTTATAATAAGATAAGTATAAAAAATATACATAGATTTTTATTATAAGGGTTCAACTTACAATTATACACACTTCCATCAAAATTGTAACGAACTTACTGTTCATGTGTACAACAGAAAACCACCTCGCGAAAAGATTTCATTTGTTTTTCCTTTACCGCCTCTCATGGTTGGGAATTATGATGTATATAATATTTTCACATGATATATAAAATATTTATTATTTATTTATTCATCTAAATTCATTATATAAAACATACCCTCATGCTTTCATTTTTTTGGAATACGATAACGTCGTTTGTGGACGTAAAGACTACTACCTCCTAAAAGCGATGCCATTCGTTCACACACTACATGGAATGTATTAAGAATGTGTTTAATAAACATATATGATATATATGAAATAATAATTATAATTTAATTATAATATATATATATATATATATATATATATATATATCATTTTCATTCTTTCTTTCAATATGATAAGAAAACGGAAATATTCTTCATCAGTACGTATTGCCCACAGTCTCCATGAATGCTGTATTCCCTTTCAAATTTATATATTTTATATATTATTAAAAATACCAATATAATGAATATATATTATATTTATATCATGTATTACAATATATAAATAATTATTTTTTATCATATTAAGTGGATCAAGAATAAAAAATTCAAAACCCATACAAAAAAAACAAAGCAGTTATTACCCAAAACAGAACATTAACAAAGAATTATTTAAAAACATGTACTATAAAGTCATAATAAAATAATATATGGTACCATATATGATAATATTTTCCAATTTTATATTTATAATAAAATTATATATATTATATATTTTTTTTAACATGTAGGAATAAATTCAATACTTATGGTTAGGGTTTTCTCATCTAACTATTATTTCTACGGGATTTATGCCTTATTCACCACTCATTTATTATGTGGGGTATATAATGGAAAGTAATATATTCTATTATTATTTATATTAAATATAGGGGTATTTACATATTCATTTTATTATCTCTCTTTCATGGGTTCTATGGTTCAACAATTACTAAATCCAAAATATAATTGGGTCTCAATTTGTCTTCTTTGAGTCACATCCCATGTTAGGAATATATATTCATCTACTAGGTGTATCAAATTCCGATTAACATGTTATATCATGAATATATTTATTTTAATGAAATTTTATTCATTATGTAGTGTCATTATTTTGGGTTGATTTTGATTTAATTTTACCAAAGTGATATTATTTTATTACTACAATCTCATCGTTTAACGTGATTGTTTATGATTATACTTTCATTGATGAAATATTAATATCCATATCTCAAGAAAAATCATGAATTGTTTTCTCCTATGGTTATTCATGATATCTTCATATAATGGTATCATTTAACACTCTTTGTTACTTAATATGATTATGAATCTTTTTAATAAAATCTGACTATATTTATTTTCGGCATAAAATCTGTTTAATCCAAAAAAAAAACGTTTTTATAAACAAATTTCAATTTTTTTATATGATCTTTGAAGATATTTTTATATGAAAATGATTTCAATTATTTTTAAATATTCTTCTATCAGTTCTCAAATAAATAGTTTCTATTTTTTTCTTTTTTGTTTTATAATTTTTCAATGAAAAAGGAATTCAAAATATATTTAATATTACTTTATACTTTGAATTTCCCAAAGGCCTTCTATTTTTTCATATTTGATAATACCTCTTTTAATTATTGAATGGGAACACATAAATGGCCTGTAGGATTTATGACATTACATGACCCGTAGGAATTAGAGGAATTCATCTATCCTATAACTACTTGGAACTGCTCCTCCTGAGTTTCACATCGTGATGTCAGCTCTCCACCTTCGCATGGCTACTTAGCTAGGATTACCATGCAAGAACGGGCTGGTCATTGTGGTAATTTAATACCCACTTTTTCTTCTAAATCCATTAGCTTCTACTATAGTGAATGCATTTTCTCGGAATCCTCATCTTCAGTCTACTCCTAACAGAGTTGGCCTGGTCCATAAAGGACAATTTTCAAAGAAAAATATTTCTAAAAATATTTTGAATATTATTTTATATGGTTCTAAGGAAAAAAAAATTGGAACAATTTTTCATATTATTTTATATGTTTTCAAGTGAAAAGGTTTTAAATTTTATTTCAGCCTTCTTTTATGAGATTTCCTGGAAAACAAATTCAACATTTTTTCAAGCATAATTTATAAGTTTTCAAGGAATATGGTTTTCAAAATGTTTTCAATCATCCATTATTATTTTTAAAAAAACGGTTTTCTAATTTTTTTTAAGATTACTTTATATTTTTTAAATAAAATTGTTATTTTTCAATATTCATTCATAATTTTTCAATGCAAATGGTTTTCAAAATGTTCTCAAGCTCCCTTTATACATTTTCAAGGAAATTGGTTTTAAAAATACTTTTAATCTTCTTTTATAAATTTTCAATGTAAGTTTATTAAATATTCCTTTATATGTTTTAAAGGTTATTTTAAATAAATATACATTCAAAAATATTTTATATTCTAAAATGTAGTTTTTTTCATAGAGGAATGGATATTTTCATCATGAAATGTTTTCAAAATATTTCTAAAAAATCATGTTCCATATAAGATGAAATTTATTTGTGCTACCCATGCTTGACTCTTGATATTTTCTACATGTTCTATTCATATTCTATCTTTAAATGGATTATGTTTTGAGGGAATTATGTTTATGAATCCCATTTATCTTTCAAGGGTTATATTTTTATGAAACCCATCTCTCTTTCATTTGTTATATTATATTGAAAATTGTTTCTATCTCTTGAGTTATATGTTTATGAAACCAATTTCTCTTACATAGGTTACATGTTTATGAATCTCATTTATATTTAACAGGTTATATTTTTATGAAAGATTTTTTCCTTTCATTGTTTATATTCATATGAAATCTGACTCTTTTCATGGGTTAATCTTTAATGAAATGTTAGTAAGACCAGTCTATTTTCCAAATTCTATGATATGATGACTTGTTTATGATACCCAATTCATTTCATGGGTATGAAATGATTGTTTATGATCTTGTGTAACATGTATGTATGATCTCACTGTGATATGGGTGGGACCTATATCTCCCTCCAATGCATTAGTTAATGATTAATATCCAATGAGATATACCTGTATATATTAGATAGTGAAATTAGTTTAGTGATTCCCAATTCCAAAAATTCTATGTCTTATTTATATATTATGATCTCATGGATTATAATATGGATTCCATTATGATTCTTGTGTAATGAACATCAAATATATTTACCATGAATGATGCATAGTTTCTTTAATATGTAGGGTATGATCATAAAATTTCATTATCATGTTCCCATTCCTGTATGCTCATGTCATGCTTATATATATCATGTATTTACCCTTTCGGAGAATCTTAGATCACCCTTTATTATGTTAGATTAACCCATGTTATGAAGAAAGTTTTTATTTATATGTAATAAATTAGAAGACCTTTTTGGGATAAATTTAAAGTATTAACCAGGTTAGAAGAGTTTTTTTTGACTTCCCAAAGATAGTAAACTATTACAGTCCTTAGGCATTTAATTTTGTAATGTGGTACATATTCATCTAAATTGATGTAATATCCATGCATGTTAATTCTGGGATTATATAGATTATGTTACATGGATAAGGCTCAAGGTAGAGTAATATTTAATGGTTAAATGAGTAATATATATGGTTTACTGTGTCATTCGAAGGTTTTAAGTTGTATCCTTTTATAAGAGAAGAAAAATGCACTTTTGGTAACACTAATATTTTTTAAAAAACTCCATGATAATATTTATTGTTAAATGGATCAAAAGTGTGAAAAATAATAGATTGGGTCAATATAACATATAAAATATTCCCAAAAAAATATTTTAAATCATTTTTTACGTTTTTTGGACACATTCCCTAGGAAAAAAACTTTTTATATTTTATTTTTTAGAAGGGTAAATGTTTTTTAAACGTAGTAATTATATTTTATAAATAAATTATAATTTACCATATTAACTAATTTGAACATTATGATTTTCAATTTTAAAATCATTTTATAATATAAAATTTATATACATGTCAACATTTAATTTTTAAATAAACACTGTTAATTTCATAAAAAATGTTTTTAGAATGATGATGTTTCACTACTTTAAAATTCTATATATGATAAAATTTTCATTATATCTAGTTATAATGACATAAATGGATTTATTTAAAAAAGTTAATGGATTTAGATTTAAAATAAATCTTCAAATTCATATCCCCTATAATATACATCATTCAATGTGAAGAGAAAAATAAAATGTAACTAAATTAACTTTTTTTAATTAGAAAAATATTAGAAATCATATTAATAAGCTCAAATAACATATTAAAATTCATAATTATATTCCTTAAATACATATTTTATTACTATTAAATACTTTTTAAAATCAAGGATATTATTATATACTGATAAAATCATAAAAACTATAATTTTCCCCAAAACCGTTTTTTTGTAAAAAACAATCACATTTTAGAGAAAATTAAAAAACTCATAAAAATTATATTTTTATGGGAGTAGTTACAAAAGAATTTTAATTTTTAAATTTTACAATATTAAATTTAATGACCATTTTTTTTAAACAAGTTATAATAAAAAGATTAGAGCGTTTATTACGACCATTTTTAATATTCAGTAATATTAATTATTTACGCGATATTGGTAGTATCAAGTAATAGTTTAGCATACTAAAATTTAGAATATATTTATTAAAAATTTATTTTTAATATGTTGTGGTTTTTTATATAGGTTTTAGAATGTAAAAAATGTTACTTAATATATTATGCATTTTAAAGAATAAAAAATATCAGATCATTGCCTTCATTCTAATAAATAAGTTTTCTTCTTATAATATTAATTAAAATTTAAAAAAATTACGAATATAATAGAACCGTGAGAAACTCATTGTATATATTATGTAATTATATCCACCTCATTATCCATGCTAAGACTAATATTGTCTATCCCAAATATTTTTCATGGAATTTGTTAGTAACATTAACTCTAAGACTCGTCTCGTCGATCTTGAATCAACCAAATAATAATACCAAAGCGGTTATGATAATACCCAAAATAATTAAATTCATTATAATTTAATGTTTGATACTATGAAGTCTACTCTAATGACACCTTCATTTTAAATGATGATACATTGATGTCAACCATGTCATACATGGTTGATCCGATTATTCATTTAATTCTACCTTTTTTACATTATGTTGGGATATCATATGATTCTCATCCTAATTCCTCATAGTAACTAGGAAATTATTCATTTATTATTGTACATATATAGAATAACATCAACCAAAGAATATCCCCTATGAATTTTATACCAGGTGTGTTGTAAGGGTGCATTTTCTTATAGACCATAATGATGGTTGGGATATAATTGAACATTAATTTTTGGGATTACTAACCCTAGTTGTATTTATGATGAAAGAAATACACATATCTATAATTTTTTAATTTATAGGAAAACCATCTACTCAAGACTTTACTAATGTTGCAGGATTTTATCCTACAATCAGACTCATCTCAATGGTTTTTACTAACATTCTCAAACCCTAATACCATATCTAAGTAATTTTGTATTCATTAATAACTAAAATAATATCCAAAATAAATAAAACCTACTCTTATACCAACTATAGTTAACCAATCTAAACATGATATAAGAAATACATTAATCTTTTGGTTTTAAAAATACATCCCACAAATATTCAAAAAAACTACGGAATAAAAGAATTAGTGTCTTTGAAACTAGCTACATAAAAATAAAATTTTACAAAAATTACATACATTTATCCATACTTATACTCCTCTAGAAATTTTTTTAATTATCTAATATTATGAAATAATATTCATAACTAATGGAATGGAAACATAAGAAAGGGGTGAATGCATAATATCATTATCAAAAAAACATATAATAATGTGATAGATAAAAAACATGATATAAAAAAATGAAAAATACCTAAATATATCAATATGAGATCAATATAATATATATGATAATAATAAAATATTATAATGAAATATAACAAAATAAAAATTTCATTAATGATTCATAAAACACAAACCTATCTCAAAACAAAATATCAAAAACTAAAACCATATAAGCATTACATAAAACTGTCCAATTATTTTAAAATACTTCATAATAATAAAAACATGGAATTTCATGATAATAATTGGAAAATTTGGCTCAAACCTAAACACAATATTTTGGTGCTTCGTTAGCCTAGCCACCCAACAACCCGTTCACTCATAAAAATTTGAATATATTTAAATCCAATCAATCCCACCATTTTTCAACCCTGATAATCACTAACCTATCCATATAAAATTTCTCTAACATGATATATAAGACATTAAATGAATAATTTGATGTAGATAGTGGTCATAGCCATCCCATAATCCAAATAATTTTATACCTCTAGAATTCCAATCATTAATTGTCCTGTAAAGAACCCATAAATTATATTTTCTAAAAACAATTTATAGACATCACATAATATAAACATAATAAATTTTTTGATATCATAAATATCATTTTTCATAAAGAATCATATCAAAAATACATATATATGGTGATCCAAACATATCTTCCTAAATTATAATCCTTTTAGGTTAAATTGATGTGAAAATTCAAAAAATTCGCAAATCCTTTTAAAATGTAGAGGTTTAAATGACTTTTAAAAAAATTGAGTGGGAAGAGATGAATTATAAAAACCTTAATTGAATTATATTCAAATAAAATATACATCAAAACACATAAAGGTGTAAAAAATTTAAAGGAAAAATACTTTTGAGAGATTTTTTTTTAAAATAATATATAATAGGGTCTTTGAAAAGGCATAATGTCTTCTAAAAAGAAATTGAATTTTTTTAGTACATTTACTATTTATAATAAATATTTAATAACGGATTGTTGAAAATGTCATAATATTTTAAAAAATAAGGGAAGTGAAAAATTATTTTAAATATTTACTTTTAAAAAATCACTAATAATGAATCCTTGAAAAACACATAAATGTTTTAAAATTAAATGTCTAATATGTGACAAAACATTAATTTGGAAAGTATGGGAAAATATTTTTAACGCATTCAAATTGCCTTATTGAAAACAGAAATCATTAAAAAAATAAGGATAACATTCTAATAAAATAAAATAAGTGTATGAAAATGTTCATTAGGGATAAAAACAATTTCTATGTCCAATTTTAAATGTACCGCATTGGTGGAAAGTAGAAATGTTTATATGGTGCAATGGAGAATATTCTTAAGAAATACATTTTTAAATAAAATTAAAATAATAATAGAATAAGGATTTGGGGTGAAACATGATAAACCATCAAATAAGGTACAATACATCCAAAAATCATCATATTCTAAACTTGATACATTGTTAAGTATAAGAATCAAATAAGGGTTATTGTAACACAATGAAAATATTTAAGATAAAAATCCACTTAAAGCCTTTGAAAATTTTGAATCAAAACCACATGAGAGTGCTAAATTTTAAATAAGTAATTTAATATTGGGTATTATAAGAGGATAACTACAAAAAATATATATTATTCGTGTATTGATACCATTGAAAAATAAAAATGGTGTGAAACATAAACATTTATTAACAGATTCATATCTGAGATAATGAAACTCATATGGATTAAGAAACATTCTAATAAATAGTTATTAAAAAATATATATCATTAATTATAAGTTTAAATAAAATGGATAATAATAATGATAATGATAAATATATAATTCTTAATATATACATAATTTAAATGAAATATGGTGCACAAAGATTACAAGTATCTCAAAGAAGATACTTTTGAGGGAAAACCCTTACCTTGTTTTCTTTTTTTAGTTTAGGATTCTATAACTTCCTCTATAAAATAATAGATACATAAAAAATATATTTCATATCCTTATAAATATATTTTCACTCTTATATTCTCCATTTATAATTATTTATTAAGTCTATATTTCTTAGTTATGGTTAATTTTAACCAACAGGTGTTAAAATATTTAACCATTTTTTCAAATTTTATAATGTTGATATAATTACCCATAATTTTATAGAGGATAGTAAATAATATAACATTTAATATAATTTATTATATATATTATATTTATTTATGTATATAGTATATAATTCCATTAGCATTTTAGTTACGGTTCATGAAAATAGATTTAGTGTTGGCTTATTTTGGTGATTTTGGCGAAGGAAAAAACGATACTTTAGTAATAAGTTAAATAGTAAATATTATATTTCGAAATATATGTGAAAATAAATATTTTGTTATTAAATTAAAATAATATTCATTTTCAGGTTTCTAAAACCATCAATAAAATTATTTTAATCCATTACTCAAGTAGGTGGTTAAATCAACCCAAACTTCAACATGATTAGACTCGATTTGAAGGTATGATAATTGAGGTGAACTTTTTACAGAATATCATTATAACATAATTATAATGATATTTATTATATCCATTTATAATTGTAAACAATAAGTTATGATTTTTTTGATAAATAATGAATAACTAGAAGAAAACAGAAAATAAGTTCTTCGTGGAGGAGGTAGTCCACAAACATGCATGATTGACATTTCTTTATTTTTCTAATTGGATTTTAATACGTCACAAAGGTTTTTATAACCAATTTAATAACATATAAGGATATAATTGATACTAAATATAAAATGTTTTATTGGTGATAACATATTTGGATGATAATGATTTAGACAAAAAACATAATGAGATAACACTTACATTTGAGAGTTGATTTTTTCCTTGCAAATTCACTTAATATTGATTGTATTTGGATAAATATGAGTGAATGGGGGATTATTTTGTGGGATATGGATCTAGGGAGATTAAGATGAAATATTTTTAAGGATAAAATATAATTTTTTGTGTAACATTCAAGGGGTGTAAGTTGTATCCTTTTATAAGAGAAGAAAATGGAACTTTTTAAATTAATAAAAAAATTTCAATAATTCTGGGACACCATCCAAAGGAAAATGGATCAAAATTGGAAAAATATGAGTGTGAGATTAGATAGTTTATAAAATTTTATCAAAAAAATTTAAAACATTAATTTGAAAGTTTTTTTCCACATCCTCTTAATGAAAAACTTTTTATCATTTTTAGGTATTACCTGTTTAAGATTTTACTGACCATAAAAATTAATTTTTATAAAGGAAATTAAAATCAACCATATTACATAATTTAAACCATCATATTGTACATGATATAATAATATTATCATATCAAATTACTAAATTTCTGAATAATTACTTTTAAAATAAATGTGCTCAATCTTCTTAAAATCATCATTAAAAATGTAGTTTTTATAATTAAATATTCATATATGATAAAAATATCATTATTAATGGTTTTAATGAAATAAATTGATTTATTAAAAATAAAAATAATGTATTGAGTCTTTCATGGGCATCCGTAACTAAATTACTCCTTAAAATAATTCATTAAATGATAATAATGGAATCACTCCTAATTAAACCAATATTATGTATTTAGTTCTATGAATGATGGACTTCTTATTTTTGAAAACATATATATATTAAAATTTATAATTACATTACATAAATAAATATTTTTTCTCTTCAAAAGTTTCTTGAAATATTATGAAATTTTCCCATATTGATAAAATCCTAAAATGTTATAATTATCGAAAAAATAATATTTTTTAAAACTAAATCAATCTTAAAAGAAATTTAAATCATACATAGTATTTTTTTATGATTTAAGTTCAAAAACAGATTTTATTTTATAAAAATTATATTTAGAAAAAATTTATTAATTTTTGGGAAAGAGGTTCTAAAATAAATTAAAATAGCTTTTATAATAACTTTGTTTAATAATAACTCATATCAATTATTTATTCATTAAAGGTAATATCCATTAATGGTCTATCATCTTAGTGTTTATTATAGAATTATTAAAAACTTTTTCCTAATATTTTTTCCATTTTATACACTGGTTGTAGTGTGTGAAACATGTTATTAAATATTATATGTATTGTAAAGGATCCGAAATTATCATTCATTACATGTTAAAAATAGAATTTTAATGCTTTATTAAATATTAAAATTCTACAAAAAATACCCCATTGTTCCTATCATGACAGGGTCATCATCAAACATATATCTAGACTATTGTAAAAACATTATCTAATATAAATCATTTAATTTATTATGATTTTCACATGAAGCAACACTAACACTTTCATAGTTCTTATGTACTAATTATATTTGATACCTTCCCTATTCCTATACATAATTTTTGGATAGTTTTAGTAAGATCTAAGATTTAAACATGATCTATGTTAAATCAAAGTAATACTATAATTTTATTTTCACTTTCAAATCATCTATAAAATTTGTTGAATTAAATTATACACTTCATCTTGTTTGAGTGAATTTAAAATAATTTATTTATTAAATCATTCCAAATGACGCATGATATTTCAGATTCATACAATCAATTAAACAGTACTCATACAACACTAGATATATATGAATTTGTTTATTTAAATTATAAAATGAATGATGAAAAAATATAATAGGGTATTCCACGCACTTTCCCTGGATCCAAGGTACCCCAAATAAGCACCCACTAAAAAAATGGATTATTACGCCATGTAACACCATGATTTAGAAACACATAACTCAATTCCTAAATTGGAGTTATACATAGACTAAATCACCTCCCCAATCTTGAGAGTTATCTTTCTAGTAATGAAGGGTAAAAATAAACTATTTTTTCCAATTGTTTCCATTCCATGATATAAAACACTAATTAATAAATCATATAGGTAGATACAGTATAATATAAAATAATAAAATACTAAATTATTTGGGGAAACAAAACATTATAATTAAAGATGAAACTATAAATTAAATAACCAATGATCTATTAATAAGTAAATAAAATAAATTTACTTGAGAATATACCACCATATCTTATCAATATATCCTGAATGTTGAACTATAAGGCTTTATTATTAGAGTATGAAACATTCCCTTATAATAAATCATAAAAATTCATGTCTACATGTCCACCAGGATGATCATATATGGGGTGATTATATACAAATTTGGTTTCAATATAAACATCGATAAATATTAGTACTTGATGAATATAAAAAATACACTAGAAATTAAAATGATAAATATTCTTACACATAGAATAAAAAATGAACTACCATTCAAAAATACTAAATCGTACCAATTTTTTCCCAAACAATTGATTAATTAGTACCCTTATAAATTTTTAATACAATATACATTTATTTTAATTTAACCCAAAAACCATAATTTCTTAGAAACCCCATAAAATAAAATCTTAATATATGAGAAAATAATGAAATGTCATTTTATACCTAAAAAACTATTTATTCAAAACTAACTATTTTATATAATTTAATTTGAAATTTATTATTTTCACATAATCCCTAGAATTTCCGTATCTCTTAACATAAAAAAAATTACCAATTTCATCAAACTTCACGTATGATAAAGATACATTGAATATAGACCAGTGATTTAAATGATGTGATAGCTAGTTATTACCCTAACATTATCCATACTCCACTTATCCTAGATCCGCTCATTATTCTTCTAGGGATTTAGAGTAAATCCTATCATCATATGATTATAAGTTAACTGAAACCGATCAAAATATCCATGCTAAGGAGTGTGGTTATGATTTTCATATTTGGTCATCAAGACCATTTATGAAAATATTTAACAGTCTCTATTTGTCATATATACCATTCGTGGTTCATAGATATTAGAGAAACATTTCTCTTAAAAATATATTTTCACATATGTATGTTGTGTTAGGATTTAAAACTAACATAAATCAGGATCATTATTCATAAAATATATCTTATATAGGTCTTGTAATGTAAAAATGTATCAATAAATTCCTTATTTGATCATATAATTAGATCAAAAACAATATGAAATAAAATCATTTGTGAAATTATGGATTATGTTGAAGCCACTAACCTTGGAATTCATTCCCTGATTCATTAAAAATATTAAAATCTATGAAACCGTTAATATAATGCTTGTTTCACATAAATGAATGCTTTATATAAAGATAAATTATTTAAATAAAAGGGAAAAAACTTTATTTTAAGGAATTAGTCATCACTCCTATTTATTTTTCAAATCCATGTGCCATAAATGAATGAACCCAAGTAACCTTGTGGATAATTACCCAACCATCAATAAGTGGAATGATCCCTATACACTGTGGAATGGTTCTTGGGTATGGAATTTCTATAGAGTTGTAATTAATAATAATTAAATGGCATTGAACCTAAAAAATGGAATTCATCCATTCCATTTTTCAATAACCTGTTCCAGATTTCATAAAATTTTCATTTTAACACCTAAATGATTATAACATCTGTAATTTGGATTCTAAGGAATTTTCTTAATACCAAATATAATGGATTATTTGAATAAAATTTATAAAATAAAATATCTTATATACTTTAGTAATATAATATATCTCTGACCATCAATCACCTTATCTGTAATTTGATATGAATTTCAACTCCACAAATAGTGATTAATAAAAGAGATGAATGTGGATGTTGTCACAACTAACGCTTTTTATTTTTAGACAATTCATTCTCTTTTTACTACTAAATCCCTAGGGTGAAATATTATCTAAATTATTTATAATCTATATTTCATATCGAGAAAAATAATTTTCTCCCCGTACCATAATTTTATCCATAAAAATTAAATTTAAATTCTCATTTCCACTATAATATAGTATATAGTAGGCCCCAACCTATGGATATATCAAAAATTACATTTTTATTCTATAATAAATTCCAAATTAGAGATCTATATTTAAATGGTATGATTCTTTTTCTTATATATTAATTTCTCTTGTTAACAAATTAATATCTCTTAAATTATTGGAAAAATTTTGAAGTGAAAAAAAATTATAATAAAAAATATATTTTTTTATTCATGAAACAAATACTATTTAATTACATTGAATTAATACAATATGTCCCCTTAATATAAAATCTCTAATTTATTGTATATAAATATAATTAAATGACAATATAGTTTAGTAAAAATAAATAATCATATTCCCATATTAATCAAACTTCATTAAATAAATTAAATCACTATCTATATCAATAATTAAATATTAGGAACAAGTTTATTACATTTGACTACACTATATGACTGTGATCCCTGAAAATTCAATGATCCACTACATAGTAAGAAATAAAAAATATTTTTATTAATATCCTATGTGAGAATTACATTCACATGATTGATTATGAATTAATTTGTTCCCATAATAATCTAACAAATTAAAGTCTCCATCATTTTGGAATATATTTTTTAACACCCCAAGGATTTATAAGTAAATTCTTATACCTAATTTTACAAATTATATGATTCTAATTTCAAAAAAAAATAGACATACATGGTTTTGTTTAATAAGATATTTATAGTTTGATAGGATCAACATACTTTTTTGGTGAATAATAACATGAACAATATGAATAGTATTTTTACCCTTTTGAATACTAATATAACCATTATGATTAGTAACCTCACCGATGAGAGTATGAATAAAATGTATGCACCTTATAAATGAATGTACGATATAATGGTATATGTTAGTGAATATTTTAAAAATAATTAAGTGTTAGTATTTTTGTGAGTAATAAACATTTAATTACAATATTATAATTAATAAATTTATTTAAAATAAAATTCATTTTAATATAAAGTATTCATATATCAATATTTTATGTTCCTATGAATTTAGTAGAATTTTATAAGGAATTATTTATTTTTTCAAGGTGTTTTAAAATTACTTTTAATTTTAAAAACTATATTTCTCAAGTAAATGATGATTTTAATTAAAAATTAAATATTTTATATTTAGAAAATTATTATTATAAAATTGAGTCCATTTTTAGATTCTAAATGTAGAAAAATAGTTAGGGTTATTTTTTGGTATGTTTCTAAAATACTTGAATTTTTGGTGAATAGTAAAGTATGATACTTTACAGTATAAATATATTATAATATTAACATGCTATTCCTTGTATCATGGATGATGTATGAACCCATTAATTATAATTAACATGTATGTATTACTATTTTTTTAATAATCAAACACAATTTCCTTCTTCACAAAATTAATAAAATATTGAATAAGATATTCAAAAATCACCCCTCTCCCCCACTATAAAAACCACCCCTCACTCCCTATTCCCCTAAATTATATATGCCTTGAATCATGTAAATGTATTTTCAAAATACAATTCCATAGCCCCTCCCCATATCCAAGATCTCTTTGGCTTTCTAAAAGACAAAAATCAATCCCCTTAAAGAGATTCTGTAGGAGGAGTATCCAAGAGGTAAAATCCTCTTCCTTTTCCTTTTTTTTCTTTTCACAATACTTCATTATTTATTATTATATCATCACATACAATATCCAAATTATCATTATAAATCTATTTTAATCTATATACTAGAATTATATCATGTTAATGTCAGATAAATCATCAGTATCTTTACTCTATCTTTTTTATTTTAAAAATGATATCATCATCTAGGAGGTGACAATTTAGAACCATCATGGATGAAGAACCTTAATTCATTAATTTATCCTTCACAGCTGGTCATGAGACCATTTTTATGACTTAATAATACTCTACAATATTTATCATATCTTTTGTAATGATTATAGAACCATAATTTGTACATCATAATAAATAATATAACAAAACTAGTTCCGTGTGATCGAAAACCACCGTAAAAATAACATGATTATCACTAAATAATTTATCTAATCATTCATACTCATACCATGTAACCTAATGATATAAATAACCATTATTTTTTTTATTTTATTTAATAATCTATAAATTCAATCCTGGAAAAATTATATCCATTCCACATAAACTTCCATATTTATAATCAATCGAACTGATCATGAATATCAAGAAACAAACACTCTAGAATGACAGAATTCAATATCAAAACTTATCAAAAGTCCCTAAATGAACATAATGATATTATAATAAATTATATAAATTTATAATAGGTGATGAATAAAATTATTAATGGGTCTGATTTAATATTCAAGGTCCTTAATGTCAAGTGGAGAACATATTCATACATAAGGTAAGGCTTTTCTAACCGAACCTCCATTTTTATTCATGTTATTCTTATTCTATACATACCTAAATGAAGTTATTATTTATTATTATGTAGTAATCATAAATTCTATTTGAATTTTCTATATATTTTTACCAATCATAATATTTCTTTACTTTAGGGGGAGTTAAATGTTTTAAAAGGATCTTTTAAAAATTCTTCATGATAAACAATCTCGTTTCAAAGTAACTTTTTGAATTCTTAGATATTTCCATATAGAATCTATAATTTTTTTGAGAAACCATTATTTTTATAAAATCCATGATTTTATTTTGAAAAAATTACCTTCATTCACTTTTTTTATACAAATATATTTTTGAAAAGGACTATTCTTTTCAATGTAAAAGAGTATTTCAATCAATAATTAAATGATGATTTTATAAGAGTATTTTCATAAATTTCAATACTATTATTGACTCATATGTTTAATTCGAATTAATATTGTATGATTTCATCTACCATGATTTATTGAATAATTAATGATTAGTTTGAAAATGGATGATCTATCTAGAAATCATTCACCATATTACTTCAAATGGTCAGTTTTATGTTTAATGATTGGGGAAAGTGATTTAAATTTCATATAATAGTTTTAATATGAATCTATATGTTATTTATGTTTCAATATACTCATATTAGGGATTCATTGGTCTTATTAAGTGTCATGTGTTGTTCCCTATAGCCCCTTGGTGCATAAGTAGGTATCATGAGACAAACTAGTTTTGGTTTTTACGCGTTTATGTATGGTCTTGTCATGAGGCCTTGACAGAATAGTTATGTTGTCTTGAATTATGAATTCCATCATTCTGAAATGAGTAACTAATATTCCAGGTGATTATTTTACTAGTATAATATATATGGTTATGTTTTATTATGGAACTATTCATTCAGTTTTTATTTCTACCATATTTGTTTGTGGTATATATTTAATGGAATGTGTTTTTTGTTTCTCAATATACTTTGTATTTATGTTTGTGATTACTTTAATTCTATTACACACCCTTACAGATCAACTGAGATCACCACTTTAGTGCGTTTTATTTTTCCCCATGAAGTGAAGATGTATCTTATGAATGACTTGTAGGGATAATCTAGGAGTTGTGGATGATTCCAATGGAATTTATATTTTTATTTCATTTCTAGTTGTAATGTTGAACTTATCTATGTATATTGTTTTCCAAAACTACTAAACTATTCAATCCTTCCCGATACATCTTCCTTTTTAATATTATAATTTAATAAAACAAGTTACTAACTCTGGGTAACTGGGATTGGGTCTTTATAGTTGGTATCAGACGAAGATTAGTAGAAACCTTGGAATATATATACAGAAAAAGTAAATTATTGAACAAAACCCAATGATATAATTTATGATATGTATACAAGAACATGCTATAATTTTTTAAATTTATCGATTACATGGACATTCCTAAAAAATTTAACCTTGTTTAGATATTACAAGTGGACATGGTTCTAGCACAGATGTACCTAGGAGTGAATACTCAAACAAGGTGTTTCAGGACGAGCCTAGGGTAACATGGTAGACAACAATGGGTATTACTGCGCACGTAGTTTGAAACTATTGGGGGATATGCTTAGGATAATTTATATTTTCTTCAAAACCATTATGGATGGTTTTGATATAAATATTTCCCCAAAGAAACCATTATTTTGATTATGTTATTATACATTCATAAAATTTCAATTAATATTAATTATTTTTCTAGTTCGACATTATACATTATGATTGATAAAATAATTTATTATATACCATTATTTAGAAATGGATCCTATTGGATGTAATGGAAACTCCATGAGCACATTTATCCTATATATAAATTTTCCTCATATACAGGATAACAATGTCGGGTCTGGATCTCTACTGGTGCTGAAAAACTTGTAACTATACTGGGAGAGCTGAATGAGGTTATGAACCAAAAAACATTACCTGGATTGAGAATCCAAATCCAAAATATGTAGAAGTAATGATAGACCATATTATGTGACAAAAACCTCATTCATTTAATTGGACTACTAAACTATTTGTAGTAGAGGAGTGGATATGTTCCTTAGAAAAGATATTTCTCACTTTTGGAAGTAACAAAATGGACAATGTTTTCATTGTAGTGTATCATCTATCAAGATATGTGGGTCAATGGTGATCATTGTAGTTACCCGAAGCTTGACGTACATGGACATTACATTAATTTTGAGGAATACTTAACAATTAACAAAAACAGACACCAAAGGATAGTAATAGTTTTGTGTCTTTGGAAACAGGGAACATAATCTTCTAATCATGGTGAAATATCTTCAACGTCTCCCATAAAGATCTCCCCCTTTTGTTTTCTTACCTAAAACCTTACTTTATATCCTGGGGAAAAGAAAACATATAAAGGGTGAGCTCAAATGATCAGTAAGGGTAATCATGGATAAAATAAATCAAATCATTTACATTTGAACTTAAAAACATTAACATATTGTTTAAACATCAAAATATTGGGCAATGACATAAAACATGGCAGTACATAAGGAATAGATCATAAAGAAAGATTAATCATGATAAAATAGCATGGTAATAAAACATTTAATTGTGGAAAAACATTAAGCACATGATATGATTTCCATAGTATCCAAGGCATTGCTGCCAAGACCATCTTAGTGGACAAAGTCCCTTACTGAACTGGTTTTACTTGTCCTTCCAGCCCTGTATTACTGAACCAGATTTACTTGTCGTTTCAGCCATGTCTATCTCATGAGATATATATCTTTACCCAATAAATTTTAGGGAGATATAGGTCCCACCCATCTCATTTTGAAACCATTCTTACATGTGCCACAAAATCATAAATCATACATCACAGCATAACCCATGTAATAAAAATGGGATTCTTAAACATCATGCCATCATAAAATAATCCATATAAGATAAAAGGACATCATAAAATTAATTCTATCATAAAACAATCAAATAAATGTAAAAATTGGGATTGAAACATAACCCTATTTTATCTTAGATGGAAAATAATTTTGATAAAACACTTGAACTCCTTTCTTGAGGAAAATATCCTTTCTACTTCAAAAACATTTTTCCTTTCTTGACATGTCATACAATTTTAAACTAAAATAAGTTGATTAAAAATAAAATTGAAATATTTTAAAGTAAGAGTCTTGGAAATAATGTTCTAAAAATCCATTCATGCCATATAAGTTAAAAAACATTCTTCTCGTACTTTGGCTGGAAATGTAAAAAAGTACCTTGTATGAAAAACGACAAAAGATTCCTTTCATATCTTTTACTAAAAACTCACTGAAGGGTAAATTGGATTTAAAAAATTGTATGAGGATATAAATAATATTAAATATTGAGGAAACATGGATGTGGATGATTAAATACACCACATTAAACACCAATGTATAAACAATCTCGGATAAAAATGAGATTGTGAGATTTTCCCTTACCTTAGGTCTGATATGCTTCGTACGTATCCGAACCTCCAGTATAATGATTTAAATAATGTCATTGACTAATTAAAGAATCGTATTCATTTTTATGATATCATATATGGTTCACTTATGACTTTATATTACCCGTTCTTTTGTAAATCCCATGTTAAAGCAACATTTTTGGTAAAATCATCTTATTTATCGTACGTGTTTGGACTTGTTGTTCCTGATGTTATTATTACTTATATCATGATTTAATTACATCCAGAATGTAAATAATGATTTATCTATCATATATTTTAATTTATATCCATCATATACACTTATTTATTATAGTACATAACATATGGAGGTAAGAAATGAAATGCACCGTTCAGGGAGACGGTAAGCCGTACGTACACATGAACGCTACTTTCATTTTTATTTCTTATTTTAATGGAATTAAAACATAATGAAACTTAGTTTTATTATAATTCCAGTATTATATCATATATAATATCATTAACCACATCCTTTATACATCCCACATAAGGTATTAAGGAATCACATCACTTTGAAGGGGCGGTAGTCCGCACTTCCTCATATGAGATTATCATATTTACCCACTATGGAAACCATAAAGGCTTGAAATAATTGGGAAGTAAAGAAGCATAAGTAAATGATAAACATAATATATATCGTATATAAATACAGTGCCATCATAATGGCCACCATGATAGGAGGTAGGTGAAAATCAAACAATCATCGTTTCGTGAGGCGTTAGTTTGCCATCCACAGAAACATTATGATCTTCATCCATTAGATGGTGGTGTGTATAAGTTTATTTCGAATCCATCTCATAAAAAATCCTAGTATATTTAGGATACTGGTTTTGTTACAAAACAAATGATTAAAAGGAGTTTAGGGGTTGGAGAAGTAGAATAAAAGAAAACAATTTAAGAGAAACCATTACCTTTAATTTGGGTAACTTCCTTTGGTTTGAATCAAAAGAAATTCTTGGAGTGCCTTATGCCTAAGGTAAGGCTTCTACGGGGAGGAGAGGGATATAGGGAGATTAATTGGGTAGAGTTTGGATGAGCCAAAAGTCTTGATAGGTGTGAGTAATTTCATATGAATGGTCACCTTTTATAAGGGAGAGGAGGGGCTCTTTTAGAAAGTGTGAAAAAATTATTTTATTATAAACTTATCATCGGTTTCAAGATGTCCAAAACACATTAATGTCGAATATAAGATGACTCATATTAGAAATAAAATCATCCAATCATAATTGGACATGTTTTGGATAATATTTTTATCATTATAATCTAATTTATTTAAATCGTTTGTTAATGAGGTAAATACTGCATCTTTATTGTTTCATAAATAATTTAATTTATTTGATTTCTAAAAATTATAAAAAAATACCAACATGTAGGAAATAGTTTTATCTTTCCAATTAATATTTATAGTCTAAAATATAAATTATATATCCCCTTATAAAAAATTAATTACTAAAAGATTTTTTTTAATGCCAATTTTGTCTTTACATTAAATTAATTAATCTAATGTGTCATTTTCATTCATAAGTGGCTCCATGGGGTCCCAAAATCGACCCAAGGATTTCCATGGTCTTCCATTACTCATAAAATAAGGTTTTTACTGGTGTTATGGTAATTTTGAATTATTATAATATTTATTTAACCTTGAATTACCTTATTTACCTTTAACCGCATCAAATAAAAGTAAATGTTACCATTCGGCGAAAATTATTTTCATCTCATAGAACCACATTTTAGTCCTTGATATTAACCGTCTCTCTAGGATTTTCTAAATTCCACTCACATAAGCGGTATAATTATGTTTTATGTTAATTTCCAAATTCTCCTAGGAGGTGGGTAAAAGACGGTGAAAAGTTCAATAAAATTTATAGATATATCAAATTATTATAAAATGACTCCAATTAATTACATTAAACTTATATAGGTATTATGTATCAATTTTGACCTAAAATAAATTTCAATAAAATGAATAATTATTTAAATAAAAAGTCGTTTTTTAAATAGTATCCCAGTGTTTTCACTATTCATCAAAAATTTAATGTTTTCAGAAGAAAACAAGAAATTCAGCCTAAGCTATATTTGATATTCCGAATTCAAAAATGATATCCATTTTTCCAAATTCAATGCATAGAAGTGGCATTAATTAATTTTAAAATTAATTCACGTTATCAAAACAAATAGCGTGTTTTTTTAAGAAACAATAACTATCAAAAGATCGACACTTGTTTATGTACAAATTCAAAGTGAAATTAATTGCAATCACCAAAATTGGATTATATGGTAAAAATTTATTCTAATTACACTTTAAATCCAATTAAAAATATAATCTAACCATATAAATTATTTCAAAGAAAAAAGTTGTTTTTAATTAAAATATAGTGTGTCTTTACTATTCATCGAAATATGAAAGTTATCAGATTAATATGAAAAATTTATCCAAATTAAATTTTTATATCCTAATTCCAAGGAAGAATTTAATTTTTTTCAAATTTAACTAATAAACAAGTCAAAATCTAGATTTAAAGTGTATGTTCCATCAAAAGGTGGCAAAACTGCATTTTTTGAAAAATACTTATTTTACACGAGAAATTTATTTTGTTCTTATACCATGTTCTAGAAAATATGTATGATGAATAATAATGTCATAAAATTCCAAATGTCATTAATATTATTCATAAATTCAAGTTTATAATAATATTATAACCATATATCGTTGTTTTTTGAAACCTGGTATTGCGTACAACACACGCTATCGAGGAAGGTTCTGATTGCGTGTAATGCAAGCCAAGTCAGGGTTGCGTGTAGTGAAAGACTCCTTTGTTGTTGTGTATAACACATTCCAACCATATTTCATTTACACATTGAATATATATATATATACACACTCAATGTTTTATAGAATAACTACAATCAAACAAACTTGAAATTGTGTGTAACACAATCCAAGATTACTGTTGTGTATACTACAAGCTAATACGGTGATACATATAACATAAGATAATCTTGGTGTAGCGTACAATAGAAGATATGAAAGAAATTAAAAAGAATATATCTCATAAAATCTCGGGGTGTTACATTCTACACCCTTTAAAATCAATTTCACCCTTGAAATTCTTCGGGGTTACAAATCGTTTATTATTCATTGAAACCCTCATCGTAAAAAGGAATACTAAAACTTAATTTTAAAAACTAAAGTATGAAACTTAACGATTACCCAATGTAACTCATAACTGGGTTTCCATATAGGAGAACATAAATGAAAATTTGGATATGGAAGAGAAATCTAACCATTAAATTCTGGTGGAGACTGGTAGAGAACATGCCTACAAAAAAGCCAACATTCACAAAGCCATAAATTTTTGATGATCTAAGGTACCATCGTGTTAATCGGATATGAGGGCACTAGGACAACAATTTTTGGTTTTCAAGATCATTTCCCTAATGTTGACAAATTAAAAGAAATAATTACATGATTTTGGTACCATCTCCCTATTGTTCGGGCCTTGAACAATTTCCACTTCATCTCTTAAAGAAATGAAGTTGAATTTTTTATTCGTGAAGTGTTAGCAGATCATGTGATAGAATGATGGGTTATTCCATCTGTTTCAAACAAAAGGATAGAAAAAGTTATCAAATATACATAAGTTCATCTATGGTGAGGTTAATCATATATTATTCCAAAAATGGACTTATACTTCAACAATCATACTAAATAAAAAAATAAAACTATTTTCTACTAACCAGGGACATCCTGTAGGTCAGTGGTAGGCGATAAAGGCATGTCGCACTTCGGTTGTGGGTTCGATTCCCACAGCCTTGTCCGACGCGACGGGTTGTCACCTGTCATGCAGATTGTCCTTTTTCTAAAATTACATCATTATGACATTCCATCGATAATATCTAAAATAGTTCTAGCCTTAAACAATACAAACTTCTGTCCAACATAATCCATTTCAAATCTTTAGGCTTATCCAAAATACTTCTGTCCAAGATTATAGTATAAAGAAAAAAATAACTAGAAATTTCATCTTTCGAGCATGTGAATACCATCATTTATCCCGGATATATCTTGTTGATGACATTCTAATCAAGTGAATACCAAAATCATGTATTCTCTTGAAAAAAAAATACCCATTGAACCTTATTGAAAACATGAATGCTGTAAAAAGTTAACTCGTTCCACACACCAAAATCCCAAAAATTCTTTATACTCAAACCATGATTTTCACTTTGTCCTTATATAATTCATGATCTCATTAATACTATCAAACATCTCATTATCTCCTTATCACTTCTTTATGCGCATATTATGTGCTTTCCAAAATATCTGAACTACCTTTCATGCTTACCGGTACCATTCATCATACACTTTCAAAACATAAGGAAAGACAAAAGTGTAACAATTCTTAGATGTCTCTTTATTCCATAGTACCATGAGATTACTTATACAACATTACTCTTGATAAACTTCTAATCATTCCACTACCTTCTTAAACCATTGACAGAGCTTCAACAATTCTTTCATCTCACATATCATTTGTAGTCCTTTCATCATAATTCACATAAATACTACCCATATGACCATGATGATTCTTTTTATGATATTTTCTCTTAGAGAATTGGTTTGTATAATGCCCGTACATTCCACATTTAAAACACTAAACCATTTTTGATGTCTTAGCAATACCATTATCCTTGTCCATGGAGATAACTAAAACATTCCATTAAAATTACTAGTTTTGTGTCCTTCTTTTCCACACCCAAAGAATCATTCAGTTCCTTTGAAACATTCTCCTTAATTCCTCTTCCCACATGTCTTACATGAGGGAAATTGAACTTTCTTTCCTCTATGATCATCATGAAACTCCATATTTCTCTTATTAGCTGAGTCAGGAAACTTACCAAAGCTGAGATTATTGATCATATTATGATATTGATGATTAGACATAATAACAATGCTTCGCCTTCCAAACCCCATTTCATTTGCATGATCATGAAGAATATCATTCCATTGTCCATCATATTCTCCATTATCGTGAATCTTCCTATTTCCATCCATTTTCTAAAACCCAAAAAGAATAGTTTGAGAGGAAAAAATCATGATAGGTAAAACAACATAATAAAGGGGGATTAACTTCAATATCTAACATCTTAGGTTTAATTCTATGACCCTTACAGAAATTCTAGGACTATAACCTATTCTTATACTTAAACTTAGGGACGTCCCTAGACACTCCTTAGAAATATCTCTAAGGATCTCACTAAAGTTTTCACATCATAGTTTCCAAAGGTTAACTAATCCTTTCCTCTGATACCAACTGTAGATACTTGATGCTTGACATACATGGACATTACATTACTTTTGCGGAATACTTAATACATAAAAAAACTAGACACCAAGGGACCGTAATAGTTTAGTGTCTTTGGAAACGTGGAACATAATCTTCTAATCATGGTGAAAGATCTTCATCATCTCCTAAAAAGATCTTCCACTTTTTTTTTATTACATAAAACCTTTCTTTATATCCTGGGGAAAAGAAAACATATAAAGGGTGAGCTCAAATTCTCTATAAGGGTAAGCATGGATAAAATAAATCAAATCATATACATTTGAACTTAAAAACATTAACATAATGTTTAAACATGAAAATCTTGGGAAATGACATAAAACATGGTAGTACATAAGGCATAGATCATAAAGAAACATTAATCATAATAAAATAGCATGGGAATAAAACATGTAATTGTGTAAAAACGTTAAGCACATGATATGATTTCCAACGTACCCAAGGCAGTGCTGCCAAGACCATCTTAGTGGACAAAGTCCCTTACTGAACCGAGTTTACTTACCGTTCCAACCCTGTATTACTGAACTAGATTTACTTTTCGTTTCATCCATGTATATCTCATGAGATATAAATCATTACCCAATGAAATTGAAGGAGATATAGGTCCCACACATCTCATTTTGAAATCACTCTTATGTGTGCCACAAAATTATAATTCATACATCATTGCATAACCCATGTAATAAAAATGGGATTCTTAAACATCATACCATCATTACATAATCCATATAAGATAAAAGGACATAATAAAATTAATTATATCATAATACAATCAAATCAATGTAAAAATAGGGATCGAAACAGAATCCTATTTCATCTTAGATGGAAAATAATTTTGATAAAACACTTGAACTCCTTTCTTGAGGAAAATATCCTTTATACTTCAAAAACATTTTTCCTTTCTTAACATGTCATACAATTTTAAACTAAAAGAAGTTTATTAAAAATAAACATGAAAACTTTTAAATTATGCTTCTTGGAAATAATGTTCTAAAAATCCATTCATTCCGTATATGTTAAAAAAACATTCTTCTCGTACTTTGGTCGGAAAAGTCAAAAAGTACCTTGTACGAAAAACGACAAAAGATTCCTTTCATATCTTTTACTAAAAAACTCACCGAAGGGTAAAATTGGATTTAAAAAATTTTAGGGGGATCTAAATAATATTACATATTGAGGAAACATGGATGTGGATGATAAAATACACCCCAGTAAATACCAAAGTATAAACAATCTCGGATAAAAATGAGTTTGTGAGATTTTCCCTTACCTTAGGTCCGATATGCTTCATACGTATCCAAACCTCCAGTATAATGATTTAAATAATGTCATTGACTTATTAAAGAATCACGTTCATTGTTATGATATCATATATGGTTCACTTATGACTTTATATTACCCGTTCTTTTGTAAATCCCATGTTAAAGCAACGTTTTGTGTAAAATCATCTTAGTTATCATACGTGTTTGGACTTGTTGTTATTGATGTTATTATTACTTATATCATGATTAACTTACTTACAGAATGTAAATCATGATTTATATATAATATATATTCAATTTATATCCAGAATATTCATGTATTTGTAATAGTACATAACATACAGAGGTAAGAAATGAAATGCACCATTCATGGAGACAGTAAGCCATACGTACGCATGAACGCTACTTTCATTTTTATTTATTATTTTAATGGAATTAAAACATAATTTTACATAGGTATATTATTATTCCAGAATAATATCATATATAATATCATTAACCACATCCTTTATACATCCCACATTAGGTATTAACGAATCACATCACTTTGAGGGGGCGATATTCCGCACTTCCTCAAATGAGATTATCGTATTTACCCACTATGGAAACCATAAAGGCTTGAAATAATTGGGAATTAAAGAATAATAAGTAAATTATAAACATAATATATATCATATATAAATATATTTCCATCATAATGGCCACTATGAGAGGCGGTAGGAGAAAATCGAACAATCATCGTTTTGTGAGCCGTTAGTTTGCCTTCCATAGAAACAATATGCTCTTCATCCATTAGATGGAGGTGTGTGTAAGTGTAGATCAAATATCTCTCATAATAACATCCTAGTATATTTAGGATACCTTTTTTGTTAAAAAATAAAGGATTAAAAGGAGTTTTGGGGTTGGAGATGTAGAATAAAAGAAAACAATTTAAGAGAAATCGTTACCATTAATTTTGGTACTTTCCTTTTGTTTGAACCAAAAGGACTTGTTTTAGTTCCTTATGCCTATTTTAAGGCCTCTAGGGGGAGGAGGGAGATGTAGGGAGATTAACTGGGTAGTGTTTGGATGATCCAAAAGGCTTTTGAGGTGTGAGGAATTTCATAGAAGTGGTCTCCTTTTATAAGGGAGAGGAGGGTCTCTTTATGAATGTGTGAAATCATTATTTTATTATAAACTTATCATCAGTTTCAAGAGTTCCAAAAAACATTAATTTTGAATATAAGATGACTCATATTCGAACTAAAATAATCCAATCATAATTGGACATGTTTTGGATAATATTTTAATCATTATAATCTAATTTATTTAAATCATTTATTAATGAGGTAAATACTGGATCATTATTGTGTCCTAAATAATTTAATTTATTTGATGTCTAAAAATTATAAAAAAATACCAATATGTAGGAAATTGTATTATCTTTCCAACGAATATTTATATTCGAAAAGATATTTTATATATCCCCTTATAAAAATTCATTACTAAAAGATTTTTGTTAATGAAAATTTTGTCTTTACATTAAATTAATTAATCTAATGTGTCATTGTCTTTCATAAGTGGATCCATGGGGACCCAAAATCAACCCAAGGATTCCCATGTTCTGAAATTACTTATCCAATAAGTTTTGGAATGGTGTTAAGGTAATTTTAAATTATTATAATATTTTTTTAACCTTGAATTACCCTATTTATCTTTAACCGCAGTAAATAAAAGTAAAAAGTTACTATTCAAAAAAAATTATTTTCATCTCATTGAACCATTTTTTAGTCTTTGATATTAACTTTGTCTCTCGGATTTTTGAAATTACACTCACAGAAGCAGTAAAATTACATTTTATGTGAATTTCCAAATTCTCCTAGGAGGTGGGTAAAAGACAGTGAAAAGTTCAATAAAATTTTTATATATCTAAAATTATTATAAAATGACTCCAATTAATTACTTTGAAATTATATAAGAATTATGTATCAATTTTGACCTAAAAAATTTAAATAAAATAAATAATTATTTAAATAAAAAGTCTGTTGTTAATTAGTAACCTAGTGTTTTCACTTTTCATCAAAAATTGAAAGTTTTGAGAACAATACAAAAAAATCAGCCTAAGCTATATTTGATATTCAAATTTAAAAAATGATGTCAATTTTTTCAAATTCAAAAAATAGAAGTGGAATTAATTAATTTTAAAATTATTTCCCGTTATCAAAACAAATTGCAGGTTTTTTTAAGAAACAATATATATCAAAAGATCGACACTTGTTTATGTCTAAATTCAACGTGAAATTAATTCCAATGACCAAAATTGGATTAAATGGTAAAAATATATTCTAATTAAACTTTAAAACCAATTAAAAAGAAAATCTCACCATATAAATTATTTCGATGAAAAAAGTAGTTTTTAATTAAAATATAGCAGGTTTTTACTATTTATCGAAATATGAAAGTTATCAGAATAATATGAAAAATCTATCCAAATTAAATTTTAATATAATGATTCCAAGGAAGAATTTTATTTTTTCCAATTGAACTTATATACATGTCAGAAACTAGATTTAATGTGGGTGCTCCATCAAGAGGCGGCAAAACTTCAATTTTTTAAAAATAATTATTTTACCCAAAAAAATTAATTTATTCTCATACCATGTTCTAGAATACATGTAAGATGAATAATAATGTTATAAAATTAAAA
This sequence comes from Viscum album, assembly GCA_963277665.1. Lineage (NCBI taxonomy): Eukaryota > Viridiplantae > Streptophyta > Magnoliopsida > Santalales > Viscaceae > Viscum > Viscum album. The sequence continues at coordinate 383,699,860 of OY728163.1, read as the reverse complement.
ATGTAGTTAATAATTTTCAGAACTTCTAGTTTATAATAATATTATAACCATATATCATTGTTTAGTGAAACCCGGTATTGCGTACAACACACATAATAGAAGAAGGTTGCAATTGCATGTAATCCAAGCCAAGTCAGGGTTGCATGTAGTGCAAGACTCCTTTGTTGTTGTGTATAAAAAAATAAAACCATATTTAATTTACATATTGAATATATATATATATACACACTCAATGTTTTATAGAATAACTACTATCAAACAAGCTTGAAATTGTGTGTAACACGACCCAAGATTAGTGTTGCGTATACTGAAAGTTAATACGGTGTTGCGTATAGCGCAAGATAATCTTGGTGTAGCGTATAATAGAAGATATGAAAGAAATTAAAAAGAATATATCTCATAAAATCTTGGGGTGTTATAATCATTGATTCAAAATAAAACAGAGGATTAAGAGAATGAAAATATATATCATATGGATTTTAAGGAAATTTTCCTACAAAAATATTTTCCCCACAAAAAACCAACAGATATGGAAAGAAAATTCATGAATCTGAGGTAGAAAGAGGATGAGAATATTTCCTAGTATGAATCCAGCTTTAAAATGCGAGAAAGGAATTCAACTGACTTCATATAAAATCAAAGGAGTAATAACGATTAATTCATTGATTGTTTAAAACCATTCATCCAAAAAGAACTGGTCTCTCAAGATTTATCATTATATGAATATATTTTCTCATGTGATATATAGTAAGAAATGAAATTATCTAATTCAAATGATTCAAATGTAAATAAAGTGAATAAAATGGATGTTAAACACACTGGAAAAGGAAATAAATAAATGGGGAAGAATGGAAGAGTTGACTATCCACCCTATAGTAATTATGGTAAGAAACACCTGGGTACTTGCCTGAAGGGAATTGGTGTTTGTTACAAGTGTAGATAAAATAGACACCATTTTCATGATTTCAAGGGAAAGAAATATGATTCCAATTTTAAATGATATAATTAAAAATAGATGGGATATAATTCACATTAGTATCTTTAGCGTCAAGGAAAATTCCCCCTAAGAAGGCCATGGGAGAAAGTTAAAACTTATGTGGTCAGAACTGCTGAGGTTGAAGTTCCTATCTATGTGGTGGAAGGTACAGTAATCGTTTCCTCAAACTTAGACAATGCTTTATTTGATTCTTGATCATCTCATTCTTTCATATCATATTAGTTTTCCATGAAAATTAGATATTTACAATTTTATTTAATAAATGATTTGTTAGTCAAAAATCCTTAGGGAAGTATCATTGTAGCAACGATGTGTCTATCATTCCCCATTATGAAACATAATAATTCCTTAGTTTCTGATCATATCATCATACCCATAATTGAATTTGATATAATTTTCTATATGAATTGGATTTAAAATTATTATGCAATGATTTGTTTCAAGAAGAATGAAGTTAAGATTTTTGAGAGAGATGTAGAGTCCCTTATCTTTATAGTAGAAACCTCGCCATATGATTCTTATCTAGATCCATCCCCAGTAGCTCTACTAAATTCAATTCTTGGGGTGGAATAGATGGTAATATCTATTTTTGAATAAATAAATGTTCAAATCAAGGATATACCTATTGTGAATGAATTTATTTATTTTTTCCCAAAATATTTACCAAGACATCCTCTATAGCGGGATGTTGAGTTCTCTATTGATTTAATAACTATTTAAAGACCTATATCTAAAGCTCTTTATAGGATGACCATTTTTTAATTAGTAGAGATGAAGAAAAAACTAGAGCAATTGGGTGATAATGGATTTATTCACCCTAGTGTTTCTCCTTGGGGATCCCCTGTTCGTTTCATTAATAAGAAATATGGATCTATGAGGCTGTTCATTGACTACCGTGAGATCAATGCTATTACGATAGAGAAAAATTTTCATCTTCCTCACATTGATGATTTATTTGATCAAATTCACTACGCTTGATATTTTTCAAAGATTTACCTTCAATCTTGATATCATCATTTATGTGTGAGGAAGGAATATATTCCAAGGATAACATTTCGTGCCATGTATAGGCATTATTAGTTTACAGTAATACCTTATGGACCGACTAATGCACCCTCTATTTGTATGGATCTAATGAATAGAGTTTTCAATGAATATCTTCATGACCTCATTGTGGTATTTATTAATTATATCTTCATATACACCAAAATCAAGGGAAATCAAGAGAATCACTTATAGATTATTATAAAGACTCTTAGAAGAAACAAGTTATGCGGTATGTTTGGAAAATATGGATTCTAGGATCAAATAGTTTCTTCTCCTGTCCATATTTTCAATAAGTATTTAATATTATTTGATACTATGAAGATATAGGTAGATCGGGAATAGAATAATCCAATAAACATAACTAAGGTACAATGTTTTATTCGTTTATCATGTTATTATTAGAGATTCATCAGAACTTTTCCCCATTAGCAAACCCGTTAACCAAGCTTTATCATAAAGCGGTTAAGTTCATATAGAATAAATTATGTAAATAATGGTTTGAAAACTTTAAGAGGATAGTATTTAATTCCATGATCTTGACACTACCATTGGGAAGTGGTGTATTTGTGATTTATAGTGATGGATCAAAGAAAATACTCGGTTGTTCATTATGAAAAATAATAGATTTATTTCATATGCATGAAGAATGTTAAAAAATCATGAACAGAACTATACAACTCAAGATATTGAGTTGGAAACAGCAATATTTTCCATGAACCAATGGAAACATTTTCTCTACGGTGAAAGATGTGAGATATATACAGAACACTGGAGTTTTAAATATGTCTTCTCACAGAAGGAACTCAACATGAGGAAAAATAGATGGCCTGATTTACTTAACGATTATGGTTTTTTTATACACTAACAACCAAGTAATGGAAATAAGGTGGTAGATGTAGAGTTCAAAACAGAACTAGGGTTATTGGGGATAATTTTTTCATGGATCTAGTGAATATGGTTATGGAAATTATGAAACAATTTGGATCATAATTACTTTTTCAATTGGTTACCCATCTCTACTTATTATAAATTATTAAAAGTTCTTAGCCTGATGGTGATAATCTTCCAAAGAAATTTAATGATGTGAATGACAGGAAGTTGGAAGACGTCGTTTATGAGGATGGGATTCTAAAATTTGGGAAGAGGATTTCTCTTCCCGCTACACCAAAGAAAAAAAGGGAGATATTGGTTGATGAAAATAGTTTTAATTTATCTATAAATCCTCATAGCACTAATATTATAGAGATTTGAAAGAACATTTTTTGTGGGATAACATGAAGGGGGAAATATCTGATTATGTATCAATACGTTTAGTTTATCAATAGGTAACGGTTGATAGACCATATCCTAGGGGATTCATGCATCCTCTACCTATTCTTACCTAGAAATGGGATGACATCACCATGTATTTGGCCACTGGATAACCCAAAACTCCAACAATGAATGATAAAATTTGGGTAATTGTCGATCGACTTATGAAATCTACACATTTGCTCATTATAAGAAATGATTTAGCACTGGATCCCTCTGAATGAATCTATATTAATGAAGTTGTAAGACTTCATGGAGAACATCCTTCAATAGTATCTTATAATGATCTGTGATTTACATTGAAATTATGGAAAAGTATTCATAAATATTTGGATACTGAGCTACAATTGAGTAGTGTCTATCACCCTCAAACTGACGGGCAATCAAAAATGACCATCCAAACAATATAATACATTTTTATATCATATTCACAAGACATTAAATGTATGTGAGATCAATATTTACCTTATTTGGATATTTCCTACAATAGTAGTTTCCATTATAGTATTCCAATTTCACCATATGAAGCATTGTATGGAAATATATGTCATACACCAACTTGTTGGGATGAAGTTGGATAAAGGAATCTTGTCAGACAAAGGCTTGTGGAAGAAACAAAGATGAGGGTAAAGACTATTAAACCCCTTATCAAAATAACTCAATGTAGGAAAAAGATATATACTGATAATTACAGGAAGGATTTTTAATTTCAAGTGAGGGATCACATTTTCTTGAAGGTATCTCCCTGGAAGGGTGTTATAATATTTGGGAAAAAAGTGAAACTATTCCCCATGTACATTGGTCATTTTGAAATTATGGAGAGAGTTGGAGATTTGGATTATCGTTTGGTAATTACACCTATAATTTCTAAAGTACACAATGTGTTCCACCTCTTAATATTATGAAAATACATGCTAGACCAAACACATGTACTCACTACTAAAGGAATAGAATTGGAACCTAACTTATCTTACAATAAGAGCCTATTTGGATTATATACACTAATGAATAGGTGTTGCGTAATCAGACGACTCAGGTGGTAAACATACATTGGAAAATCCTAAAATTAAATAATCAACATGGGAACCTGGGCTCTTATGATGAATAATTATCCAAATATTTTTTTGAGGTAAAATTTTGGAATTCTGAAGTTGAAATTTTTGTAAGGGGGAAGAATGTCACACCCCATGGAATTAAAAATAAATTGTTATAACCTAGTTTTTTTCTTTTGTTATTTGAATTTCAAAAAAAAACTAACATACATGGTTGCATTCATTATGATGTTTAGAGTTTGATGGGAACAACTTACTTTTTCGGTGAATACTAACATTACCCATATCAATACTTAAGTTACCCTTTTGAATAGTAATATGACCCTTATGAATACTAACCTCTCCCATAAGAGTATAAATAAAATTTATGCACCTTATAAATGAAATAATGAAATAATGGTATGAATAATTGAATAATTAAAAAATAATTAATTGTTGGTATTTTTAGGAGTAATAAATATTTAATTACAACTTTATAAATAAAAAATTTATTTAAAATAAAATTCATTTTCATATAATGTATTCATAAATACATTTTTCATTGTCTTGTGACATTAGGATAATTTAATAAGACCTTTGTTAACTTTTTAGGGAGTTATAAAATCATTTTTAATTTTAAAACACTGTATTTTTCGAGTAAATGATAATTTTAATTAAAAATTAATGTTATTATATTTATAAAATTACATTGATAAAATTCTTTCCATTTTCGGATTATACAGATCAAAAAATGGTTTTATTGAATTTTTTGTATTTTTCAAAAATACATGAATGTTTGGTGAATAGTAAAATACAGTAATTTACGGTATAAATACATTATAAGATAAATACACTATTCCTTGCATAATTGATGATATAATAAACCTTTAGTTAGAAAAAACATGCACTTATTACTATTTATTAATAATAATCAAACACTATTTCTTATCATGATAAAATTAAAAATATAACGAAAAAGATATTATAAAATTACCCCTCTCCTCTACTATAAAAACCACCCCTCAATACCTATTCTCCCCACTTATCTAAGCCTTGAATCATGTCAATGTTCTTTGAAACTAATCATCCCTAGACTCTCTCCACATCCAAGAGATCATGGTCTTTCCAAAATACCAAAAATCAATCCCCTTAAAGTGATTCTAAAGGAGGAGTACCCAAGAGGTAAAATCTTCTTCCTTTTCCTTTTTTTTTCAAGATACTGCTTTATTTATTATAATATACATTACTCATCTATCCAAATGATCATGAAAAATCTAGTATAAAATAAATACTTGAAATATATCATGTTAATTTAATATAAATCATCAATATACTTACTCTCTTTTTTATTTTAAAAATAAAATCATCCTCCAGGAGATGCCAATTTACGACCTTCATAGATGACGAACATTCATTCTTAAATTTCTCCTTAATGGCTGGTAATGAAACCATTTTTATGGTTGAACCAGATTATAAAATATTTATTATATCTTATCAAAAAATTTCAGACCCATAATTGGTATATTATTCTAAATAATAGAACAAAACTTGTTCATTATGATCAAAAAACCATAGTTAAAATCTAAACAATTATCACTAAATGACATATCTAATTATTCATCCTCATATAATGTAATGAAATGGAATATATAACCATTTAAAATTATTCATGTTCATTTATAATATATATATTAAATCTTTTAAAATTATATCCATTCTATATGAACTTACATATTTATAATCAAGCGAACTGATCATGAATATCAAGAAACAAACACTGTAGTACAATGAAATTCAATATTATAAAATATCAAATGGGAAAAACTGACCTTAATATAAGTATAATAAATTATATAAATGTATAATAGGTTCGGATTAAAATTATTAATATGTCTAATTTTATATTCCAAAACATTACGGTCAAGTGCAGAACACATTCGTACATAAAGTAAGGATTTTTTACATGAACCTCAATTTTCATTAGAGTTACTCTTATTCTCTACATACCAAAATGAAATTATTATTTATTATTATTTAATCCTCATTAATTATTTGAAAATGTTTTATATATATATACCAATCAGAATCCTTCTTTACTTTATGTGGATTTTACTGTTTTAAAAGGATCTTTCAAAAATTCTTCCCGATAAACAACCCTGTTTAAAAGGAACTTCTTGAATTTTTTCATATATTCATATAGACTCTATAATTTATTTTAAAAAACCATTATTTTTAATAAATCACAGATTTTATTATGAAAAAACTAACTTAATTCACTTCTTTTTTAATAAAAATATTTTTCCAAAAGAATTTTTATTTTCAACTAAAATAGTATTTCTATCAATAATTACACGATGATTTTAGAGTATTTTCATATATTTCAACACATAATTGATTAATATATTTAATTTGAATAAATATTTTTTTATATCGTCTACCATATTTTATTTAATTGTTTATGATTCGTCTGACTAAGGATGTTCTATCTTGATATCATTCACCATATTACATCGAATAGTTAGTGTTTAGGTTTAATGATTGGGGAGAGCGAATTACATTTCATATGTTTTTTTCAATATGAATGTATATGTTTCTTATATTTCACCCCTTTCATTTGAGGAATGATTTGGACTTAGTATGTGTTTTTTGGGGCTTTGTATAGCTGTTTCTTTCATCGATAGGTCTCATGAGACATACTAGTTTGGTTATTGCTCGTTTAGGTATGGTCTTTGTATGAGGCCTGGACCGAATGGTTATAATGTCCCACATTATGCATTCCATTATTATGAATCAATTAAGTTATATTCCAGTTTATTATTCGACAATTATAATAACCATGGTTGGGTTTTATTATGGAATTGGTCATTCATCTTGTATTTCGTCCATATTTTTCTCATGTATCTATTCAAAGGCTTGTGTTTTTTATCAACATGCCTAGTGTTTATGTTTATAATTACTTTTTTTGTATTACTCACCTTTTCCAAGCATCTGAGATCACCCCTTTCCTATTTTTTATTTTCCCCTGGGATGTGAAGAAGTATATTATGACTTACTTTTAGGGATAATATGTGATTTTTGGATGATTCCAATAGAATTTATATGTTGTATTTCATTTCAAGTCGTAATGTTTAACATATATATGTTTATTATTTTCAAAAACTACTAAAATAGTTGTTCTATTGGGATATATCTCCCTTTTTAAAATTACAATGTAACAAAATAATGCACCGACTCTGGGAAATTGGGGTTGGTTCTTTACATATTTTCTCTTGGAAACTCAATTTCAATATATATTCCTCATTAGAAATATTAGGCAGTAACCAAATTATTATTTAACCCAAAACAATAAAATAAATATTTATGTACTACATTAATTTAGAAAAAATAGACAATATTTTAAAATTATTGTAGAAAATAAGTAAACCAAAACTAATAAGACACATCATTAATCTATTATATAATCTAAATATGAATGTCATGTAATTGAATTATTTTTTCTGGTTTTATTATTCTTACTTTTTTATTTTTTTAAACATTTTGAATATAATAAAATTCCAGACATAAAATTTTATGGGTCATAAATGATTATTGGATTTATGTTTCTACATATACTGAACAAAAACAATAAATTTTTTAATTAACATAAATTAGTTTTTTAAATATTTCTCGAAACTATGTCTCAAAATAGCCCTTTTTCTACTCTTGATTCAATATAATGTTAAATTACCCCAATGATAAAAAAAAAATTAAATTATTCCATAAGGAATGATTATTGGTAAGCTTCGGTAAAAAAAATTTAAAAATGAAAACCGGTCATCATAATACATAAAAACGTATTCATGCATTCTTATAGAATATCAATTATAGTTTGTAAAACTTGCTACATTTTTTATTTTATCAAATAGTGTTTTTTTGTACATGAAGAACCTTTGTGATAAATTTTTCTAAAATTGTTTTTATATTTGTTGACAACTAACCTTTCTTTAAAATCTTTGTGTTTTTCTAGAATCGGACCTAGTCCATCGTAATAAGGTTTTTTTCCAGACATAGGTTTTCGTATCCAATTTTTCAGATTGAGTTCCACCGGATATAGAAGAAGTCAGAAAATAAAATTTCTGATCAAACACTTTATCATATTCAGGTTCATCGGTCTGACATTAATAATCATCAAATTCAAAATAATTAGAGGCAAAATTTGTTTGTTGTTGAAAAAGTTTCTTTTATTTATCCATAGAAGGATATTAGATTCTTAGATATAAAGAAAGAAGTTGTTGAGTGTATAGTTTATTTTTTTGCTGATATGTTTTGATAGAATAGTGTGAAGTCAGGAATTGTAAATTTCTCATTATTTCAAAACCAAATCATACGATTCTATACTGATCAATAAGTTCCCACAAATCATGAAAACTTTCATAATAAAATCATTTGAGGAAATATTAGTGAGGTTTGTATAATTTCAGAGCTGTAAATTGATATTTCCATATTAATTGGATCTCCATCATAATGGTAATTACATTATAATGATATGAAGAAGAAAAATATGTTGTCGAGCCTAACGAAAATATTAATAGTACTCATTGTTTCATACTAGGATATTAGTACAATTATTTTCATACTGGTAAAATCAAACTAATATTTTTGTACACATATTTTCATAAGGATATTTTCATACTATGAAAATCATACTGGGATTTTCATTCTACGATTTTTATATTGGTAAAATCATACTAATATTTTCATATACTGACATTCATATTGAGATTTGCGTACATAGATTTTCGTATTGGTAAATTCATACTGCATTTTTTGTACTCAGATTTTTGTTACGAAGGAAATCATACTACAGTATTTATAATGAATAGTTCATACTGAGGAAGAAACTGATCGTAAAGAGATGAGAAAGAAAACATATCGTAATGAGCTAATAATAAAACAGACCATAATGACCCTAGAAAGATATAAATATTTAAAAAATTCAAGCATGAAATTCAGTTTTGTATACATCTCAGAGAAATATAAGGTGTAATTTTGACGTCAAAGTTTATGTTTAAATTTAAGAGATATTAAGAGATTTTGATATTGGAGGAAGCAGTAAAAGTTTTCAAGTTTCCTTATTTTGTATTCCTAGATTCCTATAAATACTTACACAGATCATTCGTACTTTTTGAACATTCACACAAGTGAAAAAGGCAGAGCACTAGATAATTCAAACTGAAATTTCCTATCTTACTAAAGAATAATTTTGTTTAGCATTCTAGCTAATTTTTATATTTACATATTTAGAGTGAGTTAATCATACTAAGAAAATCATATCCAACCATATCGTATTCAAAAAATGGAATCTAGAATTATCGTATTCATAAAATTGGATCCAGTATTATCATAGTTAGAAATTATTATCCAGTATGATTTTTTCAAGAAATTACATCCAACATCATTATTTTTAAAGAATCATATCCAAAATCATTGTATTCAGAAAATAAGATCCATAATTATCATATTGAGAAAATCAGATCCACCCATATCAGATTGAGAATCCAAGCTGAACAATAGTGGATCAGAATCAACAATGTCTTTATTCTTTTTTTTGGCTCAATCATTTTATAAGAAAACATTTTTTACTGACGGTAGTCGGTATAATCATTCATATTGGGAGATATGATGTTTCTAATTGGAGTTGGAATAATTTGTATTTTCTTTTTCTTAATAGTGGATATCCATATACCCATAAGAGTGGAAATGGAAAGGTTGTAGGTTCTCACATTGATGTTGAACCTTTTAAATCAAGCGTGATTTACTAGATTTTCTACTCTTTTGTGTCTATGTATTTAAAAAAATCTTTTAAGAATATATATCTTAATATGATGTACGTGTTATGTTTTAAAAATAATTGTAACTTCTAAAACAGAAAAACTATCTCACCATCCCCCCATTCTCATTTGTTATTAGATCCTTTGAAACATCAGTTGGTTTCAGGGGTAAAATTTCCTTGTTGAATCCTTATCATGGATAATATATAATAGTTCAATAGTAGATAAATTATTATATTTGTTGGAAATATTATTATGGATGGAAAAATAGCATGGAAGCTTATCACATATCTCTTTTACGTGAAGTTGTTGACGCTACTACTATGGATTTCCACCCATTGAGAAGGATAATCATACGACATTTGCTGATAAGAGAAATATATAAGTTGATGGAAAGGATAGAAATACAATCATTATATCCTCATCATAGAATGTTTCTCACAATGTGATGGGTCGTGAACTATCAAAAAGAATTTGGGACAAGCTAAAATGTTTTTTCAAAGGAAATACAAATGTTATGGGAGAAAAGATACTAATTTTTCATGGTATGTATTAAAAAATCATAATGGGAGGTCAAGATAGAATTGATAAATACTTCACCAGATTAAATAATATTTTTCAAAATCAATGTATTTGGAGAAGTATTGGAAGATTCTAATATTGTGAGGAAACTTATAAGAAAGTTTCTAGAATTGATTGATTCTAAATTTCCTTCATTATAAGATAAAGATTATTTAATTATTGATGAATTGAATAAATTTCTTCTTATATATGAAATGAGGATGTCTTCAATGTTTAAACAAAAGATGAAAGATGAAATGGTTTATGAAGCTATGGGAATTTTCTATATTAAATATGTTGAAGATGTGGATCCTTGTGACTCCAAAGAAAAAGAGGATAAGAAGTTCATTGAAAAATAAATAATTATCAAAGAGGAAGAGGAATGAATGGAGGTAAAATTCCTCTCAAATTTTTTGATTATGGTGGAATTGGACATATGGATATGAATTTTTACAAGAAGAAATTTTATTAATACAATGATGATTATAATTGAAACCCATAATGGAATAATTGGAACAAAAATGATAAAGAAGAGAGGTCTTCAAAAAAATACCAGAAGAGGTTTACTAGAAACAAAAGATGTATGTTGAGTAAAAATGTTCAATCAAACTCAACTAAAAACAATTATTCTAAGGCTAAAAGTTCAAAAAAATTTAAACCCTTCATTGAAAAAGTTGATAAAACAAAATATACCTAAAATTGTAGAATGTAGAAAATAATCTTATAGATAGTATCACCTCAGCACAGAACTTGTTTAATGTCATGAGAAAAAAAATCTCAATAAATAAATTAGAGTAATGAATAAATATTTTTAATAATTTACTGATGGAAGAAAAAATTTCATCAACCATGAATATTAATACATTCATGAGATTTTATGTAATAGACATAGTATTGTGAAACAGGGAAAGATGATTAAAAATCATTGTAAGAAGATGTAATCTAAAAAAGAAGAGGTTAACATGTTTCAATCAAAACTTCTTGAGTCTGAATATACATTGAGTGATATGAATGAAACATTCGACCTAACAATGGAAGAGAAAGTTGATACTTCTAAAGTTGTTGAGAAAGATCAATATGATAATTAAGTGAAATATTCTCTTACCAAAAATAATTTTTCATCTTATTATTTTTATCATTTCAGGTTCTAAAAAAAATATTTGGAAATTATTCATGGAGAAATTATGTGACAAACCAATCAAATCTACAAAATTATAAAACTCTTTTAAAATAAAATACGGTCCACATCCTGAGTATGTTAGAGCTGAAAGAAGTTACCAACCTCAACAATGTATCAATAGTGAAAGATATTATTTCAATATAAAATCTGGATTATATGTTTATTGATGGTTTTTAGGAATCTATGGGAATAGGTCTTATAATTTTTGTCAAAACATATCTTTACCCAGAAGAAGGTTTGAGACAAGTGGAAGAAATGTTTAAAGTATAATGAGAAACTTTCCTAACTTACATAAAGTTGACAAAGTGAATTCTCAAGATGTTAGAAACTTTCCAATAAGAAATCAATTAGAAAGTTTAGAAATTTTTTTTGGAAGATGTGATTAGACTAGTCATCATTCCAAAATTTATGTAACACTCCGTCAATAACTTGTTTCTTATGAGATAACAGAATAGAAAGTTGAAAAAAAAGTTTAGGAAAGTGATATTATTTCTAAAAAACATTGAATGTAAGTAAAATGAATAAACCATGCATACTTGATAGTGGTTTCTCTTCACATAAGATAGGTGATATAAAATATTAAAATAAGCTTAATTATGGGATGGAGGAGTTTTTACATCTGGTAATGATAGTTCCTTAAATATCAACAGAATTAGAAGGGTTGAGATTGAAGTTGAAAAGTTGAAATCTAAGGTTGTTTTTTAGGAGCTAAAAAATATCTTACATAGTGTAAGTAAACTTTTTGATGATGGAAAAGAATATTTTTTAGAAAATATTATTGAATAATCAAATGTGTGAAAGAGATAAAAATCATTAAAAATGAAGAAAGAACCAGTGGGGATCTAATTCAAATAGGAGAATTCAATCACTCATATTACTTGAGTGCTAATGATGAAAAAAGATTGTGGAAATGAAGACTTGGCCACCATGGGTAGAATAACATGAATAAACATTCTAAATTTGCTGTGATTTGGAATTTTCTATAATTTAAATAATGAGATAAAGATGTTTTTATGACTTCCAAGAAATTAAATATGACTAACAAAAGGCATAAGATAATTAAGAATTAATCTACCGAACCACTTTAGCATATTCATTATGATTTATGTGGGCTGATGAGACATCAACCATTGAAAATAGATTCATAATTTATCACTTTTATTGATGATATTACTCATATTAGAAATAACATATTTATTAAAAACAATCCAGAGGCTATTAGAATGTTAATATTATTTAGAAAAGTTGTTGAGAAAGAAATGTGGGATTCCATAAAGATGTTCATAATAGATAATGGTACAAAATTGACAAGAAATGATTTTTGAAACTTATCTATGAAATCATGGTATTAAACATCAGTATAGTGCTCCCTATTCTCCATAAAAAATAGAGTATCCTAAATAAATAATATAAGTTTTGTGGAAATGGGAATAAATATGTTATTAGAATACAGGCATTCAATATTCTATTGGAGAGAAGCTAATATTAATATTCTACCTATTCAAAATAGATGCTTTTTGAGACATGAAATTATCATGAATCCTTATGAAATGTGGTACAACAAAAACCCTTCATTTAAATTCTTCAATTATTTTGGAAGTCCATGTTTTCTCAAAATCAAAAATCTAGATTTGGTAATGTTTAATGAGAAAGCTAAGGAAGTATCACTTATGGGTTATTAAAAAAATGTAAGAAGTGACAAATGTTGGAAAAAACATTTAAAAAAGTTGATGGACTCATATGAAGTGAAGGTAATTGAAAATAAAATCTTCTTACCAAAATTAGTTGAGATTGATGAGGAGGATAAACTGAATAATTCCAACAATGGTGAAAGTAATTCAAAACATCCTTATCAAGACATAGAAGAGTCTTGTGATAAGTAAATTTGAGCTTTGAAAGAAATAATGAAATTTACTACCTTACAAAAATATTATATTCGAAAACATTATTTGGAATATGATGGCTCTGGTTTAGATAAGTAGAAATTTGGGATTAGATAATTAGACTTCAATTATCTCAAAAGCTGAACCAGAATCAATTTTAGAAGATTTTCAATAAAAATAATTGGTGGATCTAGGAATGAAGATTTCAATCATATTGAGAAGAATTGAAAATGGAGACATGTTTCACGGATAGTAAATAAAAAAATTCAGAACCCAGTTAGTTTAAAGAAATAACATAAATGAACATGGAGAAGTTTCTAGAAACAAAACATGGCTTGTTTGTAAAGTATATGTATATATGGAAGGTATTTATTTTGAAGATACATTTTCCCTAGTTAAAATATTAGAAACTATCATAATGTTTAATTCATTTGATACACATCGTAATTAAAAAATTTATTAGATAGATGTAAAGTCATCGTTCATTAATGGTGGGATTAAGGAAGAAGTTTACATTGAAAAAACTTTTGGGTTTCTAAAGAATTAGGGTGACAAAAATGTTTGTAAATTGAAGAACGATTTTTATGGGCTGAAAAGAAGCTCCATGTTCATGGTATTATAAACATGATAATTGTTTGATAATATTGAAATTTTCTAATGGAAATGTTTATAAAGATGTATATGTGAAATATTATTACTTTAGAACTCTATTAGTAATTATTTATGTGGAAGATATAGTTTTTTCTGGGGATAGATAATATTTGTTTTAAACATTTTATGAGGAAATGAAGAAGAATTTTGAAATTCCTATGTTGGGATTATTACCCTTATTCATTGTCTTACATGTTCAACAAAAAGAAAAATACGTTTTCTTTTCCCAAGATAATTATACTAGGAAATTGTCAAAAATGTTTTGGATGGTAGAATCCAAATAAGTTTCAACTCTAATTTCAATGAGAACAAAGATGAGTAAAGAGAATTCAGAATGTGTATAAATCAAAAAGACATTAGGAATCTGATAGTTTGTCTTCTTCACCTCACATCATCAAGGTGTGATATTGTTTAGGTTGTGACTTTGTGTTCCATGTATCAAAGTAATCCAATAGAATCACATATATTGGCTCCTAAAAGTATTCTAAGATATGTTAAATGAACAAATTAACATGTGATGTTATAGAAAATAAATATTTAGAAGAAGATACAAGGTTATACTAATGTCGATTGGTCTAGAGTTTTTAATTTTATAAAATCAACCTCATAAGGTACATTTTTCTTCGGTGAATGTTTTGTGAGTTGGCATAGTAAGAAACAATTTTATTAACTTTGATAATAGTAGAATCTGAAAATGTTGTAGCTACTCAAGATTGTAATAAAATTATGTAGCCAAATGCTTAGATAGAATATTTTAAAGAAAAAGTTTCCAAACCCATGAAGATATTTTGTGATAATCATAGTGAAATTTATTTTTTATAAAATCATATCCAACATTCAAGATCAAAACACATTGATTTAAATTTTCACTTTATAAAAGATAAATTTTCTGATTGATATATTTTGCTACAATACATTTCAACAACTACTAGATTAATGATATCTTTAAAAAATCAATGCCATAAGTAATGATTGCGAAATTAAGGCTGGAACTTCATTTTCAACTTCCTCACATGTCTTCCTAAACTTCATAATTAATAATACCCCTTTGCACTTTGGATTATGTTGATAAATGGGAAGATAAAGAAACAAATATGAACTTTGTATGAATTTTTACTTACCTTTATTTAATGAATATGAATCTATTGTTATCATAAAATAAGGAAGAGAAAAAAAGTGAGAAAATAATTAATGGGGGAGATAAAAGTAATTTTTCAAAAGAAAGAATGTGGCAGAGATACAGAAAGTGAGAAAATAAAGAATAAGCGAGAGAAAATGGAAGTCTGAAAAGAAATAATGGGGGAGAGATAATGAAATTCTAATAATAAAAGTGAGGAGAGTATATATTTACATGGCCATAAAATAGAATTTCCACCAAGGGATGGAATTCTTTCAAAAACATTACATTATCCAATAGTTTGGTGTTAGGAATATCTCTTTTGAGAAGGGATATATTTTGATAAAATTCAAAACATGATTTGTTTTCAAAATTTGACTTATGAAAATTCTTGATAGATAAAATTTGTTCACAAGGGATGTCAACAAATTGAAAGGGGGATATTAAAGAACCTTTGTTATAAATTGTTTAAAAAAATGTTTTGTATTGGCAGACAACAAAAATCTCATTTATGACTGTTTTTTAGGAATCAAACCCAGTCCATCATTAAAAAGTTGTTTTCCATAAATAGGTTATCATATCAAATTTTTGGACTGAGTTGAATGAGACACATAAGAATTTAGAAAGATACAATTGTCGATCAAAAACTTCATTTTATTCAGGTCTATTAGAATGACATTAAAAATTATCAGATTCTAAAGAATTAACGGCATAATAATTTTTTCATTGGAATGTTTTCTTTTCTATATTAAGGAAAGAATGAAGTTTCTAGGATAAAAAGAAATAAGTTGTGGAGTGAAAAAGTTTATTTGGTGAAGAGTTTTGATATATGATTTTGGATTCCAGAGTTCAAATGTTCTCATACATTTTAAACCAAATCATATGATTATTTTATTATCAAGAAGTTATCAAAAATCATGAAATATTTCATGATAAATTAATTTAATGAAATGCTGGATAGGTTTGAATAATTATAGTGATGAAAAATGATACTTCCATCGTAATGGGATTTCCATCCTAATGACAATTACATCGTAATGAGTTGAGAAATAACAATGTATTACTAATCCTGAGGAAGAAATATATCATACTGGGAGTTTCGTATTGGGATTCTCATAGGGATATTTTCATACTGGTAAAACTATGATGAGATTTTCACTCATATTTTCATACTGAGATTTTCATAGTTGGAAAACCGTGGTGAGATTTTATTACTAAGATTTTTCATACTAGAATTTTCATATCGGGAAAATCATACAAATATTTACATACTCATATTTTTTTACTGAAATTTTTATACTAAGATTCTCGTAATAGGAAAATTGTACTGGGCATTTTGTGCTCATATTTTCATAGTGAGGAAATCGTACTGATGTATTGATAATGAAGATTTTGTATTGATAATTAATTAGGACATAATGATATAAAAAAGGATACATAATGTAATTATTTGTGAATGAAATAGATCCTAATGAGCTGAGAAAGATATAAGGCTTTGAAGAAGTCAAATATGAAATTTAGTTTTTTGTAATTCTCAGAGAGATCTAAGGAGGATTGAAGGAATAAAAGATGAAGTTTAAATGAGAGATATCATTAGAGATTTTTATATTTGAGGAAGTAGGGAATTTTTTCATGTTTCTCACTTTTTTATATATACCTATAAATACTTGCTCAGATCATTCGTCCATTTGCAAAATTCACACACGCGCAAAAGTTTGAACACTGGAGAATTCGAAGTGAAAGTGCCAATATGATTGAAAATTAATTGTATAAATAATTATATAAGAGTTTGAGTTTTCAATATAGGAAGTGATATCATCATACTGAGAAAATCATATCTGGTATTGTCGTATTCAGAAAATTGGATACATCCTTATCATATTCAGAATATCGGGTCCAGTGTAATCATTATTGTAAAATCGGCTCGAGTATCATTATTTTGAGAAAATCGGATCCAATGTCATTGTTTTGAGAGAATTGGATATATACTACTTGTATTAATAAAATAATATCTATAATTATTGGATTGAGAAAATCAGATCCAACCAAATTGATCTAAGGATTCAGACTGAGCAATTATGGAGCAGACTCAATAAAGTCTTTATTCCTTTTTTGGCTCAATTCTCTTTTAATAAAACATTATAAATTGATGGGATTTTCTATAATCATTCCAATAAAGATATATATGGTGTATAATAGAATTTGGGATAAGGTGCATTCACTTATTATTAAATGTGGATTTCGATAGACCCACAAGAGTGTCTATGGGAAGGATGTAGGTTTTTACACAAGGGACGAAACTAGTTACTGTTCTGTAATTTAATTTATTTTATAATATTTCATTAATGTGTACATAATACATGTTGATAAAGATATAAATATAAATTTGTTTTGAGGGTTATGTTTTGAAACGAATTTAAACATAGAAATGTGAATAACTGATTCAACCCCCCCCCCCACTTCTTAGTTGTTATTCGATCCTTTGGAACTTTAGTACACAACCAAAAATATATCCTTGTGAAATTATATAATCCCTGGATGAATATTGATTGAAACTATGGAAAAATTACTTAGATAGTGAACTTTGGAAATGAATAAATCCAAATTATTTCTTTTATATAAAACCTAAAAAAATTATTAACTAAAACTTTATATTAAATGGTTATGAGGTTAATTGATTTTATAAGTTGATCCCCCACTACCCATCCAAAATAATTTTTCCTAAGTGTTCATTTGAACCAAATTAGACAATCCATTTAATTATCCACACACTTCCATATAAAAAGGGGAAATGTATATTATATCCAAACTAGTCATGGATTCAATGAATTAATAGTTGATAAATCCTATATAAGAAATAAAATTTTATAAAGTTCCACTATATTACTAACAACTATAAAAAAATTCAATTTTGAGTTATATTTTGGTAAATTTTTCTTTCACTTCCAACTTAAAAACAAGGAACAATTTAACGACACTATTATGTAGTTTCAATTAAACATCCACCCATCATGATAAACAATTTAATGAATTTATTAAATGAATCTATCAAACAGTTCATACTATAAGATAAAATGAAATTTTCTTCTTCTTATATAAATTTTTGGATAACTGGTTCTTTATTTATGCATCGGCAAATATTTATTTTTTATTTTCACTAGATAGAAACATATTATCTGATATTTCTTCCACCAAAATGTGATATTTTGGTCATAAAATCATTATTTCCTAGTGATATATAGGATCATTCATCACTTGTGTAGGATTATTATGGATTAAAGAATCATCCATTACATTAAATTTTCCTGGTTTATAATAAATAAAAAGTAATAGAGTGAAGATACTCTACCCACCTGAACTATCTCAAATAAATATAAATCTTTGATAAAATGAACTTCAAAAACTAATGATCATTTTATAAAATAGTCCCTTAAGGAAAATGTTTGCATCCTTATCATCAATAAATTATCATCCTAAAATAATTTTATATCATACATAATTTAATTCCTTCCATGTGATATCAATTACATAGAGAAAAATTCCATGGATTTATATCCTTGTATAAAAAACAATCGCTTTAAAAACTATACTTGTGACCATAAAACAACAACCAAATAATATTTCAAGAATATTACAAACATTATATGATGTATATGATTTCCTTAATTAATTAATTAATTATTGTATGGTATATCGCACTCTAATCATAAATTTATCCTTTTCATGCCATATATGTAATTGTAGTATTTAATTTAAAAACAAAATAATGAAATTTTTTTAGTAACATCAATCCATGCATAGAAAACACCTTATTTAAAAAAAATTATGTCATATCCATGTTATCACTTATTTATCCTTCTAAAGATCAACTCATATTTTATTATTATGAAAAATGTTACTAAAACATTCATATACTAAATTATAATATGAACTATAAAAACATAACATACAAATTATGATAACATAAAATTTCTATAATAATATCTATATTCTTCACATTATTCAAATCCATTACTATTTCTATAATAATTAAAATCACAAATACCATAATATATGTGACCTAATATTATGGAATATTGAGTTGATTAATTTTTTGAAAACTAAAATTATATTAGTAACTCTTATATTAATTTATAAAAAAATATTCCTAAAATCAATATTTAAATTTCTTTTTTATAATATCATCTTCTATTACCGTTTAAAGATGATACATAGACATAAGTTTCATAAAAAATGAATTAGTTATCTTTAGGTAATCACATAGTTCATGAATTTTTTTAAGGGATATTAATTAATTTCTATCATGTTCACCATATTATTGTAGTGATTTCATAAATTGATCATACCATAAACAATTATATGAAATAGAATAGATATTTACCTAGGAGAAATAGATAATGGGATGAATCCCTTTTATTCTACCACATAAAATAGAACCATTAAATCACTTAATTATGTTTGTCACGTATGTTAACAAGGTTTATTAGTAGGGAGTATTCATATAATTATATCATTATAATATTCTATTCTCTTTCCTTCTAGTAATATAAATGTTTTCTTTTAAAAAACATAAAGACACAACCAACCAACCATATATAAGGGGGTATATCTATTCATTCTGTAGTCTGATATAGTTTCAATGAAATGAAATCTTCATTTAGTATAGTAAATCTTAACTTTAAATATACATTTCATTCCCATCTCAATAATAATGTCATGAATTTTAATATCAATCCCTAATAAGTCTCATTATAATGCATTTTACCCAATCACGATTTTTCAATATGTAATAACAAACACTGAATCAATCATTTCAAGAAATATATTATTACATTTCTTATCTTATGATATCCATTCCAATCACAATCATATTCAATCATATAATAAATTTGAGAAAAATAAATATAATTAACTAAATGAAATTTTGGTGAATTAATAAAAAAACAATCTAAATAGTTCCTTATACTATAGAATGTTATTTTTATATCTCTGACATTTATAATGCATTCCCATATTTTATGAACATCCCTTGATTATTTAGAGGTAAATAACACTCTTACCTATGATCTTTCATGAGTCGTCCATGATCCCAAATACATTTTTTTGTTACTTTAATTTGAATCCTTTATCCCTATATATGAATGGGTTCTCCCCCATTCCTTACCTAACAGATTATGGGATAATGCATAGTCAAATTACCTACATTATTTTACACAAATAATAGATGAGGATTGTTCAAACACTTTTATTTCACTTCTTGAACTCCAGTACACTGTATATAATCCAGTTAACTCTTCCCCAGATATAGGTGAAAATATGAATCTGTATAATTTTTATATAATTTTTTATGTTCCATTTATTGGGTACTAAAGAAATTTAATCTTGTATATTAGAAATAAAAAAATCACTGACATTATATGTAAAATTTATTCACCTCCAATACATCATCCCTACTAATCGATACTATAATTATATCAATCTTGAGTAAGATAGCCCTTAACAATATCATAAATTTACCCAATATTGAACATTCTATAATCTAGGTCATCTTTTAATACCAACATTAGTGAATTCTTTATAATATCAATATAATTTTATATTTATTCTATCCTTGACACATTTCTGATCTGAAATTATAGGTTATCTGAAGCATTATTCCACATTATCATTTCATGAAAACTATTATAATTAATGATGTATTGGAAACCATAAATTGAAGATCCTTATGATGTATTGGAAACCATAAATTTAAGATCCTTATGATGTTTGGATTTTATAACCATCCCCCACAATTTAATATATGGTTTATTAATAAGAAAAGATAAAAACTCAACCTTTGTATTGTGTTCTGTTGATAAAAAAAGAATATTTCGGTGAACTTCTCCAAACATTATTCCACCCACTTCAGTAAAATATAACTTTTTAATGATGGTCGATTCTTTATTCAAAAAAATAATAATTCATAATATGTATACATTCAGCAATCCTAATTACTTTCCTTATCTAATGGTTTGAAATTATATATAACATTACTTACTCTTATATGATCTATAAAATTATTTTATATTTATCCTCTTCTTTACCAAATAGAAGTTTTTTATGGTCATAATATGACTACAAAAATAAATAATTCCCTAAAAATATTATATCCATTAGTATATTTTAATTAAAAATGTATAATACCACATATGTCTACCTGTATAATTATTAATTTTATTAGTTGATATAATTTCCCATTCAATTATCATATCAATAAATTTATTTATTCAAATTAGTTTTTCAATTAATTTTAATAAAACCAAAATCATTCGATCATTGAAAATATAATTTTATATAATGAAAAACATTCTTTAAAATTATAATCATGTGAATTAATACCTTACCATCTTATCCATATATACATTTTTTATCTTGTTATATACCATCAATGGTCCACACAAATAAATTAATAATATCTCAATAGCTATCAAAATCTATCCTATTATAGGGACATCCCGGTAACTTGTGGTTAATTATAAAAATTTCAGGTATAAATTTATATTAATAGATTTTGAGATCTCGGAATTCCATTATCAATATATTCTTAACATCCAATCATCTAACACTAAAACCATACAATAATACAATATTATAAGACCCATATGAGGAACCACTTAACCTGTGAAAAAAAAAGATGCATGGAACCATACGTGTTCCATAATTTATATAAGTTTGAAACTAGTGATGTGTGGAGTAAATTAAACATTGGGATGATATTTATACAATTCTACATTACAATTGAAAATAAAATTATTACTATTATTGGTAAACTCTTTGATAAGAAGTAATAAAAAACTATGTGGGACATATATAGTAGTTCTATAAATACTACAAAAATGAAAGTATTCCTAATTCCTTGCCGACACATATGAGTAATTGTGGATCATGTAAATGAAAACAATTAATTCCACCATATCTCTAATAAGAAAAGAACCCACATGATAAGTGATAATTCAATGAGTTGCGAGGAATAATTCCTTGAAAATATCTTTTATGTTTCATTAAAAAACCATAACTGCTGATTAAAGTGATTGAAAAGACCATTATCACACACAAAGAATCACACAATAAATGAATAATAAATATTTACAAGGTTCACTATCATTGCCAACCTGGCTACCAATAATCCAGTGACCTGAAATAGTTCTCCTCAATGTCTCATGAATACTTCTTCCTATTCCAAAGGTTGATGACTAGAAGTGAGGACTTATGGTGTTTCCATGGGGAGTTTATTCCCTCATATCATATTTCAAAAAAGTGTAAATTACTAGATATCATACGTGAAGGACCCCAGGAGACCCTGAGAGGGGATGGTGAATCTGGGTGCTAACATTTTATTTTAAAAACAAAGATCTGGTTCCCACGTTGGTAGGAACTAGTTAAACCTATATGATGGATATGATTAGTAATAAAACATTCACACGCAAAGAGGTGACACATCAATTTTACATGGTTCGCCACTAAGGGATACATCCAAGGAGCATACACCGAAAAGTTGTCGGTCGTACCAAATTCCACTAATCTTCACTAGCTGTGGAGTACAACGGTTCGAGCACAGTCACTATGTTCAAGGCTCACTACCTTTAAAAAGTTTAATTTATAGCTCACTGTGTCCCTCGGGTCACTCCCGTTCACTCCCCCTGGTTCACTACCTTTGGTGAAGTCCCACGCAGTTTATAGACATGAAGGTCTACTCAATAGATTTGCATTGAAGTCTTTGCCTCTACTTAGCATGAGACTCCACTTGCATCGATGACCGGTAATGATTCTCTTGAACACACTGAACCACGAATCATATAATCATAAAATGAAAACAAGATACATAGATCATTTCGGGCAGCAACAACCCTTTGATATAAATTTCACACTTTTCACCAAAGGTATCAGGAAATATTCCAGCTTTCATGTGGCTCAAAAAAGATTAGCGGGCTTTAGCAATACCTGGAAGGCTTCCCCATGCCTGGTGCACAAGTCTCAAGACGGCGTGCAAGTCTCGGCGCGCAAGTCTGAACTGGCGTGCAAGTGTCAACAAACCACATGCGCAACTCTTCCTTCCCCAACTCCAAACCTGCATGACCCAATATCTTTCTCACCCAAAACACCTTGGACACACAACAAACTATTGTCGCACAACTTATACTTGCGTGACCTATACACCACTTGCAAGAAAAACACACCTACGATACATCAGCTCTGATTTTCTCTAAGTGTTGAGCTCCTGTAGAATGAGGAGGGGTCGTCTTGTATTTATATGCATTTGGACACCCTGCGCAATGGCGTGCAAGTCTCCCCTCTGCGCGCATGTTTCAGTGCGCAAGTCTCTTCACCTACAAGTCACTTTTGTGACCAACTTCTAAACTTGGGCGCCCTTCTCCATTTGCCATATTTTCATGTTCTGATCTTGAAAAACAACAGGCGTGCAAGTTCCCATGCCTCCAAGTAATCATCATGCAAGTCCCTTTTCCAAAAACGCTTTTCAAATCACTTGCGTGACCAACTTCAATACTTGCGCGACTCTATTTACATTTCCATATTTTGAAGTTCTGATCTTGAAAAACATATTTCGCGCAAGTCTCCTCTCCTTAAAGTTAATGGTGCACATGTTTCCATGACATCAAGTACACGGCATGCAAGTCCATTTTCCAAAAACCACTTTTCTTCATATGTCGATTTTCAGGCCCAAAAAGTTGGCAAACACTGGAGAACAGAGCCACCTTGTATCTGTTCTTTTTGTACCACTTCCAGATCATCCATTCCTTTTTTGACGTTCTTGAATAAAACATGGATCGTTAACCACAACCCTTGAACTTGACATGCCACCATGAATTCCCCTTTGTCAACAAATTTGTGTGTCATTGTTTTCTTTTTCAACAAGCACAATCACCTAAAAAACTTCTTTTCTATGATTTTCCCTCCACAACAACTCTTCTTCTTTCATCACAAACTCCACTATCATGATATATATCCTTTTATAGATTAGCTTTAGCAGCATATTATTTTGATACAATGTGATGTGCAAGGCCATCTTAGAATTCTTATCCCTTGCACTATGTCTTCTTCTTCAACATTCATGTATTATTCTTCATCTGTCATTCTCTACTTCATGTAAATCATATGATTCAATTCTTCAAGAAGTATCTTACATGGTTTTCATGAAATCATGAATAATTTCATGGTCTTCATAAAATCCCCATTCTTCATTAATCATCCTCATATGGATTATACCTCACTATTCTTCACTGTTGTAAACAATGTGTCACCTTTGACAAATGTTCTTTGAACTTATGATCAGTACCAAAAAAATCTAAATTTCCATCCCTCCATTTCATCCGTCTTTCTTGATCTCCTTCATTTTGATCTTCATTGACATCTATTGACAAAATATACAACCTTATACACAAATTGGTCCCAACAGTATGAAGTAGTAAATAAATAGAGTGCAGAAGAAATAAATTAAGAGAAATTGTATAATGATATAATAATTAATGGAATGAATTATACGACCCAATGGACATGTCGACACATATAGAACTAAGATCCCACTAGCCTAATCATGAACACATCTATAAATAATAGAAAAAAATAGTACAAGTCTTTACTATTAACTCTAAGCCAAACCAAAATCCCAGGTTCCTCATAGACAACTGACCCAACCTAATCATTTGATCCTAAACCTTAGACCATCTCATGCCTAATACCGGGTGAACATATACTCTAGTTCCCTATTATAATGAAATTTCAATAAGGGTATGATTATACAACTCAGTAGGGAACCACGTATGTGGTCCCTTACATAGATAGTAATATGTAGTGTTTGTAAATATCAACTACTCAATAGGATAAAAATAATTTAAAAAATGTCCTGAATAAGCGGAATGAAAATTTCATATAAGGAATCCTCATGCAATATGATTATCCTGGAAAAGACAAAACTAGAAATGACTCATAAATTAAATAATTTGAACCTATATTAGATCTCTTTGTTTGTTATCTCGATCAACTAGGAAATGATTCATGAGGTATATATATTCTTACATGTATAAATATATTCCCTTAAATATGTATATACATGATTAAGGTGAGAAGGGAACTGATCTAGATTTTCTACAACTCAATCCATTTATAATTAAGTCATTCCCTATGTATATAATCCCAATCGACAACACCTTCTTCATCCATCACCAAAAAAAAATTGAGGGATAGGTCCCAGGGCCATTGTCTAAGGAATCATATTAGAGTCCATGGAACACATACATAGAAAACTATATATATATATATATTTATATGTTCCTAAATTGTCAAATACCGAGTTCCATTGACCAAGGAATCCTCCATGAGTATATGGATCATGTCAATATAAAACATAGTATAATATAGGCCTACTAGGGCTATTAACCCAACCATTGACAAAGACATCCTCCTCGATTCCATGAAGAACATCCATAGAAAAATCAGTATGATATAAACATACCAAGGACAAGAACCATTTCCATTGACCATGGAATCCTACACGAGCCCATAGATCTTATTCCTAGCCATCACTATAAATACATCCAGATCATGAGGTATTGATGGTTCTATATAGTGATTTCCCTCCTGAATGACATACCATAATATTAATGTCCATCAATAAGGATTAAAATCTAGATCCCATTAATTACATTTGGGATATTGTATCATGTACAATATTTCATCTGGATCATCACCAAAAATCCATGGAGAACCTATAAAAATTATTATTTCCTCACTAATATAAAATAATTATAGGGAGGGAGATAAATACAATGAAAATACTACAAAAATTCTACAGTGAATAACTATATGAGACTCAAACAAGAGACCTTTCTAGGACCTCATAGTACCACTACCACCGAACTGAACCCTAGGGGCTTAGCTAAATCAATATGAACTATATTGATGAATAATGAAATTAGTGAGTGTGCTAAAATACACAACCCACCACTATGGCCAAAACCTCATAGGCACCTAATTGTTTCACGGGTTCTATGGTGACATCTAATACAATCTATACAAAAAACCCTTGCGTACAATTTTAGGGTCTGTCAAAAAGTGAGGAACTCACTACGTACTGTAAGTTAGTGCTATGGAGTTCCATCCTACTCGAGAACCAAGGTTTTCACATGTAAATATATTCATTCCTATTGTGATCCGCTGAGTCAAAACATAAGTCAGGGAATCCCTCTTTAGATCATCTAAGGAGTAATGAAAATGAGGAATCCTACCCAGGATCTTCTATGTCAGATCATCCATGGAGGCATCCCAATGGGGACCGTCATCTTCAGAGATAATTAAAATGATTAAGATAATTTACAAGGGTTGTTAGTGTCCATTGTAGTTAACCTATTTAATTACCAAATTAACTAATTTAATTTAGCAATCCATCTAAGTAAATATAAATTATTCTTTTCATCTTCGGGGGAATTCCCATGCAAAAGAATACTACATAAATATTCATAATTAGTCCATAACATGTACATTAGAATAGCTACATTTATGAATATTTTAATTTATTTTCAAAAGTATAATAGTAGCTTCCTTGGACTATCCAAGATCAACCATGTCATGTTGTGTCCTGTCTCACAATAAAACCTCCATAAGAAATAAATTAATTACATCATTATAATTAATTAATTAAAATACAATGAATTTGGTTTTAGAATTTCCCAAAACCTTACCGGTCAATCATGTCACACTGGAACCATGACCTAGCATCTTATAACACTCTACAAAATTATGGAAATATCAGTATGGGCATAATCCATAAGAAAAATTATCAACACATTTATTAAACTAAATTAAATTTGGTCAAAACACTAATAGAAAATATAATGAAGGCATGCCTCATAAAAATGAAGTGTGTTAAAACCCATACATCCTCTCAATTCATCCTCTTACTAGGTAAAGAAAATACATATAACTAGTATCCAATTCCACATATCATTGGTAAAATAAACAAAAAAACCCTTACTAAGGAATTGAAAATTATGGGAAGATGGAGAAGAACATAGTGTAGGCTAACAGAGTTGAGTAATCACCTTAAGGATTCCAAGGAACATGATAATTTGTGATTCTAGAAAGTAATGATAGAGAACTCCCAAGGAGGAAGAGAAGACTGTGGATGTAAACATGGGGGAGATAGGGGAAGAAAATATGGTAAACCCCTTTAAGGATCGAAGGGTAAAATGGTAATTTTCAAATCATTAATGAGTTGCATGATTTTCTAAATTGTGCACCAATTGTATGGTTAGAACTATCTTGCACCATCTTCCCAAAAGGTAACAATGCATATTTTAATAAAATGTGTGCCAATAGTGTGCTCATATTGTATAAAGCACACTCTACCTTGCATGGTTGCAGTGCAACGTCAGTCAAACCGTATTACATGTTTTAAAACAAATGAAGATCCCATTTATATTTTCTTATAGACGGACGCATGGTTTATCAAACCATGTACAACATATCACACACAGTTAGGCTATAGAGTTTTCATTAATAATTTACCATTTATGGCACCTTTCCAAAGCATTGATTTCAAGCCCCAAACCCTAGGGCCACTCTCAAAACCTCCAAGATATAAATCATGCCTCATTCCACATCAAAAACATTATTTTGAGGTATTCCAACCATTGAATTATCATTTTTAATATCTAATAAAAATTTTACCCATCCTGTAATTGATGATTCAAAGTCAATAAAAAGTTTTCAACTTAGAAAAACAGAGGAACATACAACCTCTCCCCCAAAAATCTTATCTTCTACAATAATACTTAGTGTGAATAAAAACAAACAATGCAACCCAATTGGCTGAACGAGTAAGCATGAATGGTTGTGTAGTGTTTCTTAATTCACAACATTCTTTAAGAACTAATTTATTCATATGGAAGTTAACCTCAAAATTTGATCCAATGCTCATAACCATTGGTAAAACACATAGATGACTCTAACATAATCCTTTTTATCCTAATACATGGTTATGTAATCAATTTTTTCATCAACCGACCTATGGTACTCCCCTCCATAGTTTCTTACCCTCAATGTAAAACTCAAAACTACTACAGTTCTGCTGTTGGAATTTACTATCAAAACACGCCCCTTGTATCCAAATGATTCTCCAAGCATATATTGTTTCATCCAATCCCATATTATGAATCATTCCTTTATTAAATATTATATCTAATGGTGGAACACCAATGAAATAATTTCAACCTGGTCATGCTCAATTGTCATGGAAAACCCCCAGTTTACTTCTGGTCTATTCACATCTCATCCGAACATCATGACTAATGTGGACCAATACTAACCACATTCAACTATATGAAATAATTCATGTATAACCACCTTCAGCCTACTATTCTAGAAAAATATCAACTTTATCAGCTGCCACATCACCAAAAACTGATTTGATGCCTTTATCCCATGTCATACCAATATCCCTATGAATATGCTCATCGAATCTTATAAATAACATCTGGTGACACCTCTTATCCAAACCATTTCATATTTAAACGTTTCATTTTCTTAAAACATGATCTTGAATGGATTCTTGATTCAAAATAATCGTTTCATTGAAAGCTACTTAGAGCTTAATGCCTATACTTGGACTTCACCCATGTCCATGTTTAGATTTATACTTAGAACATATAGATAAGTTCAACTTAAATTTATCCATTTATTTAATTTTATAAAATATATAAAAGGACATTCAAAGCATCGGTCTCAAGATCCCATGAACATTCTCACAAGAGGTTTTTCAACCAGTGACTAAAATCTTTATCCACACTTTAGGAGCATCCTTATTGTCGCTCTAAGGACAAGAGGAACTGATGAAAACTACCTATGCCCTACCCTCATATATATAACAACTGAAATATCTTAGAACCTTCTCATATCAAACATTAATGTATATTTCTTTCCAAAATCATTCCCACTTATCATGAAAAATTTCTATAATGATATTTGATATTAAAAACAATCCAAGTGTTGGAACCCTCAAATGTACATTGTTATAGTATGCGCAATCTGGTTCATGGTTAAACTTCTCCATGAGTTCACTTCAGATTATTCCTACATCCAACTATAAATGGGACATAGATATCTTGGTGTGTAGCTAATTATCTCTCTACATACAAAAGATGATGTAATGATTTTGGGAATAATATACTCTATAAAGGAGTACACTGACATTTTAATGATATTTCTTTATAAATCCAATTATCCATACTCAGATATAAATATGTTTCACTTTCATTATCTAACTCCTAAAACCATGTTTCATAAAAATGTGTGTTCAGGTCCAACAATGAGTTCACTTCATACGGGAACCTGATTCAACTTCAATTTCTCCCCTTCCATATAAAGAAATTATTCATTTAATTCCCAACTAATTGGAAAAAAGGGTTATATAAATTCTTTTAAACTATTAATGAGTGGTTCACTCATGGTCAATCATTGATTTATTATTTAAATTGTTCCACATGAGTCTAATATGAACCAAAACATCTTAATCAGTGGATGAACAATCCCGTATAATCTAATCATCTACACTCGGTTTATTATCCTTAAAGTCATTCATTAATAAGTCTATGTTAATCATGATACATGGCATGTTAGTGTTATATTTCTAGAAACTCCCTTGGAACTCCTTTTTTAAATCAGAAATCTACCATTTTCCATGATATATTTCATAATCACCCATTACTCGACATCATTTTGGAATATTAACTCTCAAACATCCATCCACTTATCAACTAGGACATACACCCAATCTGTAAAGAACTCTAATTAAACATTAAATATTTTAGTGATTTTAAACTATAATCCATATTATAAAAATCATGATGATATTTTTGGGTTTATAATTTTATAGGATGAGGAAAATGTCTTATATATTAAACCCATATAATAAAACTTGACACTTTTACTAAGTATCCATTTTTTCACTAATCGGAACCTTTTAAATAAGTCATGGTTTCTTTTCCTGATAAACCATCACAATTTACTTTATGTCCTAATATTTTATCCATACTCTCCATTAAACCCCATGAAAAATATTTTAAAACATGGGAGGAGAACAAAAATATTAGTAAGGGAAATAAAGGAAAGAAAAATAGTATTCCATTAAAAACCGTAAAATAATTATCTTAATAAACATACCTTTTTACCCTGAAAAGGGAACCATATTATAAAAAACATCATTATTAAATTATTTCTATGAAAATTTATTAGCAATAATATGTATTTTATATATGTAACTTAGGTCATCATTTTCCATATCACACTTACAACTTGAATAGTTAATATAGTCAAATTTTGTCTCCAAAGTACGCAATACATTGGAGGTAATAACATTACCACCCATCCATGGTTTATTATTGAACCACCTTTCATTATATAATAATGTAACCAACCTTCCTTAGTTTAAATTGAACAAACCATCATTGGTTAATAATATAACCACATGTCCTTTGTTTATCATGGGACCATCCATCATTAGGTTTTAACATAGTCTCTCATCATCATAAAAAATTCCCAAAATCTATATCGTAATCATAAAACATGAATCATTATATAATAAAAATATTACTAAGGAAAATAAAGTTTTCATTTTGTAATCACATATTTTCAGAAAAAATATCACATAAAGAGGAAACATTATATTTGAAAAAAAACATGTAAAAATATAAAGTAATCTACAAATCATTAAGCTGTCATGACATCGAGAAAATCCACTCATGCTACATATGTTAAAAAGTACTCTATTTTGACATTTTAAGAAAATGATAGAGGAACTTTAAAAAATAAATTTTAAAAAGAAAGTCTGTTATGTTGAGTTCAATTTTCCATTTATGGCCTTTATGTTACTAAATAGTAGTATTATTTTAATTATATAATTTATCAGTAACATTTTCATGGTAATTTTTAAATTTATATCAATTATTACCATGTTATATACAGTTACATAATCATTTAAGTTCATGTTAAATTTTGTTGATGACATTTGGTACTTATGTGAAAAATGACATTGGTATGTTGACTATGGTAAAAGTGAAGATTATTCCATCATCTCCATAAAAATAATAATTATATAATTATAATTTATATAAATAAAGATTACTATTAAATATGTCCATTCAATATGACTATGAAAAAATCAACTATGTTACAATCATGGAGACGATATGTCATACGTACTCAAGAGTAATGTTTCTATTTTCAAAGTTAATTATGGAAAGAAGTTAAGAATTGGTTTATATTAAAATAATGATAATAATATCATATATATAATATTTCATCTTTATATATTCTTATATAGATCATCTCTAATATGTTCTGATGAAAAACAAATCACATAGCTTTGTAGAGATGCTAGTCTACACAAACGGATGAACGACATTATAATTTTTCTGTTCATTGAAAGTTAATAATCTAAATGATGTATTATATTTTAATAATGATAAATATATCATGAAAATAATATATAGACATTAATTCCATCATAAAAACCCATTCCTGATATATGGTGATGGAAAATGAATTACATTAGTTTGTGAGGCGGTAGTCTTCTGTAAACACGAACGATGAATTATTTTCCCATTTAATGGAAGAGGTTATATAAATGGTTAATTATATAGACATTATAAAAAATAAGTATATTTAGGATAATAGATATATTATTTTAACATGGTTGAATAATAACAAAAACTAAAATATGAACTTGAAAGTTATACTTGTTATTTGGAAAACCTCCTTTTCTTAACACCTTAAGCCATATAGTTTTTAGAATAATTAAAATGAAAATACCTCTCAAATGAAAGGAAGGATTTTTTTTTCAGGTCAAATATGATGAAAAAAGGTTTTGATTTGTGAATAAATTAAAAGAATATGTTCCATTTTATTAGATAGGTAAGGGGAACTCTTAGAATTTCCATAACAAAAAAATTAATATCAATTAATTTTCAATTAT
The DNA here is from genome assembly GCA_963277665.1 of Viscum album. Lineage (NCBI taxonomy): Eukaryota > Viridiplantae > Streptophyta > Magnoliopsida > Santalales > Viscaceae > Viscum > Viscum album. The sequence goes on along the minus strand of OY728163.1, from coordinate 383,667,249 downwards.
AAATAGAAAAAAAGTTATTAATTTCATTTATAATATTTATATGTGTTTAAATACCATAATACAATAAAAAATATATTTTTTTTTACTATATTTATACACATATGTTTTGGATTAATAACATATTTAATCCCTTTAACTGTTACGATGACAAGATGGATTTTTTACACGTTGAGGATTATAATAGTTAAAATAAAAGGAAAAATATTCATAAATGGACCATGTATGATATTTTAAATCATATTCTTACAATTTTGACAAATTTAATATTTTAATAAATTTTATAAAATTAAATAAAACAATATTTATTATAAAATATAAAGAGTAACAACATTCAGAACAATTCATTATTTTGACATTAATAATATCAAGAAAACACAAAAATTTAAAAAATATATTCTATTATGTCCCTAAAATATCCATTTAATCTATAAAGTTCTATTATCATGTTATTTTTCTCAAATTATATTTATTTTAATATTTTAATATCAATAATTTTATTTTTAAAATGATTTAATAATGATTGCATCAATGTTGTAAAAGAATTTATGTTTAAAATTTCATTCCTGTAAAAAACAAAATACCATGATCTGGATAAATTTTTATCTATCAAAATAGTATTTATATTTGAAAATATCTTCCAGATAAGAGTATAATACAAATATTATAACTATTAAAAATAATTGTATGGAATGTTTGACATTTATTTAAATAAAATACTATAAATGTAAAAAGAATTTCTAGGTTTCCACAAAAGGTAAAAAATCAACCCTTAGATTATTATTATCATGATATAATCATCCAATAATATATTTGTATGCTTATGGGTCATTTTATAGTTCTTGGAATTTTATTTGTATCACAAATTACACAATTTACCCATTACTATTTTTATAAATAATAAAAGTTTATTATTAATGTTTCTTAAACATAAAAGGGAAATATGCACTAAAAATGGAACAACATTTTCCAAATATGAAATCCATTTTTAAAAATTCATAAAATAATAAATTTAGAATATAATTTAAAACTAAAATGAAAAAACGTAATGAAAAGATGTTTTTCAAGAAAATAACATTCTAAAATTTAAAATGTTTTTATAATAAATTCATGAATAAAATCAATTAAAAACCCATAATTAGATTAAATTAAATAAAAATGAACTAATATAAATTTAAAAATAACCCAAAAACAATTCAACCATATAAATACATTGGAAGAAAATGTATTTTTCAACAAATATCTATATTCATTACCCTTTATTGATAAACCTATTTTTTGAGAAAATTCAAAAAACAACATTTTATTATAACATTAGAAATTTGAAATAAATAATGAAATTCATTTTCTAAAATTATAATTCCCTAATTTGAAATTAAAATTCTCAAATATAACCTTGTAAGTTCTAAAATTAATAAAACTGTTCTATTTTTTATTTTAAAGATAACTCAATATATTTATAATGAGTATATCTATTTAATTTGAGAATAATAAAAATTTTAGAAGATATTTATTCTATCAGTACTTAGGTTTTTAAATTCTCCCCAATTTTTTTAAATTACAATGTCAAAATTTTATTCACTTATTAAACAAATGGTATACTTTTCCTTCATAAAATTGTCAAATTCTCAGGTTGTTTCTTCAACCACATACTTTCTCTACAAATCCGTAACATAATGAAGTAACATGTTCTTTAATAATTTATCTCATTCATGAAGAATATGAAAAGGATTTTCCTTATTGGAAAGGTAACCTTCCAACTGAACTGCCACAGGTTTCAAACCATGAGATGAATTCAGAACAGATTGTTTTAACATATAAACATGAAAAACATTGTGTACCTGAGATAAACTCAAGGGAAAGGACACTCGGTAGGAAACTGATCCAACAATATCTAGGATTTTATATTTTCCAATGAACCAGGGGCTTAAATTTACCTTATTAACAAAATTCAAAACATTATTCCGTGGTGATATGTTTAGAAATATATGATCACCTGTCTCGAATGAAAGGTCTTTCCTCCAGTTATCTGTATATATTTTCTGACTACTCTGATCTTTCCTCATTTGTTTTAAAATAATTTTCACCTTCACAACCACTTGCTCTACCAATTATAGTCTCATTAGCTTCCATTAATATAATTTATCACAAAATTATAGAGTTTCACATTGTTTTCCAAATAGTGTCTCAAGTGATACCATTTGTATTCTTGAATGAAAACTATTATAATAAGAAAACTCAACCAAGGAATGATATTGATCCCAAATTCTCATGTAATATATTAAATAATCATGAATCTTTTATTACAAACTCTTAAGTGTCCATTTTTTCTAGAAATCATATTGAGGATGAATGGTTTTTCTTACTGTTAATTGAGTCCCCAATGATTTCTGATGTCCTTTCCAAAAAATAAAAGTGAGCCTAGGATCACAATTAGATATAATAAATAGAGGAATTCCATATAACCTGACTGTATCATGGAGATATAGTTGATAAATTTGATCTAATGACAAAGTATCGCTAATTTGAAGAAAATTTTCATATCTAGTAATTCTATCAATAATATCCTAAATTTCATTACAACATTGAGAAGTCATCGGTAATCCCATAAATAAATTATGGTATATATTCTCCCACTTCAACTCTAGAATTGGAAAATGATGAAGAATTCCCTAATTTAATTTTCATTCTACATTAACCTATTTAAAAAATCAAATATTTCATGTTAAATTTAGAAATATCTCTTTTCATTTCGTCCCACCGGTAGATTTCTGGAGGTCTCACTACATCATAGTGCTTTAAAGGTGAATGGACAATGGGAAAATGATATTCATTTAACATATCCCTCTTAACATTGAATCATAATGAACAGAAAATATTTTTTTCAAATGCTAAAACATATCCTTAATCGAGATGAGATTTAGCAAACACACCATTTCTTTCCAATAGTACCATTTTTTGTTACACACAATCTTCCTTCTATGCTTTATTAATTATTTATGATAAATTTTATTAAATTGGGACAAAAAAATATGAATCCCCTAAATTCACAAATTATATTCCAAGAGTGACCAATTAATTAACCAAATGGTCATGTTCCATATATAATAAGGCTAATGAAGAATTATTTTTCTCATTCAAAGAATCATCCACTTTGTTTTCCTTTATCGAATGATAATCAACCATGCAATTATAATCCTTATTCAGTTTTATCCATATTCTCTACTTCATGCCCTTTTCTTTTTGAGTGAATATATACCGTAAAATTTTATGATTATTGTATATTTCACACCTTGGTCGATATAAATTATAACTATATATTTTCAATGAAAAAAACCATAGCATCGATATCCAAATCGTGAGTATGACAATTTTTTTCATTATTTTTTAATTGATGTGATGTATATGAAACTACCTGGTTTCTTTTCATCAGGTCACAACCTAGTAATTTCAATGAATCATCATTGTAGATAACAAAATCATTATTTTTATTATTAAGGAAAAAATGGTGCAATCCCATATCTTATTTTTAGATCTTAAAAAATAATCACATTATTTTATCTAGATGGTTTTAACTCCCTTACTATTTTTCTTAATCAGTGGGATAGAAAACCAAGAATTGTTTTCAAAAAATTGTTTGGAGTAACCTATCAATCCAAGAAAAAAATTAAAATATTTGGAATTTTTTGGCCTTTTCCATTCATTAACAACATTTATTTTAGCATGGTTAATAGTAATTCCATCTTTATAAACAATATGACCATGGAGATAAATCTATTGTAACCAAAATTCACACTTACTAAATTTTACATATAGTTTCAAGTCTTTTTTGTTTTTAAAACAATCCTTAGTTTTGTTTCATGTTCCTTGTGAATTTTACAATATACATATATATCATCAATTAAAAGACCACAAAATTAACCAAAAACTCATGGGAAACTCTATTAATTAGAACTATAAATACATCTAGTGTATTGGACAGACCAAATGTTGTAACTACAAAAATCATAATTCTCATATCTAGTTTGAAAAAATAGTCCTTTGAATATATTCCTCCTTCTCCTTAAACAGGTGGTACCCTGACTAGAGATGAATCTTTGAAAAGTAATGTGCTCGCTGGAGCTAATAAAAACTCATCAATAGTAAAAGGGTACATCTTATTAACAATGATGTTATTAAATTATCTATAATCAATAATAATCCCTAGGTCAATATCAATATTTTTAACAAAATAAATAGTACCACCCTAGTGTTCGGTTAAGTAAAATATTTGTCTATAAACTCCTACAATATATTTTCCCACTTTTAGAAGTTCTAGTTTATCTATTTAAAAGGTGAGAATGTAAATAAGATTATAATTAGGGGTATGTTAATAGTAAAAACCACCAATCAATCAGTAATAACACCATGCAATTCATTATGGAAAACATCTATCTATTCTTCCATTACTAGCACATCACTAATCTGAACTATTTCATTCCTTTTTACAAATTTATCTACGTATCTTTTACTATCACCTCTAATAAATTTCTATACTTCATTGAAGGTTTTTTAAGTAGTTAGATCATTAAAAAATTCATTCATAACTCTAAAATATATGTTACCATGGTAAACTAAATCCTAATCCATACCTAGAATAATATCAAACACAACTATGGTTAGTTCAAAAATATTTGAAAGAAATAATACTTAACCAATATCAATATGAAGAGTAATATATATATCATGGTTTCTTCAATATTACCACGTTTATTTTCCACAAATGATATCTTAAAATTCTCCTTATGTGATATTCCCAGAATTCCTCAAAATTTACAAGAAATGAAAGAAGGCAAAGATCCAAAATAAAACAGGGTATTTCTGTAATTTGAATAAACAAGTAACATAAATTATAAAAATTATCTTCACTACCCAAAATCAACTGTAGTGAAATAAAAAATATTTTTCCACACCTTTTTATTTCTATATTGATGATTTACATAATTAAAAACTTGAGGCACCCATTATAGAATAATGTTATAACAAAGGACTATTAATTAATTTGAAAATTATTTTTTTATTATTTTTCTTCTCATTTTCCTTATAGTCATGTTCCATGTGAACTAACTTTCCACATCAAAACCATTAACAAAATATCATGATACATTCCCATAGGTGCTTCTTACAACACTTATCCAAATATTGGAATTTAATTCTTTTTCCTCCAAATTTCTTTGATGAATGACTCCCTAACACCATTCAACATAATCTCTTATTACTCTTTTCATTATATGTCAAATACATGTTAGGAAACTCCATATCAAAATTTTCATCATAATAAACAATTTTCACATTGATTTTAAACAATCCTAAAGAAACCACTCTTCCAAATATTTTTTTCGAACCAAATTAAAATCTATTAATTTTATTACCAATGTCTTGAGAGAAAATCACCTATGTATGTAGATAGTCTTATAAAATTGGATTCATAAATAGTCATAGAATATTTACACTTATACCTTAGTTCTATAATTTTTTTCACTATTATCATTTAAACAACCATAGGAAAATATTTCACCTAAACATTTTTTTAAGAGCATCCCATTCCATGGAATTTGGATCGTCTTTTCTTTGGTATTGTTATCCAAATACCACCATCGGGTAGCTTCACCTTTTATATAATAAACAGAGATAGTTAACGTTTTATATTTTGAACATTTCATGACATTAAATATCATCTCCAAGGAATTAATCCATCCTTTACAAACCATATGGGTAAATAATCCACAAAATGATAGGGGATGTTGTATCATGAGATCGTCCACTAATGGAATATTCCTCCATGGTACATCCATCTACTCCTTATCATGGATATGACCACTATATATATCCTGTTTAAACTGATCCATCACTACAAAAAAATATTCATTCCAATTACAACCATCTTTTAATGATGATTTTGAAGGATATTTTACTCTCAAATACATCCCATCAAAGCACATACAAATGAAAAATGAAATATCTATTCCAGGAGTTCCCAATGCATAGGTGGTTATAATATAACCACCGATCCTTGGTTTATCATGGAACCACCAGTCAATAGTAAATAATGAAACTAATATTCCTTGGTTTATCATGGAGACACACTTCATTTGTTAATATCTTAACCACATGTCCTTTGTTTATAGCTTTTCCACTCTTTGTTGGTTTATAATTTCACAACACCTTACCATAAAAATTCCACAACAACATACCAAAATGATAAAAAAAATAGTTCTTTCATCGTAAAGGTATTCTAATGAAAAATAACCTTTTTCATTTCTAAATCACATCTTTTTAGAAAAATTTTGTCCATACAAAGAAAAAAATATTCATTGAAAATAAACCTTTTAACTTTTACTAGAGGGTATAAATAATTACGTCATCAAACAATAATAAATTATTCTATATTATTATAAGATAAAAAATAATCCTTTTTAATTTTTAATAAACTGAAAGAGGAACATTAAAATAGGTTTCTTGAAAATAAAGTCACTTACCTTGAGTTTGATTCATCACATCTATACATTATCTTCCCGAATAATAAAGATATATTAATTTTATAATTTGTTAAGAACCCTTTTCAAGCTCATTATTCCCTTTATAAAACTTGATACCATGTTATATAAAATTACATAATCATTTAAGTTCACACTGGGTGTTTGGAAAATATATGGTAATTAAGTCCAAAATGAACTTTTCATGCTAACTATTGTTAAAGTGTTAATTATTCCATCATATCAATAATAATAATAATAACATAATTATAATTTCTGTCCATAAATTACTTTTAAATAAATAAATTCAATATGGTTATGGAAAAATAACTATGATACAATCATGGAAACGGTAGGTCATTCAAACACATTAGTAACATTTCCATTTTTCAATTACCATTATAAAAAGAGTGTAATTATTATTTTATATTTACATAATTATAAAGATATCATATATATATATCATATTAACTCTTTAAATATACTGATATGTATCATCAAAGTGATATTGTGATGAAAAAAATCACATTAATTCGTGAAGGTGACATTTGACACGTACACATGAATGACATTATCATTTTTCTATGCATGGAAAAGTAAAATTTTAAATGATATGATATCATTTATGAATGATAAGTATGTAATATATATCATATATAAAAATTAATTCCATCAATAAATCTATTCTCGGGAGACAATAATGGAAAAAGTATTACATTGGTTTTAGAGGCGGTAGTTCACCGTACACACGGACAAGAAATTATTCTCCCATTTGATGGAAGTGGAGATGAATATGGTAATGACAAAAAAATAATAAAATATTATTATATGTATTATATTGTAGTTTATATATTATTGTGTTTGAATAAAATTTAGAGGAGGTGGAAGAATAAAAAAACTAATACTTGTAGTTGAAAACTATACCACTTATTTGGAAAAAATAGTTTTCTTAACACCATAATCGTTATAAATTTTTTATTATTAAATAACCAATGACACTATAATGGAAGTAATTTTGGTATGTACTGTCCAATCCAAAATGGTTTTTAAGGGTGAATAAATGAGAATAATGGGTTCCCTTTTATAATTAGGGGAAAGGGACTCTTAACATTTCTCAAATTATTAAATTAATATAAATTAATTTTCAATTAAGAATTTAGAAGAAGTAATTTATTTATAATATAATATTATTATTCTTATAAAGAACCCATTAAATAAAAAATAAATATATTTTTACAATATTTATACCCTTATCATTTTATTTTAACCCATATTTATCCCCTTTAACTCTTACTGTGACAACATGGATCTTTACTATTTGAGAGTTAAAATACTTACTATAAAATAAAAAAAAGAACCATAAATGAAAAATGATTGATATCTATAACCTTATCCTAATAAATTGAAAAAACTTCATATTTTCTTGGAATTTTAAATCAGTAAATAATACAATATTTGTTATAAAATATCATTAATAGTAATTTTAGAATGATTCATTTATTTGAGTTTAATAAAATCAAGATATCATTTATAACTAAAAGTATTTTTAATTATATCCAAAACATGTAATGTTTATATATAATTTTTTTTATTGAATTATTATTTACAAATTATATTTATTTTAATATTTTTAATAACATTTTTTAGAATTTTCCAATCATTTATTAGTTACTACATCGGCGTTGTGAAAGAATGTAAAATAATTATTTCCTTTAAAAAAATTTAAAATAAATCCATTGTCGAAGAAAAATCTTTTATATCTCAAAACATATTTATAGTCTAACATATCCTCTATATAACACTATAATAAAAAAAATATTACACTTATTAAAAAAAGGAGTGTGACATGTTTTTGATTTCTTTAAATAAAATGTTATAAAAGTCATAATGTAATCCAAGTAGCCCCAAAATTTTGTAGCTTTTATTATAATATTATTATGGTTGTGATATATTTATTACATAAGATTTTGGAAGGTTTTGGTTCATTTTATATTTCTAATCATTTTAGTTTAAACTAATACTACCATGTTTACCCTATAACATGGTAATAAAAAATACTAAGTTTACTATTCATATTATCAAAAACATAATGGAACCTATTTACAAAAGTTGTAAAAATGATTAAAAATATGGAATCCATTTTTTAAAATTCATAACATATATGCTTCAAAATTTTAATTTAAAATTAAACAGACAAAATACAATGAAAAAACTATTTTTTGAAAAAACAAATTATAAAATATAAAATGTTTTTAGTCTAAATTCAATTATAGAATAAATTTAAAAACTATAATTGGAATAAATTATATAAAAATTATCTAATTAAAATTTAAAATATTAAAAATAATTCTACGTTACAAATACATTACTGGAATATATAGTCTTCCATAAGAAAACCATATTTTTCATTATTCAATGACAAATTAATTTTTTGCAAAAAAATATCAAAAATTTCTTCTAAGATTGTTTTGAAAGAATTATATAAAATATTAATATAATTTTTCAAATAAAAATTATAAAAATTATAAATTAATCAATTAAGTATGAACTTATATTAAATAAGTTTTATGAAAATATTTCTTTTTTGATTTTAAGAATTACTTAATATATTTTCAATGAATATAATTTTTTAATATTAAAATAATATTAAATATAAAAGAAATTTGTTCTATAATTACCGGGATTGTTATAAAAACATTCTTACTCATCATACCCTATCACCAAACACAAGTGGTCTTGGAACTTTCTTAGAAAGTGGATGCACCAACCTGCCTATATAACAAAACCTGAGAACATTCCATGAATCAGTATCAAAAATCATATAACCATGATTATAACACTCCTAGAATTTTTGGAATATTTTTTAATTAATTTTTCTTTTTGATAGTTTTCATTTCATGTGACACTAAAAATAGTTCTTTATATATATATATATAAACACTAAGAAAAAAGTTCCTTTCACATATATTTGACTTGGATTGAGCTACATGAAATAACTACGTGGATTTTTCTACATGAAATACTGACATGGATTGTGCTACACACAACACCAACTTGGTGTACGTTACATGCAACAGAGAGTTTCTGCAATAAATCATTTTATTATATTTTATTTAAAATAATATAACTATAACCTAGACATTAAACATTGTGATATGAATATATATAAATAATTTTCTAATATTTTTTATAATGGTTTTATAAAAACAATACATATTGATAATGAAAGATAAAATTTTGGGTAAAGTCATTTTTATGTTTAAAAATACCATTTTCTTAAATGAACCGCTATTGCGAATAAAATTAATTTTAGACACATTTATAAATTTAATTTTTTAAAATAAAATTCATTTTTTAATTTATAATGTCGAATTTAGCTAGTGTTAATTTTATGGATTTTTCATAGAATTTTTTTTATAAATAGTGAAAAATACAACTTTTTATCGAAAAAACTATGTTTTCGTTTTAGACATTATTAATGTTAAATTATACATAATTTTATAAGGTCACATTAGATCAATTAAAATTTTATTAATACAAAATAGTTCATTCAAATCAATTTCAGTTTGAAAATGAATACAAAAACCTTTTAAACTTTTGAACTTCTTTATACTTTTAAAACCTCTAATTTCTTCCTCTATGCGGGATTAGAATTAATGTTAAATTTTCCACTTCTATAAATTTAATTTTTAAAAAATGACATACACTATTTTATTCAGTATAATATTAAGAGTCTACTTAGATCATGTTGATTTTTGACCATAAATATTAGTAAAATTGATTAAAATTATTCAGAATGATTAAGGTCAAATTTGGATTTATTTTTCTTTATTTGAGATTGTTTGTGTTTATGATTTATTTTATGATATATTATGATCCATAACTCAATAAAATTCATGAATTTTCATATCCTATAAATATTCATAATATAATAAATTATTGGAATCATTTCTCTACTCTTTTGTAAATAAAATAGTTAAGAATGTGATTTTTGGAAAGCCCAACCTTACCTTCTCTTTGGTCTGAAATCTATGTTCCATTGAAATAATTATTTCCAAATAGGGTTTATAAGAATATTATACTACTATACTATGTTAATTAAAATAAAGTTTTATCCTTTTTCTTTTATCAATTGTTTCAAAGGAATCTTCTTGTCGATTTCTGAAAAAGGAATTTTTCTATCCATTTTACCATTAAAAAGGAAAGTTCTTTTTACCTCGTACGACATGTATGTATTTACCCGTCATCATTTATTTGATGCTTCATTTGAATTTTTATAATATTTATTTTTTAGAAAAAAAATTATCTATTATTTTAAATATTTTTCAAAAACATTTTCAATATTCTTTTTAAAAAATATTAACGGAAAATCATTATTAAAATATAATCAGACTTATTTTTTATGTTTTCAAAGAAAATTGATTCCAAAATTTTTTAAATAATTATTTATAAGTTTTCAAAGTATTTTCAAAGAAATTATTTTAAAAAATTTCAAGATTCATTAATATTTTCTCAAGAAAAAAAGTTTTCAAAACATTTTTAAGCGTTCTTTATAATTGTTCCTAAGTGTTTTCAAATAAAAATATTTTTAAAACGTTTTAAAGATTATTTTATATGTATTAATGGAATAAATATTAAAATATAATTTCATGTATCCTTTATAAATTTTCAAGGAATTCTATAATAAAATGATTTTTAAATGATCTAATGGTTCCCTTCATTTTCTTTATTTGAATGGATTATTCTTAATTTCATGGTCTTGAAGATATCAAGATGTAGATGCTAGGTAGGAGAAGTCCCATGTAGTTATATTCTGGATATTTCCTATAAGACCAATGGTTCATGTAATCTCTAAGACTATGGGCATATAAGGGTAACCATTCATACCTTGAAAGAGGGTTACAAAAAATAAAAAAAGGCCTTTTGTCCATTCAGGTTTCCCTTTGACGGTTTTTTCTTATGATGAAATGATTATAAAACCTATATTTTTTTTCAAAGTGTATGACATGTTTACATCTTTATGATTCCCATTTCATTGCATAGTTTATGATATGATTATTTATGAATTTGTGGCACATGTATGTAAGATTTAATTATAAGATGGGTTGGAATTATATCTCTCTCTAATGCGTTGAGTAAAGATTTATATCTCATGAGATAGCCATGGATATAATGAGATATGAACTTCATTAAGTATTATAGAGAAGAAATGGGAAATAAACCTGGTTTAGTATTACATATATGGTATGTTAAATGAACATTGTTCAGTAATAAGGGGATGGAATAAGAAGTGAACTCACATAAGTAATATCATGCTAGAATGGTGTTTGAACACGGTTCATAGAAAGACTTTGTCCCCTTACATGGTCTCAAAAGAAATGTGTTAACTACTGTGGAAATCATTATATATGCTTATGATCAGCCATAATTCAATGTTTTATTCCTATGTCATGCTTTCATGGATTATGTTCTTTATTTACTTATGATTCATACCGTATGAACTACCAATATTTAAGACATCATTCATATATATGATCTTTGATATTCAAGGTATGATCTTCTATTTTCATAATCATGGTATCATACCCTTATGCTCATGATTATGATTACATATCTCCCTTGATTACCCATACTGAGCATCTGATCTCAACCCTTTCTTAGGGTTTCTCTCCCCAGTTTAAAAATAAAGGTTTTAGCTAAATGTATTAAAGGTGGAGATATTTATGAGAGATGTTGATGATATTTCACCTAGATAGAGGATTTCTAGTAAGTATCCAATGACAGTAAACTATTACGGTCCTTGGGTATGTATTTTTATGATGTATTGAGTATTCATCTTAAATTATGTAGTATCCATGTATGTAAATCTAGGGTCACTATAGTTGTTATCTAAGGAAATGTTTATTTAAAATTTAGAAATTAGGTTGAGAAAGGTTATGTGAGATCCCTATGTATATTTCTAAGGATATATATAGGGATGTCTCTAAGAATAAGTATAAGGATGAGCCAACTTTTCGGAAAATGTCCCGGAATATTGTTAAAGGATATAATGAGTGGTTTCCGAGAAATAAAACTGTTCTAGATACTATACTAGATGTGGATCTATAACATATTTTCCTTGGGGAAAAAACTATTACAAGATGTTCCAAGCCTGACTTGGGGTAATATGGTACATGATAATGGGCCTTACTGTAGACCGGGTTTGACACTCTGGGGAAATATGTGTTGGGAATTCACAATATCATCATAAACCATCATGAATGATTTAAATATATGTTGGCTATGAATGACCTAGGATGGACCTAGGGTGTCATAGATTAAGGAAGGTGAAAAGATCTATACATCCTATAAGTAATTATTATCATGACTATATGGTTTTATACAATGATAAGTAATGCTAACACTGTGATTTTGGTTTTATTAAATTGTGGGAAATAGAAGGAATTATATTATTTTTGAATTTTATAAATGATTTTCTAATGTGAATTCTAGTGGGATGATCACTGGAGTGAGATGTGTTGTGATCATGCCTAATCAGTTTTCATGGTACATGATTAATAATGTGTACCATTACAGACACTTAGACTCACCAAGGAATAAAAAGAGGTATGTTTTGATAGTTCAGGTAATGTAGACCATAGATGAAGGAAGATTTGATTTCTTATATGTCGGGAATGTGGAAACAATCACTTAAGGGAATTTCTTAGAGGAATGAAATGATTTTTTGACTATGGTAAAGAATGACACAATAAAAGTGACTTCAAGTGAAAATGAGGAGTTTGATTAAAAAAAATGATGAGAATATTTTCCTCCCTAAGAAATCATCAAGGGTTAAGTGTTTTATGTGTAGAGAAAATGGTCATTATGCAACTGAATGTCCTAAGATGAAATCTTCTGAAGGGAACCATCAGGGTGTAGTGAGTAATGGTCACATTATTGATGATGACGAGACTGCATATGAAATGTGAATGCAAATTAGTATTATATAATATGATGAGGTATACATGTTAATGGAATGAGAATGAAGTGGGATAATAAATAATTTATGTATTTGGATTCATGAAGCCTATTATATTAAAGGTGAAATGTATAAATATTGTTCAATTTATGTTTTCACTGCAGATTTACAAGAACATGTTGAATGATTCTGGTGGAATAAAAAAAAGTGATATAATATCAAGGTGATGTCCATGGAAAACAAAAGACTAAGGTAAATATAACCCTTAATATGTTCTTTATGTTTTGATAATGTTGTTTGGATAAATATATGTGGTATATGAATATGTAAATTGTAAGGTAATGATCAACTTAGAACTAATTAAGGACATGTTGACAAGTAGTTAATGCTATCATGGATGAAGTTTAAAACCTATTGGATTTATGGAATATATCCAGTAATCTATAGAATAAGGAAGCATACATTTTTTCTGAAAGGGATTTATAGTAATTTAGTTCATTACCATGTTATAGGAGAATTATCCATGTGGGTATTCACATGTTTGGAATGTGATAACCAATAGTTACTTTTTGATATATTGTGGATCAATGTTAAGCTAGTTTCATGACCTTCATTCTATGGTTTTATATTTTAATCTTTTAGAAGGTCTATAGGGTAATTTATTCATGAAAAGTTGATTTTAAACTTTGGAGTAAGTATTTATGAATAGAGATGATATTGAAAACCTTGGTTAAAAGGATATTTCATCATCAATCTTATTTCAAGGATGTCCATCATATTTGGAAAATTATATTAGTATGGTCTTATAAAAGGACACAAAGTATATCTAATGACAAATTATAAATTATGTCTAGGCCATGGTTCTTGAAACCATAACTGAAGGACGATAATGGTATAATTTCCTACCACAGACCTACGCAATTTCCAAGTTAATTTATACTTATTTTTATGAATAATTTATTATGATGAAATGGTAGTGGTGATTTTTATGTTTAGAGATTAATGTATTAACCATATTAATTTTTAATAATAGTTTTCAATAGATACTTATACATTTTATTCATTAATGATCCATAAGATCATTTAAAAGTATATTTTAGCACTTTAGGCATAAAAGATAATTTCGGGACGTCCATTATCGGATGTAATGGATGAATTAACCTATTATAAAATCATGAAGAAAGAATAAAAATTTTATTATAAAAATTTTTCAAGTATATATATTTCCTTATATTATTGGCCAATAAAATAATTAATGAATGTTATGACCATGATCAAAATTAAATATGTTGTCCTAATACCTTAATTTTGTTGAACTGATGGCCTTTTAAAACATCATAGATTAATGACATTGAGTCCCTCAAATTTTATTTGATCATTCAATTATTTGTTATTGATGAACTCAATCACTCCCTCTATGTGTTTATTCTTTTCCTCCATGTCCAATATTTACTCCCAACCTATGTGGAAGCCTAGTTACATTTTTCTTTGGAAAATTGTTATGGTTCCCACATTACCTTTTAAAGGTATGTTTTAGTATTCATTTTTAAGATGTGGGTTTCTATAAATGAAACATTAAAGAATTAAACATTTGATAACCTATGTTAATTTCGAGGGAGAAATTAATTTTAATGGGGTAGAATGTGACACCCCAACATTTGGTGAATTAGTTTTTTTATAATTAATTTATTTTTTTGACATTTTTCATTTCACCTGACACATGAAATAGTTCTATGTATATATATATATATATATATATATATATATATATATATTAAAACACTAAGTCATCAATTCCCCTCACATGGAACTGATGTAGTGTTCACTATTTTTAATACTAACTTGTATTGATTTATATGAAATACCACCATGGATTGCGCTACATGAAACACCAACGTAGCATATATTACACCCGACACTGAGTTTATATGAAGAATAACTTTATTATAATTTTTTGAAATAATATATGTATAACCTACCCATTAGACATAGTTATATAAAAATTAATAACTACTTTTCAAATATTATTTTATATTGGTTTTATATAAATAATACATATTAAAAAATAAAGATATAATTTTTGGTAAAGTCCTTCTCTATAAGAACATAATTTTCTCAAATGAACCTCTTTTACAAATAAAATTATTTTTAGAAAAATATAGAAATATAATTTGATAAAATAAAATAAATTTTTGAATTTATAATGTTTAATTGATCTTAGGTTTAATTTTAGAGATTTTTCTTAGAAACATCATTGTTTGAAGAATAGTGAAAAATATTGATTTGTAGTTTAATACCAACCTTTTTTTAATAATTATTAATGTTAAATTATATATTAAATATGTTTTAAGATCCCATTAGATCAACTATACATCTATTAATACAATTTATTTCATTATAATCAATTTCACTTTGAAAATGAATATAAAAACTTAATAAACATTTGAACTTCTTTGTACATTAAAAACCTGTAATACCATATCTTCTACAGTATTAACATTATTTTTAAATTTTAGGATTGTGGGGATTGAATTTCGAAAAACCAACTTACACAGATATAACTTGTATAATATTTTTTTTAATTATATCATATAGATTGTTTAAAAAAATGATTAGTATACTATTGTGAGAGTCTGAGGGGAGTCTCTGTAACATTTTTTCATTGAGAGTGATTGGGCTCAATCTATTAGTCTTTTATGGTGCAGTATCTCGGCCTCAAACAGCATGGGAGAATAGTGGATTAGTTTCTGGGGTCTTGTGTGCGTGAGATTCCATCTTATAGGGGAAATGGCCAGGTTTTTGCAATTGTAATTACAGCAGTGTGCTCGGTATTGTGGGAGGAAAGGAATCACAAAAAGGAATGGAGGGGGGGACTTTGGGCCTGGGGGTGTAGGTTCACTTGGATCTTCTATTGGATGACCTATAGGTGCTCTGTAGGGGTAGGAGGTGCATAGATCACCTATGTATTCTTTTCCAAAGCCTCAAAAGGGGTCTTCCGAGGATTTGTAATCGGTGTAGGGGTCATTGGCTCAGGTGGCAGGCACCAATGTTGGAGCTGAAACTCAATGTTGATGGAAAGTTCATATAGGGAATCATGCACGGGGGTGGATTAGTGTGGGATAGTGGTGGAATGGTTCTAATCGTATTTATTTTGTTTCTTAGACCTAGGAATATAGTGGGAGATGATGTGAGGGCGCTCTATTATGGTATTTGGTTGTTCAACATTTATGGATTGAAGATCAACTATGTGGAGATTAACTCATTGGTTCATAGAATTTTTTTAGTCAACAATAAGCTACCTCAATAGGACAAGACCTGAATTATATGGGATTTCGAATAAATTATCAGAGATGGGGTGGAGATCAAGCATACCCTTAGGGAATGAAATTTGGTAGTGGATGCCTTGGAAAAATGTAAGGATGAATCAATGACTATTGTGCTTTTTCATAACTTTGAATCCCGTCCTTCCACATGTAAGGGTCTGGTATGACTATTTTTAGGTAATAACTTGGGTACACCTAGCATTTTTCAAAAATTCCATGTTTTTCCTTTTCCATCCCTATCGAAGACTACCACATATCCCACAACCTCACACCTCTCAAACCTCTTAGGTTTGGCCAATTTTTTCCCAACACACTTCCCACTAATCCCCACTACTCCTATAATCCTTACCTTGGATAGAATAAAATACAAGGAAGCCTTTTTGCAGAAACCAAATGGAGTTACCAGATTAAGAGGTAACGTCCTCCCTCAATTCATTTATTTTATTTTATTCCACCACCCCCTACACATTAATTTTAAATGCTTTTATAACTAAAATAGTATCCTAAATAAACTATGATTTTTTTTTAATTTATGGTTTCAACCTAAACATACACACTTCACCATATAATGGATAAAGAACATACTCTTTATGTGTACGGTGGACTACTTCCTCATTAAACGATGATTGTTTAATTTTCCTTACCGCCTATCATGGTGAAAATTATGACCGAAACTCTATTTATATATATTATATATTATATTTCTTATTTATTTATGCTTTTTTATTTTATTACAACACATATATTTTTTTACTTTCCATTTGATGTTAATATGATAACTTCATTTGAAGAAGTGTGGACTACTGCCCCCTCAAAGTGATGTTATTCATTCACAAACTACATGGAATGTATTCAAGATGAATTTAGTGAATATAAATGATATATAAAATATAATATAGATAATTTAATAATGATATATATATACATACATATAAGTCTTTTACATTCTTTCTCTCATTACAACAATTAAACAGAAATCGGGTTCATGCGTATGTATGGCCTACCATCTCCAGAAATGGTGTTTTCCTTCATATACATATTTATTATATAGATTATTATATAAAAAATATACTATATATACATGATATTTATATCTTATTTTATATTCTGTAATCATGATACAATTATAAGGTCCAATAATATAACAAATTAAGACACATACGAAAAACCAAGTGAATATTACCTAAAGTGAAACCTTAACATAGGATGGTTAATAAACAGGTAATATAAGGTCATAATAAAATAACATATGGTATTATATATAATAATGTTATTCTATAAAATATGTGTAATAGATTTTTATTTATTATAAATGGGTTTTTAAGGAGTATGATGAGAGTTAAGACATGGGGTAAGGGGATTTCATCTCACTCTTTATTTCAATGAGATAGATGCTATGTTTGACACTCTTTCATTTTTTTAGTGTATGTACTACCATTGATTGTATTCTATGTATCTTATACCTAAATTAATGGGTATTCACATATTCATTTTAGGACATTTCTTTCACGGGGTTTAAGTTTCAAACATAACTAAATCGGTACAATAGTTATGTCTCCATTTTCTCTCTTTGAGGCTTGTGTGTTGTTATGCACCTAAATTCTTTTTTGAGGTGTATATACTTCCATATTAAAAGTTATATCATGAATTTTATAATTTTCATGATATTTTAATATTCATTTACTCTACTTTTTCTGACATGGAAAGTATAATCCCAAGCTACCAAGTTATACAAATTTATTAAAATAATCTCATCGCTTTTGGAGATTATTGATGTTTATGATTTCTTTAATGAAATATCATGATCCATCACTCTATATAATGCTTTATTTTTCTTATCATACATATATTAATAAAACAATCATTTATTAATACAATCTATCTACTCTTTGGTTCATAATATACTTGAGAAATTGTTTTTAGGAAATACTGACTTTACCTTCACTTCAGTTGGAAATATGTGTTCCTTTAAAATAATGTTTTCCAAAAAGGGTTTCAAAGAATACTATACTATTATCCTACTATCAAAAAATAAAAATTTTACCATTTTTCATTTTATTAATGATTTCAATGGAATATTTTTATTACTTCCTGGATGAGGGGTTTTATATCATTTTTACCGTGGAAAAGAAATGATCTTTTTACCTCCTATGAAATGTATAGATTTACCGGCCATCATTTAATTGAAGCTTCCGAAAAAAATTCAAATGGTAAATTGTTAAAAAAAATTTAAATTTAATTATCAAAGTAAAATTTTCAAAACGTTTTCAAGCTTTTTTTCTTAAATTTTCAATGGAAAACGTTTTCAAAATGTTATCAAGCTTCTCTTTTATGTTTTCAAAGAAAATTATTTTCAAAATGCTTTCAAGACTTATTTATTTTTTTTAAAATTATTTTCAATGAATTTTCATTCAAAACATTTTCAAGAATCTTTTGGGTTTTTTCATGTAAAAAGTTTTCAAATCATTTTTAAGTATAATTTATACGTTTTTCAAAGTGTTTTCAATGAAAAATATTTTTAAAATATTTTCAATCATATTTCATATGTTTTCAAGGAAAACGGTTTGAAAAATGATTTCATGTATTATTTATAAATTTTCATGTTACTTTCAATGAAAATTATTTTTTAATGGTTTTAGGTATTAAATTTGTTTTTCAAAGAAGAAAAGATATTTTCCTCAAGAAACATTTTTGAATGATATTTCAAAATTATTTTCCACTAAGTTGAAATCTTTGGATGTTACAAATTCCCTTATAAGAAATGATTTATTGGTTCTATTTATATTATTTATATTATTGGGTTGTGATTAATTTTATGGTATTTATGAAACTCGTTTCTCTTCCAAAGTATATATGTTTAAGAAATATGTTTCTCTTTAACGGGTTATGCTTTTGATGAAATGATTATGAAAATTGTATCTTTTTCAATAGGTTATGACATGCTTATATGTTTATGATACTAATTTCATTTCACGGTTTATGATATTATTATTATTATTTATGGTTTTTTGGTAACATTAATGTATGATTTAATTATGATATGTATGGGACCTAAATCTCCCTCCAATGATTTGGGTAAATATGTATATCTCACGAGATAGACAAGGATGGAATGAGAAATGAACTTAGTTCAGTATTAATGGATAAAATAAGAAATGAAATTTATTTAGTATTATAGGTCTCTAACAGGAAATGAACATGGTTCAGTAATACAGAGCTTGAATGAGGAGTGAACTCAGTTCAGTAATATAGGGTTGGAATGGTGTGTGAACCTGATTCAGTAAAGGAATTTGTCCCCTAAGATGGTCCTGAAAAAAATTCATTCACTACTATGAAAATCCTTAGATATTATTATGTGTGAGCCAAAATTCAATGTTCTATTCCTACATTTTACTTTCATGGCCTATGTTATATATTTCCTTGTGATTCATGCCTTATGAACTGCTAATATTTATTCCATGATTCATGTATACGATATTTGATATATAGAGTATGATCTTTTATTTTCATGATTATGTTTTCATAACCTTATGCTCGTGATTAAGCTTACATATCTCCATTTTTTACCCTTACTGAGCATTTGAGATCACAACATTCTTATGATTCCTTTACCTAGGTTACGAAGCAAGGTTTTAGGTAGAAGTACTAAAGGTGGATATTTTTATGGGAGATATTGAATATATTTCACTAGGATAGGGGACTTGGTATCCATGTTTCCAAAGGCGCTAAACTATTATGGTCCTCAAGCATGAATTTTTGTAATTTCCTGATTATTCTTCTAAAATGATTTAATATCCATGTATTTTAAGCATGTTTCACTATAAATATCATTTAATAATAAGGAATCCATAAGCCTAGGCCAACTCCTCTAGGATGTTTCCCTTGACTAAATTGTACATCAATCTACAAGAGTTTGAGTCACCATTAAAGGCATATAGGTCTCCTGCCTAGCTATATCAATCATGTATTGTAACTAGGTCATAAGATCCAAATACCTAGACCATAATTAATACCTCTAAACAAGGTCACATTTTATGGGGTGACATCCACACACCCATATCATCATATGGAATCTAACACACTTTTGACTATCTATCTAAGAAGATAAAGATAACATCAATCTAGAATGGTCCAAACTATTAGGAATCATCCTAATAAGGCCTTGATCCTCATTGAGCATCCCCAAAAGAAACTTCTCCTATGAGTTCCATGAAATAAAATAATAAAAATGATGAAATGGGACTCATCTAGAATAGGTAAATAGTAATACCACCTTGAGGTCTAGTTCCTGATAAAAATGAAGTTTCTATCGACAATATACAAAGAGACCCGACGAGATCACATAAAATGAAAGGATATTCCCATAAAGTGTCTAATAAAAAATATAAACTATTGTTATTGACCTACCTGGGTTTTTACAATAATCACATTGTTTGGTTAAGTAGAATGTTATTCCATGATATATAGGAAAACAATGTTGTGGTTTTTACTAACACTTATAATAACTGATCCTATATAAAAAAACCCTACAAAGGGTCAAACAAATGGGAATCATGTTCCCTATAAACCTATTATAGTCACAATACCACCCATGCATGGGTACTGATTTGTCATCCTCAACATCGAATTTCTCACTATAGATCCACATAGTCATCTTTTAGAAGGAGATATATACTTGTAGTCTAAAGTGGTTATAATTCAACCAATAACCTATATTATAAACACAATTCTACTTTTTTTAAATGTTAAATAGTTGACCTCTATCATTAGTAAAAATCAAACAGTAGATGTCAAATATCATGTATAAACAATGTATCAAATATAATTCTAAATATGTATCTAGCCTTTGCAGTTCAATAATCAAAATTAGTCATTTGAATATTTCAAATGGGAAAGGATCTTCAAAGATATAATATATAATTATAACCAAAAAATGTGCATCTCTCAAAGAAAAAATCATATAAAATTGTAACATCATAGATCATAACAACAATCCCATATCTATGGAAACTTGAACATCTTGTAAAATATGTTTTATGGATTCACCGGTCTGATATATTTCATATAATATGACATATTCTTAAGACCCCGGTATTCCATATCCAAAAGAATAATACGATATTAAAGTAAAACATTTGATACCAATTTGTAACATCCCAACCTAGATTCCACTAATCTGGTTCCACAAGACATTTTTTCACAAGGCCTCAAGCATGCCTCCTCATATGCTAAAGGATTCCGATTAGAAGAGGGGGCCAATAGTGTGTCCATGGGGAGACTATTCCTTTATATCAGAGTAAACAATGGTTGAAAATACCATATATCATCCAAATAATTAAATAAAGAGAGTTTTTGAGTTATTAGTGAACAATAATAACATCATTCTATATTAATAAATTGAATGTCATAATGTCTTGAATGGACATACCAAAAAAAGTATAAATGGTTGGTTATTGTGATCGTCCCATATAAATGATTAAATTAAATAAATATAAATGAATGTATAAGGATATACTAATATATAGTGTCCAGACCACTTACCCATGATCCATGTAAATATTTGATCAATCCTTCTTTATTGATCACGTGACATTCCCCATCATGTTCCTATAACCAACTGAACCAGTTGTCAGATACCCAAGATTAATGGTTTTTTGAGAATGGTGTCAGTACTGAACTCAGTAGGGCTCCACCAATGTGTTATCTTACATATGCAATGATATTTTTTGAATGTAAATGTGATCTACTAAACCGAATAATAAAAAAAATTCTAGAATAAAATAAAATACAAATTAATATAAGGAATTCTCATGAAATATGCATAGGAAAGCTGATATACTATAGGATATGAAAATTAAATTAAATAACATGAAACTGCAGTAAATCCTTGGGACCATGATCCCTATCAACTGGGAACTGTTCTATCATGTATATAAAAATTTATATGGGTATATATATTCCCATATATATATATATACAAGATTATATATATATACAATATTATATATATACAGTAGTAAGATTAAAAGGGAACTGAGCTAGATGTTTTACCACTCATGCCATGTTTAATTAAGTATGTCTTTGGGTCTTTAATCTCGATCAATAATACCTACTTCATCCAACATTTTAAATTTCTCTAAGTAAGATACATCACCATAGGGGGGACACATTTCCCACCCCTAGAATCACCTTTACACTACTAAAATCAATATAATATAGGATTTCATATACTATTATACATTCCTATAAATATGTAATTTCATCAAATATGGCCAACACCATGGGTATCAATTATCTGAAACAAGAAAACCAAGACCCAAGGCTATAGGACACATTGTCATGTTAGAGTCCATGGAGTGAATCAATATAAAACTAAAAATAATATAACTTAACATGGCCTCAAACCCAGGGCCATTGACAAGGCACCCTCATTGAGTCTATAGACTGTATCCATAGAATACATAGTATAACAAAGACCAAATAGGGTTATTGGCCAAGGAATCTTCATAGAGTCCATGGATTGAATCCATAGAAAACCTGGAATAGTATATACCTACTAGTTCTATGACCCAGGTTTATTGTCCCATGATTCATTCTCAATTCCATAGAGAACATCCATAGAAAAATCAATAAACTGTTCTATATCTTTAGAAATTGTTGGTTCCATATTGTGATTCAAATCATTGGTTCCAAACTTAGATATTCATCTCCATCAATGAGGTTCATAACACAAATCAAATTACATAAATCTTGGAATCACATTCATGTACCTTATCACGTCAGTATTATCATTCAAAATCTAGGGTCACCTTTGGAAATCATAACTGCATCAATAATAACATAGAGAAAGAATAAATAAATGAATGAGGGGAGAGGAACACCAAACACACCACTAGTACCATAGCCTCACGAACATCCATGATTAGTATAGTTTCTAATGTGAAATCTATTAACATATCTATCCAAACACATGATGTATAATATTATGTATAGTCAAAAAATTGGGCACCAACTCAGTCCCATTTGTTAGTGAAAATGAGATTCATCCTACATGGGTTCCTAAGGGTATGTATGTCGATATAGTCATCCCTCTTGGGATCCTCTAAGTCAAAAAATAAATCAGGTAATCCCTATTGGGGTCCACTAAGAGGAAATAAAATAGAGGAATCCAACAAGGGATCCTCTTGTTATGGTTATCCATGGAGGCATTCCACTAGGGACCATTAGCCTTTGATATAATTATATGGATTGAACATGAAAACAGGGGTTTTTAGTTACTCCTAGAGTCTATACAATTAATTAAAAAATTAAATCATATAATTTAATAATAAATTGGTTTAAATTTAAATTAGGGCATCATCTCTGTGTAATTCCCATGAAAACACATAATACATAAACATTCATAATTACTTTAGGGTCGGAACATCTAACCACCTCAAATAAGAATATTTAAATTTGTTTTCAAAATACTGTTGGCTTCTTCCAAGACCTATCCATGCTCAACAGAGTCATGTTGGGTATTTTCCTACAGAAAACCCACGATAAACAAAAATTTTAACAACACTATCATTAAATAATTAAAACCAAACTATTTAGTTTATAGAACCAGTTTATTTAAAATAGTCATAAGGCCCAAAACCTCAATGGTCTATGATATCAAATCAAAACAGTTCTCTAGAACTTGCTAACATGCCACAAAATGATCCCAACCTCAATCTAGGCATAATCTCTAAGAAGTGACATCAAATCACAAATTAAATTAAATTAATTTCTTTTAAAACCCTATGGAAAATTATAATAAAGATATACCTCATTAAAAGAGATTGAAATCAAGTCCAAAAGGCCACTCACTTCATCATATTACATGTCAAAACAAAGGCCCTATCACCAGAATCAAATTCCTTCATAAAATAATTAAAACAAGTCTAAATTCCATAATACAAGAACTAAAAATCAGATGAAGATGATGAAGAATAAAATAGAGGCTAGCGGAGTAGAAGACTCTCCTCAAGCATCCCAACAAAGCCAATGTGGGGTAATTTTGACCAATAATGAGTGATAAATATCATAAATTAAGAGAGGAATAGGGATATTCATGAGGGAGAAAATAGGGGATTACGATTTAAGGTTTAAATGGAAAAATTCTAAATTCCGCCTTTTAAGGAACTGTATAGTTTGGCCACAAGATTTTCCAAATAGTGCACCAACCATGCTGTTGGCACTATCATGGCCCCTTATCTAGTAGTGTCGTAGGGAAAATTTTAACAAATCATCCTCCAACTATGTGACTCTACTATTCAAGGCACACCCCACCTCGTAAGGTTTCTACACATGGATAGTCAAACCATGAAACAAACATGTCACATGTATATGGTTAATTGTAGGCACCCTATGAAGTTACCACTAACTATCCACATGGTTTCTCAAACCACTGTCCTATACAATGTGTCCCACATGGTTAGTATAAATAGTCATCACTAATTTTCTTCCACTTGTGTGCCATTGGATTTAAATTTTGAAAACATTAGTTTTGGGACCAGGACCCTCAAGATTCTCGAAAAAAATATGAGTTAAAAACCAAGCCTCATTCCACGTCCAAAAATATTATTTGGAATCATTCCAATCGTTGATTTCCCATAACAAATCTCCAATAACAATTTTAATCATCTATTAATTTAAAATTGAAAATACATCGGATATTTCTGACTTGAAAAAACTTGGTACCTTACATGTACTACTCAAAATGAGTTTTTAATCATTTTCGTGAACCTAAATACCGCAAGACTATATATTCTGCTATTATCTTAATTTTGGATTATAAGAAAGATGTTTTTATCATTTAATTACATTATAAAAAATTTCTTCCCACTACGTAATGTAAACCCAGATAAATAAAGATATAAAATTTATTTTTAATGTCAAAAAATCCATCAACATGATCAGACACCCATCATGTTACTAATGTTATTCTTCTTATCCTTCCCCATATTTCTCCTCTTACATTACTTATTCCACATATGATGTATCCTATATTATAATATTTAATTTTAATACTCAAATTATTCAAAATCATCTCCCTCTATTAGGTATGAATCTACCTTTTCCAATTTAATCATGTTAAACTAATAGATTAATTGTTAAATTCAAATTTGAATTGCAATATTCAAAATAAAACTATAAACATCATTTACCATATCTACAACTTCATCTATCATCTACTTCATTTTCATCAATTCATTGAGTATATATAGATAAAAACCCTGATAGTTTACTATGTGACATGATTCCCCACAACATTTAATATTAGTTTCTATTTAATGTATTTTAAACCATTTTTTTATTATCGCCTAACAAAGTCTTACATGACACACCCATTCTCTTCTGTTTTCACTAGGAATACAAGTCATAAAGTGACACTATGAATAATTGTATGAATTATTTAATTAAATTATAATAGTTATGATAATATGAATTACACAATTGTATCAAATCATGACATCATCTATCATGCATTAACCCTTATTTTCCATTTTCTCTAGTTTTTCGTATCATGATGTGACCATGAATAATAGTTTGAAACATCTAATCATGTCAAAATACCAAAAATACTTATAAACATAGATTATAATAATGTTGTTATATAATATAATGATCCTCACTTAATCCATGAAAGGAATTATCCTTATCTACATGAAAGGACTATCACATAGCGTTAGTAATTTATTAATTTAATCCCAGAATTGCAACGTGACTAGAATCTTTAATGTGTGACTATCTCTTATATATCAAACAATTATTCATATATTCAATTTATTATGGTGTGAATAAATTATTTATATATTGGGGATGTGAATAATAGTAATAAAATCATAAAAAATCATTCAATCTAAAAAATACCATCTATGACATTTCAATAACTCCATATCTTCATAGTGAAAATTACTAGTAACGATAGTTTTTTTAATAATATAATTTGAACATGATTTTTTGTTGAATATAAAATAAAAAAACAATAATTTAAAAAACATAATTAGATTATCAACACAACCAACTACTCTTGGGTATAAATAAACTCCACTATGATACCACCACTTTTGAACTCACTTGCTTCATCCTTCATCGGGAAAACAATTTCCCTTTATGATTTTATTGGTGATATTGAATATAAATTACAATTAATACTATAATAATTTAACAATTAATAATCATTATATAATTATTATCCTAAATTATATAAATTAGTGTTGTAAATTAGCACATTGAAATGTAATATCATGATTTTCTATAACATTATTACTATCATCATTTTCATAGATTTGGAAACATCGTCTATATACATGTGAATGAATCTTATTCCAATTTTGAATGTGTGTATTCATTTTAAATAACAATTCCATAAACAAATATAAAACATGTTCTTAAATAAATTCCCCCTAAAACATGTTAGAATAGTAAATATCTCAAAAAAACATGCTTACATCACAATTTACACCTTGAAAATATCTATTTAAATATATGATCCATAAAAAAGTATATATCTCCCATATTATGTTAAACCCATTAATTTATATACACCCCTTATATTAATATTCTCGGAATTTTTAAACAAAAAAGGAATAATCATAAAGGTATTAATATTAACTTTCAATCCTTTTTACAAAAATTATCCAAATAAGATATTAGGGGATGTGATTTCAATATCATAATCTTTAGAGTAATTGGATTGAACTACCATTATCAGTCTCAATATATGAAACTAATAATTTGGATGTTTTTTTGTGAACACATATGTAATTTTCACTATTTATGGATAAAATTCAAGCTTCAACACTATAAATAACTATGCTTTCCATACATAGGATTCACATATTTTAGATGAATATTTAATACATATCATAAATATACCCCACAGGCCTGTAAAAGGTTAGTTTCATTGAAGATATGTTACGCAATCTTCTTATTTAGTGTAATATATTCAACATCTCCTCTAAAGATCCTCCCACATAGTGCTCTATATAAACATACCCTAATTAAACCCATTTTCATAAATCGTGGAATATAAATATAAGAAATGTTGTGCTCAGATACTCAGTAAGGCAAAACATGGAAGTTATGAATCAATTATAATATAAAATCATAATATAATAATGAATCTATGATTTATAAATAAAACATATAATTTTGATACCCATTTTATCATGGATCGTAACCATGATCAAGGGCATAAAACATAATCATTCCAAAAATGTGAACCATAAGGGTGAAAAATAAATATAAATAAATCATAAACTTGAGGTTCATGTAATAGAAGTGTGGCACCATAATAAGTATAAAAAAAATTCATATGTCATGTTTAACTTCGAAGACCTTCTAATACCATATCATTTATTAACACATCTATCCCATTTCATAACAGATCAGGGATCATAGCATGTTCCCCATAGTGGATCAATCCCATTAGCCTATTTAACAAAGTTATCTCATGAGATATAATAATTTACAAATTTACTTTTAGGGAGACATATGTATCATCATTTATAAAATTAAAATCTTACATATGTGTTACAAAATATCATAAATCATTCATCAAATCCGAACAAATTAAACAATGTTTCTTGAAAATCCCATCATGGCATGAACCATTGAATTGAAATTTCTATCAAAGTCATATCATCAATTAATAATTATTATAAACCATGAAAAAAAAGAATAAGTACGATTCTATTATATCTTATTCCCATTAAAATATATGTGAAACCAAAGTTTTTTTGATTAATGTATATAAATTCCATAAAAAAAATAATACATTTTTTTGGAAAATAACCTTTCTATTTGAAATCACAACTTTAAAATATAAAAAATCCCAAAATAATAAAGATATATTTTTGTATGAAAATATTTTTTAAAAAATATTAATGAATCTGTAAATAATTTAGTTTTATTGATAATGGAAAATTCCATTTATGTCGTACACATTAAAATAGAGATTCATTTCACATTTTTAGTAAAATTTCAAAGCTAATACACTCAGAAAATGACAAGAATATTCCTTTTAATGGTTTTTGTAAAAAATAAAATATGGCTAAAATTTTCTTTAAATAATAATTTTATAATAGTAAATATTTATTTAAAACATTTTTTAAATAGAATGTCATGGAATAAAATGGGTTTTCAACAGAAGAGAGGAATAAACCACGTTTTAAATCAAAAACATTCATTTGGAATATTGAGTACATAATAAGAGGGAAATAAAATGAAGACATGTATTATATATATACATAGTACATTACAATACATGAGTTTATTAGGATATATATCATAACACCATACCATTGGAAGCACATCGTAAACAATCCCAACAAATAATGAGATTCTGACATTAAACCTTTACAACTTTGGTATATTTTTAGACGTAAGTCACGTGGATGATAGAAACTGAGACGTATATATAAATTACATAATTATAATTATAGGTATTATTTAATATTTTCATGGGTAGCATATACAATTCACAATAAAAACATGTTGTTTATATGGAATTTGCTCCACGAAAAAAAAAGTTAAACACAAATCTTTTACCACAGTGGAAACTTTTGAATCCAAAGTCCAACTAAAGAATAAAATCTTATAAATCGTCAAATAAGATTAAAATTAAAATATTAATGATATAATATATCAAAAGTTACAATATATTCACCACAAAAAAATGTATGGTGAATAAGATATATGTCCTGATGAAATAAAATAGAGACGATAAATCCCTTAACTTAATCCTCAACATTCTTCATACACATTTGAAATTATTTTATTATATATATATATTATAAATATAGTATATAATAATTATAATATGTACCATACCATATATTATTTACTTATGACCTTTCATTAGTCTTTTATTGACAATTTCATTTTTAGATCATGTTTCAGGTAATAACTGCTTCATTTTTTATGTATGTGTTGGTTTGGTATTTTGTGACCATTAACTTTGATCATGGATCAATAATCTCCAAAATTTTATCCATTATAGAAATATAATATATATTAATTATATATGTACTAAAAGTAATCCATTAATTTTAGTGATAAAAAAATGAAATACACATTTCATGAAGATGGTTGGTCGTACGTACGCATGAATATTGTTTCCATTTTCACAACATATGAAACTGATGAAAGGTAAATAATATATTACCTTTTAAATAATGTTTAATTAATATATATATATATAATTTATTATTAAACCTACCCTTATTGACTTCTATTTAAATCATAAGTGAAGAGTCAATATATGTATAATTATCATATAAATATGTTTAATAAATAATTATATCCAACGTTGAGTGGTGGTTATGGGAAAAAAATTACATCTGTTCGTGAGGCAGTAGACTTATATACACATGATCAATGGTTTCATTTACCACTAGATGGATGATGAGATATATTTTTTCATTAAAGTAAAATAATAACATATCAATATATATTATATTATTATTATATTATATCATCATGTTTTAGGAATAGTTTAAGTAGTTAGAGAATAAATCAATTGAAAACACATGGTTAAGGATTATACCTCTTCTTTAGGGAACCCCTTTAGAATTATTCTTAAAGAATTTACAGGAGGGTTTTATTTTCTATAAAATACCTCTATAAAGTATATTTTTATTTATGGAATATATTTTCGTAGTTATGTTAAAATAAAAAGGGGTTTTGGAGTGTAAAGTTAGAGGATATGGTGTTACCTTTTATAAATTGGAGAGAGGAAACACATGGAAATTTTGAAATGAACAAAGTGTAACAATGTTTTCAACATGAAGATATACACAAAAATAGATAATTTTTTAAAATTTAGTGATAAAACATATAAATGTGGGCCTATAATTTTATTTAAACAAGTTTATAGTTAGTTTTACATGTTATATGTTTAGTTTGACCCCTAGTAAAGCCATTCTAACCTAATTCATGGTGATTAATTATTACTATATTAACTATTTCATTTATTAAAAAAATGTGTTTGGTATTATTATTTAATTATTATTACTATGATTCCATATATGAAATCCATTTTTTAAATCATTATTTAGAGAAGTGTAAAATATCAATTTAAAAAATGACTATAGACGTGATGAAAAAATGATTTCTAAAAGAGAATGTTTTCTTAAGTATAGAAATTATTTATGTCAATAATCAATACTAAATTGATTATAATTACCTAAATGGGATCAAATAAACAAAATTGAATGAATTTTACACTTTTAAATATATTTAAATAAAATTGATCTAATAATTTATTAATATAAAAATCATTTTTTAGTAAAAATCCTTATTTTTTACTATTCAAAGAAAATTAATCCTTTCATAGAAAATAAATAATTCACCCAAAGATTTTTTTTAAAAGAAACTTTTAAAATTGAAGTTTTTAAATTAAATTATATTTTCATAAAGTGAAAAAAAATGCTTTTATTTTTTGTTCATGGAATGAAATATAAACATTTTTTTGATAAAATAGTATATTTGAAACATAGAGAGTCATTATTAAAAGTTATGTAATTTTTTCCATAAGTTATCATAAAACTATTATAAATAATATCTAAAATTTGATTATTCATATTCATACTAATATGTTTAATATCTAGGTTTTAAGAATCATGTTTAGAAATTAATATTTATAGTATATCATGGTTAGATAAAACTCGTTGATGCGTGTAACCCAATCAATGAAAGAAATTATATTATTTGAAAAATAAATCATAAAAAATTAATGTGTTACAGTATATCCCATTAATAAGAATTTAACTATTGAAGTTAGATTTCATAGGTAGAAATAATTTAGGATACTTATGCATCATTTCATTCTTAGGTTCCTAAGTAGCTTCCTCAAGCTTGTGGTTTCACCACAAACTTTGACCAGGTGAATGGTCTTATTTCATAAAACTATATTTTTATGATCCAAGACCTTCAATGATTTTTTCTCATAACAAATATCATTCACCATAGATAATAACTTTGGGTTCGGTATATGTTATGGATTAGTTGTGTAATTATTCAAGTGATATACAAAGAACACATCATGATCCAAAGAGTGGTTCAGTGGAAGTGACAAGTCATATGTTATGGTCCCGATATAATAAAGAATTTCATACAGAACAATATAAATATGGAATAAATTCACCCTCTTTTAAAATATCATTAAATTATTATACATTGAAATTATTAGAAACACATTGTCTCCATATTAAAATTCTTGATCATGTTATTGATTTTTAGAATTAAAATATTGCTGACTTTATGCAACCCTTCTATGATTTTGGATAAATCTAACCTTCTCTATAATTTATTCATATTTATTAGGTACCAATTGTTTTATTTCACCACCTTCTACCTAGATAATTTGAGTTATACACTAAACTCCTTTGAAGTATTCATAATGATCCATCTAAATTCTTGAGTGAATGATACTTTTGTATGAAAACCGAACCATAGGAAGGTGTAGATCCTAACCACAATTAATATAAATTGAAAAATATCTCAAAACATTCTCTAGGGTTATAATTTTTATCTCATACAAAACATATTATTGAGGATGATACATAATGATGTAACCCAACTCTCTATCAAGTACTTGGTGATGACATCACCAAAACATAGAGGTAAATCTCATGTTCGGATAAGATAGAATATAATTTTTTATTCCATTGAACCTTACATAATTCATAATGTATATTATATAAAGTTAATCTAGATAGAAATATTCTTGGGTAATGATGTTGGGTACTTTCATTGTAGGTTGATTGGCTGCAACCCATATATCATTATTCCCTTTAGACATTTTGGGGAGTCCTAAGAAAAAATACATGCTGATTCTTTCAAATTTAGATTTTGTTATGGGTAATGGTTGTAACATCCCTATATAATTTTATCTATCAAAGTTAACTTAATGTTATACCAAACATATAGATATAATATTTTTGTTATATAACTTTGTTCATCCCACTGTAAATACTATTTCAAAATTTGTACACCTTTTTACTTCTATGTTGATTTGAGAATGAAGAATAATGAGATTCCTATAACATCTCCTACTTCAAATATGATATGTATGGGAAACATAAATGGTTCCAAAACCTTATTATTACATCATAATCTAGGTTATACTCAGTAATATTTTTCAACTTCTTCTATGGATCTACATCATTCTTTTGTGCTTCTATAATCCTTACTTAGATAGAGTAGTGAACAATCATTTGAGAAAGATATGATTTCACTCCTTCATTCGAGATTTTACGATATATCCTTTTTTAATCATGAAATATTGGATATTTGTGATCCCCATCGTAGATAATCTATCATGATCATTTTGACTCAAATTGTGATCTACCACGTTCTCTTTTCTAGGGTGATAATTTTTTTAATAGTCATAATCATTAATATATTCCTACTAACTTCTCTAGATCATGTTTGTTGGTCGGAGTGGAATCTCAATAGGGTGTGAATTGAATTTCTACTTAAAATTACACTTAAAAACGTTGTGATAAAGATCCCCCAATTTTTGAAATAGCCCAGTTAATTAAGTAAGTAGAGATACAAATTTTTAGTTGGTCAACAGGTCTCTCAAAGGGTGATTGGTCCTCAATAAAATTAGTGTAAAACACTTCTTCAACATTTGAAACAATTTTACTGAATTAAACACATACACACACTAACCCGAAATAACTATCAAAGTTAATGAAAAATAGTTTTCTGTTTTCGAAATTAGAAGCAGTGGAAAATAGATAAAATAGATTATTATAAAATATAGTACACCATATAGTTAAACAAGAGGTTCGGTCTCAAGATGAGAGTTAATCCACTCCACTTGGTGATCACCTTCCACAAAGTAGTTTATATTAATAATAAACTTGATACATAGCCTATATCGAGATTTTACAAAAGTTTTCACAAAATGTCTAGGGTTCAAACCCTCTACAATAGTTCTATGTGGAAAAAACAAAAAATACAGACCACACATGGTCTCTTCCACAGTTATACATGGGAAACAGTATGTAAGTGAAGTTTGATGTGAGGATTTTTTGTATCCTCCAGTTCAAGCATAGGAAACAGTGTGTGTAACAGAAAATCACAAACAATTCTCAATAATGTAAAAATTAAAGAAAAAATAGATATAATGTTATAATATTGAGTTTAGAAAGAATTGTATATATTCAGTTCAACTATTAACTCCTTGGAGTGAAGAAATTGCACTTCGAGTTTTTCTCTGGAAGTTGTCCTCAAAACATAGTGTCCCAACTCCAGGGTCTAGCTTCCCCGTATTGAGGTGTTCGGCTTCTTGTGTTTATAGAGAGTTGATGAAGCATAGATGGTAGATGTGATTTTGACCCAAATGATATTTGTGATGCTATTGGGTTCACAATGTATGTTCTGAATTTTTCTTCTTTGATCTAGAGAGTATGCCCTTTCTCATGCATTTTCTTTTTTGTGCTTCACTTTTATTTCTAGGTCTTCTATTTTATATTTGAGGTTCGATAATAGGAATATGTAAATCATGTGCAGTACTCCTCCTAACTCATAATGTCCTCAAATATGGTCTCTTTATATATCTACAATCAGTAATAATTAATGTCGGAAGCATTACATTTACCAAATATAACTGTAAGAATAATCTTAAGAATTTGAAAAAGTACGGAGTATAAGAGTGAGTATCAGTAGACTAGTATTTGTAGCCGTCTCAACAGTAGCCTTCAACAATATCCTTCTCAATGGTAACCTTCAGTGGTAACCTTCTCAATGGTAACCTTCCATCGGTGAACTTCATTGGTGGCCTTAATCGGTGACCTTCATTAGTGACCTTCATCGATGACCTTCATCAGTGACCTTTCATCGGTGACCTTTCATCTGTGATCTCTAATCGATGACCTTTATCGGAGACCTTAATCAGTGACCTTTCATCGGCAACCTTCATCGGTAACCTTTAATCAGTGACCTTTCATTGGTGACCTTCATCCGTGATCATCCTCAGTGACCTTTCACCAGTGACCTTCATCGGTGACCTTTCATCAGTGTCCTTCATCGGTGACCTTCATCGGTGACCTTTAATCAGTGACCTTTACATAGATAAATTATCACTATAAGCTTAAACAATAGAACATTGAGATTAAAGATACATATTTATCACTATATGGAGACTATAAATATTAATAAAACATGATTATCACATAAATGAAACATATTTTGGGATTATCAAGGCAGTTGAGTCCAACAATCATCCCCTTTTTGATAATCACAAATTATCACAGTGAAAATTGAGATTTAAGTATTATTGAATCAGGATTAAGAACATTTGTAAATATCTTTATAGGTGTTATCATACATATATTATGTATAATTTTCTATCAACTTAAAACATCTCCCCCCTTCAGGCAACTTAAAACTTATCCCCCTTTGTGATTAAAAAAAAGATAGACAGAAAGTGACAAAAGAGGATTGTATTTTAATGAATCTAGAATACAAGATTCAAAAAGTGTACAAAGATCCCTATCAACTAAGCCGTACCACATTCAATCCACAACAGAGATTTCCAAAAGAGATTTTTCTTTGGAATCAGAGGAGTCAGATCCAGAAGATGGAGGGATATGCCAAGGTAAGGAAGTAAGCAGTGTAGGAGGAGCTGCAACAGAGGCATCAGTAGACCTATAGTGAGTAGATCTCTGTGGAATCATATGGGCCAAGATTCTGATGTCCTAAGCAAGAGTCATCAATGGTTCAACATTGGTATATCCTGATGTAGCTGAGGAACAATGTTATGCTGGAGGAATAACTATTGGAGTGCAGTCCACATGGAGGAAGGGTAAAAGAATATTTTTGAAATCCATAATAATGCTTCCTCTTATTTTTATAGCTGAGATAAAATAATCCTTATTCTCCATAAATTTCTCTAAGGTAGAATTCAACTCTTTAAGCCTGCTAACTTGTTCCTTAAATGCCTGAGTCATAGGTGGGATCCTCAAGTTCTCCAATATTATCTTAGTGTGACCATCCATATGATGCTTTATGTACACTCTTTTGTAGTAGAAATCAACTTGTTCTTTGATGGCCTTATGATCTTGAGAAACTTCCATTAAATATTCTCCCACAAGTTTATGAATTTATTTGTTAGTGGAAATGACCTAAGTCATAGACTCAGGGTCTGAGGTACTTGCACCACAGAACTCCTCCACTTCTTCTCTAACAACCGATCTGAATGATTCTAGATAAATAGGAGGAGAGGATGAAGATAAATTAGATGCACACAAAAGTTCCATATAAAATCCACCTTCTCCTTAAAATATATGTTCAAACCACTAATAAACCACTTCACATTATCAGTCTAGCCACTCACATGTGCCTCCATAGACTTCTTGAAGTCCCCAAACACAGTGTCCATCTGTTGAACAACACTCTTAACATACTTAAGATCTCTATCCACCTTCACCATTGAATCCAAATAGAAGTCTTATCTGGAAATAGATTGCTTCACAGATTCCATAGACTCTGCCAAGGTTCTAATTTGATTCTGAAAATCCATCACTTCATATAGAATATTTGAGTGAGAGGTACAAATGACTCTTTCTAAGGAAAATGCAACAACTTCTTGATTTAGGGACATTGTTCTCTCTAGCTCGATAGATCTCTCATCAAAGTGCCTCTTCAAATCCGATTTCAAGGATTCTAAATCATCCTACTTCACATAATCTCTAAGTAAAAGAACTACCAGGTGTATAATGGTAGTTTCTGAAACATAATGAGTTGGAGGGCTTCTGTTAGTCTTATCATCTTCAAAATCTCTATAGTCTAAGCCCAAGACCAAAAATCCAATGTCTTCTAACCAGTCTTCTATTCCATGGGAAACAACAACTGAACCTATGGAAACAGTTTCCTCCCCCTCACATGGATCATTCTCCTGATTAACTGCATCCATCTCTGCTATAACTCTTTGATCAAATGCATCAACAGGAGAGTCCACTTCCACTTATTTTACATAATCTTCAACTGATGACATTGTAATTCCGTCTTCAACCAATTCAGCAACATCTCCATCTGAACTTTCTACCATTTTTTTGTCTTATCATAGGAATGAGACATATAAATTCCTCTTCACTTTAATTATCTACTATCTCAAAGTCATCATGACTAGATTCAGTGACATATTCCTCCTCTAAGGTCTCTCTAATGTCTCTTAAGACATTTTCTTCCCCTTCATCTTCATTGGTTTCCTCATCATCACTATCCCTTAGGATAGTCTCCCTTCTTGGAAATCATTTTGGTAGGCTAAGCTCACCAAAAGATATTGTATTGGCCCAAGGGTTTGAGGGAAGGTCAGGATCACTCCTGTCATCTATTGAAGAATAATCTATTTCTTTCATAACAGCAGCTTCCTATTCATCATCTGATTATACTGGCTCCACTTCATTAGGCATTAGACTATGATCTCTCTGATTCTTAGGCCTAGTAGGATGAGTAATAGGGTTGAATTCCTCATACATCTTAGTCTCATCATTCACCCATTTTCCTTGCCAAGGGTTCCAGTCTATCTTCATCAACTTGAAAATCATCTGGGTAATGCAGAATTTTTCCCTTCCAACAACTGTTTTTTCCTTATTTCCAGCACTCCTTTCACTTTCAACATCAAGGATATTAATCTGGCATAAAACAAATAATTGTATTTGGAACTGGGCTTTGTCATATACTCTAATTGAATCATCAGTAACCTACACAAATTTATCTTCTATCTAAGATTCAATAGATACAAATGCAATAGGTCATGATACATTAGGGTAGAAAAGTCCCTTCTCCTGGGACTCAATACATACTAAACAAACTTAAATAGTAACATCTTTTCTCCTTCCATTTTAGTAGCAATCACTTTCTTAGGTATCCCATTCCCAATCAGTTCATCCAAGGCTTCTTTATAATAGATTAACTCACTAGTGGGAGGTACCAATCTTGAGTAGTAATCAAAAATCCATTCATGTGGGACTCTCAAACACTCATCCCAGTCAATAGAGGAGAAGCTCACACTTACTTAATTTACCTTTGAGGACATTTGGTTCTCATTTTCAAACTTCTCGAACACCATAAATTCATAAAATTATTTCACTAGCTTCGGGAAATAGGGTCCATTGTTCTTTTCAAATCATTGGACCCAATCATGAGCTTCGAGTGACATAAGCACTATAGACCTGCTCAACAACATCCATTCCTAGATTAATTTATTCTCAAAAACTATTCCCTTCTTTAAAAAATGTGGATTGATTACCTTTTCCACTACATGGATTCCACTAATATACTCATCTCGAGGTCTCTAAGGGTTTGGCACATCTCCTTCATCACTGACCATCAGTCTCTTCAATCTTTTCATTTCAATATGGAGTGATCCGAGGGTTTTAGCAGGAGGTGAGGTTCTAAGTTTAGAGAGAAAGTGGTTTGGAATAGGATTGGAGTGGATCTAAATGTGTTGTGTTATTTATTTTTATCATTTATGGATCGAAAAAATAAATCAAGTAAAAGAAATAAGTAATACTAAAAATGTTTCAGATTCTGGCAGAAAAAACACAGAGTCCTAGAAATGTCGATTATCAGTAAGGTGCCAATGGTGAGGTCCCAACGATGTGGTCCAATGGTGGGGTCCAACGGTGAGGTCCTAATGGTGAAGTCCAATAGTGAGGTCCAACGGTGGGGTCCCTAATGGTGAGGTCCAACAGTGAGGTCCAACGATGAGGTCTAACGGTGAGGTTCAACGGTGAGATCCAATGGTGAGATTCTAATGGTGAGGTTCCAATAGAGATGTTCTAATGGTGAGGTTTCTAATGGTGATGTCCCAACAGGGAGATCCTAACCGTGATGTCCAATGGTGAGGTTCCAACAACGAGGTCTAGTAGTGGGATCCTAACAGTGAGGTCCAACAGTGAGGTCTAACAGTGAGGTTCCTAATGGTAGGGTCCAACAGTGAGGTCTAACGGTGAGGTCCAACGGTGAGGTACAATGGTCAGGTTCCTAATAGTGTGGGCCAAAGTTAACATTTTATCATACCTAACTCATGTTTGATGTAATTTAACCTCTTATTATTCAAAGGCTTTGTGAATATATCATCCAATTGGTGTTCAATGTTAATGGATTCAAGAGTGATATCACATCTTTGATATTAATCTCTCATGAAGTGATGTCTCACATCCATGTGTTTTTTCCTAGCATGTGATTCAAGATTTTTGGAGATGTTAATAGAACTTATATTATCACACTTTATAGAGACATGTTTGAATTAATATCTGTAGTCTAGTAAAGTGTGTTTCATCTTCAGAATTTGAGCCCAACAACTACCAGCAGCTATATATTCAGCTTCGAAAGTAGACAGTGAAACATAATTCTGTTTCTTACTTCACCAAGATTCTAGTGACTTACCCAAAATGTGACATGGTCCAGAGGTACTCTTTCTATCTATCTTGCAACCAGAAAAGTCAACATCTGAATAACGTATTAAATCAAATAATTTTCCTCCTAGATAAAATAGTCCTAAGTTTGAAGTATACTTGAGATATTTAAAAACCCTTTTAATATAAATTAAATGAAACTCTTTGGGATTGGATTTAAAATGAGCACACAAGAATACACTAAACATAATATTTTTTCGGCTAATAGTAAGATAGAGCAGACATCCAATAATACCTCTGTAATTGGTTTGATCCACTACTTTACCAGTTTCATTTGCATCGAACTTACATGTGGTACTCATAGGTGTATCTCTACCTTTATTACTATCCAATCCAAAACATTTCATAATATACTAAGTATATTTACTTTGATTTAAAACAATACCATAATTATTTTTAAAATTTTTAAATACAAGTAAAAATTTATGTTCCCCCATTAAACTCATTTCAAATTCATCTTGCATTATTTTTGAGAAATCAGTACATAACGAATTTGTAAGGGATCCAAAAATATTGTCATCTACATAAATTTGTTCTATTAAAACATATTTTGAAATCATTTTAATAAAAAGAGTTGGATCAGTTATTCCTTTAGTAAAACCTTTTGAAATAAGAAATGAACTAAGTCTGTCATAGAAAGATCTTGGAGCTTGTTTTAGACCATATAGAGTTTTAGAAAGTTTATAGACATGATTTTAAAACGGGAATTTGTAAAACTAGGGGTTTTTCATCAAATACATCCTCAACTATGTACCCATTTATAAATTCACTTTTGAGATCCATTTGATAAATTTTGAAATTTAGATGAGCTACATAAGCAAGTAGTATCCTAATGGATTCTAGTGTAGCTACAGGTGCAAAGGTTTACTCATAGTCTAGTCCTTCTTCTTGACTATATCATTATGAAACTAGTCTGGCCTTGTTTCTAAATATGTTTCTAGATTCATCAACTATATTTATAAACACCCACTTAGTGAATATGGTCAAATTCTCTTTAGGTCTTTTTACTAATTCCCAAACCTTGTTTCTTTCAAACTGATTTAATTTTTCTTGCATAGCCATCACCCAAAATTCATCATTTATTGCATCATTAATATTTTTTGGGTTCATGCTATGAATGAAAATCTTTATGTTCAACCAGGTTTCTCATAGAAGCTCTAGTTTTTGTTCCTCTATTTAGATAACCTACTATAGAATCTTATGGATGATTCTGGAGAGTTCTAATACTTCTAGAAAGTGTTGAACTAGACTTTTAATGGTTGTCCATAGGTTCAGATTCACAATTCTCAGATTTTGGAAAATTTCAAAAACCGGTTGTTTTCACTAAGGGTTCACTATCTATATCATTAATTTATAGAATTGACATATCTTCCCCAAGTTGTTCAAAAGAGGTGTTGGGTTCATGTGGATCAGTCTATTAAAATTTGACACGAACTAATTCTTCAACACATTTGGTTATCTTATTGAACACTCAATAGTCTTTACTAGAGATTGAGTAACCTACTAAAATTCCTTCATCACTCTTAGAAGAAAATTTTTAAATATTATACTTAGTGTTAAGAATAAATACATTGCAACCCAAAACTCTAAAATAAATAACCTTTGTCTTTGTATCATTCCAGAGCTCATAAGGGGTTTTCTTAAGAAACGGTCTAATTAGGACTCTATTGATTATGTAACAAGCTGTATTATCAACTTCAGCCCAAAAATAGATAAGTATATTATACTCATTTAAAATAGTCTATGAAATCTCTTTATGTGTCATATTTCTTCTTTCTACGACTCTATTTTATTAAGGTGTTCTAGGAGTAGAGAAATTTTGATTATATCCATTTTGGGAGAAAAAAGATTCAAATTCTTGATTTTTAAACTCACGACCATGATCACTTCTCAAGTTCTTAATTCTAAGTCCACTAAGATTTTCTATAGAATTGGAATATTTAATGAATTAAGAACATGCTTCACTTTTGTGATCTAGAAATTATACCCAAGTGTATCTAGAAAAATCATCTACAAGAACATAAATATAGTGCTTCCCATTTAAACCTAAAACTCTAGATGGTCTAACCAGATTCATGTGAACTAACTCAAGGGGTTGAGACGTAGAAAATTCTTTCTTTTAATTGAAAGAAAATTTGTATTCTTTTCCTTTTTGACAATAATTACAAACATTGTTATGTGGGAATTCCAATTTAGTTAATCCTATTACTAAAACATTTCTAGTAAGTTTCCTAAGTGTGTGCACATTGTAGTTTCCTAAAATTATGTTCCATGACCAGGATTACTTATGAAGATCATTTAAATAGGAATCATTTTTCTTAGAAAAAGAAAAATCAATAAACAACAAATACATTTTCATTTATAAGAGCAGTGAATATTAAATCATTTCTATAATTAAAAACATAGCATGCATCATTTTCAAACTTAACATTAAAACCATCATCACTCAACTGAGAGATACTAAGGAAACAGTATTTTAACCCATCAACAGAAAGTTCTTTTGAAATTAATATAGTATTAGGGACACCAAATTGGCCTAATCCAGCAATATTCCCTTTTTTAATTATCACCGAAGGTGACTTGTCCCCCATCAAAATTTATTAGGATATTAAAGCATGAATAATCTCCTATCATGTGTCTTGAACATCCATTGTCCATGTACCATAGAGTCTTACATGAGATATTTACAAAATTTTCCTTCAAAACAGATTAAGTGTAGGGTAACTTTAGTACCCATATTTTCTTGGGTCCAGAGAGGTTAGTAAGTAAATCTTTGGGAACCCATACTTGTCTTACAGATTTCCTATAATCAACAGATAGGTTGTGAGACATGAACACATTGCTAGGTCCTTTAGAGAATTGTTTTTCAAAATATGGTCTAGAACTTGAACAAATAGTGAACTTTCATGATTTTGGAACGAATTTATTTTTAATAATTATTCTCTTTCCTGGTTGATATCCTAGACTAGTTGTATATTTTGGAGAAATTTGTTTCTATAGAAACCAAGTAAAGGTATCTCTATATACAGTAAACTTTTCAATATCTATTTTTAATTTCTCATTTGAAAATTTAAGTTTAGTATTTTATTTTAATAGTTCAGAACATTTTTCCTTATCAATATCTAGATCAGACTTATAATTAGTATTTAAATCATGTCATCTTTTCAATAGTTTATATATATCCTTGAGTTCATTAA
This sequence comes from Viscum album, assembly GCA_963277665.1. Taxonomy (NCBI): domain Eukaryota; kingdom Viridiplantae; phylum Streptophyta; class Magnoliopsida; order Santalales; family Viscaceae; genus Viscum; species Viscum album. The sequence goes on along the minus strand of OY728163.1, from coordinate 383,624,793 downwards.
TGGTATCCTCAAGCAATCCACAATACTCAAATAGTTCATCATTAGTCATATTCTCATCATTGGTTTATTCACTTTCATTCCCAGAATAGAAAGAATTAGGTATGGGGGAATTGGGTGTTACCTCATATGTTTCTGTCATGAAACATAGATTTTCATGTTTATTCCTTTCAATATCAGAAGTTTCAGATCCACCTGAGATATCTTCTAAAGAACTCTAAGTAGATTTTATAGCCTTTTTTCATCCCTTTCCCTTGTCTTTATATTTCTTCTTAAATTCCAGCGTGGGAAAATCAGCCTTCACGTGGCCTTTTAGTTTACACTCATAGTAGACTATCTCATTGGTGTTGTCATTCCAATTTCTGTCCTTTTTCCATAGTCCATTACTATCATACATTCCTTTATAGTTGGAATTTATAAATAACTTCTTCTTATGGTAGAACTTCATGAATCACCTATCAAGATGATCCATCTCATCATCACTATTAGAGTATGAGTCTTCACTGGTGGAATTGTCTACAAGAGCATAAACATTTTATTTATCTTTTCTCATTGAGGTAGTAGTATTGAATGCTTAAAATTTATTTCTTGGTTCTTCATATTCTTCTTGATTTATCTTAATCTCTTCTTCATCCATCATAAGTTTTCAAAACAATTCCTTCACTGGTAACTTTCCTATGTCATAGGATTCTCGGGTAGAAACTGATGTTCCTCTCCATCTGTCAGGTAGTCATCAAATCAATCTCATAATATGATCCTTGATATCTACTGGTTTCCAAAGAAGACTCATGGTATTAACTATTTCATTGAAACTGAGATACATTTCAGATATAAGTTCATCAGGCTTCATTTAAAAATTGTCATATTTTATAGTATAAGTATTTAATCGCATTTCTTTCACATTGGTGGTTCCCTCATTATAAATAGACAAAGTATCTCAAATTTCATATGCCGTTTTACATGTAGATATTGTGTTGAATTCATCATCACCTATAGAATAGTATGATGTATTCATTGCTTTATAGTTACTTTTATATGTATCTTTAGTCAACTGAGACCATGTGTCCCTAGCAGTAAGAGGCAATGCATGTTGTTCTTCAATTGTGTCGCATATTTCAGGGCCCATGCTCTCTAGGTAAATTTTCAATTTTAATTTCCACTGACCATAGTTATTACCATTAAAGAACGGTTTCATGTTAGTAGTTGCACCCTCATATCTAGTATCCATTGTTAATTATATTTTTAGCAATTGAAAATTTAGATATTACGAAAATTTTAAGATCTTTAAGATACAACTAAAATCACAGTTGAAAAGAATTTGACATCATGGACAACAGTTCAGATGGTAGCAAAAAAAATTTAAATCCTATGATACCAAATGTTGTTCGGAGTGGAATCTCAATAGGGGGTTGAATTGAGTTCCAACTTAAAATTTCTGTTAAAAACATTGTAATAAAGATCCCCCAATTTTTAAAACAATCCAGTTAATTACGGAAGTAGAGATATAAATGTTTTTTTGGTCAATAGTTTTCTCAAAGGTTGATTAGTCCTCTGTTAAATCAGTGTAAAATACTTCTTCAACTTTTGAATCAATTTTTCTGAATTAAACACATACACACACTAACCATAACAAACTGTCAAAGTCGATGAGAAATAGTTTTCTGTTTTTGAAATTATAAGCAACCAAAAATAGATAAAATGGATTATTTCAAAATATAGTACACAGTAGATTTAAACAATAGGTTCAGTCTCAAACTGATACTTAATTCTCTCCACTTGGTGATCACCTACCACCAAGCAGTTTATATTAAGAATAAACATGATACATATCCTGTATCGGGATTTTACAATAGTTTTCAGAAAATATCAAGGGTTCACACCATCTACCATAGTTCTACATGGTAAAAACAAACAATACATACCACACATCATCTGTTCCATAGTTATACGTGGGAAACAAGATGTAAGTGAAGTTGGATGTGAGGATTTTCAGTATCCTCCAGTTCAAGCAAAGGAGACAGTGTGTGTAACAAAAAATCACACACACATCTCAGAAATGTAAAAATAAAAGTCCACAATAGAGCTGATGTTATAATATTGTTTTTATAACGCTCTATGTGTTTGTAGATCATCTCTTGACTCCTTGGAGTGAAGAAATTGCTGCTCAAGTCTTTCTTTGGAAGTTGTCCTCAAAACAGAGTGTCACAACTATAGGGTCTAGCTTCCAAGTACTGAGGTGATCTGCTTCTTGTGTTGATAGAGTGTTGATAATGCATAGAAGGTAGATGTGAGTTTGTCGCAAATGGTCTTCGTGATGATATTGGGTATACAATGTAAGTGCGGAATGGTTCTTCTTTGATCAAGAGAGTAAAATCATTCCGATGCATTTTATTTTTCACGCTTCTCTTTTCTTTATCGGTCCTCTCTTTGATATTTGAGGTATGAAAATAGGAATAATAAAATCACATGTGGTCCTCCTCATACCTCGTACTGTCCCAAGATATAGTCTCTTGATATGTGTACAATCTGAATTTATTAATGTCAGAAGTGTTAAATTTACCAAATATGATCATTAGAATAATCTTACGAATTTGAAAAAGTATAGAGTAGAAGAGTGAGTATCGTAAGACTGGTTGTTGTAGCCTACTCAACAGTAGCCTTCAGTGGTAACCTTCCCAGTGGTAACCTTCAGCGGTAACCATCTCAATGGTAACCATCCATCAGTGACCTTCATTGGTGACCTTCATCGATGACCTTCATTGGTGACCTTCATCTATAACCTTATTCTGTGACCTTTCATCAGTGACCTTCATCGGTGACCTTTCATCACTGACCTTCATCGGTGACCTTTCATCAGTGACATTTCATCAGCAACCTTTCATCAGAGGCATTGATATGTGACCTTCATCGGTGACCTATCATCGGTGACCTCCATCGGTGACCTTTCATCGGTGACCTTTCATCGATGACCTTTATCAGTGACCTTTCATCGGTGAACTTTACATAGATAAATTTTTCACTATAAGCTTAAACAATAGAACAGTGAGATTAAAGATACATAGGTATCACTGGATAAGGACTATAAATATTAATGAAAAATGATTATCACATAAATGAAACATGATTTGGGATTATAAAAAATGGTGAGTCCAACACAGTTCAATTATTTATGTGTGAATATATAATTTAAACTCTTATGATTAATATATATATCATTCCTCTCTATATAAATATTTACATCTATATCATTAATGAAAAGAATTACCACAGCTAGCTACAAATAATGAGTCTGGTAGTCTTTTCGATTAACCTTAAAATATTGTGAGGCATAAGTTGTCGCCATATCCTTTTAAAATACCATGTTTTTATTTATGATAAACAAATATCGTCCCAAAATTTAATTACTTTATATATAACTTAATTTAAAAAATAATTTTATACTATCAAATACATTTCATAGGTTAGTGGTAGGTTTTTCATCCTAATTAACAGTCGGTTGTGTGTTCAAGCCTATTGACCATACTGGATGTGAAAAGATGTCCTATTTTAATGAAAATTAATATAATTTTTAGAAAATCCATGTAAATATAATTAAATCCATTGAAAATAATTTTAATCATGAAATAAATAATAATAATTATAGTTTATCAATACCATTAAACTTATGAACAGTTAATTCTTCTCAAAATGATCTTTATATTAAACTTAATGGTGTCGTATACCTTATCGTGATAAATATTCTCCAAAAATTTTATAAACCTCCTTATAATTCCATGACCTAAAACCTTAAAATTATCTTTTATGCCTTTCAACTTTTGATCAAACATGACCTCGTAATACCATATAAAGGTATATGTAATACTTATGTTAATCATACATGAAGACATATATTCTCCCAAAATTAAAAAAACCCTTAGATATTTCATGATTCTTATAACAAAAATATCGTTGGTAAAAAATTATTCAACACAATTAGAGAATACAAATACGTACAAACAATAATACTTTTACTTCAATGGTTGGAACAAGATAGGTCCTTCCATGGTCTAGGTGTTAACCCATTGTTTAGGGAATTAAATTCAATAATTCCCAAGTTCCCCACATATAATAAATCAAATTATATTGAAATTAATTTATTTATGACCTTCATTTATGCATAGTAAACATCCTACCCTACAAATAAGATATTTTCCAAGGTGCTTCTTCTCAGCTTCATGACATGTATGAAGCTCAATATTCATTACTCTATATTTTTTACCACATAAAATTTTGTTAAAATCCATCTTCCTCTTATTAGATACATTAGGATTGTCAATGAATGTCACATTGATAATCATATATAGTGATATCTGATTAAGAATAATAACAATATATTTCTCTCAATTCATCATCCAATTTTTGTTTCTCATAATCTTGGTATATTCCATCTCAATCAGTATTTACATGATTACCCCAAGTAAAAACCATAAACTGAGAAAAAATATAATAGTGTGATCAATAGTATCTATAATGGGAAATAACATAATCATGAAAAAACATCTATAGGATGTGTAGATATAGACACATTGCTTTAGATCTATGAATACCTAGGCATAAATAAGGTCAATCATGGTCATTACTCAAATCCTTCATGATAGTTCATAAACATTGTGTGAGTTTTCAAAGAATTTCCCTAAGAAGTATCAAACCAGTTGTAAAAGACGAATCACTATCATGCACTAGGTAAGGATAAAGTCAAGCTCAATAATCCTTTTTCAGAGTTATTATCCCAATGTACAATTGTTATAAATCCACATCCACTTGTACTATCTATACAAGGTTGTAACTTCTTAGAAACCACCCCTTCTATCCTTCATCAAAATTCTAGGACGTTTTAATATACTTTGACTTATACTTTTAATTATACATAAACATATCCTTATAAATGTACTTATCCGTATTCATAAACATATCCCCAATTATCTCACAAAATTTCTCTCATTCAAGTTTCCAAAGTTAAACAAAACCTTTCCCCTTATAATGACTATAACCATATAATATTTTCATATATATATATATATATATGATTATAATGGATGAATATTCAATATATTTCATAGATACATGCCTAGTGACCATAAAGGTTTAGTTCCTTTAGAGTCTAGTTACGCAATATTAATATTTAATGAGGGATCTTAATATATCCCATAAAGATCTTCCCATATGGAACCCTTCATAGGAATACCCTACATAAACCTGTATTCATAACCTAGTTAATGGAAACGTAATAAATAGAATGATTAGATGATTTGCATTGGTAATCATGGAATTTATCAATCAATGATAATATGAAACAATTAGATAATTATAAGGGTATGATATTATACGTATATATTATAATTTCCATTACAAATATATCATGGATCTTAAGCATGCCCCAGGAAATAAAATAATATAATTTCAAAATACATGAACCATAAGATTGAAAATAATCATAAATAAATCCTCAACTAGACGTTCATGTCTTATAATTTTGGCACAATCATAACTATGGAAATTGTTTCATATGTTAGTATTTACATCCAACACTATAAAATCATAATAGATCAGTAATCATAACTTTTTTAAAATTTTATATTGGATTATTCATCATCACCTCTTTCCTATTTTGGATCAATCTCATATACCTACTTCCTAAAGAGGATCATTCCCATAAAACTACTTCAAATAGTTATCTCATGAGATATCATATATTAATCAATCCATTGAAGGGATATATTGGCCCCCCCAAAAACATTATGAGAATCATATAAATTTTTTATAAAAGATCATTAATCATTCATAATAACATAACCCAACAAAAAAAGGTCTTCATAAACATTCTATCACAGTATGACCCATTAAAAGGAAATGGGTCTCATAATCATATAATCAATTCATAAAACTCTTAAACAACCAACATAAATAATAATAATAATAATTACATTAAATCATATCCCATGTAAAATATATGAAATAAAAAAAATTTATTTTCATTGATGAATATAAATTCCATAGAAATATCATTAAAACATTATTGAGTAAGTTATCCTTCTAATTTTATATAAATTTTTTAAAATATTAAAATTTATAAAATATTAAGGAAAACAATTTTTTAGATATGAAAATTGAAAACATGTAAAGGAAGTTTGGAACCCATTAGTGTCATTTTATTGGTCTTATCATGTTCTTATTTTCCCACTTGGGTTCAGGAGTGTTCCAGGTCGAAATTTGGAGTTTTGGAGGCTTCTACTGTGGTTCGTGGTTAAAGTGCCAGATTTGAAAACAATTTGGGCTCTTTAAGGGAAAATGTGCTCCTTGTGAATATGAGAAGTGGTGGACACACATTCTGTACATGGTTAAGGAACCCATGTGAGAAAAATCGTGTAGCCTAGGGGTTTGAGATTGTGTTAGATGCCTGGTATGCACATGGTTTGGTAAACTATGCATGAAAACCATGTGGCTAGGATAGGGGTTTTTTGTTTCTATCTTTTACTTCTATTTTATATCAGGTTTTCCACCCCAATACACCCTCAATCAAACAAACCCAAATTCCTCCAAAGGTGTATTGCTTCCTCTCTTATCTCATCATTGATTTATATGATCCATTTTATCAGTTATTCTTCACCTTGTTCAAAAGGTTAGGGATCATATCTAATTTGTTTTGGGTTCTCTTACTTTTTTACCATTTTCTCAAACCCTATTGACCATTCATGGAACGTTTTTAGGAACATGGTTATGATATATTGGCGATTTAAGATTTTTATGGTTTTTATCCATTGAATTAGTCTCACCCTGGTAGTTTTGGTCAAAGGAAACATGATTCCAACACATGATGTAGGTGTTTTATTCACATTGCAGTTTTTAACACTTCCATGATTTCTTGATTAATTAAGTGTGTTTTATATTTAAATTAATAACAGATATGATATATAGTTTTGATTTTCACAATTTTTTCATGATTAGGGGGTTTTTCATAGTGAAAATGGTGTGAATTGTCTTGTACTATGGAATTCAGTTTGAAATTGGTTTTTTATGCAATCCTTCTTTTTGATAAAATCACAAATAGTGTTTTCATCATTAAATTCTTTTATTGATTTATATTTGGTCAAATGGGGTTTTAAAGTGTGTTTTCCTTTTTTGATTTAAATGTTTTACACGTTTTAAGGGTTGTTTTGATTTTTATACTTCCAAATGATGTTTCCCATGATCTTAATTGGTCATTTTGTAAACGAGTATTATTTGATATAAATTTTTTATTAAATTTTAATTCATTTTAATAATGTTATTTCTAAATGTATATGATAAAAATGATATCCCAGTTGGCACTATCCAAGTAGAATTATTTGATCCCTTGTTGAAAAAATTTCTTGTTGTTTATGTTTATGTTATCCATGTGATAGATGCTCATGATGTGATTCACGATGTGCTCATGGGTTGGGGATATTTTTAATGGACATGAGTGGTGGTAAAAAATTTATTTTGGTGTTATCCATGGGGTTTTATTGTTTTCATCAAATAATTCTCATTTTTCATGGCCCACATAGGTTTATTATTACATGGGGAAACCTGGGTTAATAAGTGGGAGGTCATGGTAAATTATTGGATAGTTATAGTTTAACACTGACTAAACCTAAAAAATTTGTACTTAACGCATAGATTTAGGGTATGTCAACAAGGAGACTTCTTAGAGAGATTGGTGGGTAGATGTTTGATCATTAACATGTTAGGAGTTAGTTCCAACTTTTCATGTCTTGTATTATCCAGTTAGTCTATATAGATTTCAACACATTCTTTATATCATATGTTATGAATTTTGTTATGTATATTTTCATGTGTGATGTTTATTTATTTGATGGTATTGTTTTATTTTTTTATTATCTTGTATTTAACCATTATTTTAGATAGTTTTATTCCACACACTAGTTATAATTACATGAAACCTATTAGTTTGTGTTTATTTATAGTGGATTTTATTTCTCTGTTTCCCTTTCTATTGGTTCTCTAAAGGATTATAAAGGGAAAAGTGTTAAATGGTCGTCTGTTGAAAATTGGATTTGAAAAATTTTGGAAAATATTATACCATGTGTTGGTATATTTTTAAAATTGATGTTTTTTCAAGAGAAATAGTAGAAACTTTGAAATAGAATGGTTTTTTATAAATCCCTCTCATGGATTGCTTTATGAAGGTGGTTTTTTTGAAAGTTCATATTCCATGATTTTTTATTCCTATATTATATAATGGAAAAAACCTATTTTTTATATTATTTATAATTTATTATGCTTGGTGTATTTAATAAAAGTAATTAACTAGAATCATTATGGTATCCTACTATCTTTTACTAAAACCCTACATACTCATGTTATGGTGTATATAGTCATCATGTCTTCTGTACATTCCTCCAGGTTTTTGAATTCCAAGTTGGATACGGTTTTGTATTCCATAGGAATAGAGTTTCGTATTGTTGATGTTGTTGACTAGAGAGTGACATGAAGATAGAGATCAAACATTTGGTTTCCTACAACAATCTAGCATGAGATTTGTATTAGATTCATCGATCCTTTTTTTAGATTATATTGTTGTTTTGTATCTTTGATTGGTTTTTAACTTATATGAGATATATCTTGGATTGTATCTTGTATTTTTAGTGTTATTCCTTTTTGAATTTGTTTATTAGGTTTATTAAGGGTGAATCCATCACTAATGATTATTTTTCAAACCCTTGACCCTGTTCATCAACCAAGGGGGTAGAGGATGCACTTTGGGTATGTTGCAGGCCAGCTTGAGAATTCAATGGATAAATATCCCATGTTGGTTCTTTACAAAAGGGTATCATAGGCATATAACGTTTAAGAAAATGGGATTAGTTTCTTGAGAAATACTCTATCATTATTTGGGGTTTTTTGGGTATTCTAAAGAGTGGAATTATTATCATGTCTTGGGTGGAGTGTGTGGGTGAGGGCCTGAAAAACTTATAATCACACTGAACCCTGAGCTGCCATGGGTGTATAAAGTTTGAGTCTTGATATTGAGTTCATGTTTGAATTCTTTGATCTCTTTTTTATATTTTTTTATTATTCTTTACTCTACGTTGACTGTAATAGTGATTTTGGGGGCCATTTTTAGTTTTGGATGTAAACACAATGAACATACCATGGTCACACTATTAGCATGCATGGCCTGGTAAATAGTGTGGTGTCCATGTTACATGTACAAACATTCATGATAGATCCTATTTCAATATTGGTTCATGATTTACCAAATTGTTTGGCCAATCTGTCCACAGTATAGTTTTCCCTGTGGAATTGTTGTTTTTCCTTCCTTTCTTCCCATAGAAACTTTAATAAAGCTTTCCATTGGTGTCGTATACTGTAGGGGTGTTTTAATTAGAATTTTTATTTAACTTGATGTGGTTTAATATGTTTTGATATTGGATTTATGTTCTAATTTTTTGTTTTATCCCTTGGGAAATTTTCTTTTCAAATAGTAAAACAAATTGGAAATGAAAATGTTGTATCATTGTTGAAAAAAATTTATATTACTTTTAAAACCATGTGTTTTTTTTAAAAACCTGGGATAATGAAAGTATTTTTAGCTTAAAATCATTTTTTGAAAATTCGTACATTGTGAAAACATTAATTCATAAAGTGGTTGTTTTATGAATTCTTTTATGAAATTATTTTTCTTAAGATGGTTTATTTCAAAGAAGTGTTTATAAATTATTTTTGAAAGAAGTGTGAGATTTGAGTTTTATGAAATATGTGAAACGATTTTAAAATATATCAGTGTTAAACCATCGATTAGAATATTTTTTAGACTGGTGGGTCTTAGTAATGGGTTCTGTTTTTTAAAATAAAGTGGTGAAAAGTTTTTAATTTCAAAATAAAGTTTTTAAGGGGTTTTAAACTTATTTTAGAAGGATTTTTTGAAATATTTTTTTGTTTCACTACCTTGTTTATGGGACCACTTTATTTGTTTTCAATTAATTGGTGGTTAGTCACTAGTATTTTTCTATTTTCTAAATACCACCTAGAGAAGTATTAATAGAAGAGGGTGTTGTTCTTCGGTGTTTTCATTAGATGGATTTCTTCACAGGGTTTAAACCTCCATAATTATATATTTTGTTCCTTGAGTGATTGTAAGATTTAAAATTCTCTAGTGTTAAGGTTTAACCCTTTCATATTATATTTTTTTGGTTATTTTAAAAACATTGTGTCCAAGTTAAATTTTTATTTCTTCTTGAAGGGTGGATTTAAGTAAGAATTTCAAGTGGGACTTGAGATAAAAATTGGAATTAGACTTAAAGATTGAGTTTAAATTGGATATGTAATTTTAAATGGGTTTTGACCTCATTTTGTTTATGGAATGAAATGGAAAGTGTGTTTAAAAATATTTAAAGGGTTTTCTTAGGATATCCATTTGTATGGTATTTTAAAATGTTTTGTCCTCGATTACACCATTATGTGAAATTTTAAACATTATGTTTTACTCCAGTTGATGGTCTTAAATGAAAAATATCCAGTTTTTAAAATTTTTATTCATTGGGTTTTTGAAAATTAATTTGGAAGATGTTTTCAAAAATGGATTTCAAGATCATGATATTGAAAGATTGTTTTAAGGGGGACATCAACCATTGATGTGTGTCACTTTTAGTGCTTTCTTAAATAGACTGGGTGATTTATTCCATAAGTCATAATCAAATTTAACTGTGAAAATGATTTAGAAAGTGGTTTGGAAATGAAAATAATTATGATTTGACTTTGATTTATGCAAACATTTTGAAAGAGGCCAAAATTATTTTTTCTTTGTTATTTGTTTTTTAGTAAAAAGACCTCTTTAGGTGTTTCATAATAGGTGGAAAATCATCGGGAATGTTATATTCAAGTTGTGTTTAATTTTAACCAAATGGGATTGTTTTCTGAAATTCTTGTATATTTGTTTTGGGTTTTTAATTATTGAGTTTTGTGTGTCTATCATTCATCTTGTTTGACGTGATATGTTCGAAATTTAATGCATTCCTTTTTTTAATTTTATAATTTTAAAAGAACATTCCTTTTCATATCCAGTTTTTTATTTTAAGGATATTTTCTTATTGATGTGGTTTTAAGTGGTTTTGGGGTCTATATATTGGTTATCGGTATGGATGTTGCATTTGGGATTTTGAGCACTCTATAGTGATAGTTTCTTGGAGGTTCTCCATAGGCCGATGTTCTCTCTTGTGGTATTCATTTACAGCTATATTATAGTCACCCAATTCATTATCACATGCCATATATTTTTGTAGAATGGTATGAAGTTTTCCCTTATATGGGTCAGTGTTATGCTTGATGATGGCTCGACTGTGTGGGTGTTCAGTTGTTTTAGGTTGGTTTAACACTGAGGCATAAACATTTTGTTTATATGTGTTCTTTGGATCTATTTTGGAGAGTTTTCCCATTGTATATGTTTTTTTAGGACTCTTATTTTGTTTATCAATTTAGGAGTGTTATAAATATTAAAAAGACACACACCAAGTCACTATTTCCTTGCAGTTCTAATATTTTTCAGCGTTGTCATATTTTTCTTAGAGATTCTTTGTAGCCTTATGTATTTGTTGTTCCAATTTTGAGGAATCATTATTGCTCTAGAGTTTCTTCCTATGGAATTCTCTATCAATTCATCATTCAACTCACTTAACTTCATTGAGGGTGGGGTGTGGATTATACTTATTTCAAATCAATATTTATTCATGAATTTTTGTGTTTGAAAGTGGCTTGGTGGGGAGTGTTTGAAACATCAAAGTTTTTTTCTGGGTGTTATCCAGTGGTGGTGTTTCCTACTATATTTATTGGTGTTCCAAGTTTAAATTTAGAGTATCAGTGGACTTTACATGGTTTCATTGTTAAAGTGCATAATTTTCAAACTATGTGATCTCCTTAGGGTAAAATTTTCACCTTGGGCAGTTGAGGTAGTGGTGGATACATTTTAAGTGCATGGATAAGGAAACCATTTTAGAAAAACCATGTAACCTAGGGGTTTTAGATAGTGGAATAAACACAGTTTGAATACATTCTGGAAAACTGTGTGAGATAACCATGATGCCTACCTAGGTTAGGGTAGTTTTTTATTTTACTTCTCTTTTTAATTTTTTCTTCAACCCTAGCCACCACCACTTGAACCATCCGATGAAAATTACTCCCAAGGTGGTTTTATTCTTCTCAATCCTCATCTCTGATAGATTCATGTATTTTTATTGGTGATTCATCACCTAGTTCAAAAGTAAAGATATTTTACCTCCATCCACTTTGGTTATCTTCGATATCCCCCATATCCTCTAACCCTATTTTTTATCATTGGTAGATTTTCACACCAATTTTTTATTTAAATAAGATATTTTTGTTTTTAATGGTTTCTACCTACATTAAGGGTATCTTTCTAATGTTTTTCATCTAAGGCCACATGATTCCACAACATGAAGTTTGTGATTCCATTTCATTTACATTGTTAGCAGTTCCATAATTTCAAGATGCTTAATATTTGTTTTATATTTAATATAATTATGTATATGATGTATATTTTGGATTGAAAAAGGCTGTCCATGCTTTAGTTGTCCTTTTCATTTTGAAACAAATTGGTGAATTGTCTTGTGCTGGGGGATTTTGTTCAAGATTGGTGTTTTATGAATTCTATGTGTTTGAAAATAATACAAAATAGTGTTTTCCTTATTAAATACATTTTTTTTGGGATTTTTGATCAATGAAATTTTAATGTTTGTTACACTTTTATTTTTCAATAGTGGTTTCATGTTTTAAAAGCTAGTTTGGTTAATATAAAACATAATGTCATTTACCTTAATGTTATTTTTTTTTGTGTTTGTGAATTTTGATGATTTAAATTGGAATTATTGAAATCTTTAAATTAGGTTTATGAAATTGATTTCTGAATATTCATTATATAAATGAAGGTGTAGTTTGCACTTGTGAAGGGATATTGATTATGCACTCATTATGCCCCCTTTCTTGCTGTTAATGTTTATGTTATCCATATGATGGATTATCATCATGGGATTAGTTATGTGATCATGGTATGGGGATATTTTTATCGAATGTGTGAGGTGGGAAGAACATGATTGTGGTTTTATCCCTACGGGTCAGTCATTTTCATGTGATATATTTTTTTTCTCATGGCCCACCTCCATTTATTATTCAGTGGGGATCCTGAGGTTACTGAGTGGTAGGTATTGGTACATTATTTGATAGTTATGGTTTATTACTAACTAGAATCATTTTAGTAATTTTTAATACCTGGATATGGGTTATGTTTCTTAGGATACATCTTAGATAGATTCTGTTGATTGATATGTGATCGTTTTCTTGATTGCGGATAGGTCAACTATTTCATTTCTTTCACTAACTCATTAGTCATTATAGGTTTATACTCAATATATATATCACATGTTATTCATTTTTTTATATATTTTCATGTATGATGTTCACTACATGGATGGTCTTTTTTTATGTTTTGATCAACTTTTATTTATCCATAATGTTGGCTAGTTTTATTATATCTTCTTAATATAATTACATGAAAAATTTCATTTGTTTTTATCTATTGTGGACCTTATATTCTTGGTTAACTTTGTAATGTGTGTGTAAAGTATTTATAGATTGAAATAGTTGAAATGGTTTTCTAATGAAAACCTATATTGGAAACATTTTTGATATTTTTAATTCATGTGTGTGTTTATTTATAAAAGTGTGGTTTTTTAGGAGTAATGGTGGAAACATTAAAATGGATTGGTTTTTGGTAAAAGAAATCATATATTTATTTATGAATAGGGTTTTTATAAATATATTATTCCATTATTAATTATCCCTATATTATTTAGTGTAAAATAAAAATCTATTGTTTCATTTATTTCCAAACTAGTGGTCTTTGATTCATTTATATAATAAAAAAAATTGGACTCATGGTGGTATCCTAATGGATTCCTCTCACACTCCATATACTCACATTGGTGGGAATAAGGTATTCATGTCTTGTGCATGTTACTCTATGTTTTTGAATTTTAGGTTGGATCATGTTCAATTTTCCTCGGTAAGTGGGTGTTGTAGAGATGATGGCGGTGATTGGAGAGTCATAATGAGTTAGTGATCAGACCAGTGGTTCCATGGAACTAGTTGGATTGAGATTTATATCAACTTCTTCATTCAATTTTGTTTAGATTTTGTTCTATTTTTGTATATTCGATTAGTCTATTATTTATATGAGATCTATTTTTATAGTATCATGACTTTTTTGAATTGCACTGTGTTTTATGTATTTTATTTGTTTTTGTTAAATTGAACTAATACCCAATGATCATTTATGATGCCATTGACACATTTATTCATCTTAGGGGGATTAGAGACATTGTTTGAGTATGTTTCAGGACATCTCGGAAGTCCAAGGTATGGATGTCCATGTATGGTTCATTACAGGAAGCTTCAAATAATTTTGTGGTCATGATGGTAGAAAAGTTCATTTAATCCACACATGTCGAAACAAAAATTCCTTTCACATTTTCGATAAAAAGTGAAAACTACATCATTGGGAAAATGGTAACATGATTCCTTTTAAAAAAATTAAAAATTTAAAAATTGTGATAAATACTATTATAAAATCATTAGGGAAAAATAAATATTTCTTAAATCATTTATAGAGAACATGATCATGGCAGAAAAAGAGTTTTCGACTAAAGAGAGAAATAAATTCATTTCACCATAATGAAATTATTTTGAAATATTAGGTACATAAAGAGATAAAATATAAATGAAACCATTTATTCTATAAATATAACTATATGATAATAAAATACATGAGCTTCTAGAGTTGTAGATTGTATGATCTCATTATTGTAATCATATCAGAAACAATCCTAATAATCCATGAGATTATATCATTAAACATTTACAACATTGGTAACTTCTAAAATTCATGTCTTGTGAGGTAAATAAAGTTATATAGATATTTATATCACATATTTATCATGATAAGGATTTTAAAAGATGTTCATGGTTAGTATATACACCACATAAAAGAAACAAGTTGTGTATATGACATTTTTCACATAGATATAAAATTGAGATGAAAATATATTACAATATTGGAAACTATTGAATCATATACCCCACTAAAGAATAAAATCAAATTAAAATTTAAATATAAATAAAAAAGGGTATTTTTAAGGGATTGTTCCTCTCTAGTCCATTCCTTTGCGAAAATATGGTGTCTGAGGTGTTCTGGGAGTTCAAGGTGACTTATCCCCAACACTTTACCAAATGTTTAGTTCTGTAAATAGTGAAATGGTAGCCTTATGTGAACAGTTCCATCGGTGGCCTTAGGTGAATAGTGAAACGGTATCGTTATGTGAATAATTCCATCATTTTCCTCAAGTGAATAGCACAACGGTAACCTTATGTGAATAGTGTCATCAGTTGCCTTATGTGAATAGTGTCATCAGTAGCCTTATGTGAACAATGCAATGGTAACCTTATGTGAACAGTGTCATTAGTAGTCTCTTTCCTTTTCAAAATTTTGAGTTCATAAACAGTGTTTCCAAAATGGTGAGGTTCCAACGATATCCTATTTCCTTTGCCAAATTTTGAGTTCATGAACAGTGTTTCGAGAACGATCAGGTTCCAACAGTTGCCTCTTTCCTTTTCCAAATTTTGATCTCATGAACTATGTTTCCAGAACAGTGAGATTCCAATGTTATCCTCTTTCCGTTTCCAAATTTTGAGTCCAAGAACAGTGTTTCTAGAATGGTGAGGTTCCAACAGTAGCCTCCTTCCTTTCCCAAATTCTGAGTTCATGAATAGTGTTTCCAAAACGGTGAGCTTCCAACTGTATCCTCTTTCCTTTTCCAAATTTTGAGTTCCTGAATAGTGTTTACATAACGGTGTGGTTCCAATAGTAGCCTCTTTCCTATTCCAAATTTTGAGTTCATGAATAGTGTTTCCCAAATGGTGAGCTTTCAATGGTAGCCTCTTTCCTTTTCCAAATTTTGAGTTCACGAACAGTGTTTCTAGAATGGTGAGGTTCCAACAGTAGCCTCTTTCTTTTGCCAAAATTTGGGTTCAAAAACAGTGTTTCCAGAAGGGTGAGGTTCCAATTGTAGCCTCTTTCCTTTTACAAATATCAGGTTCATGAACAGTGTTTCCATAATGGTGAGGTTCCAATGCTAGCCTCTTTACTTTGTAAAATTCAGTGTTCATGAATAGTGTTTCTAGCTTCCTATAGTTTCCCCCTTTGACATTTCCTTTAACGTAAAATGCATTTAAAGCCTTTTTTAAGGAAAATAAAACCGATTCAAAGGCCATGACACCTATATTAATTTTCCTAATGCTTGGGATGCTTTTACTTGGTCAAACCACATGTTTAATTTGATCTTCTTTTAATGTAAAATCCGACATATCTTAAAACGTTGCTCTATTAAATCTTCTAGAGGTATGATATATCTTCCTCCCTAGTTCTTCCTCCTTATTCTCTTTTGTGAGACGCTCGAACTTTCCATTCCTTCCCCGAGAAGTTTTGAGATCAAACCTTCTTACTTGGATTGGTTCCCCTCTATTTTTTATGCAAACACGTAGTATCTATTAGTATTCTATATAAGGTATGATCTATTGTCATTCTATTGGGTTCATCTCCATCTGTTTATCCTTTCCATTTTATGTAATTTTATCTCCACATTCCTAATGGGATTTTCTTGGGTGTTTACCGGTGTGGCGGTGTCTCTATATCCCCAGGTGTATACAGTTTTCATGGGGGGAGGAGATCGTAACTCGTTGTGTGGCTTGTTCTCATATAAAGAACATCAAGAACCATTTGAGGTAGGTGATTTGTTGCTTCTTTTTATTTTACGTGCAACTGTATAGTTAGAATGTTTTATCCCAATGGATCACAATGTAATTGACATAATAAATATTTGAACCAGATAAATAAATTGGTATTGATTGTATGTAATTGCCTCTTATTTTGGTAGATAGTGTGATATTTATACTTTCTTTTTTTATCTTTTCGTTCTTGATAGAAATTGTTAAAAAACATAAAGCCAAAATTAATTTATATTTGTTTAGATAAAGATAAATAGGCATGTGAATTAATCTAATTATTATTGTTGTAATTTTATGCTAATAAAATTGATGCAGTAAGCATGTTTAATCAGTTTTTGATAGCTTTCTGTTTAGGTTTCCCAGAGTTAAAACCTACAAATAATAAATCTGTTAATTCAAGATTGATTAAATAACTGGTTGTTTGAAAAAAAAAATATAATTATTTATAGGGTTCTGAGTTACCCTCTTGCTTGATTAAGATCCAAGAGCCCAATAGATATGATGTTTGTTTTTCTACTACATGTTTTGTGATGTGATCTTGGATGGATCATGTGATGTGTGGGGGTATGGAGGCCTATTGGTTGTGGTAGAAGTTGATTCCTACAGTGTCAAGGTGCATTGGTTTATGCATGTGGGTGTCAAGGAGGATAGTGAGGATGATGAAATAGGTTATATTTGAATATTTGATTTCTTGATGATTCTTATTGGTTATTTATCCTCTTTACTTTCCCCACTACTCAAGGTAGCTGGTATTCTTACAATCTTATTAGAAAGGGGCGAAGACACGCTGGGTATTCCATGTGCTTTCCGTTTTTATCATCTCGAGGGAGGATGGGTTTAAACTCTTTCTATAGGTGAAAAATACTTGAAGGGTAGTTCGTCAACTTACTGAGTTAATCCCCCTTGTGTTTAGTAGCTTATAATTTTTTTTATAATGCTTTGGAATATGGGAAAGTAATAATGATGTTAATAAATTATTTAATAAATGATGTAAACCCAAGGGGTTGGAGCTTGCTGGGATGTAATGATGAGGATTCAATTTAAAGGGACAGTGGACTTTGGGCCTGATGCTAATGAAATTTAATGTGGAATTATTAATGGTTAATTAATGATTAAAGAAGTAATTAACATAAAGTGAAACTGATAAAAAGGGAATGAAGTAATGTAATTATTTTATTTAAATGGTTGTGTTCTTATAGGATGCCTAATCTTAGAATTGGCAGCTGGGAGTTCGACAGATGTTAGTTGTAGTTGTTTCTAAAACTAGTTTGTGCCCATAGTGTAGTTGTGAGCTATACTATATCAGGTACTTTTTGTGTTTCTATATGCTACTCCACCCCCATCGGTTAGAGAAAATGACACCCTGAGGATTCTGAGCCCTGGGGGGTGTTTTCCCAAACATTCTAGTGCGGGGATGGATGGCCAATTACCCCCTTTGTCCTCACTCTCTTCTCTTGGTAATTAGTTATGCTAGTACGCAAAGTGGTTTGTTTTCCCCATATATGTGTGTAGAGGGAATTAATGGCTTGTAGTTGTTCACACACATATATTCTGGATATAGTTTCGTATTGACTACTATAGGTGTAACGTGTATAGGCTACGATGGCTTGAGGATCCTTACTCAGAGTATGGGCTATAATGGTTTGAGGTTTAATACCCGACGTATGATACATGTTATGAAAGTTGTGGTGGATCCCAGAAACTATCGGGTTATATTTCTTACGTGGACGTGGTGGTTTTGTTGCATGAGGTGCATGTTTGGGTGCTTTGCCCAGGTGTCTGTCGGAAATCATTTTGGAGAGAGATGCTTAGGATGTGCGACATTGGGGAAAAGTGGAAAACCAGTGGGGAAGTAGTAGTGGGGTACCCTTGATATTCTTTATTATATTATATACTCTTGTATGTGATACTTGGTGAGAGTAGCCATGGTGAGGCTGGGAACATAGTATACCTGTTTAGGTGATGAGTTAGTTTCACTTGTTGTTCACTGTTCTTTATCATGCATTCTTTACTTTTTCATGAGAAGCTCTAGGGAGGATCCTACGGCGTATACTGTTATACTCACCCAATGTATATATAAACTATTTTTCATGTCTCTTGGAATATGTTGGAGATCAGTCTGGTTACTACTAGCTTACGGTTACAAGAGTTGTTCAGGATTCGTGGTCGCTGTTGTTTTTACATTCCTTTGGGTACTTGCAGTTTTCCCTTTTCGGTTGTAGTAGTTTTTCATGACATTACATATGTGTACTAGGGATTTCTTTAATATTGCAGTATGACTTGGAGTTGGTTAGTTTCTATCTTATCTCTCTCTTTTTCATGTGTTCTCTTAGAGGGTAATTCCTCCCATCTATGTGTTTATTATACCCTCGGTGCTAGTCGCCAACCCAAGGCCCACTAGAGGTGGGATTCGGGGATCATTATCTCCCCTCTCACATTGTCAGCCCAGGAGGGGTAAACTTTGTGGGTAGGGGGTCATGACAGAGTGATGTTAGAGGTATGGTTTAGAGATAGGATGGAGTTTGGTGTTAGGCATAGGTGAGGATGCATGGGTAGGTAGGGAAACAGTGTCAGTCAAGTTTAGTTGGTGATGTAAACACTGAACACCAGCTGAGACATAGGCGTTTAGGACCCCCTATGATCAGATGTAAGGACCTTTAAGTTTATAATGGCTACTAAATTATGTGATACTAGTTGCAGGGTAGAGACATACTAAAGGATCATGCATCATTCTTATTTGTGTCTGTGTTTGAATGGGTAGACCTTGGGATGGTTTAACCTAAAATGAATACAAGAGAACAATTAATTAATTAATACTGAGTCTTCCTTATTCTAGGTTTAGGAGCTCTAACTCTTTTTTATTTTATAGGTATGGCTATAGGTTTACGTCCTCATCCGGATTTCATAGAAGACATCCATCTGGTTGTTCCGGTAGATCATCGTAGGGTAGAGGTTGACGACGACGACGGTTAATGGATGACACTTTGAGAGTTTCAGTGCCAGAGTCTGTAGAAGTACGAGGGCTTCATTTTAGATGTATTCATATAAGACTGGTTGGAGGAGGTAGATATAGGATTCAGTTTGATCTGTGCTTGGAAGAAGAACTAGGTGTCCATGGTTGTGACTATGTTTCATGGAGCAGCGAAGCAGTGGTGGTTCTTGTTCTTCAGGGATCGTGAGGAGTCAGCAATCTCATGTGAGGAGTTTCGAGACAAGTTTAGAGTTGAGTTTCTTTCTTCGACCATGAAGGCATACAGTCACCAAGAGCTTCTTAACCTTTGATAGGGGTTCTCCAGTGTGCGAGAGTTTGGAATCCATTTACTGAAACTTTTATGATATTCTTCGAACCTGTTTCTAGATGAAGAGGCCAGGGACAGGATCGAGGAGTATTTTCATCCAGATATCTAGCGCTAGGTCACTCCATTTATGCTGAAGACATATCTTGAGGTGTTGGTGAGTGCAGAGGTCGTCAAGAGGACATTTTCCACAACTAGATCATCATGAGAGGGGAGTCTTCATGGTTCCTTATGAAGTAGATTTGTGGTCCGGGGTTCTCGGTTTTTAGGGAAGAAAAGTTTTCATTCGGTCGTGGTTAGGATCCATCCCTCAGCATCTCATTTCCTTAGGGGCAGTAGCTCTCATTCTTTTTCCAAGGGATCGGGAAAAATGTTTCTTGGTGTGGTCGAGGTCATCAGCTGCAAGAGTTCCCGACATATCAAAGCAGTAATCATGCACCAATTGTTCTGAGCCAGGTTCCTCCGTTGAGGCAGTTCTAGCCGAGGCAGTAGCAGTAGGTTCCACCAGCTTAAGATCAGTAGAGGGAAGATGGAATAGGCATAGAAAAGCCATGTGATGCTCCCTATCCTCAGAGATAAGAGCTCGGTCGTGGTGGTGGTCATCATCGGGGTTAGAGAGGCCATGGAGGAGGTTGTGGTCATCTTCATGCTTTAGCATTTCCAACTCCAGGAAAGCTAGATGTCATTCAAGGAACCCTTTTCTTGTTTTATACCTCTGTGTATGTCTTGTTTGATTCAGGAGCAACACACTCCTTCATATCGCCTACCATTTTCTAGTATTTTGGAATTGAGGTGGAGAGGCTTTCAGTGCCCTTGGTGTTGACTACACTAGTTGGAGGTCGAGCTGAATTGTTTGAAGTATGTAGAGACTAAGAGATAGTGTAGGGGAAGCACCACTCTTGGGGAGATTTCCTATGTTTACGAATACAACCATATGATGCTATCCTTAACATGCATTGGTTGTATTCGGTGAAGGCTATTATGGATTACGTCAGGAGGCTGGTTGTGTTCTTCGATGCGGATGGAGAGCCAGTGGTTTTCATTGGCGAGTGATACCCTTAGATGGGTCAGAGGTGTGTTCCATCCTTATCATCAATGATGGATGAGATGATGCATAGTTCTTCAGAGGATCAGTAGTTGGCGTTTTTTAGGGTCGTAGAAGAGTACCATGATGTCTTTACTGAATAGGTTGTAGCATTACCCCCTTGACGATAGATCAATTTTGGGATCGAGCTACAACTAGGTTCATATCTTATCTCTAATACTCTATATAGGATGGACCCTTATGAGTTAAAAAAGCTACATATTCATCTTTATGGTCTGTTAGAGTGTGGGTTTATTCGGCCAACTGTGTCACTATGGGGTGCACCAATTTTGTTTGTGAAGAAGGATGACGGTAGGTTGTGGTTGTGTGTCGATTATCATTGCTTAAACAAACTGACAGTGAGTAATCTCTATTCTCTATTGTGGATTGTTGATTTATTCGATCAACTGAAGGGTGAAAGTTGGTTTTCAAAGTTTGACTTTTGGTCCGGATATCATCAGATGTGTGTGAAGGATGATAATATCCCAATGACTTCTTTCTGTTTTCATCACGGGCATTATGAGTTCATTGTAATGTCGTTCAGAATGACAAATTCCCCATCTATGTTCATGGGATTGATGAATTTTGTGTTCCGTGAGTTCCTAGACAAGCTCATGGTGTTTTTCATCGACGACATCCTTGTGTACTCCATGTCAAAGGAGGAGTATGAAGATATTCTGCATGCCATTTTGGGAGTTCTTCGTCAACATCAGCTATTTAAGAAGTTGTAAAATTGTGTGTTTTGGGCTCAAGAATTCCATTTCATAGGGCATTTTGTGTCCCATCAGGGAGTAGTTGTGGATCCATCAAAGATAAAATCAGTTATTTATTGTGTAGCCCCCAAGACAGTGTTAGAGGTGTGAAGTTTCCTTGGTCTCACAGGATACTACAGGAGGTTCATATAATATATCTCTCATGTTGGGACTCCACGGATAGTTTGACCATAAAGGATCACGCATTAATATGGACTGATCAGTGCCAGGTAGCTTTTGAGTATCTAAAGGAGAAGTTACTAAGTGATCCAGTTCTTTTCCATCGAGCATAGGGAGTTCAATTTGATATTTTCTACAATGCTTCGTATATGGGGTTAGGATGTGTTCTCATGTAGTAGAGATCAGTTGTTTTTTATGGGTCTCGGCAGTTGCATCCCCATGAACAAAACTATTCTACCCATGATCTTGAGTTGGTTGTCGTGGTGTTTTCTAGGAGTTTTTGGAAAAATTACCTCATTGGCGAGCGCTTTGTGGTTTTCAACGATCATAAGAGTTTGAGGTATGTTTTCTCCAAACGTGACTTGAACTTAAGACTGCATTGGTGGATGGAGTTCTTAAATAAATACGACTTTAAAATATTGTATACACCTGTAAAGGGGAATGTTGTAGCTAATGCACTGATTCAGAAGACATGTAGTGATGCAGTGCATGAATCTGCTGACTCCTGGAGAGTAATGGAAGATCTGTCAGCATTAAATCTTGATATGGGAGAAGTTTGGGGCAGAGGTTGTCTTTTTTAGATGATGGTGTAGTCATCTCTGGTGTTTCGGGTGGAAGATTCCTAGTTGGGGGATCTAGCAATGGAGGTCTAGAGAGACCGAGTTGTTTGTGGTGAGGCCCCTGATGGTTGGTCTGAGGATGAACAACACATAGTGTTGTATCGTGGAAGGATATTTGTTCTTTTGACGATGCGTGATATACTTCTCATATTCTTCCATAGTACTTCTTTATTTATGCATCCTTTCATGAAAAATATGTACCGATCCTTGAGGATCCAGTTTTGGTGGCCTGGGATGAAGTGTACGGTTGTGGTGTTTGTGTCTCGATGCTTGGTCTGCTAAAAGGAGAAGGTCGAACACCATGTTCCTGGTAGTCTGCTTTAGCCGTTAGATATTCCAAAGTGGAAGTGGGAGGACATCTCAATAGACTTTGTTACTAGTTTACCTCGAGCTTAGGGAGGATATAACTCTATTTGAGTGGTATAGGATCGTTTAACAAAATCATCCCACTTCATAGCAGTCAAGGATTCAAGCTCAGTGGAATTTTTGTTGAGGTAGTATATAGAGGAGGTGGTGAGTCTTTATGGAGTCCCAAGGAAGATCAATTCTTATCGAGATCCTTGTTTAACCTATAGGGTATGGAGAGGTCTCTATAATTATTTTGTTTCTCATCTATTCCTTAGCATTGCTTTTCATCCATAGACAGACGGTCAGACAGAGAGGACCATCCAGACTCTTGAAGACATGTTATGCTCTTATGTCCTTGATTTTGGAGGTTCTTAGATGAGGCACTTACCCATGGTGTAGTTTGCTTACAAAAATAGTTTTCTCTACACTATTGGTATGGCGTCGTTTAAGTCCTTGTATGTTCGGCCTTTCCGTTCTCCGTTGTGCCAGACTGGGGTCAGAGAGTCAGTAATTCTCAGATCGGAACTAGTGCAGAATAAAAAAGAGGTGGTTCATGTATTTCATGAGAGGGTGAAGATAGTGAAGGATCATCAGAAATCATATGCTTGTCAAATGAAGAGACCCTTAGAGTTTGATGTTGGGGATTATGTGTTTCTGAAGTTTAATCCCCGTCTTGGGCAGTGAAGGTTTGGTCATGGGAGTATGTTTTATCCCCAGTTTGTTGGGACATTCGAGGTGTTAACTTGTGCTGGATCTATGGCGTATCGAGTAGCACTTCCCCCGCCGATAATCCAGATACACGATGTTTTTCATATGTTACAACTCTTTCGTTATCTTCATGATGAATCTCATGTCATCGATTGGGGAGAGATCTATGTTGATGATGATGAGACCTTCGAGGATCAACCTATGGAGATCCAAGACCACAAAGATAAGGTGTTGTGCGGGCGTTATATCCCCTTGGTTCATGTCTTGTGGTGACACAATGGCATCAAGGAGAGTACCTGGGAACGTGAGTAAAATAAACATTATTAGTACCCATAGTTTTTTGATGTTTAACCCTTTTCATGTAATGAAGTTATTTTTGTTGATGTAGACCATTCGTATTTATGAGATGGATTTCTTTGGTTTCTTCTTGTGGCTTGATCTCTTTTGGGAGGTATATCAACGGGTGGTTGTATGGAATTTTTTCTATTTAATTTTTGGTTGGTTTTGAATTCTCGAGGATGATAAGGTTTTGAGAGGTATCTGATGTAATGGCTCGGACCTCTCTTTTCCATTCCTTTGTGAAAATCTGGTGTCTGAGGTGTTCTAGGAGGTCAAGGTGACATATTCCCAACACTTTTCCAAATTTCCAGTTCTGTGAACAGTGCACCGGTGTCCTTATGTGAACAGTGTCATCGGTGGCCTTAGGTGAATAGTGAAATGGTAGCCTTATGTGAACAGTGTCATCGGTAGCTTTATGTGTATAGTGCAATGGTAACCTTATATGAACAGTATCATCGATAGCCTTATTTGAACAGTGTCATCGGTAGCCTTATGTGAACAGTGCAACGGTAACTTTATGTGAATAGTGTCATCTATAGCCTCTTTCCTTCACCAAATTTTGATTTCATTAATAGTGTTTCCAGAATGGTGAGGTTCCAACATTAACCTCTTTCTTTTTCCAAATTTTGAGTTAATGAAGAGTGTTTCCAAAATGGTGAGGTTCCAATGGTAGACTCTTTCCTTTTCCAAATTTTGAGTTCATGAACAGAGTTACCAAAATGGTGAGGGTACAACGGTACCCCCTCCTCAAAAGGTGTATCCCCTCTAGGCCTACAATGTGATAATGGAGATAATGACCCTTGAGTCCCACCTTCAGTAGGCCCCGGGTTGGAAACTAGCAGTGAGGGTATAGTAAACACACAAATGGGAGGCATAGCCCTCTAAGAGAACACATGTAAAAGAGAGAGATAAGACAGACACCAACCAACTCAGTTCATACTTCAATATAAAAGAATTCCCAAGTACACATATATAATGTCAAGCAAAAATACTACAACTGAAAGGGGAAAACTGCAAGTACCTAAAAGAAAGTGAAAATAGTAGTGACCACAAATCCCAAATAGCTCTTGCCACCCCAAACAAGTAGATACCCGCCTGATCTCCAACCTACTCCAAGTGACCTAAAAATAGTTTATATATACATAGGGTTAATATAATAGTATACTCAGTAGGATCCTCCCCAGAGCCTCTCATGTAAATTTAATGAAATAATTCTAAAGCACAGTGAACAACATGTGAAACTAACTCGCCACATAAACAGATATACTATGTTCCCAGCCTCACTATGGATACTCTCACCAAGTAACGCATAAAAGAGTATATAATATAATAATGAATATCAATGGTACCTCGCTATTACTTCCCCACTGGTTTTCCACTATTTCACCAACCTCTCATGTCTTAAGCATCTCTCTCTAAGAAGGCTTTCCCGCAGACTCATGGGCAAAGCACCACAACATGTACCTCGTGCAACAAAACCACCACGTCTATGTAAGCAAAGTAACCAGGTAGTTTATGGGATCCACCACAGCTTGCATAACATGTATCATACATTAGTTATTAAACCTCAAGCCATTATAACCCATACACCGAGTAAGGATCCTCAAGCCATCATAGCCTATACACGTTACACCTATATTAGTTCATAGGAAACCATGTCCAGAATATATGTGTGTGAATAACCACAATCCATTACATCCCTCTACACACATATTCGGGGAAAACTAACTATTATGACTACCAGTACAAGTAACTACCAAGAGAAGAGAGCACGACCAAAGGGGGTAGTCATTAATCCATCCTCCCATTGAAATGTTAGGGAAAACACCCCCCCCCCCCCCAGGGCTCAAAGTCCATGGGGTGTCAGTCGCCCTAAATGACGGGGTGGAGTAGCATATAGAATCACAAAAAGTACAGAATATACTATATCTCACAACCACACTATGAGAATAACATAGTCATAGACTCAACATCAGTTAACACCTCTCAGACTCCCGACTACCACTTATAAGACTATGTATCCTATAAGCACACAACCATTTAAAGATATTAAAAACATTACTTCATTCCCTTTTTATCAGTTGAACTTTACATTAATTAATTATTTAAAACTTAATTAACCATTTACAATTCCACATTATATTTCATTAGCATCACACCCAATTTATGTTGTCCTCAGCATTGCATCCCAGCATGCTCCAACCCCATGGGTTAACATCATTTATTCAAATATTTATTTATAGCATTACTTTCCCATATTCTCGAGAATTCTAGAAAAACATTATATACTACTAAACACAAGTGGGATCAACATAATGATTAGATGAACTACTCGTCGAGTCTTTTCCACCTATAGAAAGAGTGTAGACCCATCCTCCATTGAGAATATAAACACAAAAATCAAATAGAATACCTCGTGTGTCATCGCCCCTTTCAAAAGAAGAGTAAGAAAGACCCATTGAGTAGTGGGGACTGTAAGGCAGATAAAAAACCAATAAGAATCAGAAAGCATCAAAACATTCCCATCTAACCCATTTCATAATCCTTGGGTCCTCCTCGACACCGACATGCATAAACTGATGCATCTCGCCACTCTAGGCATCAGATGCTACCACAAACAACAGGCCACCTTGCCCCACATATCACAACAGCCTTCCAGGCTCACATCACAACACAAGAAATAGGAAAACAACCATCATATAAATTGGGATCTTAGCCCTTAAATAAGAAATACGGTAACTCAAAACCCTATAAGGAATTATCTTTTAAAAAAATATAATTCTTTAATCCGTCATGACATAACGGATTTATTATTCGTAGGTTCCAACTGTAGTCTTTTTCTTTTTCCAAATATTGAGTTCATGAACAGTGTTTCTAGAATGGTGAGGTTCCAATGGTAGCCTCTTTCCTTTGCAAAATTACAGGTTCATGAATAGTGTTTCCAAAATGGAGAGGTTCCAATGGTATCCTCTTTCCTTCTCCAAATTTCAGGTTCATGAATAGTTTTTCCAGAACTGTGAGGTTCCAACAGTAACCTTTTTTCTTTTCTAAATTTCTGTATCACGAAAAGTATTTCCAGAATGGTGAGGTACCAATGGTAGCCTCTTTCCTTTTCCCAATTTTGAGTTTATGAATAGTGATTCTAGAACGGTGAGGTTCCAAAAGTAGCCTCTTTCCTTTGCCAAATTTTGAGTTCATGAATAGAGTTTCTAGAATGGTGAGGTTCCAACAGTAGCCTCTTTCCTATTCCAAAATTTAGGTTCATGAAAAGTGTTTCCAAAATGGTGAGGTTCCAATGGTAGCCTCTTACCTTTTCCAAATTTCAGGTTCATGAACAGTGTTTCTAGAATGGTGAGGTTCCAATGGTAGCCTCTTTCATTTTCCAAATTTTGTGTTCTTGAACAGTGTTTCAAACTTCCTACAGTTTCTCCCCTTTGACGTCTCTTTTGATATAAAATGAATTTAAATACTTTATTTAAGGACTCTGAGGCTGATTCAATGGTCTTAACTCCTATTTTAATTTTTCTAAGGCTCGAGATACTTTTAACTGGTCAAAATGCATGGTCTAATGCGATCCTCATTTAATGGAAAATCCAGCGTATCTTAAATTGTTGCTCCATTAAATCTTATAATGGGATGATATATCTTCCTCCCTAGTTCTTCCTTCTTGTTCTCAGGTGTGAGATGCTCGATCCTTCTATTCCATCCATTAGGAGTGGTTCGATCAAACTTTTTTCCTTGGATGGGTTCTCCTTTGTTTTTAATGCAACCAAGCAGTATTGATCAGTCTTCGATATAAGGTATGATCTATCATCATTATTTTGTGTTCAACTCCTTTGGTTTCTCCTTTACCTTTTATGGAATGCTATATCCATGTTCCTAATGGGATTTTCTTTGGTGTTGACCAGTGTTGTGGTTTTTCTGCATCCTCGGGTGGATATAGTTGTTACAAGGGGAGGAGATCATAACTCGTTGTGTGGCTCGTTCACATATAAAGAATGTCAATAACCATTTGAGGTAGGGTATTCATTGTTTCTCTTTTATTTTACATGAAACTATATAGTTAGCATGTTTTATCCCACCAGATCATAATGGAATTGATATAATCAATATTTGAAATAGATAAATAAATTGATATCGATCTTATGTTATCGCCTCTTCTTTTGCTAAATAGTGTGATATCTATGCTTGATTTGTTTAGATTTTCGTTCTTGCTGGAAATTGGTAATGAACGTAGTGCCAGGATTAATTGATATTTGTTTGGCTAAAGATAAAGATGCATGTGAATGAATCTGATTGTTATTGTTGTAATTTGATGATAATCAAATTGATGTAGTAAGTATGTTTAATAAATTTTTGGTAGATTACTATTTAAGTTTCCCATAGTTGGAACCTACGAATAATAAATAGTTTAATTCAAGATGGATTAAAGAATTATTTGTTTGATAAAACATAATTCCTTGTAGTGTTTTGAGTCACCCTCTTTCTTTTTAAAGGGATAAGAGCCTAATTGATATGATGTTTTTTTGCTTCTGCTTGTGTTGTGATGTGATCCTGGATGGTTGTTGTGTAATGTGGGGTATGGAGGCCTATTGGTTGCGGCAGCAGTTGATGCCTAGAGTGGTGAGGTGCATCGGTTTATGCATGTGGGTGTCGGGGAGGACATCAGTGATGACGAAATGGGTTGGATGTGAATATTTGGATTCTTGCAGATTCTTGTTGGTTGTTTATCCTCTTTACTTTCCCCATGGCTCAAGGTAGCTGGTTTTCTTACCCTCCTTCCAAAAAGGGGTGAATACACAAAGAGTATGCCACATTCTTTCTATGTTTAGCTTCTTGAGGGAGGATGGGTCTATGCTCTTTCTATAGGTGAAAAAGAATTGACGGGTAGTTTGTCTACTCACCGAGTTGATCCCCCTTGTGTTTAGTAGATTAAAATGTTTTTCTAGAATTTCTGGGAATATGGGAATGTAATAATGCTGTTAAAAATGATTGAATAATTGATGTTAACCCAAGGGTTTGATTCTTGCTGGGATGTAAAGATGAGGTTATAATTTAAAGGGATAGTGTAATTTAGGTGTGATTCTAATGAAATATAATGTGAAATTTTTAATGGTTAATTAATCTTTAAAGAATTAATTAACATATAGTGAAACTGATAAAAATGGAATGAAGTAATGTAATTAAGCTCTTTAAATGGTTATGTTATTATAGGATACAAAGTCTTAGAAGTGATAGATGGGACTCCGAGAGACGTTAGCTATACTTGTTTCTAAGGATAGGTTATGTCCATACTGTGGTTGTGAGCTATAGTATATTATATACTTTTTGTGTTTCTATATGATACTCCTTCCCATTAGTTATGGAAACTGACACCCCTGGGATTTTGAGCCCTCGGGGTGTTTTCCCAATATTCTGGTGGGAGGATGGATGGATGACTACCCTCTTTTTCTCTTCTCTCATCTCTTGTTAGTTACTTGTACTGGTAGGCACATCGATTAGTTTTCCCCATATATGTGTGTAGAGGGCTGTAATGGCTTGTGGATTTTCACACACATATATTCTGGATATAGTTTCCTATATACTATTATAGGTGTAACCTGTATAGGCTGTGATGGCTTGAGGATCCTTACTCAGTGTATGGGCTATAATGGATTGATGTTTAATTCCCGGCGTATGATACACCTTAGGCAAGTTGTGGTGGCTCCCAGAAACTATCGGTTTACTTTGTTTATGGGGACGTCATGGTTTTTCTACATGAGGTGCATGTTGTGGTGCTTCGCCCAGGTTTCTATGGTCAATCCTTTTTGGAGATAGATTCTTAGGATGTGCGATGTTGGGAAAAGTGGAAAACCAGTGGGGTAGTAGTAGTGGAGTACCCTTGATATTCTTTGTTATATTATATACTCTTGTATACGATACTTGGTACGAGTATCCCTATTGAGCCTAGGAACATAGCATACCTATTTAGGTGATGAGTTAGTTCCACTTGTTATTCACTGTGCTTTAGCATGCTTTCTTTACTTTTTCACTAGTAGATCTGGGGAGTATCCTACTGAGCGTATTGTTACACTCACCCTGTGTATATATAAACTATTTTTCAGGTCACTTGAATTAGTTTGGAGATCAAGAAGGTTACTACTATCTTGGGGTTATATGAGATGTTTGAGATTTGTGGTCACTATTGTTTTTACTTTCTTTTTGGTATTTGTAGTTTTCTTTCAGTTGTAGTAGTTTTGCATGACATTACATATGTGTACTTGGGATTTCTTTTATATTTCCGTTTGACTTGGAGTTAGTTGGTGTATATCTTATCTCTCTATTTCTTGTGTGTTCTCTTAGAGGGTAACTCCTCTCCTCTATGTGTTTACTATACCCTTGGTGCTAGTCGCCAACCCAATTCCTACTGGAGGCGGGACCCAGGGGTCATTATCTCCCTTCTCACATTGTCAGCCCAGGAGGGGTACACTTTGTGGGGAGGGGGTTGTGATAGTATTCCTTATTTAACATTTTAAAATTTCCATTAAATACACCACAATAAATAAAAAGGTGGTGAATATGGTATATATGTCCCATAAATAAAAGATATACTGGAAATGACTTCCTTTAAGTATCGATATCCATCATATAAATTAGAAATTAATGTATAATAAATACAAGTTTATTATAGATATAATAATGATTTTTAATCACATGTATCATACTATATATTATGTACTTATCACCTTCTATTACATGCTTATTAATAATTCATTATTGAAATCTTATTCTGGCTAATAATGACTTTGTTTTTCATGTATGTTTCGGATAATTATTTTTGGTAATTTTTAATTGGTCATGGATACACAATGTTCATACTATAACTATGTTATTAAAATATTATATATTAATTATTAATTATATATTTATTTAGAGTAATAAATTAAATATATAGATTGAAAATTAATAAAATCATTAATGGAGATGGTAGGCCATATCTTTGCATGAACGTTATTTCCATTTTCTTAATGAATTAAATAATATAAAATTAAATAATATAATACCTTTACATAACCATTTTTATGAAATTTATATCACATATTTTTGTTGAACATATCCTTATTACATTCCTTGTAAAGCATGATAGAATATGTAGTCACATTGCTTCAGGAGGCACTAGTCTTTTGTAAACACGATAAACATTATTGTATTCTCATAGAATAGAATAAATACAGATGTATGTGATATTATAATTCCATAAGAAATATTATTCCAAAAATGAAATATAAATATGTTAAATACATAATTATATCCATCCATAAGATTTGGTGATGGGAAATGATTTACAACAGTTAGTGAGGTGGTAGTTCATCATCCACACGACCGATAGTTTCATTCCCACTTGATGGAAAGAGAGATAGAAAATGGTCATTCGATTAGAATAATAACATCCCATTATAGAGTATATAATTACATTTTAATTTCATAATGGTTTATGATTATTTTAATGATCCAATGAATAAATAAAATGAAAGTGTATGGTTAATGACTATACCTCTTCATTAAGAGAACAACTTTATATTTATACGTAAACCCTTCATAGGAGGGTTTCCTAATCATAAGAAGGAATATAACATTTGTATTAAATTTTAAATAGTAAAAATAAGGCTATAAAATTGGATTTATAAAGGTTTAAATTTAATTTTACCTCATATCATTTTCATTTAACCCATAGTAAACACATTTTCATAACTGTGGTAATTAATATCTAATGTTTTCCTATTCATTATGACCATTTTTTTGGAAATTATTATTTAATATTAATTAAATTTATTTAAAATATAGATTCTAATTTCCTAAATTTTCATGCATATAATTCTTAAATTTTAAATTAAAAATAAACCTACAGAATAGATGAGAAATGGTTTACCAAAGGGAAAATCTCTATAAGTGTAGAATTGTTTAATATCATAATACAAAATAAAAATGATTAAAATGAACTAAATTGGATTAGAAAATATCTATATTAACTAATTTTACTTTTATAACCATATAAAATTAAAATTAATCTTGTCAATTCTTTAAATGAAAAGGTTTCTATTAATAAAAGTAATCATTTTTATACTATTCATTGAAAAAATAATATTCTCAGAAAATTATTGAAAATTCAAAAAAAATATAATTTTGACATATAGATATAAAAAATTACATTTATTTTTTATAATAACTTTTCTAAAATTTTAATATATTACTTTTATATTATATTGACTGAATATAATAAAAAAATTGGAGAAAATGGTATTTTCAAAACATTTAAAGACTTTAATAAAAATAAAGTACTTTTTATCAATATGTTTTATTTATATAAGTCAATTATACATTATTTTTTGGAAAAATCACATATATACTAACATTTCTAATGGCTAGTCTATGATGGTCATGTTTGAATAATATTATTAATAGTATATCACAGTTATCTAAAACATGATGTTACGAGTAATGCAAACAATCAAGGAAATTAGATTATTCAGAAAAAAAATATTTCAAAAAACCTCAGGGGGCTACAAATAGATTGTGTTAAATAATCTCCTAAATTGGTATTACAAATCCATTTATATTAGTCGAGAATAATAATACATAATTCAAAATAACATTTTGGATCTTTCATTATCTATTAAAACAACTAGTGGATTCATTATATCCACCTATAGATCATAAAATTTAGTCTTTATCCACATTAATTAGGTTGTTTATTATGTTATGGAAACATATTATTATTCTATAGTATTCAGGTTTATTGATATTTTCTTCTATGTGTCTCTTTATATGTATATTTTTTCTAAAAAGAAAACTCTATCAAATAATGATAGTAAATAGTCAACACTTATATCCCAATATATATATATATATAATTTGATCAATCATTAATCTAAATTAATATTTCAAGAAATATTCAATTATACCTTTAATATACCTTTGAATTATCTTTACAAAAAATTAAATGGGATTCTTCATGAGTATATTTATTTCATCCACATAATGTGACAACATACACTATACTTTGTCTTGAAAAAATCAAATAATGAAAAATTCTAATAAGCATTCATAATTTTATTTTATCATATTAAATTCAATTTTAATTGTCATAACACAAACCGATAGGGATCAAGCTACGACTACCAAGCCCACTTCCATAGGCCATGGGCTAGTGACCAGCACTGAGCAGGATATCACACATAAGGACGCCTTAACCTAAGTTACATGTATGCATGCACAGACATACACTTCCACTCAACAAAGTAGAGATATACTGAAACTACAAGGAAATTTATGCATACATATATCCAAAACTATAGTACATTAACATTTTAAAAGGTAAAATACAGGTCCCACCAAAATAAAACTACAAAAGCATCCAACCTACTCAGGTGGAGGGGTTTTCTATCAAATTCAGCAACCAGGAAGCTCCCCGTCCATGCTCTGGTAACCACACCAGTCATTCAAGCTCACTAAGCTCCACCTACTTTGGGTTATCTTGGGACTCCATCAAAAGGCATGTGGTCTACACAAGACATAAGGAATGTTCAGGTGTAGCCGGTGCAGGGGTGAGTATAAAAATAATAAATAGGTTCCTAAAAAACCCAAAAAGAAAAGGGAGAAACTAAAATGCAACTGTCCACTCGACCTAGCTAGAGGGAACACAAATGAGAGAGAAACACTATCTCAAAACCATCCTAGACTAAACATGACTAGTTAGCTCAACCACATATTACGTCAACCTAGAACTAAAAACACCATAATAAAACTCAACAATTACCCAGATATACTCGTTTTGGGGCCCCATGCTTCATGAGGATTTGACCTCATTACCAACAATAGGTTCTTACTCAAGGCTCTAATGTAAACCACTAGAAGAATACTCCAAGGGATGAATAATCCCATATGATACTCATCCAAGAGAGTCCACTTTATCTATAAAATGAACTAATGACACAACCCAGCCAACTCCCATGGTTTATTTATGTGAGTACATGCATGACCGAAAACAACATAGAATAATCCACCCTGAGACTAAACTAAATCCAATGCCTCTGGTTTTGGATCACACCTAAGACCTGTTGTGGGACATAAACCCTAGCTATAAATATAGAACATCGAAAGAGGTATCATGAAACAACACAAAGTTGTACAAACTCAATTAGAAGAGGATCAGTGATCATGTAGTATTGGTTAATCCAATTCCAAGAAATACTCTGAGGAAAAAATCATGAAATATTGTAGAAAAAATACATCACTATTCAAAGATAAGAAGTTTGTGTACAGGGCTCCCTAGGGGCTCCATGCCCTACTAAATCATCCTGGGTAGAGGATCGGCGCTCAGCTAAATATAGTTCATGCCTATAAAAGTTGGTGTCATAGAACTAACTGGTTATACTTTGATTACATGGATATTTAATGTATTTAAATATTAAACATCTTATTACATATTTTTCATTGTTCTTCATGATAATTATTTAAAAATTTCCTAGAGTATTTGTTGGATTGATAAGGTTATGGAAATTCCCCACTATTATTAGAATCATGAAATGATATAACCATATTCTTATATATAGTTCTACAGTAGGATGACATACTATGAAGGGACACATAGCAAGTAGATCATTAGGTGCGAGTACACGTAATCATACGAGACATCCTCTCATGAAGTTATCACATGGTAATCTATAATATAGGATATTATAAGAACATACCCTCCCGTAGGAATTCTATATGTTTTGGTGTCATTGGATATTTCTATCTATGAGCTTCTGTAAAGATCCTTAGACTTTAATATGATCATTAATAAATGTCATCACTTGTGAAATTTTATTTACTGAATAAAACCTTCATGCAGACAGTTTGTGGGAAGTAGGGTATGTTGGGTGCGTCACGAGTGACATGATATTAATGGATAAGTTGAGGAAGGATTTTTTCCTTCCATTTATGTAAGTTGATATCTCATCCCTTTGATGGAAATAGAATTATCACATTAAATTACATAGCCATGGTGTAGCGACGAGTTTATTTCAGGTAGTCAAAGAACGGCGTATCGAGTATAAAGGTTGATGACACTATCATGAAACCTGCTTGATGAGATATTGACACAAAGGGATTATGTTACACAATGAGCATTCATATGTGGATATCATTATTGTGACAATATGTTCTTTTTCTTTGGTGCCCTGACCCATTTCTAGAAAGTACTCTTGGACTTTAGGCAATCCCGCATAATACCAACAAGAAAGAATCCTAGAGGGTCACACACTAAGTGTTTTTTGTGGTCTCAGTTAAATTCTATTTAAATTTAATTAATGAAATAAATATTATTCTCAAGACCATGGAATAATTTTATTCAAGGTAATATGATCTCATATATTACATAAAATTTATTTATTTATTTTATTGAAAATTTAATAAATGTTAATTTACTAGTATGTAAATAAAATATTTTTTTAAGAGAATAAATTATTTATGTAATTATTCGAGTGTTCAATAAATGGAAGTGGAGTTCGATCGAACCAAGGCCGGTCCGGCAGTAAAATAATTATTTTGAATATGGTAATTAATTTTTAGTTGGCACAAGTTAAAAAAATAATGACGCTACTATTGTTTTGTGACGCAGAATTTTATTCATAATTTTGTTTTGCACAAGTTGGCACACCATAAATAATGATACAGTATTATTATTATGAGCATGGGAGTTCTCTAATTTCATGAATGTATTTAATATCTATTATGAAATTAAATATTTTAACAAAAGTTCCATGCATATAAATAATCAATTACGTCTATTTTTCAATAGAGAACACACCGTACACCCCGTGAATTGAGAATTGTTGAGCTAAAAAATTTCTCTCTCGAATCCTCTTCTCATCCCTCTTATGAATGAGAGACATTCTTCAAGGATAAAAAACAAGTGATCAATAGTGATAGACGCATGACACTCTCTTTATCGCGATACCACCTGGAGAACGATAGGTGTCGATCGGAGGCCATCAGAGCACGTGTGGATCACTACAATATGGATTCTATTTTGGATCCTTGCAAGTGCAATGAGATAATCAGTAAGGGTCATTCCGAATGATGAACATCATCAAAAAAGAAAATAATGAATATCCATGTATTTTTTTTATTTATGAAATTAATTAAATTAATTATAAATATGACGTGAAAGATCCTCTCTAAAGGTTTCAGGCCTCTTTCATCCTTATATAAATCATTGATTTTATTCTGTTGAAACTGTCGTTCATCGTCGTATTGGTCTCAGAATAATCATTGATCATGGTAAAAATTAATTTTGGGTGTCATCCCAACCACGCTTCCACTGCGCTCGGAACCTTTAAGTGGTATAAGAGCGGTTACATCATAGTTTATAATTATTTAAATATTTCATTGAGGAATTACACATTTAATAATTTTTTTTTCAAATCAGGTTAATTGTTCAACAAATATGAATCTTGAGATATGTTCTAACTCTTTCATTTCTTGATCACCTTACTGAAATGATCTTTTCATTTAATTTTATTAAAATAAAATATAGGATCTCATCTGGAGGTGCCAAAGGATCCTAGTCGTACAACAGAAGAACACACGATGTGTATTGAACAGTACACACCGTGTAGCCAACGTTCTATGTATCCGGCCTAGTATGCCAAACCAAATCGTGTCATTGGAGTTTGTCTAAGCCTTAATGACTCTGTGTGTTGACCTGGAGTAAGTGGAATGCGGTTTCTGGATTACATGTCTTGTGGCACACTGGAAACGACGTGTAGACCCTTTGAGATATGGTTGGACCGTGTATCCCATACACGGTTTTCTCGGATAGAGACCGTGTAACAAGGAACTACATGGCATGTGGCCTACTGGAAACATCGTGTACTCCGATGATTTCTGAAGTACACTCACATTCCATTTTCCAGGGTGTTTACTTCAGATAGATGGTGATAAATAGTACATTCTATGTAGTTATAACTACACGTCGTGTACTCATCCAAATTAGGAAGATTTATGAAAACTTAATATTATATTATACAAACACTTGAGACGTGTACCATCCTGCAGGTGTAAAGATGAGGCACAACACGTGATAGGTGTTTTATATATATGTGTTTAATTTAACATTTGTGTAATGTTCTTTTCTACTCATTGGGTAGTTATGAATAGGAATTCACTGGGTTACCTCCACGTTATAAGTTACGTACAAAAAAATTTTAAATGAATTTATTTGTTTAAAATTATGATGGGTGAGAATCTCAAGGAAATTCATATAAGGGTTTAAGATAAAAGGATTGATTCATTAAAGATTATAATTAATTCATTCAAGTGTGACTTATCTTAAACAAGAACGATTAAATAATTTAATTCAAGTTTTATTTATGCATAAATATCATTCCATGTATGGATGATCATGAGCTAGACAAACACCTTTGTATTTGGATGGTTTCTTTTAATTTATTTATTTAAATTAAATATGTTGTTTTGTGAGACTTCTCCTCATTAATATGTAGGGCCTGCTTTCCCAAGGTTTATTTTATATAAAACCCCTTTTTACCCATCACATGCATGTGAGTTTAAAAAAGGCATATGCAATGGATGGAACTCCCAAGCTAGTG
Organism: Viscum album; assembly: GCA_963277665.1. Lineage (NCBI taxonomy): Eukaryota > Viridiplantae > Streptophyta > Magnoliopsida > Santalales > Viscaceae > Viscum > Viscum album. Next base: position 383,586,966 of record OY728163.1, on the reverse strand, counting down.
GAGGTGGTTCAAGCTAGAGTTGAGATGAAACCAATCCCCGAAGATATATAGGTGGACATATAGAGAGCTGTAAACACAAACCCAAAAGGTTCAAGATGTTTCTCCCCTAGTTAAATGTTAGTTTATCAACAGCTAGATAAAATAACCATTATAAAAGCTCATGATCATTCTCTTTATTTTATTTCTATCAGTTGTATGGTTTACCATTATGGATGTGTTGTCATGATCACATAATTACTGAATTAAACAAGCATGCATGATAGAACTAAAATAAACTAGACTTATGCATAAATCTTATCAAGACATGGTTAATCACTTAAGTAAGTTCCACTTAATATTAACAATCATGTGATAAGGATAATAAGAAATTCATGAATAAGAGATAAAAATCCATCAAATAAAATATTAAGTCATACCAAGACTTATGTTACTAGATTAAGGGAAAACTCAATAAAACTATATTTTTGACCGACCCTTGTTAGGAAACTTAATTTTACACAGGAAACCCTTATGAAAGGTTTCGGGTTGAATTAACCATGTTACATCAAGAGGAGTAACCCTTTCTAAACTTGGTGTAATATTAGAGGAAAGAGTTCAGGAAATCCAAATTCATGATTTCAGGATTTGGGAGTTCACTAAATAGATCAAGAATCTGCAAGCCCATAGTTTGAAAATACATGCCAACCAAAATACCTTCTAATAGCTCGACCAACCCTTTTTGGGGTTATGCGAAGGGGAATATGGATTCTTGCCACTAGAATGTCATGCAAACTGGACATTCCAAGTTCCATGGTGTGGGCCATTGGGAATTGATAAAATAGTGGGAGACTTAATAAAATTCATTATTTCTCGTAAAATGTAACCAAGAAAGTACTAAGGATCTACTCTTTTAAAAATTTTAATAAGAATGACAAGCTCGTCAACCACACTATCCTTGCGATCAATTCTAGAAAAGGATAACATCCTCACTGGAAGAAACTTTTAGGAATGGTTTAGATGCCATTGGGTTATCCTATGCCATGAATATAAGTCTTACGTGCTAATGTCCGCATAACCTGATCCGCCTGCAAAATAAGTTAGTGATGAGGATTTCATGTTCTGTGAGAAACATATGAATGATGCGGTCAATGTTCAATATTTGGTGTTATCATAAATTTCTAGTAAGCTCATGAAAACTCATAAAAACATGGATTCTTAGAGCATGCTTGATCACCTATGTGGTCTTTACTAGGGGAGAGAAAGACAGGAAAGGCTTGATATCTCTAAGGAACTCTTTTAGAGTAATCATGGAGATGGTTCCCCAACTGGGCCTCATGTAGTTAATCTTATAGGATACATTGAGCGCCTAGAGGTTCTGGGGTTTAGACTCCCCAAAGAACTAGGCACTGACCTCATTCTCGCATCACTCCCTCAGATATTCTCTAACTTTATTTTCAATTTCAATATGAAAAACATTTAGAAGTATCTATCTGATATTCTTATCCTCATTCTCCAAGAGGAAAAAGATATGAAGCACAAAAAGCCTTATGTTCTAATGGTGAATAAGAGGAAGGTGAAGGAGAAGAGCTTTAAGAAAAAACCTTATTCATGGCCTTCCATGAAAAGGAAGATCAAAGGGGAGGTAGGGGAACAATAGGCTTTTTGTTTCACATGTGGAAAGAAGGGACGTTGGACGAAGAACTCCACCCAGCATAAGAATCGAGGGGAAGCTTCATGTGTGTTTATTATCAAATGCAATCTATTTGTTTCTAGAAATTTGGTATTAGAGACCGCTTGTGGTGGTCACATATGTATCCAAATACCGGAACCAAGTAGATTCAGGAAGATTGATCCAGTGGAGGTAGATCTACGAGCAACCAATGGAGCTAGACTTTTGGTTGTATCTGTCAAGGACTACCACCTCAAATTGCCAACTGAGATGATCTTGGTGTTAAAGGGTTGTTATTATGTTCCTTCTGTAACCAAATACATAAATTTGGAATCTATACTTGATATAGATGGATTTTGTTTCACTTTTGGAAATGAATGATGCTTATTTTAAAACGATATAATTTTTTTTGGTAGGGAACATTTATACAACAGTCTTTATGAGTTTTATTACACAAACCAAGTAATGGAAATTGATGATAAAGATACTTCACGTGACTCAGACCACACCCAACATTGGCATCACCGGCTAGGTCATTTAAACGATAAATTCTTGACAATGTTACATCAATATGGATATTTAGATTCATTTGAACTAAAACCACTTAGCGTATGTCATGCATGATTACAAGGAAAATTCACTAAATCCCTATTCGGTGGGAAAGGTGGAAGGGATAAAGAGCCTCATTAATTGGTTCATACAGATGTGTGTGGACCATTTTCAGTTGATTCAAGGGGTGGGTAGTCATACATCATAACTTTTACAGATGATTTCAGTAGATATGGATATATCTACTTAAAGATGTATAAGAAATATTCCTTTGATATGTTTAAAGAATACAAGAATGAAGTTGAGAACCAGTTTGGTAATAAGGTTATGAAACTATGCTCAGAACGAGGTGGGAAATATCTTAATCATGACATCATTGATTACTTACGGGAGGTTGGGATCCAATCCCAACTCACTCCTCCTTACACACCTCAACAGAATGGTGTAATATAAAGGAGGAATGACACCTTATTGGACCTAGTGAGATCAATGATGAGTCATGCAAGTCTTTCATTATCCTTTTAGGGATATATGTTACAAATAGTGGCACACATACTAAACCATGTACCAAATAAATAAATAAATGGTATTCCATGCGAGATCTGGAGTGGGAGAAAATCTATGTTATCAAATTTACATGTGTGGGGTAGAGAAGTGTTTTCTATGGCCTCTTTAGGTTACACACATGCACCTCCACTCACAAAGTGTGCCTTTATTGGATACCCCAACTAAATAAGGGGATATTACCTATAAAACCCTCAATAAAAAAGATTATAGTGGCAAGACATTCCATATTCTTTGAGAGGGATCACATCTCCAAAAGAGATAGTGGGAATGAAATAGACTTCAATGAAGTTGAGGCTTCAGGTAGACAAGGGTTAGTACAGGAATAGATTCCACAAATCCCCATGGAAGAAGAATTTGTTCCAGAGACAAAAGTACTCAGTAGGAGTACAAGAGATGTTAGAGAACCAAAATGTTACATTTTTCTAGTTACCAAGGATTTTAACTCATTATTAGTTTATAATAATGATCCTTTAACCTACAGGGAAGCAGTAAGTGGCACAGACATTGCCATGTTGCAAGAATCCATGAATTTTGAAATAGATTCCATGTATCAAAACCAATCCAATATTTTGGTAGATCCTCTAGTTCATGAAAATAATGTTGGTTGTAAATGGGTATTCAATAAGAAATTGGATATGGAAGGACATGTCAGTACCTGTAAGGCACGACTGGTTGAAAAAGGGTTTAAACAACATCAAGGATTTGACTACGATGAAACCTTTTCCCCAGTTTCAATGTTGAAATCTATCAAATTCTACTTGCCATTGTGATTTATCATGACTTTGAGATTTGGAAAATGGATTTCGAAATAGCCTTCCGTAATAGTAACCATTAAGAATATTTCAACATGAAACAACCTGAAATTCTTGTGACTCCAAAGGATTCTAATAAGGTATGCAAGTTTTAGAAATCCATTTATAAATTAAAGCAATAATCCATGTCATGGAACATTCGTTTTGATGAATCCATAAAAGAATTTGGTTTTATCAAGAATGAATGTGAGACATGTGTCTAAAAAAGGTTTAGTGGGAGTGCAGTCATTTTTTTAATAGTATATGTTCATGACATATTACTTATTCGAAATGAGATACCAGTCTTACAGTCTTTTAAGGCATGGTTAAATCAATGCTTCTCCATGAAGGACTTGGGTGAGGCATCATATATTCTTGGGATAAAGATTCATCGTGATAGATCCTAGAGTTTTTGGGCCTATGTCAAAGTGAATACATTGATAATATACTAAATATATTTAGTATGGAACAATCCAAGAGGGGATTGTTGCCAGCATCACATGGCATTCATCTTTCCAAGAAAATGTTTCCTCTGACACGTGAGGAATGAATGATAACGAAATATACTCCATACACATCAGTTATTGGGTCAGTAATGTATGTCATTCTAAGTATTAGTTTGGATGTCGCCTATTCATTAAGTGTGGTAGGAAGATATCAAGGTGAACCAGGTGACCGCCATTGGATGGCAGTCAGGACTATCCTAAAGTATCGGAAGTGTAATGAGGTTATTTTCCTAGTTTATGTTGTATATTAGGAACTATTTATTAGAGGATATGAAGATTATAGTTTCCAAAAAGATCAACATGACATGAAGTCACAAATGGGATACATCTTAACTTGGAATGGAGGTGCAGTTAGCTGGAAGAGCTCAAAGCAGAGTGTGGTCGCAGATTCTATAGCAGAGTCCAAGTATATCGAATCTTTTGAGGCATCTAAAAAAATAGTTTGGATGTAAATATTTATCCAGGATCTTGATGTGACAACTAGAATTAAAGATCTCATTACAATGTACTATGATAATAGTGCAGTAGTGGATCTCGCAAAAGAGTCAATGTCATATCAGCGGACGAAGCACAAACTTTATAAGTATCATATCTTGATGGATTTTTCGTAGAGAGGTGAAGTTGCAGTGAGCAGTATTTTTGTGGAAGACAACATGGTGGACCCATTGACTAAAGCCCTGACTCAGCAGAAATTTTATCACTATGTGAGGTCTAACGGACTTAAAGTCGTAGGTAGTTATCTTTAGTCCAAGTGGGAGTTTGTAAGCGTTGGTGTCCTAGAACCAACTGGTTGTACTTTGATTACATGAATATTTAATGTATTCAAATATTAAACATATTATTACATATTTTTCATTGTTCTTCATGAATATGATGTAATAATTTCTTAGCGTATTTGTTTAATTGATATGTTCATGGAAGTTCCCCGCAATGATGAGAACCTTCAAATTCTATAACAATATTCTAAAATATAGTCCTACAGTTGAATAAAAAAATATGAAGGGACACAGGGCATGGAGACCAATAGGTACGAGTACTCGTAAGAAGATGAGAATTCTTGTCATGAATTTCTCACTTGGTAATCTCCAATATAGGAGATTACGAGAACAGTCCCACCAGTAGGAATTATGCATGTTTTGGAGTCATCGGATATTTCTATCTGCAAGCATGTGTAATGATCCTTAAACTTTAAGATTATCATTAATACATTTAATGACTTGCACACTTTGATTTATTGACCAAAACTGTCACGCAGACAGTTGGCGAGAAGTAGAGTACGTTGGGTGCGTCACATGTGACATGATATTAATGGATAAGTCAAGGAAGGATTTTCCCTTCTATTTATGGAAGTTGATATCTTGGCCCTTTGATTGAAATAGAACCATCACGCAAAATTCTATAGTCATGGTGTAATGGTGAGTTTATTTTAGGTATTCAAATAATAACGTATCAAGTATGAAGGTTGATTACACTATCATGAAACATGCTTGATGATATATTGTGAAAATTGATTATATTACACAGTGAGTGTTCGTATGTGGATGTCATTGTTCCGACTTCATGTTATTTCTATTGGGTGCCTTGACTCATTGCTTGATAGTTTTCTTGGACTTTAGGAAAGACCGCCTAATGCCAACAAGAAAGAATCCAAGAGGGTCACACACTAAGTATTTTTGGTGGTCTTAGTTAAATTCTCTTTGAATTTAATTAATGAAATAAATATTATTCTCAATACTGTGGAATAATTTTATTCAAGTTAATATGATCTCATAAATTAAATAAAATTTATTTATTTATTTTATTGAACATTTCATAAAGATTTATTTACAAGTTTGTAAATAAAATATTTATTTAAGATGATAATTTATTTATTTATTTATTTGGGTGTTCAATCAATGGATGTGGAGTTCGAGCGGAACAAGGCCAGTCCGGTAGTAAAATAATTATTTATAAGACATCCAATAATTATTAGTTAGCATATGTTAAAATAATAATGACATTGCTATTATTTTGTGATGTAGAATTTTATTCATAATTCTATTTTTCACATTTTGGAACAACATAAATAATGAGGTAGAATTATTATTATGATCATGGGTTTTCTCTAAGTTCATTAATGAATTTAATTGCTATTAGGAAAATAAATATTGTAATTGATGTTCTACACACATAAATAGACAAGTACATCTATTGTTCCATAGAGAACACACCACACACCTGGTGAATTGATAATTGTTGAGCTAAACAATTTATCTATCAAATACTCTTCTATCCCCTCTCAAGAATGAGATACATTCTTCAAGGGCGAAGAACAAGCGATCAAGAATAACTGACAGAAGACACTCGCTCGCTGCACTAGCACCTGGAGAATGAGCAGTGTCTATCAGAGGCCATTGGAGCATGTTTGGATCACCACTAGAGGGATTCTAGTTTAGATCCTTACAACTGCAATGAGATAATCCGGAAGGGTCATTATGAGCGATCAATATCATCAATAAAGAAAATACCAAAGATCCAGGTATTCTTTTCATTATGAAAATAATTAAATTAATTATAAACACGATCTGTAAGATCATATCTAAAGGATTCAGGCCTCTTCCTCCTTTATCTAAATCATTGATTATATTTTTTGGAGACTTTTGTTCATCGTTGTATTGATCCTGTAATAATCATTGATCATGGTAAAAATTATAGTTGGGTGTCATCCCAACCATGCTTCTGCTGCGCCCAAAACCTTCAATGCTGACACCAAAAAACCCAACCAGTGAAACATGAAGAGGATTGAGGATTGTGTCTAGCCTCTCGGGGTGGTACATGATCCAAATATATTGATTCTCCTGTCAACTTGGAACAATAAAACTCACTCTATAATGTTTAGAAACCTATACTACAAAAATGAAAAGTAGCCGAAGAGTGGTCACAGTCTTGTGAAAAGGATGTGATACCGAAAACCCTTATATTAGCTGAAAAGGGGACAAAATCCGGTGAAGGTGATGTGATACTAAGAACCCTCATATCTAAAGGACAATGGGGACCCGCTCAACCTAGTTGATCGAAATGTCACAAATAGGGACCAAGGGGGCCCACTTAACCCTATTGGTAAAGGAATCGCTAAACCAAGGAACCCACACAGCATATCCTACCCACCTCATCTCCTAGGCCAAAATTGTATCCACCGTCACTTTTAACGTAGAAAAACACATTTGATTGGCTATTTACTTGCTCAAAACAGATAACTGGTGGAAAAGCCACATTTCACCGAAAACACCTAGACCAGGCCTCCTGGGGCCTACACCCAAAACGGTCTTGACATGCCTGTATTAAAGTGAGCATTTCTACACCACTGATGTCATGTTAATCAGACTTCGGATGTCGGGGATAAGTCTAATATATGAATCTCAAAATAATTATAGTTTAAATTAATACAATTAATCATAGATGTTTGGTGAAACTGATCCATGAAACCAAGCCTTAAAATTACCAAACTGGTCTCGAAATATTTGTCTCGATGAGGGGAATCTATGGCCGTAGACAGTGCATCATTTTGAAACCAAGATTAAGAGATACATCCATTTAAATTTGTCCTGGACCAACCCAAACTAGTCGAGAGCATTCTTGTCGAACCGCTCCACCTGGGTTGGCCTGCTCTGGCTGGCCCTATCTATCTCGTCGGCCAGTGGCTCATCCATGCGGCTTGTCCTACCCTATAGTGCCTTGTGCCACTACAGTTCCTATTGGCCTCTACCGCCCTAACATGTGCACCATCACCTCTTCACATCCGGACTGCCATCAGACAACTACCAGACCTCCGCACATCGGTGGTCCTTCTACAAGCAACTGATGTTACCCCATTGCTTGGAAAATTATTCTGAGACCATTTCCGGAAACCTTGGGACCCAATCTACATAGACATGGTCTCCACTGAAATATTTATTGACGAATTGAAAAAAAAAATCATAAACAAGGTTATAGGGATTAAAAAAATCCCTACCTTTGGGTGAAACGCCAAATATTCGTGGTTACATCAATTCTCAGAAGCTATTTTTGCCTGATCCTGGGGTGATTTCCGTCAAAATTTGATTCCGATGACACCTCATTTCATCGACTCGACCTCTGAATTGTTCATCAGCGAAGAGGAAGACGGAGGCAGTTTCTCCTCCTGTGTGCACAGTAAAGGTGATGGGGAGGGAGTGATTTAATTTTTATTAAATCAATTCCCCCCATTTAACTACCCATCTATATGCTCCCCACCAAAATGCCTTTGACCAAACACTGCACACCGAAAAACATTATGTCACACCTAGGGTAAGAATGATGTTCTGAAATCACCCACGGTCTCACAAATTATATTTGAGACTCTTTTATGAGTTAATTGATCTTATGTCAAAATAAAATAATTTTAATTAATAATTTTATTTACGGTTAGGTCCTCAAAATAGTTTTCCATGTAAGGACTACTCCAACAAAAGTTATACCCTACCTAGTGTACACGACATGCTACGGACTCAAACGTGGCATCAATTTTATTATCCGAGATACCATTTAATAGATAACTCATTTCCTCTATGTCAATACTATAAAAATACCTAATATTCTTATAAAAAAATTTCTAGGAACATCGGGCCATGGAATCACAGGTTGTCTCTATGTATATATATGGAAATATATGTAGAAACATTCCAAAGTCTTACAAGGAAAATCCTAAGTCACCATACCCCCCCCCCCTCCACACCTTAAATTATTTCATCCTTGAAATGTAAAAAATATGCATGAGGGAAATAAACTAGACTCTCAACTGGGTTTCCCTCTGCAGTGAGTTAACAAAAACATCCACAATGCCACCAAGGGTTTCATCCTATCAACAAGAACACACACAGGGGAACCACAGGGGATACCACACCCAAGTCCAGCTCATCTCAGGTCGAAATACTGCAACTAGGCACGTGTCTCCTTAGATATCGATTGTGGGAAACACCATGTTCCTGGTTTCCAATAGTCCTAGGGTATAGCATTATGCCACCTCACTAACCTAACAGAGATAATAACAAACCTACTTTAAAAAAACAAGCAAAAGGGACTCATCCATCGCACCTTGATATTTTCCACATTGGGTGGCACTAGATCACCCGCACAGTTTTGTATTGTGTCTTAATAATGAATCTTAGTGGGGAACGAATCCATCCTTTTTGTGAGTTTTAATCCATTTCAAACAACATGAAGACCTCCTCGAGAGACACGAATACAAAACTGACACCAAAAACCTAGGGGTATAAATGAACAAAATAGGTCATGACAATAGATATTGGGTCTTACCAGGACCATCGTGCAAACATCCCAATACTCATCCATGCCAGGAACACACAAGTCCAAGGGACTTGTACTCCACACATCAACACATTTTTCTTTGGGCGATAATGACTCACATGCAGAGTTTTAGTCGTGTCAAAAAAAGATGTCTCGATGGGGGAAGGATCCCTCTTCCAAATGAATTTAAAGCTACGTCTAACAACACCAACATAGGGTCTTACTGATGCCCTAAACCAACCTCAATCAAGAAATAGAAAGGAAGGAATACATAAAAACTATTACATATTGTAGAAATAAAATAGAGTGTACATTTATCCATATGTGGAGCCTCAGGGTCAATGACCTCTACGGCCTACAGTTGTCCCTGTCCTCGTCCTCTAGCTCTCTGAGCCTATTGTGGACCACCTAGGGGTTCTTCTAGAAACTCATAGCATCTACCACATCCTACTACTACACCATCTCCTCCACCAAGTCTACTTCCCTGGAGACCTTCATGCTCAAAACACTACCTCTACCAAGGAATCATGTTGATTGTCTCCCTCTCAGCAGCATGGTGGGTCGGGAAATCTCTATAAAGATGTCCCTAGCCATCACAAGCATAACAATGCCTCTCATGCGTCTAACCAAACCTATATTGAGGGTCATGAGCCTCAAAACCTCCATCCTGGGGTCACCTCCTAAAATTTTTCACACACCTAGACCCCTAATCATGATGTCAGCTACCAGCTTCCAAACCAGTTATTGAGGTCTCAACTCCCACATTCCTAGAACAAAAGATCGAAAACTACATACCTAGAATTATTTCCCCCACCAAGGCCCGCTCCAGCACTCTAGCATAGGTGGGAATGTACAGCAGCACCACCAACACCCTGGTATCAGGGCGCAAGCCCTACTCGATGGTCCATGCTCATAAGAAAAAATCCCAAAACATATCCAGGGAGTAACATGATATGTATTTAAACTGTTCTATGTAATCTTCCATGGTCCTTCTCTAATGCCTCTACTCAGGGTGAATTGCACCAGAGTCCCGCTGTAGAAACCTGGATGGTTGTTTTCTTGGAGGCATCCTAAAATATAATCAAGATGCACCACGGTCAAGATTATATCTGGGGAGATGAATCAAGGAGGATAAGAAAACCCCAAAACCCAGTCTTATGTGATACATGTACCATTGATTTCCCCTGTGAATAGAGTCCTAATGTAACGAGTTGGAAGGTGGGTTATCATAGTCCTAGTGAATGGATATGTCATTCGTCCACACCAACTCCAGTGTCCCTATCCTGAAATCCAAACTCGAATTATCCTAATATTTTAATTATGCAACCCAATCCAAGATCACAACATTGTTGTCCCAAAGTGGAACCAACCAACTCTGACACCACTCTATAATGACCTGACCCGAAAGAGGCTTGAGCTGCGACCCCCAAGCCCACCTCTATAGGCCAGGATATAGATACTTGCGTTGAGTAGGTTATCACACACAAGGAGGCCTTAGACTAAGGGACATGTACCCATGCAACAACATACACCTCCATGAAACATATTAGAGATATATAGAAATTGAAAGGAAATGCATGAATACGTCAAATCCAAACTAGAGTACAGTAGTACTATAAGAGGGAAAATAAAATTCCAGCCAATAGAAAACTACAAAAGCATCTAACCTACATAAATGGAGTGGATTGTTGTCGAATGCACCCACTAGGAAGCTACTCATCCAAGCTCTAGTAAAAACCAAGGTCATTCAAGGTCCCTAAAATATGCCTACTCCGGGTCCTCTTGGGACTAATTTAAAAGGCATGTGATCTTCACAAGATAGAAGACATGTGTGGGTGAAGCCCGTGTAGGGGTGAGTATAAAAATACTTAGTAGGAGCCCCAAAACCCCTAATGGAAAAGGAAGAAACTGAAAGGAAATAGTTTGCACAGCCCAGCCAGAGGGAACCCAAACGAGAGTGAAACTCCATCTCGAAACCATCCTCATCTAAACACGACTAGAAAACTCAACTAAAAAGTGAATCAACCCATAAGTGACAACACCAAAATGAAACTTAGAAATCACCCGAATATACTCGTCTTGGGTACAAAGCCTCATGATATTCTGAACTCATCACCGGTGACAGGTTCCTTCCCTAGTATCTAAAAACTCCATAGAAGCACACTCTAAGGGCCAATTCATCCCAGATGACACTCATCTAAGAGAATCCACTGTATCAGTAAAATGAACTAATGACACAACCTGGACAACCCCAGTGGTGTCTATCCATGAGAACACACTCGACATAAAATGCAATGGAAGATTTCTACCAGAGACTAAACTAACTCCAATTCCTCAAGTAGGGGATCACACCCAAGGTCCGTTGGGTGATACTAAACCCTATTCAGAAACACTAAACATAAAAAAGGGTATCGCAAAACAACCCAAAGCTGGACCAAGCCACTTAGAAGACGATCAATGCCTGTGTAGTATAAGTCCTACCTATTCTGAGAATTGTGCCAAGGAAAACATCATGATAGGTAATAGAAGAAACAAATATTGATATGGATAGGGATTCTACTCTCAGGGCTCACTGGGGGATCCATATCCAACTAGATTATCATGAGTAGAGGATCAACACTGGGTAAATATTGGTCACACCAAAACTAAAAACCCTACCAGGGAAACATAAATGGATGTGAGGATCGCGTCAGGACTCTCAGGGTGATACATTCTCTAAATCTGCTGACTCTTATATCAAAACAAATAAAGGAAACCCCCTCCAGAATGTGGGGAAACCCATGCTGAATGAATGAAAAGAAACTGAACATGGGTCATAGCCTTGTAGAAAGGAAGTGATCCTGAAAACCCTCATAGTAGTCAAAGAGGTTCATAGTCCGATAAAGGGGATGTGATACTGAATACCCTTGTAGAAAAAGCACTAGGGGGGCCACTCAAACCAATTTATTCAAATGTCACAAATAGGGAACAGGGGACCCACTCAACCCTACTAGTAAATATTTCATTGACCCAAGAGACCCACACAACATGGCCTAGACACCACATCTCTTAAGCCCAAACTGTGGCCTCCATCACGTTCTATGTCAAAAAAACACACTGAATACACTATTTACTTACCCAAAAAGAATAACCGAGGAAAATACACATTTTTTTCAAATGCCCTAACCGGGACTCATAGGGCCCAAAACATGATTTGTTTTAAGAACCTAGAATTTTTTATGACATGTATGCATTAAATTCAGGGTTTCCATTCCATTAACAGCATGTGAATCGGACTTCGGATGCAAGAGATAAGTCAGATAAAAGATTTTCTAGATAATAATAATTTATATTATTATTATTATTAACCTTAGGCGTTTCATGAAAATGATCCATGAAACAAAACATTAAAATTCAAAAACTAGTCTAGAAAGAACCATCTCAATGAGACGAATGTGTTTTCCTAGATGAACTGTCAATAAGACTCCTAGATTAGGAGATACGACCATTTAAAGTAGTCTTGGCCTCACCCAAACCAGTCTGGTCAATTCTGGCCAACACGCTTTGACTGGTCCAAACCATCTCATCGGCTCGCGTCTCAGCCATGTGGTCTGGCCCACTGAGCCAAGCCCAGCCACATCCACGGGCCAGCTCTTCGGTGCTTCACGACACCCAGTAACCTCCACCTCCCTCACATGTGGCGGCACCACCTCTTCACGGCTAGACCACCACCGGACCATCTTCGGATAACCGTGCTGGTGGTCCTTCCACATACCTCTAGGAACACCACGGTGCTTGGATAATTATTCTAAGACATGTTTCGGAAACCACATCACCTGATCTACATGGACACTGCCTCTTCTCAAAGATCCATTGATGATTTGAACAAAAAAAAGAATAATAAACAATGGGATTAGTATTAAAACATAAATCCTCCTACCTCGGGGTGAAATGATGACGTTTCAAGGTCAGATCCACACTCCAAATCTGTTGCTGCTTCATCTAGGAGGAACCATTGTCAAAATATGAGTCTAATAGAACCTCATTTTGTTAATTCGGTCTCTGAATTGTTCATTGGTGAAGAGGAAGATGGAGGGGTTTATCCTCTTGCATTCTCACCAAAGGATAAATGGGAGGGTGCGATTTAATTTCTATTAAATCAATTCCCCCATTTAACTCCCCATACACATGTGCCCCGCCAAAATGCGCCTAACCTGACACCTGACACCAATGAATTTTATGTTGTACCTAGTGAAAAGACGATGTTCTGAACTCAACTATAGTCTCATAAATTTGTTCTGAGACTCTGTTCAGGAGTAATTCTATCTAACATCAAGATAACATAATTTTATTTAATTATTTTATTTATAGATACGTCCTTGATAATATTTTCCATAGAATGCCCACACCCACAAATGTTATACCCCTTCTAGGCTAAACAGCATGCTCCAAACTCAACCCTTGCCTTGATTTTCTAATCTGAGCTACAATGTAAGAGATAACCCATTTCCTCCATTTTTATACTATTAAAATACTATAAATTGTTATAAAATTTATTCAGAGCACACCGGGAAACGGATTCACACGCTGTCTTATTGCCTAGATCTAGAAATATATTAAAAAATATTCCAATGGCGTACAAGGAAATGCCTGCGTTTCTATATTAATATTTTAATTGTATAGTTCTTACTGATATTGGAATACAAATCATCTTTAAATACTTAATCCTAATCTTATTCAAAATTAATTAGGCATATTTCTATCGAGATATGAATATATTATCCTTTTCTTGAGAAACATGAAATCTCATCAAAGGCCTTCACTCTCAAGGGATGTAAATTTTAAACGTTTTATTCATTCCAAATGATAATTCTTAAAATCTAAATTATTTATTTCAAGAAATGATTATATCATCATCATAAATATTGAAAATAACTGATACTTCATTGTCATTTTAAATCAATAGTTTGTTGTCTATTATTCCTTTTGAATTTAATAAATATAAATAAAGTGTATCAATTTAAATAACTCTACCTTAGGACATGTTTTGAACCTTTTAAATCCTTCATAAACCTCAAACATAACTGCCATCATAATTATGTTTGAATCCATCAGGTATCTCAAAGGCATGTCCTCTTTCAACACTCAATTGAAGAAAGCACAATTTAAATCAATCTATAAAATCACTTATCACCATTGAATTTTAATAATAAGAAATATCGTAATGGTATAAATCATATTATCCTAGGAAAAGGTCCAATAAAAATATATTCCCTTAACCTATGATTACCCTTAAAACACTTTTTTTCCTTGTTTGATATCAATTCTCAACTTTCATTCACATTATTATGTAACACCAAATTTTTCCAAATAACATTATTGCTTGGTGGAATGGGTACCAACTAAAAATCTCATTCTTATTTATATAATATAACTCAACATTAATATAAATTATCCACTCTTTAATCCTGAGATCCTCAACCACATATCTCATTTCAACTTGAAAAAAAATATTTTTTTGTTTTTATCAAATTGTTTTCTTGAATGAAGATGATATATTTAATTTTATATGGTATTTTTACCTCTACCTACATTATAATCCTTTTATGTATTGAAAATAAATATTATTGATAACATGAAATGATTGAATCAAATTCTATGATCTTCAATTTTATGAATATTCATTATTGATAGATGTTGAACTCTACTTCTCAATAGTAATTGATTCATTATATTCACATATAGAACATTAATCTAGATATGTGTTGACATTAATTTAGTTTTCCAAAATTTAAATATAAATATTATTCACAATCATAATTTTCACTTTATTTTAATAGAAGTATATTTTTTCACTTTGAGGATAGACATGTAAAATATTATTGACACCTCTTTCCTCAAAAATCCCCTGATATTCACCATTCACATTGATTAAGAAGTTACTTCCAAACACCATAATGTATTTTAGAAAAGCATAAATATTATAACACATATCATATGGTGATATATCTGATTTTTTTCAAATAATAAATACTTTTTCATAAGAATCACCATACCAATTTTTTATCTCGATAGGTAATGATTAGTATCATACCAAGTCAACATTCTACGATCCTTGTCTATAAAAATCATGTTCCCAAATTAATTGAAACCATTATCTATTATTTTTTATAGTTCAGTGAGTTTGTGGTGTATACCATTGTTCTTGATACGTATTTAAAATATACCACTAGTATTTTTTCCCTAGTATCATTTCTAAAAAATTATTAAGGATTCACAAAATTATTTCTAAATTCTCATTCTAAGACTCGTAATCATAATAAAGCCCTAATAATGGTTATTAATATACATAATTCATTCCTTATGATTTCATTCCTATTTTAAAAAATAAAACAATTCTATTTTTCATAGTTTTCTTCCTCAAAGGTCCAAAAATATCTGAATCGATAGGATCCAATGAATGAGATGTTTTTATATATAATTTATTATGTGATGAGTTAAAAATATTTTCATTTTGGAATGAAAATAAAAAGAATTCTCCCTATATATTTTTCATACTTATATTAGTTAAATTCCATCCATGAAAACACTTTCTTATATTCTTATGTCTAAGATTTCCATATAACTGATTCTATGATAAATTTATCACCTTTAGTCTTAAGTATAATGAATTTTCTGTATCAAAAATAAGAAACATGTTCAATGTGTTCAATGTATTCTCTTAAATGAAATTAATATTTCAACCTCCTAATCATGAACATATATTTTTGAAACGTTGCTTTATTATATTAATTGATGAACATATATGCATATAATAAATATTATTTCTTCCAATAATCCAGAAAAATTTCATTAGACATAAACTCATCAATTCAAATAATTTTTAATCAAAATCCTTTTGTATTAATTAAAAAATCATTTAAAATGTTCATTTATACTTACTTTCAGTTTTGAACATCTTTCATGGTTTTTAAATCTCTATTCACTTATGAAGAACAGATTATATTACGAATCCATGTACATTATTTTTGTTCTTACTTGAGTGTGTCCTAAATAACTAACTCTCATCGATTCCTTTGTATGTATTCCTCCATGTCAATTTTTTATTATAAATAATTGAATTTTTTATAGGTATAATAGTTATAAATTCTCTAAAATGTGACATGGATAGTCATAACATCCCTCAACTAATTCAAATGATTGAATGTTGTTCTCAGCCTTTAGTTCTAATATTTATGATTTCTTCTAATAATCCCTTATTTGAGTGGGTTGGAACACCACAAAAAATTTCCTCCCAAACATTATTGGTTTATATAAACATATTTAATTAAACCAATATGTTATTTATATTTTCCCAAATCCCCTATTATGGAAAGATTTTTGATAAAAATATTATATTTTTGTGAAAACAACAATATTTTTAGAAATTTTCACTTATTATTATTCATTTTTTATTATCAAGAAATTTGGAAAATAAGTTCAAAAAATAATTTTATAGACTCCCAAAACATTCATATTCACTCTTAAAATTTTCATTTAGTTTTTCTATTAACCATTTTTTAGTTTTTTATTTAAATAAGAATTTCAATAATTTGAAGATTATTGAGAATTAGTTTTTTTTTATAAAAAACATGACATTCAACACCTTATGAATCAAATAAAAATATTTTATATAATATTGATGAAAGTTTTTCATTTAAATTATACTTTTTCTTCCTAAATGTGTGTCATCACTTTTTTTTAAATTAAAACTAATAACATTATATTATCCTTTGAGTGCATTCCGTAACTTTTGATAGAATCTTTTTTATGTTGAATACAAATTATTAAATTTTGTTTCTTCCACTAATAGAGACTATTGAGAAAGTTCAAGTCCATTATAATTTTCATTAAACTTATATTCCATTTTAAATCGTCAAATATTCTCTTCAGTGGGAATTTTCTTCATGATATTAATCCCATTAATCTGCCTTACCTCCATTGAGGAATAAAACAAATAACTATTTATAAAAACATTTATTGTATTTATTATGTTTTATAATATTATTCCAAAATTCAAAGATCATCAATATATATTCCTTAAGTTCTCTATTTTTAATAATCACCATATCAATTTTCTCCTCACTTCCATCACTGTTTCCTTCATCGCTTGTGAGCTATTTAATAGTCACTTTAACAATAGATCATTATCTATCAATATCAATGGAAGTATCAACATACTATTAATTCTCACTACTATCATCATCATCAATAATTTATATATATATATATTATTATTTTCATTTTAGATAAACTCCTACCATTCTCCATTATAGAAAATCATGAATTTTCAAATTCTATAACATCTTTCTTTAAAGAACTCTATAGCCTCAAAGAATCAATTTCCCAATATTTTTTACATTATCCATTTTAAAATTTCAATATAATGTCCTATAACACTACATGGGAACCACATAAAGATTATATTTCCCATAAATATTTCTTTACTTACATTCATAGATCTTGAAATGAGTAAAAATAGTTTTTAATCATTATCTTTAATGTATTAACATTAAAAAAATATTCTTCCAAAATTAATTATTTAATACGCATTTCTCATATCACATATTTATAGAGTATTTATTTTTCAACCTCTCACCCCTTCAGGATGAAACATCCCTTCAACATTTTATATGAAATTAGAATACCACATAGATTTTCCTATGGTAGTGCACCGAGATCATAGTATCCAAGAACTAAGACCTTATCATCAATCCAATTTGGTAGAATTTGATATATTTTCTCACCCACCATAATATGATTAGACTTTTTACTAATCCTTATTATGGTTCTCATTATGTAACATAATATAGTGAATATTTTATACCTTATTTCATAACCATTCATCAAGATATCTTTAGATCTCAATCATCAAACTTATACCCTAAAATGATTCTATTTCTCACTACCCTCTTATTTTTTTCTAATTCATCCTAATTAATATTTGGTTCCTTAATATCTTTATTCATGATAAATTAATTCTCTAAACAAGATGAAAATATGGCATTCAGTTAATGAAAAAAATTATGAAAATCCTTCTTATTTTATAATTTCATCTCATCACTATAAACATAAGGACCAAAAACAATTAGTGGAATTTACCAAAACAACAAATTTGATTGACCAAAACTATTGAATAGTACATTATTTAAATATATAATAATTATTTACATAGATATTATGAATCCCCTTACTACTATCTAGATTAATGAATCTAACTTCACCAAAGAAACATAAGGAACAATTCTTCAAAAAAGTGTATATCTTTCTCTTAAAACAAAAAAGCAAGATATCGCCTTAAAAGAATCTTTTTTACCCATATAACCCTCAAACAGGAATAATAATATTAGTTATAATCCACTAAGAGATGTGGGGGTGAATCCATAAAGGAAAATACATTTTATTACAGTTTATATAAAAAAATTACTCTTGTTAAATTGATTAACATGGACCCTGTAACACATAACAAATCATTCCAATATAAGGCACAATACATTTTTATATAGACCTATAATTAAAATTAGTAGCTAAACCAAAGAATGATTAATAATCATATAAGAACATATCAACCACTAACATTGTAATTATGTAGTATAAATGTATAGGGTTTATCCGTAGACTCACGTTATAGAAAATATCTTATGTTTATTTAATGTACCCTTGTACTAATAATCATTAAAAATAAATTTTTAAAAATTATATATAATTTGACATAATAATAATTCAATTTTGTTTTTTTAATACTTATTATTATTCTTAATTTTATTCTTTTACTTACTATTATTCTATTACTCACACAACAACAAGTGTTATCATTTTTCTACACTTAATTATCTCCCTTCATCAATGTGCGACCAAGAAAAAACAAGTAGATTTTATAAATCCATGCCTTACATCATGATTTTAATTTCCCCATTTTAGACTAACTACCTCATAAATCACAAGTTTTTATTCATCCATAACTTTCATTGAGGAATAATTTCATCTTTGTGGCATAGTGATGACATACGAACATTAAAAATCAACAAAGACCACTCTTCAAACAAAAAAAATCTTTTGTTATATTTAAATAGGTTTATAACATCAGAATGAACATCCCCTAAAATGAAACAATATACAATATTTGATATTTAAAAAGATATTTTTATTGACAAAAAGAATGAAAGAACAATCCTATTTACATCATCTGTAGATTTTCCTCACAAAAAACATGTCCTGAGTCTCAATAAACTCCATAAGGATACAAACATTCGTGATCTGACAAAATTATTTGTTTTTTTGGTTAACAAAATATGGATCTACTTCTATCCAAAAAATAATTACATAATCATTCATTCCATGTATTATGGACAATTATTTCTTCATAGCGAACAATGTAAACATTTTGGGGTGACTGTGTAAATAAAATATAATTCATAAGTGAATCTGATAAATATTTATGAATAATGAATAGTAAACTAAAATTATAATCCAAACTAAAAAGTAAATTCATTTTTATCTAAAAACACTAATTTATAAAAATATTTCTAAATCCAAGATATTAAATATATGAATATAGATTAATTGGAAAGGTTCACTTTTTTGGAAACCCCAATAAAATCTAATGATGATTTTAATTAAATATTGAAATCTATATTTTCATCCACAAAACATAATTTTCAAAAGACCTTTATTTTCAAATATTTCAAAATAAGCTCCATGTTTCCCAAAAATTATATAATACTCTTTATCCCAATAAATTCCCCTCTAAACTATTTCTTCATATAATATTTTGTATTTGTATGATAATATATATAATAATACTATAATTATAACTAAATTATTTCTTGAAATCACATTAAAATAATACATCACATTAGCATGTATAAAAAATTATTTTTTAACCAATGCTTTTGTGTAAAATATGGCATCATCGATACATATGTTGGCCCCAAAATGTATGCATTCCTATCCAAAAGCGTGAGTTGAATCCTTAAAAACATGGGTACTATAAAATTTCTCCCACTCATGAATTCTTTCTTCGACACATAATATGGATGAAGCTAGTGGATTCCATAAAATTTATCACATAAATCTTATTTCATATTTACACACCGTATTAGAATTTATAAATAAATCACAACATAAATTTTTTTCAAATAAAATATCCCATGTAAAGGGTAATTTAGAAAAACTAATTCAGTTATGAAATTTCAAATTTTATTCAAAAAAAAACTATAAAACAAGAATTTGATTTATATTTCATATCATAATCTGTCAAAAAAGTCACATAGGATTAATCAATTTAATAAAAATCATACGAGACACAAATTTTTTTAATTTTCTAAAATATAATCAAAGAATTATAAAATCAATGATATATTGAAGGTAAATTCCCACGTCATATCATCTGAATCCCCTGAAATTTTCAATTCATGAACATGGTCATAAAACTTAAAATAAATAAATTTTTCCAAACCTATGGATATTTTGAATAACTTTGATCTATTATGGAACTACCACCATGAAACTCTCTATGAAATTGCACAAAATATAATGAATATAACCTCATGAAACATGGAATTTTATTAGTTTAACATAATATTTTTTATCTATTTATAAATAAACATTATTGTTATCAGATCCCATAAAATTTCCTAAACATGTACCATTTTTTCATGACCCATACAAAATGTTATTGATTTCTCAATTTGACTCATCAATCATGAGAATATAAAGAATATGTTTTACAAGGAATAAGATATAATAATACTCTTAGTGTAACTATTTAATAAACCTATAAAATAATATTTTCAATAGCTTAATAATTATATAAATCTCTAACCACTAATCATGTCACAACCCATTCTGGGTACCCTGGAAACTCGATAACTGATCCAGCCCTAACAGAGTCTGAAGGGTGTTCTCGATTCTCATGGGTCATCAACTAGAACCTATCATTATAAAACATGCCAGTGGGAATGATATTTTTACTAAAAATGCGGAAGAAAAATAAACAAGATAGTATTCTTAACAAAGAAGTTCTATAGAGAGTAAAGTACTATAATATAATAAGGCATAAAAGCTCAATGTACTACAACCAAAGTACTAAAATAGGTAAAATAGCCTTAAGTTCCCCTAGAAAAAACTCACCATGACCAAATCTCAATATCTGGATCCACCTCCAAGAGGTCCCTTCCCTTTAATCGATCCTAGAAGAAGGAATTCTACCAACACCCAAAGTAAAAAGTAGGGTGTGAGCCTAAGCCCAGTAGGATACCACAAATAATTCCATAATAGATGAAAAATATAGATTAACCAAAGAAAAGATCTAAATTTTCAAAATAAAAAGGTTTGGGAATTCAAAAATCATATTTAAAGAAAACATGTTGTATATTTTCAAAATCATGGAAAATACTTCTAACACATGGGATATTAATTTAAAATAGATGGAATATTTAAAAAAATCGGATTAAATAAATAATTTGCAATAAATAATTTATATAAATCTATAAAAGACATGTAAATAATCTTTACAACATTGGTATATATTTATATCTCATATATAAATAAACACCCAAGAAAAATGGTCATCTTCCATGTAAGTATGATAGTATTAATCGTCTATAGGATTCTGAACTATCTAAGTGATCATAAAAAATGAGTATACTCACATCCTCCTAACACTATCCAGAGGTGGCTCATCACCATGCCATTGGGGATGTGACCCACGACATGTATGTTTTACAACATTGTAATAACATAGAGTGTATCCAAATAACTCACCAGCTACCTAGGGATCTCATTCACTCTTACATAATGGGAATTTTTTTATATTACATAAAATACAATAAATCTTATTCTTCCATTTCAAAAGTTCCAATTTCTTTCCATTTAAAAACCCCATATGGGTTTTAATAAAAAAACATTCCTTTTTAACAAGATAAAACTACTAGGTTTCTTTCAAAAAAAATTAATCCATTTCACAAGTTTGAACTCTCTTAAAAACCAATTCAATCTTATTCACAATTTATTTTAAGGATTAAATTCAATAAATAAATTTAAATCATTTCCATCAAACCCACAATTTAAATTCAATAATTTAAATTAACGAATCTCTATAAAATTATCCCTAGTTCAGTGGAATTGTGGGGTTTTCCAAAATATTTTTCCAAAACCATTTCAAATATCTTGATTCAATGGAATCCAGTTTTTATCAATTTAATTGAAGGAAATATTGAACAATTTAATTGAAATCGATAATTTAAATAAACCAAGAAATTTAGAAATAATCAATTTGGCAATCCGGGATGGAACCACCTACCTCTTTCCGGAAACTAAATACTCACAATGACACCCATAAATGAGAATAAAAGGGGAGAAAACATCAAAACACAACCTAGAATAAAGATCCAACACCAAAAGCCTTAAATCCATCAAACCCAAGATGATTCAAGAGAGGATAAAGAGAGATAGATGAGGAATTATGAAGAACGCTTGCATGGATAACACCCAACAAAGAAATGATGATTGATCACCAAAGTAATAGATCTGTAAGGGTTGGAAGGATCCAAGAATAACTGGGGAAGGATTTGGGTTAAAATAAGAGGAATTTGATATGAGTGGTTCAAAAATAACCAAGCACACTACCTTCTTTTATAAGCTGTTGTTGGGGGATTACACGATGTTAAATCCATTACACATAGTGAAATAATTAAGTAATTCAACCGTATGATTAAAACATGTATCCATGCATTAAAGGCCAATATATGAGTCAAATGAGTGATCTGTCACTTTTTCGTGATGTGTAAACATGTTTCATGACATGAAACCCATCACATCATGAATTCCTCATTCAGGGATCATACCATAAAACAACTTACAGATCATGTAACCTCAGTTCATGATGTGTAATTTCATTATAGTTTATAAAAACACCTTGTTTAATGTTGATAAATCCATGAAGTATCAGAATTTACCATTATAAGTATCCTCCCAATCCAAACTCAAACCATACCAAAAAAAGGAAAACCATGATAAGGTTTAAGACATACTTGTCAAAATGGTAACAATATGTTAAAACCTCCCCACCGTTAGAACTTTATATCCCTATAAAGACTATAAAGAAGCCTCTGTGCCAAAAATATGAGTCCACTACTCTCTCATTAGAAACTCACATTCCCTTTTCTTGTGACTATTATAATCATACTTCCATAGCACACAAACCTAAGGTATCATCTTTCCACATAGTATCTTGGTCTGAGAATCAACTTTCCTTATAGGATGCTCAGTCAAAAAGAAATTTGGATCAATCTCTAGATCACTCCATCTCAAAACATGATATGGATCAGATATATAAATTCTCATTTTTGATACATGTAACACGTTATGTATCGATGTGAGCTACAGTGGTAGTGCTAAATGCTAAGAAACATTATCCACCTCATCAACAACCTTTAATGGTCCCAAAAATGAGGAGAAATCTTTCCGTGGCTCCCAAGTCGTTGATGATCCAACTGGGGTGAAACCATCAATATAACCTAGTCACCAACATAATTCTTTGAAGGCCTATGGTGATGATTATCATAAAATTTATATCTTCTCTTTTCTTTCAACAGTTTATGACATATCATCTGAATCTTTATTTTCGTCTCTTGCACCAAACTTGGCCCAACCAAGAATCTTTCACCAATATCTGACCATCGTAGTATAGATTAACATGGATATACATAAAACTCTTCAAAATGATCCATTATTATTGTGGAAAATTAACAATTGTTATAAGATAACTCAACTAGTCCAAAGTGATCATCCCAGGACCTGCTAATATCGAGAACACAAGAGAGAATAATATCCTCTAGAATCTATATATCTCCCTATGTCTGGATTTCAACTTTGGATGGTAGGCCATACTCAAATAACATGAAATCCTAGTGCCTCTGAAAGGCCTCTCCAAAAAACAAGAATCAAATTAAGGATCGCTTTTAGGGACTATAGTTGATGGAACTATGTGCAAATGAACAATCTATTTCACATAGTTATTTCCCAACTCCTTATATTTGGTTGTATCCCAAATCTAGAAATCACACTTCGAAATGCTAGAATAAATTTGATGATCTCTCACGAGACCCAAAATTTTTCTTTGATGTTGCACATGCTTATCCTCAGATTTATATTAAATGATGATGTTGTCCACAAAGACTACCACAATTTTATCAAAATACTCATGGAAAATCTTGTTCATCAAACCCAAGAAAACCGTAGGATCATTATTCAGACCAATGGGAATAACGAGGTAACAATAATGGTCATACATTCTCCAAAAGATGGGGTTTTAATGTTTATATGCTTTTATCCATAACTAATGGTAACTATATTTAATTTTGATCTTTGAAAACCACTTTGATCCTTTCATCTGACCAAACAGATCATCTATTCGTAGAAACATATATGTGTTCACTACCCTAACTCGATTGAGATTTCAGTAATAAAAAAAATAAGATAATATAACCATAATCTTTATTAGCAAAGAGAATCATCACCAACCAAGGTGATACACTCGGGTGTATAAACTCATTCCCAAGAAGATCCCCTAATGGGACTTCTGCTCTATCTGTTCCGCTGGTTCCATTCAATAAGTGAGAATTTAAATTGGTTGAGTACCAAGAATTATGTCAATGTAAAAATTGACCTCCCTAATTAGTGGTAAACCAGATAAGTCAGAAAGAAACACATTTGAAAACTTTTTGATGAATGGAGGGAGATCACCACTCACTGAATCCTTCTCTAGATAAAAAGAAAACACTGATATAACTTTCCCCAATTCTGGATAAAAAGGTATGGCTATGCATGACCTGTGGTACCAATATCCTTGAAAGAAAAGTGTCACACCACTGGGTGATGTAAGGTAGACCCTTTAAAGATAATAATCAATTTATGTTATATTGAAAATTATCTAATCCATCCCAATGATGAATTCCATTTATTTCATATCGACAATTAGAAAACTCCAAAAAATCCCAACACATAATAGAGAGAAGACAAAACAAAGAATACGGAGACCCATCCTTCTCTTCATACAAAAGGGTGCAGTAATATCCATTACACAAGATAAAATCACTATATGAAGATTAATTAGATCAAAAATAAGGGTTGAAATGAATGATTGAGATGCACCAAAATCAAATAGAGTCACTAATGATGATTCTATAGTAATATTACATCTCACTGTCACATAACCCATGTATGATTCGTCTAGAGACTCTTAGACAACGTGAAGAAGCTTCTTTTTGGATGCATGGGGCTGGAACCCTTTTGTAAGTCAAGCATTTTATTTAACATTAGTTTTAAGAGGAGCAGATGATCATGTTCCACTGTGTGTAGTAGTGAACTACTGGTATAATCTATTTAAATTCCTTAAGCATCCTCAAAATCTATAGTTCTTGGGTACCTCAGTGAAAAATCTATTATAATTCTCTATATTTCCACACTGGTAGAAAACCAAAGAACTTCCTCCTATTGTGGTAGGATGTCTAGATTAACCCTTCCGTCGATAACTACTATGAGAATCATCACGCTTCCATTTTCCATTTATTGAACCAACACTAACACTATGTGGAAAAGAAACTCCCAATAACCATGACATGATAGTTAGGTCAATGTCAATAATCATTTCCCTATCCATCACATCCGTATAAGTGGGAATCTTCAACAAGAAAACCTAATAATGGATATTTGATAAAATACCCCCACTCAATTAGTCGTTCCTTTATCCCTTCGTTACATACTATCTCAGGTAAAAACTACACTGTTTCGCGCGGAATCCGGGGATGACCTCCTGGACGGGAGATTCAAACGTTCCGATCGGTTTCTAACGGGTTTGTTCGTAGAACCGGAAACATCCAATGATTCCACATCCGTTTGGACCTACTTTCCAAAGGCAGGCGCTCATTAGCTTGTGGGCTAATGAGGCTTAGGAATTTGCATTGGTCGAGAGGATGGGAGGTCGGACTCATCACACCTTTTTGAGGGGAATTATTGTCTACTCCGGGACTCTCTTTATAGATTTAAGTTAAGTTCGTGAATCCTTATTACATTACCAAGTATAAAATGAGCTTTCCTTTAGTTTTAACAATCAATGATTAAATATGCAAGAAATTTAGAGAATCTTTTATATGTATTCGAGGTTCTTCATCAATATAGAATCATCTATATTTGTTTAGAGATTCTTGGTCAATGGTATCCTTCAAAACATTTATATAAAAGTCTCTTGGTCATTTTGATGACCAGGCTGGTTTTAAAGCCACTCAGTGGGGCACTTGAAGTTTATCGTCATTCAGAAGGACAGAGATTATTTCAATGTTGGGATCGAACCCATAAATGGGCTACCTACGTATCCTTTGTTTTGAAAAAGGAATCAGAACCCACGTAGTTCGAGGAATGGGATATGATGTTTTATGATTGATGGCTCAAAGATGAATGTCATAATTACTTTTACACTCTAAGCTCACGTGAGTCATGCTCGGTGTGAGAAACAAGAGGTATTTGTAAAATTCAGACAATTGTGCCATAAAAGATGCAATCATAAGAATTTGTTTTGGGGCTTATGTATAGATGACTGCCCAGATAGACGAATGTTTAGGATTTACTTTTAGGGAGAAAATCCAAGAACAGGGTCCACAAAGTTATATGTGCTTCATGGAGATTTGAATACTCTAATCTTGGGGCTTACTCCTAAAGAGGATTCCCAAGTTAGGAGGGGACTTATGATTGGGTTTTATTCCTGAAAAGGAAACCCAAATCAAAGGTAATTTATGACTGGTTAAGAGAAATTTTAAGAGACTTGGGGCTTACTCCTAAGAAGGATGCCCAAGATTTATGACTAGGACTTATTCCTGAGAAGAAAGCCTAGGTTAGGGGACTTGGGGCTTACTCCTGAAAAGGAAGCCCAAGGTTATGACTGAGTCTTATTCCTGAAAAGGAGACCCAGGTTAGGGATTATGGTTTGGGGCTTACTCCTGAGGAGGATGCCCAAGTTTGGGAACTTGATTGGGGCTTATTCTTAAGAAAGATGCCCAAGATTTATGACTAGGACTTATTCCTGAGAAGGAAGCCTAGGTTAGGGGACTTGGGGCTTACTCCTGAAAAGGAAGCCCAAGGTTATGACTGAGTCTTATTCCTGAAAAGGAGACCCAGGTTAGGGATTAAGGTTTGGGGCTTACTCCTGAGGAGGATGCCCAAGTTTGGGAACTTGATTGGGGCTTATTCTTAAGAAAGATGCCCAAGATTTATGACTAGGACTTATTCCTGATAAGGAAGCCTAGGTTAGGGGACTTGGGGCTTACTCCTGAAAAGGAAGCCCAAGGTTATGACTGAGTCTTATTCCTGAAAAGGAGACCCAGGTTAGGGATTAAGGTTTGGGGCTTACTCCTGAGGAGGATGCCCAAGTTTATGACTGAGTCTTATTCCTGAAAAGGAGACCCAGGTTAGGATTCTCTCATTTTAAAGGATGAGGTTGAAATGAATGAACTCTCAATCTTTGGTGACATAAAGATGTTTAAATCACTAGGTTTTGAGAGGTATTTCACAGAATTCCTTTCAGATAAGGATGTCAAACCAAGAAATCATGCCATAAATGGCTTTGTAGAGTATCTTGAAGACTGAATCTTGAATAGGAAGGGTGAAATGGCTTAAGAGGGGTAAAAATGGGCAAGGTGGGCACCCAAAAAGATAGGGGCGCGCAAGTATTAAAAGTCGCGCAAGTCCTGCGGCGGCGCGCAAGTATTGGTCGCGCAAGTATACTTGCGCGACATGAGGGATACTTGCGCGATTTACAACCAGAGTTGAAATACTTGAGCGATTCTTTATTAAACCCTTTATAATCCTCTTGAGGTTCTTCCAGAGAGGGGACGCACAAGTTATATTGAAGGAATTAAGTCGGCGCGCAAGTGTTTGATCAGTTTCAACACTTGGCCTTCCTTCTTCCCTTAAGATCTTCCATTCTAGGTAAGAAATTACCTTAGAAGTGTTCTAGAAGCTTTGAGAAGAGACTTGGGCGTCGGGAGCTTTGATCCGAGTTTCTGGAAAGAGATCCTCCCGAATGGGGGGCCCATAGGGTCTATTTATAGGCAAAAGAAGACCCCGGGCGGTTACTGGGCGGTTACCAGATCTGTCGCGCAAGTCCCTAGCACGACCATGAGGGGTCGCGCAAGTGTTGAGGCGGCGCGCAAGTGTACTTGCGCGACCAAGAGGGAACTTGCGCGACCTATGGGCAATGTTCTCCTTTTTCATCCCTTTGTTGATTTTTGATGTTTCTTCAAAGGATTAATCACTTTGAGCTCAGATATTCCCTTTTCCGAACTTTAGATTCCGTGACGAAAGGAGCGTCAACAAAAGTCCCCCCTCAGAGTTGGATCCGGAGAGAAAATGAGGATTTGACTCTGAGGAAATCGAATCCCTCTAAAGGAAAAGGGCGGCGCGCAAGTCTTCAAATGAACAAAAGTCGGCGCGCAAGTCTTCGTCGCGCAGGCATTGAGCACTCTGGATGCGGCGCGCAGATAGGCCCCCTGGCCTATAAATACACGGCTTCCGGCCGTAGATGGCATCTGAAGTTCCGGATTTCTCGAGCTCTCGCCGCGCAAGTCTTCCTCGCCGCGCAAGTCTCTTGTTTTCGCTGTTTCTTCGCTGCCGCGCTACTCTCAAGGTAATAGGGCTTGCGCAGTAATACTTGCGCGACCAAAACTTGTGCGGCACATGTACCACTTGCGCGACATCTCCATACTTGCGCGCCTTAATGCCTTAGCCATTTTTTTTTCAAATTCTTTCACAAATTTTATGAAAAATAAAACCCATTTAAGAGTTTAATTTATTCAACTCCTGTACAGATTCAATGGCTCTTAGACCTGGATTACTTGATGAACTGGCTAGCAAGCGGATAGATGATATGATGAATATCATTGGCCCTGATTACTATACTGTCAAAAACAGCACTCTTCCAGATTTGGCTAAGTATCTGAAGAAATATCATTACGACTTTCCTCACTGCACTTATCTACCTTTGTATGGTCATGGTCATCTGCAAGAAGTCATTGTTCCAAATGCAAACAATTATACACCTGAGATGCAGCTGCACTGCTACTTCTCTATTTTGGTTATGCTGTGCATTAAGAGTAACAACCATGGTGTGAACTTTCAAATTCTTCCTCCATGTCATTCCTTTGCAGATATGAAAATGGAAAACCCATGGGCTGAAATGTTTTCCACTGCCGGTTGGTGGAGAAAGACAAACATGGTATTAGAGCAATATCTGAAAAGAGTACTCTCTCCAAATGGCTCTTTACTTCCAATGCTCCATTCTCAAATCTACGTATCCATCTTCCAAGTCTTTTGGACAGAAACAGAGTCACTGTTTGATCAGCAGAAAATTTTCTCAAACCGCACTCAAGAACATCCTTTTACAATTGTTCCATGAAGAGCTGGTATCACCTTATCTCTTATTGTATCCAGTTGAATGAATAAATTCTAGGTGGTTTCTAATGAAGATCGGGATGCCGTAAATCAAATGAAGTGTTATGTTGAAAGCCTTTTTTAATTCTTGAAAGAAGAGAAGAGACTCCAGTCTGTGGATGTCCCTCTAACTCTTGTGTATCAATGAAAAACACTTTTGTCTTCAATCATTTGTACCTGCATTCTTCCATTACCTTCTTCAAATTTACTTAAGCCAATGGGCTTAGTAAGCATAGTTTGATTTTTACTAGGATTATTACAAATAACCCTACAAACATTGAACCTTTTAACTGCTCAATATTACCTAAATCATACAAAAAAAATGTATATTTAGTGAGCTGGAACTTGACTTTTATTCAGAGTTCCTTTGTCTTTTGTGTGGGCAGTTTAAAGTCATGCAAGCCGGACATAAAGGGGCTAATGTTTAAGGTCGAAATAGCTTTGACCGAAAATGGATTAAAATGGATTCAATTCCTTGACAATTTATCTGAAAACAAATTACCATACTCAAGTATGAGAGAAAAAATGTAAACTATGGCTTAAGAAATTTGAATCTGAGGAATGATATGAAAAAGATCTAAATAGCATTAGAAGAAGTAGTTTCCAAGAATGAAGTTACTATTATTTAACAAAACCCGTTAGGGGGTTGAAATATGCAGGGCCACCTATGGGAATTGGCTGCATAGTCAAATAAAATAGCATCTTTTGGCTGACAAGTCTGTTATGTGGACTGTTTATGCAAGGCCACCTATGGGCACGTGCTGCATAGTCAGGCAAAAGAACTCCCAGAAATTTACTTTCCTAGTGCTAAAAGCCAGTGGAAGTTTATGGAGATTCAAATTTTCTAAAGCATAGAGTTTGTTGTATGGAAAGAGGTACTTGAATATGGAGAAGATATTTCCAAACAAGAATATCGAAGAACTGGATGAATATCACTCCTACGAAGGTCTGACCCAAACGTAGGGAAGAAGAATAAACCATAGACTTGAATACTTTCAGATCATGAAAAAGGATATGGGACAAATACGTTAAGGATGGCTATTTTTGCGGATCCCTACATACTGTCGTTTAAGACAAATAAGGACAAAAGAGGCATTCTTCCCAAGAATGAAGTTACTATTATTTAACAAACCCGTTAGGGGGTTGAAAACTTGCAGGGCCACCTATGGGCATTGGCTGCATGGTCAAATAAATAGCATCTCTTGGCTGACAAGTCTGTTATGTGGACTGTTTATGCAAGGCCACCTATGGGCACGTGCTTCATAGTCAGGCAAAAGAATTCTCAGAAGTTTGACATTTTTGTGACTAGAAGTCATGAAAAGGGTTATGAAGATCTGAAAATATTTTAAGGTTAAGATTATAACACATAAAGATGGGTATTTTCCAATGTATATAGAGATACATAGGTCAATGAAAACCATAATCATGTTGTGGCTGGGTCCTGAATTGAAACTTGGACTTCACTACGTATCTCATAAGAATGAGAATCAAGCCATACGTAGTTCTTGAAATGCAGTTTAACGTCGTGCAGGACGAAAGGATGAGTGATCTTAGTTTTTTGGGGTCATAGAATTCGGACCATAATAATGAATACACAGTGTGTGTTTTCATGAGGACTTTTCAGCCAAGGGACTGAAAGTGAAATTAGGGGTTAGGCCCAAAAGACTTGGGACTGGATTCGAGGGACACTCGAATGTTCCTACGTATCCCATAAGGATGGGAATCAAGTCCACGTAGTTCTAGAATTGCCCTTTGTACAAATTTGGTTCGTACATGTGAAGGGTGAAAAGGGACTTTAGTGCAATGATGGTTTTAACCTAAGATAAAAAGTTTAGGCATTACCATGTATGTACGTAGTCTTTTGAAAAATGAAAACCATGATTGAAAAAGAATCAATGTTAATAATGGTTCCTTCTCAAATGAGGAGATCAAAGAATATTGTAGTTTATTGTCGTACTGGACAAAAGTGTTGTATAGTTTAATGTCATATAACAAGGACGAAAGTGAATCAATGTAAAGATATTGATTCCAGGGGTGGTTTCACAAATCATCATCATATGAGATTGTGGTGAACCAATGTGAAGAGATTGTTTTTGGGCTTGAACCTTTGGGAGGTTGCCTACATACCCAGCCTGGAGGGCAAGGATCAAAGTCCGTGTAGTTCAATTAAAGAATGAATCAATGATCAAGTTGTTCTTGTGGACAATGATCTAATAAAAAATATTGTTGGGACTTAAACATGGTTAGTGGCCCAAAGGGAGTGTTATGGTTGATGTTCTCTCTAAGCTCACGTGAGTCATACTCGGTGTGAGAAATAAGAGGTAATAACAACCTTAACGATGTACAGTTTAATGTCATGTAGGACATAAAAAAGGGACTTTCTGTACAGTTTAACGTCATGTAGTTAAGACGATGGGGACAATATAGTTTAACGTCATATTGGACGGAAAGGGGGACTGTGCAGTTTTAATGTCATGCTGGACTTTTGATGATTATATAGTTTAACGTCTTTCCGGACGTGAGAGACTTTTATACAGTTTAGCGTCATGTAGTTAGGACGTCACAATTTAATGTCTTGCTGGACATATTTGCAAATAGTTTATGGTCGTATACATGGACCAGGAATGATGCAGTTTTAAGGTCATGCTGGACTGTTTATGGAACTTTTTCACAGTTTAATGTCGTGTGGGACGAAATTGCAGTTTAAAGTCATACTGGACCATTGCTGTATAGTTTTAGCGTCATATAGCAAGGACGAACTGATGCTGTACAGTTTAAAGTCATGTAGCTAAGACTAAGGTGAATCAATATGAGGATATCAGTTCTGATCTTTTTACAGTTTATCGTCATGCTGGACGTTGGAAGTGCCACACAGTTTAATGTCATGTTGCTATGACACAATATAGTTTAATGTCATCTCGGACAGAATACAGTTTAGTGTCATGTAGGACAATAAGGGACTTAACACAGTTTAACGTCATGCTGGACGATGAAAGTGCCACACAGTTTAATGTCTTGTCGCTAGGACAAAATATAGTTTAATGTCATCTCGGACAAAATATAGGAACTTCTATACAGTTTATTTTCATGTAGGACAAAATCAGGGACTATGCAGTTTAAAGTCTTGCAGTTAGGACTATTGGTGCTGCACAGTTTAATGTCATGTTGCAGGGACAAAATTTAGTTTAATGTCATCTCGGACATTGAAGGTGACACCGTTTAACGTCATGTTGGACGAAGTTGTAGTTTAAGGTCATACTGGACCATGGTGTAGTTTAAGGTCATACCGGACCTTTGTGTAGTTTAAGGTCATACCGGACCTTTGTGTATGAACCAATTGTAAGTCTTGGTTCTAGGAACAATATTTTGTGTTTATACAAAATACTTCTTCAGAAATCTGGCATTAGTTGGAGTCGTGATGTGTTCTCCATCCATTGAAATCAGAGAATACGCTCCATTGGAGTAGACCTTATGTACTGAATAAGGCCCTTCCCATTTTGGTTCAAGCTTGGGAGGTTTCTTTCCTGGTATCATTGGTGTTCTGAGAACCAATACCAATTCTCCCTGAATGAATGAACGAAGATGAACTTTTTTGTTAAAAGCTCGTGCTATTCGATTCTGATAGATTTCCAAGTGGTGCAAAGTGCACAATCTTTTCTCATCTAACTGTTCCAATTCATTCAAACGCTTTTGGGATTGCTCATCTGTTGATAACTGATCACAAATGGCTATTCTGAGTGAGGGCAATTGAACTTCAATTGGCAAGACTGCTTCTGTTCCATATACCAATGAATATGGAGTATACCGCGTTGCATTGCGAGTGGTAGTCCGATAAGCCCATAAAGCATGATAGAGTTTATCAGGCCATGACCTCTTATCTTTATCCACCATCTTTTGCAGTATATTTGAAAGAGTCTTGTTGAAGGCCTCTATCTGGCCATTATCCGCTGCATGATATCGAGATGAATGGTTAGACTTAATGTTGTATTCTTGATACAATCTCTTTACCTCAACAGAACAGAAGTTGGTGCCGTTGTCTGTCAATATGGTATGAGGGACACCAAATCTAGTAATGATGTTAGACTTGATGAAGCTAACAATGCATTTAGAACTGACTTCTTTGAGAGGTACTGCCTCTGACCATTTGTAAAAGAAATCAGTAGCAGTAAGAATGTACTTAAACTGCTTGGCCGTAGCTGAAGGGTAAGGTCCTACCACATCCATTCCCCATGTGGAAAATGGCCATGAGTATTTAGCTGTATGAAGCAACTCTGGAGGTTGATGAATGAAATTGGCATATACTTGGCATGAATGACACTTCTTTGTGAAATTAACACAATCTTGTATCATTGAAGGCCAGAAGTATCCAAGTCTTCGAATTTGATCAGACAATCTATGTCCAGACTGGTGGGCACCACAGACTCCTGCATGCACTTCTTTTATGATAGCCATTGTCTCTTCACCATCAATACATCTGAAGAGAACTCCATCAAAACCATGTTTGTAGAGAATTTTCTCGAGGTGGTTTGGACCATCATAAAGAGTAAAATTGACCACACGTCGCCGAATTTGTTCTCTCTCGGCTCTATCAGGTGGAAGTGTTCCATTTTGAAGGTATTCCCTGATAGGTGACATCCATCCTGTAGTATGACCATATGGTTCAGGAATGGGACTAATTTCATTAATTTCTTCTGTTCTGACTTGAACATAAGGTGAAATTGCACGACGGTGGGCAATACAGATGGTTGTCTCGTCCCGATTTGGATCTGCTAAAGCTGTGGCTATATTAGCCAGTGCATCAGCTTGAGCATTTTGTGATCTTGGGACATAAGAAAATGTCGGTTCTGTAGGGAATTCCGACATTAACTCTCTGACGTAATCATACAAAGGGATTAATTCTTCTTTTCTGATGGCATAATCCCCATTGACTTGTTTGATTACCAGGTCTGAATCACCTTTTACCTTTAAGTGATTCACTTGTGCTTGAAGCGCTAACTCCAAGCCTGCAATGAGAGCTTGGTATTCAGCTTCATTATTGGTACCACCTTCCCACAACAAAAAGGAATAAGGTAACACTGCCTTATCTAGAGAAATGAGCACAATTCCTAAACCAACTTTGTTGAATTTAGGATTTTCCATTTTCTTCCCTGTTGGACTTCTAGAAGCACCATCAAAATACATTTCCCATGTTTGAGTATTCTCTTGAATAGAAAAAACTTCCTCATCAGGGAGTTCGATATCTGAATACGTGTCTTCCACTGAAGGGTGTTCAGCCAGGAAATCAGCCAGAGCTTGGCCCTTAATTGCCTTTTGAGACACATACTGAATGTCAAACTGCTGTAGAATAACCGCCCACCTTGCCAGACGTCCTGTAAGCATTGGACGACTAAGGATGAATTTGAGTGGATTATTACGAGATATCAATTGGACCTCGTGATGTTGCAGGTAGTGTCTCAGTTTCTGAACTGCAAAGATTAATGCTAGGCAGCACTTTTCAATACTCGAATACCGGGTTTCTGCTTCAAGCATAGTTCTACTGAGATAGTAGAGACTATTTTCATTCCCAGCATCATTCTTTTGAGCGAGAAAGGCACCCAATGATCGCTCTAAAGCTGTCACATAGAGGATAAGAGGTCTACCCTCAACAGGTGGCATGAGTACTGGTGGACTCAAGAGGTATTTCTTGAGAACATCAAATGCTTCTTGACATTCTTCTGTCCAGTGGTAAGTGACTCCTTTCTTCAATAATTTGGTAAAAGGTAAACTTTTGCCTGCCAAATTGGCGATGAAACGCCGAATATAGGCTAAGTGTCCTTGAAGTCCTCTTAATTTTTTCAAATTCTGAGGAGGTGACATACCAAGGATTGATTTGGTCTTCTTAGGATCGACTTCAATACCACGATGGCGTACAACAAAGCCGAGGAATTTTCCTGAGTTTACCCCAAAAGCTCATTTTAAGGGGTTCATCTTCAAATTATGTTGTCGAAGCTTGTGGAATATGATTTCCAAATCAGCCAAGTGATCAAAACGTTGTTTGGATTTAACCACCAGATCATCTACATAGCATTCAACAAATTTCCCTAGAAAAGGTTTGAAGATACGATGCATGGCGCGTTGATATGTTGCACCTGCATTCTTTAAACCAAAGGGCATCACCCGGTAACAAAACACACCTTGAGGAGCTCTGAAGGATGTATATTCCTCATCTTCTGGGGCCATTCGGATCTGATTATATCCAGAATATCCATCCATGAAAGAAAGTACTTCATAGCCAGCTGTCGCATCAATTAAGAGTTCTGTAATCGGAACTGGAAAATCATCTTTGGGACAATATCGATTAAGATCTCTGAAATCGATGCAAACCCTAATTTGTCCGTTCTTTTTCTTTACTGGGACAATATTAGCCAACCACTTGGGATATTGAACTTCTCTGACGAAGTTAGCTTTGATAAGCTTATCCACTTCAGCCTCGATTTTGGAAGCATAGGTTGGGTGTGTTCTTCTCGCGGCTTGCTTGAATCCTCGATGTTCTTTTGGAAAACCCAAATGATGGGTGGCAACATCAGGATCAAGGCCAGGCATCTCTGTACAATTCCAAGAAAAAATATCTTTATTTTGCTTTAGAAAAGAAATATACATATCTTGTTCTTCAAGGGTCATGGCCGCACTAATTAAAGTGGGGCGTGGATCTTTCTCTGTACCCAGATTTACTTCTCTGAGTTCATCCACAGTGGTAGAGATACCCTCTTCAAATGCTGGAGGAGCATCTCTAAGATCTTCCTCTTCCTCTTCATCATGTGTTATATCTTCCGTTTCTACTTGCAAAGTAGATGAAAAAACGAAATTCTCATGATCATAAGAGATGTCAAAATTTTCACATTTTGAAGAAGAAGCTTCCATTTCCGACCCTATTGATGAAAAAGGGTCTTCTTTGGGAAATAAAGAGGAGATGATGGATTGAGAATCGACATCAACATTCACCTCTGGTGTTGCTACAACTTCTTCTGGCCTGATTAGCGAAGTATAGACTTGTTGGATTTCAGCAGACGAAATGAAAACGTCACCACTTATGCTTTCATCACTGCTTGGTAAGTTACCAATTTCTCCCATGTTGTCTGGCTCGATTGCCGTAATTGACATTATGGATCTTTCCATAAGAGTATTTTGATTTGGGCCTATTTTGTCAATTTGACTGATAGGTAACACATAATCTGTACTCACATGTGAAAATGGATTTATTGGAATTTTTTCCAAACCATATGGAGCATTAACTTTGGTAATTTCCTTCATTGTAGATTTTTCTCTTCCCTTCATGTGATAAAATTCCGCCTCAATGTATTGAGACTCACATGTTTTGAACGGGGCCTTATCACCATATAATGTTCCAACTTGACCATCGAAACAGTATTTGAGATATTGATGGTATGATGATGGAATAGCTGCATGCTGATGTAACCAGGGTCTTCCAAGCAAGATATTGAAAGCTGAGTCTTGATCAGCAATCATGAAATCTGAATTGGAAACAAGATCTCCAAACTGAGTTCTGAGCGTAACTTCTCCCAGTGGTTCTTGTTCATTTTTATCATATCCTTGCAACATCATGGTAGAAGGAGATAAATCAGATTCCGTGAGGCCCAATCGACGAAGTGTGCGAATGGGTATGAGGTTGACTCCTGAACCATTGTCAATAAAAGCTCTTCGAACATCTATACCATTGACTTTACCAGATAGGTACAAAGGTTTTATGTGCCCATGCACAACATCATCTTCATCTTTATCAGTAAAAGATATCACTGCATGGCATTCTGCAGGATTATTCTCTATGTGATAAATTTCAGCTGCAGCAATTTCAGCTTCAAACTCCTGAGGACTTGACAAAGCTTCGATGAGTGCTTCCCGAAGATCTTTTGATAGATTCAAAGCATCCAAAATTGATAATTTGGCTGGTACTTGGGCCAAGTGTTTCAATATGTCATACTTTTGATCTAGAGGCCTGTGTTTCCCAATAGGAATATGCGGTTTAGCAGGTACTTTGGAAGCTGATGCTTTGGAAGCTG
The DNA here is from genome assembly GCA_963277665.1 of Viscum album. Classification (NCBI taxonomy): domain Eukaryota; kingdom Viridiplantae; phylum Streptophyta; class Magnoliopsida; order Santalales; family Viscaceae; genus Viscum; species Viscum album. Next base: position 383,549,042 of record OY728163.1, on the reverse strand, counting down.
ATGCCTCTTGTATTGAAGTTGGCAACATCTTTGGTTTTGGAAAATTAGACTGATTAGATCCATTTACTTGCTGAGATAAAGAAGATGGAACATTTAATCAGTCTTCCAAAATAACTGTGCCGAAGCTGAGTTGGCCATTGGCAGAAGAACTTGCTTGTTCATTTTGAGCTCGCTGAAGGGCTCTACCACGAGTTTCTGCTGCATATACAGTGCTAGCAGGGGTAGAATTAGAGTAGTGGCTTCGGAAAGATCCACGTCTTCCCCTATATCCTGAACCTCTAGAACTTCCTCGGGTTCCTTTATTTGATACAGGGAATTCAGGTTCATCAAGACTGGAATATGAATCTGTTAATTGAATCATATTAACAGAACCAAAGATCAATTCTTCGTCTGATAAAGACTTTGCCAAGTTAGCCTGTTTAGGCTGTGCCGTTTGGTGGGACGGTGCCCGTGGCTTTGAAGTAGATGGCATGAAATCTGCCAGAGTCAAAGACAATTTAGGCTTTGATACATACTCATCTTCTCATGATTCCTCTTTCTTCTTTGAATTGCGCTGCCCTTTTGAGGATTTGTCCTTTGATGGAGGCTTTACTGCAGCTTTTGTAGGAGACACAATTGGCTTCTTCAATTGTGTTTGCAAAATGGAATGGGTCCGATTGATTGTCTTTCTGACCATCCAATCATCATATTTTTTCGCAGTTTTGCTTTTGACTTCCTGCCACTCACCTCCTTCCTCTGGATCTGTAGCGGTAATACACGCTACATGAGCTGAAGAACCCTTCAATTCGACTTGTCCCAAGTCAACCATCTTTTGTAGGAGGTATTTAAAGACAAAACACTCCTGGATGGGATGTCCCAACATTTGATGAAAGGGACAATAATTGGGACGGTCTTCATCTCCTTCCTTGTTTGGTCTCTTCGGCACTGGTAATTGAACCAAATTATTTTCCAGAGCTGAAATGAAGTAACCAGGAACTTGCTCACTTCGGAAAGAGTATGTTTTACTCTTCATATCCTCAAATTGTTTTCGTCGTTGATCTTTTTGATCATTTGGATGAAACAGCCTTTGTTGTAGGCGTTCAGGAGGTGGAGCCCTTCGAGAAGATGAAGGTTTTGAAGTAGAAATAGGTACAGGTGCCTGTTTAAGCATAACTATAGCAGTTTCTGCTTTACCCATTCTTCTTCCTGGAGCTGATGGAATTACACGATATTTAACCTTAGCCTGCATAAGGGAATCTTCAATCTGTTGAGCGATTGAAGTAAGGTCTCGAAACCCTCCTGTGTATTTCACAGGGATCAATGGCGTGCGTAATTCGTCAAGCAAATTTGCCACACAGATTGGCAATAATTCCTCCTGAGGGAGTGATAAACTCAAGGAATACGTTAATCCCTTCCAACGAGCAATGAAATCAGAGACTCTTTCATTATCCCTTTGCTTGCAGTTTGTAAGATCGAAAACTGTCATTTTTGGCAAAGTTGAGCTGAACTGAAGGAGGAATTTTTGACGAAGATCCTCCCATCCGATGACTGACCGGGATTGCAAGCTTGTATACCAGACAAAAGCTGGTCCTTGCAAGGTTCGCACGAAGCATCTGAGTTTCACTGCTTCTTGTTGTTCTGGAGTTCCCATCATAGGATCAAAACAAGACACGTAATGCGTCAAATGTTGTTCAGGGTCGCCTGATCCATTGAAATTAGGGAAAATGGGGTTTCCAAAACTGGATGGAGGAGAAATTGAATCTACCCATTCAGGGTAAACATTCTTTTCAGGTTGAACTTGCGCCCGTTTCCCTTCCATAGTTTCTAACCGAGCTGTTAATGACTCAATAGTAGTTATTAACTTTTGAGAAACGTCAGGTTGAACTTGGTTTTGGGTAGGTGCAATGAATGGAGCTTGGACAGCCGTGGAGGTTGGTGCTGCAACTAATGGTAGTGCTGCCAACCGTTGTTGCGTTTGACCCGTAGGATTAGACCTCTGTGGGTGTACTGATAAAGGAGGATATTCCTGATCCATCTCAGTAGTTACAACAAATTCCTTCGGCTGTCGGACTTCAGCATTCTTAAGAAGAAGACTACTCTGAAGTAGTTCTGCATTCAACCTTCTTAATTCTTTCATTTCTTCCTCCTGTTGTGAAAGCCTTTGCTCTAATGAGAGCGATTGACCTCCTTCAGAGGAAGGGTGAGAAGTAACCTGATTCTTTCCTTTCCCCTTATTGGATCCTTTTCGGAGAGGGGGAAGTGGGTTACTTGAAGGAATACCCAGATTTTGGGTAAGCCTTTGATTACGTGTGCGCACACCTTCTTCATTTAGGTCTGTGTGCGCAACTTCTTGAGCAGGAACCTCTTCATCTGATCCCTCTGATTGAGCCTCATCTGGTGAATCAGCAGCAACGGCAGTGATGACATTAATGGATGCATATTTCATGGAATCCTTTCTATCAGCATTTCTGTGATATTGTCTCCTTTTATGTCCATGATAAGACATGGCATTCCGTTGACTTGATCCCTCAGGAATTTCTTGGAGAACCGTCACTTGGAGAGAATCTCCTGACATCTTGGCTCTTCGTTCCTCTTGAGGCTTATTCCCTAATCGAGAGAATACTGACTTTCTCTGAGGGAGGGATTGAAGATTTGAAAAAGTCCCCAGTCCGGTGGACTGGGGGTGTTCTTGTTGCTTCCGCTCAACTCCTCGAATCCCATTCGTTGATTCTGAGGGTCTGGTTAGAGAAGTCCCCAGTCTGGCAAGCCGGGGTGTCTCTTGACATGCTATGTCTGAGATCTTTTTAAAATCTCTCTTGATCTTGCGAATCTTAGTTCGGAAATTAGCTGGATGCATTAACCTGTATCCACTTTTATCACCTGGTTCAACAGACCGTTGGATGATTTCCGAAACTTCTGTCATTTGATGACGTGTTTGCTCCAGACGAGAGGCTTGTGCAATATTCTCGCCTGCTTGGTGTAGGAGCAATTCAACAACCTGTTCTCTATATATTTGATTTTGAGAGGAACTAGTTGAAGCTTGATCTCGAGCAAGATTTTGATTATGAACAAAGCCCATTGACTGTGGCCGGCCATGGGCAATAACATTGCATGAGACCATTTTCGGCGGGCTTTGCTGACCGGAAAGCACTGTGAAATGTAGTGCTCCGTGAATACCCCATCCTCTGATATGAACATTAGATGGAGAATTGGAAATTAACTGACGCAATCTTCTTAATGCGCCAAGGCATGAATGTTGAAGGGTTCTCTGTTGCTTTTCAGCCTTCGGATACCGAGAGACTGGTAGAGATGCCAAATCAATCTGGCGTTGTAACCCTTCTATTATCTTAAGATGATTTTCATATTCATCGTAAGATAATACCTTCTTCTTTAATTGACAAAGAGTTTTCCATATGTTGAGACGAATATCATGGATTCCATCATCCGTCAACATCTTTGGAATGTCATACTGTGAGTCAGCCAAAGGCCAAAACATGACTGGTACTTCACCTTTTGCCAGTTTTTTCCTCATGTTCAGCATTTCCTCTTTATCATTAAATGAAGATTCTTATACCTGTTTGGACCAGAGTTGGTGTTTCCTTGTTGCTTCATCGGATTCAACAAGATTGGTAGAGGAATCACTATTCATGCTGGAAGATGAATGACCCAGGGAAGGTTTGGAGAATAACCTGAACCCCAAGCTATCTTCTGATGGAGAAAGAGTTTCACCTGCCGATAGTAAAACTTCAGACATGACTGGTTTTACGTTTGCAAGTGCCTCGAGATAAGAGGGCTTTCTCGTCACTACATTGCCTTCTGAAGAATTTTCGAGACAATGTGAATCACTACTGCGGAGAGGACTTTCGCAGCGAAGTTCATCACCATGAGGAGGACCTTCATGATGGGTTACAGCAAAAGATGAGATCTCTTGCTCCTTGGTCTTCTGACCACACAGAGGGTTCCTGTGGTTCTCATCTGAAGAAGAAACTTCAAGATTGACCGAATTTTCATGAAGCAAGTCTTCATGAGGAAGTGTCTGTTGAAGACCTTCGGGATTAATGTTCCTGTTATTGGGAACTGAGGGAGTAGAATCTTGAATTCCGACAGATAAATGTCTGAGGGCTTCAAGAACTCCAGCATCGAGCAAGGCCTTGTTGCAGATTGGCCTTTGATCTCATGACTGTGCTGGGCGGATCTTTTTCTTAGATGCCTTCTTACTCGCTTTAGAAATCACTTGATGACGAAAGTGATTGCTCTGAGCAGGTGTATGTGCCTGATCAGGAAAGATGGTCTGGTTAGGCTGACGATCATCGCTCAAATCAGGTGTATGTGCCTGACTTGGTTGTCCATATGATATGGGGGAGTAGGCCCCACAACCCTCTTGGACTGAAACAGATGTGTGTGTCTGTTCCGGAGTGAATTGTTGATGTGTCACTCCACTGCTAGGGATAGATTTATGTGTCTGTCCCTGAGATGATGCTGAAGCTGTTATGATATCCTGGCAAGCATCCAGAATATGAGAAGGAATTTTCTTCTGCTCTTTCACCATTGACAAAATATGTTTGGTGACTTCAGCCACCGGAACGGGGATATACGTCCATTCCGGGCTTGGAGTAGGGGTATGTGCCTGCTCCTGTCCTCCTTTTCCTGTCAGTGAATCCTGACAGTACTCAAGTGTGGAGGCAGAGAGTTTAGTCTGTCTCCTGTTTGTCGTCGGGGCTTTCCGACTGACTTCTCCGTGTGCTACCAAGTGATACTGTTGGTAGGCTTGATTAGTATTAGCAGGTGTATGTGCCTGCTGATTACACTTCGCCAAAAGCGGTTGACGAGATCCATCATATGTAGTCAGACGAGCCTGCTGACTAACTGCTGATGTATAAGCAGGTGTATGTTCCTGCCTATGGTACTCCGCCGGAATTGCCTGGCGGGATCGGCTTGATGCTGCCAGACGAGTCTGCTGGACAGCGGGATTAAAACGGGCAGGTGTGTATGCCTGCTCGTTGTTTTCCACCAAGTTAGGTTGGTGGACTTCTCCGGAGATGGCAGGGATGACAACCTGCCTATTGTTAACCGGATTCCGTCTCTGGTGATTCATCTTGCCTGCTCGGGTTCGAGGAACCTGAGCTGAATGCCTGGAGACGGTACCCTCATCATGTTGAGGGCGCACTACCGCACGAGTCTGGCGGAGATTGTTGATGGGAGCCCTTGAGAAGGACTCCTGTCTTTTTGAATTAAGGTCCTGTGGGACCTGCTCATTCACTTCCTCGGAGTAAGGGAGTGAATGGAAATTGCGTTCCGGGGATAACGACCCGAAACGGTTGGAGACGGTAGTCAGCACCGTCTGCTTCTTGATTGCTGGTCGCCGTTCTCCGGACGACCAGGTAGAATTGTTAACTTGGAGGGCTTGACGAGCGGCCTCCAGAGTTGGGATAGTACCGTTGCGACGGTACTCCTTAACCAGTGCATTAGAAACACAACGTTGAAGACGCTGAGTTGGTGATGTCATCCTCAGAGCGGATGACGTTCCAGCAGGAGTAGCAGTATTGGTTTTCACGGCAGCAGACCTCACAGTAGAGGTGTTCCCAGCAGCAGTATTCACAGGGGTGAATTTAAGGAAAGCCATTTTTTGTAGAAGATCTTGAAAAAAGAGTGCCTGTTCCATGTAACAGACATAATCAAGATGAATCCGGCTACTGCATCTTTTGGATGATCATATGTCAATGATTGCCTTGTTGGCCCAAAGGGCCTAACAGATAAGAAGAACATCACTTTAACTTGGTTAAGGATTCACGTCGGGTTCACCATTTTTGTTTCGCGCGGAATCCGGGGATGACCTCTTGGACGGGAGATTCAAACGTTCCGATCGGTTTCTAACGGGTTTGTTCGTAGAACCGGAAACATCCAATGATTCCACATCCGTTTGGACCTACTTTCCAAAGGCAGGCGCTCATTAGCTTGTGGGCTAATGAGGCTTAGGAATTTGCATTGGTCGAGAGGATGGTAGGTCGGACTCATCACACCTTTTTGAGGGGAATTATTGTCTACTCCGGGACTCTCTTTATAGATTTAAGTTAAGTTCGTGAATCCTTATTACATTACCAAGTATAAAATGAGCTTTCCTTTAGTTTTAACAATCAATGATTAAATATGCAAGAAATTTAGAGAATCTTTTATATGTATTCGAGGTTCTTCATCAATATAGAATCATCTATATTTGTTTAGAGATTCTTGGTCAATGGTATCCTTCAAAACATTTATATAAAAGTCTCTTGGTTATTTTGATGACCAGACTGGTTTTAAAGCCACTCAGTGGGGCACTTGAAGTTTATCGTCATTCAGAAGGACAGAGATTATTTCAATGTTGGGATCGAACCCATAAATGGGCTACCAACGTATCCTTTGTTTTGAAAAAGGAATCAGAACCCACGTAGTTCGAGGAATGGGATATGATGTTTTATGATTGATGGCTCAAAGATGAATGTCATAATTACTTTTACACTCTAAGCTCACGTGAGTCATTCTCGGTGTGAGAAACAAGAGGTATTTGTAAAATTCAGACAATTGTGCCATAAAATATGCAATCATAAGAATTTGTTTTGGGGCTTATGTATAGATGACTGCCCATATAGACGAAAGTTTAGGATTTACTTTTAGGGAGAAAATCCAAGAACAGGGTCCACAAAGTTATATGTGCTTCATGGAGATTTGAATACTCTAATCTTGGGGCTTACTCCTAAGGAGGATGCCCAAGTTAGGAGGGGACTTATGATTGGGTTTTATTCCTGAAAAGGAAACCCAAATCAAAGGTAATTTATGACTGGTTAAGAGAAATTTTAAGAGACTTGGGGCTTACTCCTAAGAAGGATTCCCAAGATTTATGACTAGGACTTATTCCTGAGAAGAAAGCCTAGGTTAGGGGACTTGGGGCTTACTCCTGAAAAGGAAGCCCAAGGTTATGACTGAGTCTTATTCCGGAAAAGGAGACCCAGGTTAGGGATTAAGGTTTGGGGCTTACTCCTGAGGAGGATGCCCAAGTTTGGGAACTTGATTGGGGCTTATTCTTAAGAAAGATTCCCAAGATTTATGACTAGGACTTATTCCTGAGAAGGAAGCCTAGGTTAGGGGACATGGGGCTTACTCCTGAAAAGGAAGCCCAAGGTTATGACTGAGTCTTATTCCTGAAAAGGAGACCCAGGTTATGGATTAAGGTTTGGGGCTTACTCCTGAGGAGGATGCCCAAGTTTGGGAACTTGATTGGGGCTTATTCTTAAGAAAGATGCCCAAGATTTATGACTAGGACTTATTCCTGAGAAGGAAGCCTAGGTTAGGGGACTTGGGGCTTACTCCTGAAAAGGAAGCCCAAGGTTATGACTGAGACTTATTCCTGAAAAGGAGACCCAGGTTAGGGATTAAGGTTTGGGGCTTACTCCTGAGGAGGATGCCCAAGTTTATGACTGAGTCTTATTCCTGAAAAGGAGACCCAGGTTTGGATTCTCTCATTTTAAAGGATGAGGTTGAAATGAATGAACTCTCAATCTTTGGTGACATAAAGATGTTTAAATCACTAGGTTTTGAGAGGTATTTCACAGAATTCCTTTCAGATAAGGATTTCAAACCAAGAAATCATGCCATAAATGGCTTTGAAGAGTATCTTGAAGACTGAATCTTGAATAGGAAGGGTGAAATGGCTTAAGAGGGGTAAAAATGGGCAAGGTGGGCACCCAAAAAGATAGGGGCGCGCAAGTATTAAAAGTCGCGCAAGTCCTGCGGCGGCGCGCAAGTATTGGTCGCGCAAGTATACTTGCGCGACATGAGGGATACTTGCGCGATTTACAACCAGAGTTGAAATACTTGAGCGATTCTTTATTAAACCCTTTATAATCCTCTTGAGGTTCTTCCAGAGAGGGGACGCGCAAGTTATATTGAAGGAATTAAGTCGGCGCGCAAGTGTTTGATCAGTTTCAACACTTGGCCTTCCTTCTTCCCTTAAGATCTTCCATTCTAGGTAAGAAATTACCTTAGAAGTGTTCTGGAAGCTTTGAGAAGAGACTTGGGCGTCGGGAGCTTTGATCCGAGTTTCTGGAAAGAGATCCTCCCGAATGGGGGGCCCACAGGGTCTATTTATAGGCAAAAGAAAACCCCGGGCGGTTACTGGGCGGTTACCAGATCTGTCGCGCAAGTCCCTTGCACGACCATGAGGGGTCGCGCAAGTGTTGAGGCGGCGCGCAAGTGTACTTGCGCGACCAAGAGGGAACTTGCGCGACCTATGGGCAATGTTCTCCTTTTTCATCCCTTTGTCGATTTTTGATGTTTCTTCAAAGGATTAATCACTTTGAGCTCAGATATTCCCTTTTCCGAACTTTAGATTCCGTGCCGAAAGGAGCGTCAACATACACCAACTCAGAAAAGAAATTTGGATTCTCGATCATGGTTCTGTCAACATGCTCAAGATTGAAAAACTCCAAATCCTTAGACAACACCATTAAATCTATATAGAACTGATCAGTGAAAATATACTTTATGTCTTTCCACTTTAAGCCCTGATGTTTCCTTTTCATCACCATCATGTCCCACCATATTCTAATTGGTCCTTCCAGTATGATGTTGGTGCACTTCACCTTGAACATGTCCGGTGTCTCTTAGAACTCAAAAAGACATTCTATCTTTCCCATCCATTCCTCAGCATGTTGAGTATCAGTGGAGCCTTTGGAAACTGGTTGCTTATGGAAAAGTAACTCTTGAGAATGATTCTGAATAACATCCCCCACAGGTTCCATGGATGGAGCCTGAATGGGGACTAGAGGTGGTGCTTTTCCTAGATCTTGGATATTGTTTAGGATCACCTCATCTATATTTTGGTTCAACGGAGGATTATCATGTTGTGGTTTAAAAGTAACCACCTCTTACATTGGATTCATACATATTCTTAGTGGTATGATGTTACACAACATGAGTATATAACCTTTATATAATGCTCAAATAGAGAAACATTAGGAACATGAATCCCAACATATAGGACAATATGATTTAGATTTCACTCTATCCAAAACAAAAATATGGAAATGAAAAGAACTAGACCATAAGAATCCTTTACCTAACTTCCCATGGTGACTTAAGGTTTATTGCAATGAGAGGTGGTGAGGTACTTAATGACAACTACCACCAAATCCCTAATAAGAATACTAAAATGCATATTTTCATCAAGGAAAGATGCTTAATGTACTCCAATGATACCATCTTGACAGAAAAAAGCCTGGGTACCAAGATAACCCAATAACAAAACTGACCCTAACATATCCTGAAGGGCGTTACTCATCCCCATGAGTCAATTAATAACACCTAGCATCATAAATCATGAAATTGGGAATAATTTTTCTACTATAATTTGGGAATAAAATAGAAACAAGATAGTGTGCATAATATGGAAGCTCCATTATTAGTAAATTACTATAATACAATAAGGCATAAAATCCCAAATTAATACAAACCAATTACTAAAAAAATAAACATTTCCCAAGGTCCCTAAAACACAAATCACCAAGTCCAAAGTTCAACAATTGTATCCACATCCCAGAGAACTTTTCCCTTTGCTCAAACCTAGAAGGATAATGTCTACAAAAACCTGAAGAAAAACATAGGGTATGATCCAAATCCTAGTAGGATACCACCAAAGATTACATAACAGATTACAAATATAGATTATAGAAATAAATTATTTCAATTTACTAAATAAGCCGGTTTGGAAATTAAAAAGGAATATCTAAACAAAACATTCTCTATATTTTCAAAATGACGGAAAATACTTCTAAAGTGTGTGGTATTATATTACAATAGATTGAATATTTAAAATAATGGTTAAATAAATAATTTACATAAGAAAGTTTATATAAATATAGAAAAGGTATGTAAATAAGTTTTACATCATAGGCATACAATTATATCTAATATATTAATGAACAACTGATCAACGTGGTCATCTTCCTAGTATGTATGATATTATTAACCAGCTATAGTATTATTCACTCTCTAAGTGCTCACTGAAAAATGAGTATGATCATGTCACCCTAACACTGGACAGAGGTGAATCTTTTCCCTCCCATTGGGGATGTGACCCACTAAAGGTATGTTTTAGAACGTTTTAATAACGTATATTTTATCAAAATAACTCACCAGCTACTTAAGGCTTGCATTTTGTCTTACATGATTTGAAATATATTTTAGGACATATTAAAATACAATAAATCCAATTATTCCATTTCAAATATTCCAATTTCATTCCATTTAAAAACAAAAACATTTTTTAATAAAAAACAAACCTTTTTCATAAGATAAAAACACTACGTTTCTATCCAAACATTTTTAATCCATTTTCATAAGTTTGAAATCCATTAAAAACCAATTCCGTCCTTTTTACAATTCATTTAAACAATTTAATTCAACAATTTAATTGAAATAATTTCCGTCAAATCCAAATTTTAAGTTCAATATTTTAAACTAAATAATTTCCATAAAACACACCCCAATTCAATAGAATTGGGGGTTTTCAAAATTTCTATGCCAAAACCATTTCAAATCTCCTGATTGACTAGAATCTGGTTTTTCAATTTAATCAAATTCTTGTTCAAGTAATTTAATTTAAATCAACCATTGAAATAAATCCTGAAATTTAGGAATAATCAATTTGGTAATCCAAAATGGAACCACCAATATATTTCTCAGAAATCAATACTCGCAATGACACTCGTCAATAAGAAAGAAATTGGAGAAGACCTTGAAACCCAACCTATAAATATGATCCAACCCCACTAGGAATATATCCATAAATCCCAAGATGATACCAAAGATGCGAAAGAGGGATAGATGAAGAACGATTAAGAAATCTTACCAAGATATCATCCACCAAAGAAATGATGAATGATCGCAAAAGGAATGGATCTATAAGGGTTAGAAGAATCAAAAAATAACTAAGTAAGGATTTAGGTTTATGGAAGAGAAATTTTAGTGGAGTGAATAAAAAATACCAAGTGTATGCCTCTTTTTATAGGCTGCTATCGAGGGGTTACACAGAATGTAATCCATTAAACGTTGTGAAATCTTTAAGTAATGAAACCTTAGAAAAAAAATGTGTTGCCATGCATTGAAGGCTGATTCATGAGTCAAAGGAGTGACTTGTCACTTTTTCATGATGTGTAAACATGGTTGACGACATGAAACCCTTTATAGTGTGAATTCCTCTTTCACGGATTTTACCCTATGACAACTTACACATCGTGTAACCTCGGTTCACGATGTGTAATCCCCTAGAAGTTTACAAAACACCTTTTTAAGGTATAAAAATCCAAAAGTGTTGTACTTTAGGATTATAGGTAGCCTCCAAATCTAAACTGATCCCTAACCCAATATAGTAAAACCATTACAAGGTTTAAGATGTACTTGATAGAATGGTAACAGGATGTTACAAATCACTTTACCTCTAATATTTCATCCAAATTTCACCATTATCAATGGAAAGTATATAATGATCTCATCTAAATGAAATCCATAATAAACTAGTCAGTTTATATAACCCCCAATATAATTTATACATTTTTTATCCATGGGAAACCATGAATTTAAGGTGAGTAAATATCACATTTTTTCCTCAATCGAAATCTATTTTGGTCTCTAAACTAATTCCTTCATTAAAATTTAAATTTTCCTTTAAATTCTATTTCTGATAAAATCTATGGTGGAACCAAGAAATGTAGTACACCATTAATTCTTAATTATTCCCAACATATTCATAAATTAAAACTATAGTAATTCTATGGAAAAAAATAATTCCTCAAGTACACTATCTTCTATTGTCTAATTCTATTAAATAGTCATCTATTATTTTCATATAAAAACTACATCCAATAGTATTTATGTTATTCATATTTGATTAAAATAACACAATTTAATTCAATCTAATTAATTCTCAATGTCAATTCGAAATCTAAACTCCCATTAATTATGTATTAAATAAATTCATATACCATATAATCCTATATCATAATTTAATTACATTTACAAGTCAAACGAAAATAGATAAATAATCTAATAGTATATCCACATCATTAAATAAATATTACATATATTGTAACTCTACACCATGTGTAGTTATTATAAAGTAATAGTCTTAATGGTTTGAGTTTTTTGACCTAAAACATTAACAATTATCTTCCAAAATTATATTGCCTTATATTTAAAAATAGTTATTGGTAATGTATTCAAAAAACATAAGATATAAGTTCATATTTATTTAAGATATATGGCTATAAAATTATAGAACCAATTAGTTAATGGATTACATACATGAAAAAAAATATTTACTCCCCATTGGAAATTTTTTGAATGGGATATTAATATTTTTTGATAAAATTACATAAACGGTAGTTTGTATAGAATATACAAAATTCTCACCAATGTTCAACTGCATGGGATATGAAAAATAAATTTATTAAAAAAAATGAGACAAAAAATATTATTTTACCAATATTTAGACATAATAGAATAAATATATTATATCTTGTTCCATAGATCATGGTAAGAATTAGTAAAAACCACTATTTATCCTTGTCTACAAGGTAGAACACATTTTAGGGATACCATCTATAGTAGAACATACTCATACACATGAACCTAATTCTAAAAATATAATATTTAAGTACTAGTTATAATGCATACTCATGTGACCATATTTTGAACATGAATAATTATAGCATCAAAGAAATTATTGAATCACATATAGAAAAAAATAACATTATATTTTTATTGCATTAGATGATTTTAAAATACATTTACTTACCAAGAATCTTTTATTTTACAATCAATATGAATTTTTCTAGTTATAAACATATTTTATTATCCTATAATTTCCTTAAACAGTTAATAAAAATTTATCATTTAATGGCACACTTATATATATCATATTCATTAATCATCATCATAACATAGGGAAATAGAAGTAAAAGAGAGGGTGAGCTCAAACACTCAGTATGAATAATCATTCAATTGAAACTGTCATGAATACATAAGGTGTATACCATATGAAAGATATAAAAAAATGATAAAATATACTATAAAGAAAATGTAATGAAATGGGTATATAACCATGGTTGAAACAGAAACATAATTAATTGCATGGATTAATTGTTGGTTTTATGATGATATAATTATTAATGTAGGACATCATGATCTTTCCATCATGCCACATGTAAATAAATCATACATAAATAACTAAAGAATATTCCAAATTCCCCATATATTTTATCTCATGAGGCCTTCTAATACATCACTGGTCCATTTAATGTGGAACCCCACTCAACACTTACTATGTCAGATGCATTCATCATATGAAATAAAATAACAAAAAATAAATAAATAAATGGCATTCCTAAGTAACAAGCATTAATACTACCTTACTAGAAAAAGAAATGTCAATATTTCCAAAGTACTTTTATAAACTACCTTATTAGTAAATAGTTATCCATATAAAACAATCTTTTATATGTATTTTTAGTGTTTTTCAAGTCAATATATGTTCTATCTTTCTTGGTAAACACCCACAATATTATTCGTATAAACTCAGTGTTTACGCCAAAATATATGAACAATTAAATATCTGAAATAATATAGAATGCATCATTAAAAATAAAAAAAATCACATGTATAATACCATCATTAATCCTAAAATGAAGGAATTTTATAAATGATAAGTCCCTTAGTAAGTATAGAATAAAATGGAATATAAACATTTAAAAATAATTTCACTTAATAAATTTATAATACACCTGAAAAATGAATTTATAAATCGCTACCAAAACACTTTTTATGAGGGTTTTTATAATATTTTTAAATAATAATTTGTAAAATATTTTATAATAATTGAACTATTAATATAAACAATATTTATATAATAAAATAAAATGTATAAGACAATAAAATATATAGGGGGGGTGAATATCACTTTTAGAAAAACTGAGAAAATGATAACCCATTATTTTGGATAATTCATAGAATAATGTGACTATATATTAATTTGGAATCCATAAAAACATAGTAAACATAGTAAAAAATTAAAAATGTTCTTGATTATGGGAAAATAAGTTCATGCTGAAAATGCTTATGAAGGGAATATTTTCTCACTTTAGAAAATAAAATCGGAAATACACTTGATTCGAAAATGTTAAAATGGTTCATTCTAAGCATTGTAAAATAAATTTAAATTTATAAAGACTTTAAATTAGGAGATATTTTTTTTATAGAAAAAAAATGAAACAACATATTCAATATATATATGGAATAAAGTGGGTCTAGATCACAAATTATAAATAAGGTCATAAATTCTAATAAACATTATCTCCATGGATTTGGGTACCAAAGATGTGAAAAATTGACATAATAATTGAAAATTAAATAAATGGTTATAATATAAGAAAAAATATTGGGTTTAATAGAGATATAGTATATCATTCCCAAAATTGAGATTCAATATGTAACAATCCTCTTTGAAATAGAGATCGAAATATAAACCCTAATGGATTTGTTGTCAATATTATAAAAATATATTAGAAATATAACATGATATGGTTATTTAAATAAAATCAAATAAATAGATTATTATGTAAAAAAATCCTCATGTGAATATAATTACACCATATAAAATAAAAATGTTGCACAATATGAAACATGACTTAAGGTATCCAAATTGAGACCAAGAAAACAAAGAGCTTTTATAAAAATTGAATCATAACATCTGGAAGGGGTGACCATTAAATGAAAAATAAATTAAAATGATAAAATTATGGTTCATGATTTCATATATAATGGATTTATAAAATTCCACATGTTTTTTTAATAGGAGTTTAATTAGAAACATGTCAAAAATATGGAAATTTTAAAAGAGAAACCCGTACTAGGCATTCCCACTTTGACTGATTCATCCCAACCCCTTGTAAAATAGCATTATATTTATTATATATCTATATTATAAAAAAAACTAATACATTTACTAATAGATATATTTTATTAACAACATATTACAACCTATTTAATCATAATTTTTTGTTAAAAATGATTATTTAGGTGTTACCTGTTCTATTTCCATTCATATATTGATTTAGTGGATCTATTTCATACACCTTAGTCATGATTTAATCACATAATTAATGAAAAAAATTACTCTATATATATATCATATTCATACATTAAATAAAATTTTATAACTATAAAGATATATAGGATATGAAAATTGACTTACATCTCTTCGTGGAGGTCGTAGTTCCAACTTACACACGATCGATGATTAAAAATTAGAACGGATTTGAGGATATAAAATTAAACAATATTATATCATTACATAATAATAATTATCTTATAATTAACACATATATTCATTTATTCCAAATACTAAATCATTTATAATAGGACGTTTTGAAAAATGAGACACATTGTTACACAGATATGTTAGTTTATAATACTAAGGAGCAGTGTTTTACTTTCCCATTACATACAATACTTTTAGAGATTTTTTAGGAAATATAATAAACTTTTATTAAACTAATGGTAATTTTTCAATTATATTTGGATTCTTTTTAGATATTCAATTTTGGGAGGATAAAAAATAATCTTGAGGGGATTGGATTGATACTTATACCTCCAATCTGAATATCTTAATTTAGATTAAGCATTAATCTTTCTATGATTGGTCTTCTCATCACACTAGTTCCATTATGATGGTCATAAGGGCTTCTGGAGGGTATTAGAGTATTGTTTTTTCTATCTAATGGATCATTGGTTGTTTTTGGATGTGTGGAGAGGATAATTCATTTTATTAGTTTGGGGAGGGGTAAGTTTGTTAATATTAACAACAATAAAATATAATAAATGTCTTTCTCTGTATAATTAGAACCAAGTAATCCCAATTAATAATATATTATATGTTAAGATCAAAATAAGATTATGCTAATTTTTAGGGATAATTAATTCCTTATCTCTTATTTTAACACCCTTATTAACCATTTTACTCTTTCCCCTAATGACCAAATTTTACCATTCTAACAATACATTATGACTAAAAATAAGATTATAATCATTAAAAAAATAAAAAAATATAAAAAAATATATCAAATAAATTTTATAATATTAAAATTCAATATTTAGTAAATATTATTCTTAGTAAAAGTTGAACAAATTCAATGAAAACTATTTTTAGATAAAAAAACTCCATTTTATGGATAAAACTTATTTTAGACATAAATAAACTGCAATGATGATTCACATTTAATTAATATATATTATTTATAAGAAAATGTTACTTGTTAAATTTAAAACCAAATTAAAACAAAATTAATTTTTGGAATAATTGATAAAAATTGAGTTATAAAATTAGGTTTTATTTGAATAAAAGTGTTTCTTAGATACCATACTCTCTTAAACATAAATTTTTATTAATTTGATGTCATATATTTCAAACATAAGTTTCTAAGAAAACCTTTTATTTTTCAATTTCATTATTTTAATTTTAAAATATTTAAATCATCAATCAAAAAAATTCATAAATATTCAAGTCATTTTAGTTTTATGATAATATTACACATGTGACAATATTTCTAAAATCGGTATTTTTTATAATTCACCCAAATATTAACCATTTTTTAAAAATCCCAACAAATCAACCTGTGATAATTTTAAAAAATTAGATTAAAAAATGATGATGATTTCATAAAATTAAAATTATAAAATATATAAATTTATCTTTTACAATAAAATAAATAATATAAAAACACTTTTTTATAAAAAATGAACCCTTTAAACATGACCATTCTTCACATTGATTTATAATTAATCTTGTTGTAATATATTATTTTACACATTAAAATATTACATATTTTCATAATCATCTTTTAAAATTGATTTATTTATTTTGTTAAGATAATGGAAAAAATACATTAAAATAGTTCATAAAAAATATAACTTTTTTTAATTCTTTATTTTTAATCATATCATATTAATCACTAACATTAATATAGATAAACATCAAAAATTAACTCAACATAACACAATAAATGGATCATAAATTAGTAAAATAATTCTATCTACTATGGTTTTTTTGAAATACATTGTGATTCATTTTCCATCAGTTCCACACGTAACATAAGTTATACTACATAACACTAATTAATGGATAATTACATTTTAAAATCCATGGGTTTTACATTCTCCTAACATAAAATAAATTTGGTCCACAAAATATTAATTTGTTCGTACCAAATACTAGTGTAGAATGTCATAGTAATAAAATTTTTATAGATATTACAATGATAATTAATTTCATTGTCACAACATGGAAACCTTGAATTTTATAATTGAATAATTTTAAATAAAAGTATTTTTCATTATAGGACTCATAGTTTTGAATGTGACTCGATATGAATACCATTATAGATGAGTGATATTTTCTTGAAAAGAAAAGAAATACTTATTATTCTCTTTCTTTAGTGGATTAATTGTTTTATAATAAATCTAGATAATATAAAAAAATATACACATTTGATTTTATCCATTACATAAGAAAAATCTCATCCTTTGTCAATGTTATGATCATTTTTCCTACTATGATTAATCATGTATTATAAATGATAAATAACAATCATAATTTTTTTTCATGATGTAGTAAAATAACACTTAATAGATCATAAGATCCACTAAATGGATTAAACATTGTTCCTCTTATCTCTAGCCATTTATTGAAACCAAAAAAAATTATCATAATTATAGATAATATAGAATGAAGTATGAATAATCATTAATATGAGGAAATATTACATAATTCAACAAAGACTCAATAATAGCATAAAAGTCTCAACCTAAATCATTCTATAAATAGATAATTAAAAAACTCTACAAATTAGGATTGAAAAATTTCTAATTCAAAATTCTAGAAAAAAATTATTTCATATTCTCTCAAAATTAATTTTTTATTTATATTTAAACAAGATGAATCACTCAATGTCACGTCTAAAAAAAGAATATTCTATAGTAATATATTTTCTATAACATACAAATATTTTCCCAAAATAACATAACTCACCATTACATAAAACATAAGAAATCATATATTATTCTAAAATATTACATAATTATTAATCCTTCTAAAAATTCATCTACTTGCACACTAGAAAACATAAATTATATTCATATATTATAGTTAAAATATCCACATATTTCATTTTTGAATAAGTGAATATTAATCCTAATTGGCATCTATAAATTCCATAAAAAATTTAAACATTATTTCTCCCCAAATATCTATAGTTACATTAACATAAATTCTATATCTAAAATATTAATACTCTATACGATCAACATTAATCAAAATATATAACTCTTCTCAAATTACTAGTGAGGGGCCTAAAGGTAGTGCTTTTTTGTATTTTTTCCAAATAGTGTTTTCAAACTTATAATAAAAATAAGAGTTATTGGGTTCAGAAGTTGAAATCCAATCATTTAATAGGATCTATTTCCTGCATAATTAAATTGAAAACAAATATATATAAATAGAATCTCTAGATGGATAGATTCCCTGGAAATTAAATTTAAAAAACTTTTCCTAAAAGTAAAAAGTATATTGACTAGTAAAATTAGTTTTTATAAACTCTTTGTTGAAGTTATAAGTGAATAGATATGAATAATGGTTGATTGATGAAGATGATACCCTAGTTAGTAGAGTAACTCGAAGAAATACCTTTATTTGACTATCCTATATGATAAAAAACTTCGTAAATTTTTTTGAATTTGATGTCGGATATGCTAAATAAATTAATAATTATTTAAAAAGGTTTTGAGATTATTTGAAGTTGTTATATAATCCCTTGAGAAAACTAGAAGTCATTTTAATGAAATATTTAGAAATTAGGATTCTAACATTCAGAAAAAATATATTTAGGCCCTAATTCTAATTCTTTTCCTGCTAAAATACATGAATCACTAATATTGTATGAATTTATATTTTAGATTTATGTATTTTTAGATTTTATGACTTAGTCTTAAGGATTTAAAGTGTGATGTAAATTTAAAAATTCATTGTTCATAAATTTGTTCTTATAGATAAAAAGTCTTTGATGTTTCCAACATAAATATTAGGATTATATTAATTCTTAAAAACATGGGTAACATTCTAGAAAGATACAATATGAAAAGGAGTCCCTATGGGAAACTTAATGATTGAACATCATTTTTTTAGAATTTATGTATTTCATGTCCCCAGTATAAGACTTCAATTCATATTTACATTTTTGGTGTTTTACTGGATGAAAAATTTAGTTACAAGATTTAAATTATAATGAAGATGAAATTTATTGATGATGTTGCAACAGAAATTAATTCACAGTGAAAAAACCATAAGAACCTACAATATATGTTAAAAATACCTGAGAAAAAATGGATTATTTTCATCCTTGGAAGGGGAAGATCGAACTACTATGAAAATTTGAGTTTTAATAATTCTATAATTTAATGGGATTAAAATTAGTCAATATTGAAGCTAAAATGTGAATTCATAACATCATGAATCTCATTGAATACATATTCATATCCTTTTTTAGTGGTAATTTTTGGGATAGTTTCACATCATGAATTTCATGAGAAACAAAAGAAAGTTATTTAGTTTTTGACAATAATGTAGATGAAGAACCTTTGAACATCAAAATGCTCTCAATCTAAACAAATACATTTTTATCCAAGTATATTCTAATAATCAATAGTATCTGATATGGGATTCTAGGAAATTTATTAATATATGAGAAATGATAAGACTTCTAGATTTTATAAATTTGGAAATTAGGAATGGCTTTCAGGTCACATATATGAATTTTTAAATATCTATGAATAACTGTAATGATTTATAGTGAGGATTTTGAGGTCAATTTTGAGGAAGAAGACTTTGAACCTTTTATATGTTTTTATAGAAATATATTATTCAACCAATCCATGAAAAATTTTAGACAAACACATTAATAAGAATCCATGCACATTGCAGATATATTGTGAAGATATTTTTGGTTAATTTTCAAAAAGAAGAATCATTAAATGAGGGTATTTGGGTAATATCCCCTTAGTTCAAAAAAGGCACTTGACTCTACATGGGAACCCAAAATAGCTATTATAGGAATTTGTTTAATGGATATTTTTTAGAAGATACCATTATATAAAATTTAATAACACTAATTATGATAGTATATTTTTTACACTCTTAAATAAACACACTCATATAAATGTAAAATTAAAAAAAAATAAGAATATAACCAGATAAATAAGGTAGCACTAGTATGGTGTTTTGTGTGAGATATGTCAGTAGATAAGATACATAATTGAGAATATGAATCAAAAATATGTCAAAGTCAATGATGAAAAAGTGTATGATGCATTTTATATTAAAGATGAAGAAAAATATGATATATAACAAAACATATTGAAACATTTTGTATTGAGTATGTAAGAAAATAAGAATTTAGTACACTATATAGTGATTAATGAGTAGAAGTGGAAGAAGTGAGTTCATAGGAATACTTTTTTCTTGATCTAAATATGTAATATTTCCCTATTTTTCAATAGTGAGTTTGATTAAATAAGTGTTAAATCAGATGAGAAGATTTGGTTAAAATTTTTAAAGATGAGAGGAGTATTGACTTACAGGTAGGTTCTTTACATAAAGAGTAGTTTCAATTTATAGAAGAAGATATCAATTGATGAAAATATGATCTTATATAAGTATAATAATCTATTCATGAATTTAATATCTATACTAAATGAGGTTCTAATTATAGAAAAATCATATACAAGATTGTATGTTGTGGATTCACTATCACTCAGGCTATCCTTGGACAACATGGTGTGAAACATTGAATCTATTATGAACCAGGTTGTGGATGTCTTGCTGGAAGGAGGTAGCATTATGTTCTATAAGAGGATGGAACTATGGCTATGGGAAAAACAAAAAACCTATATTTAGATATTGATCACTATAGTGAATCATAAATTTCTAGGCATATAAACAACAAGGAAAGAATTTTTTTCATTATACATAAAATTATAAAAATAAAATATTCCTTTTTGTATATTACTTTTATGAAAAAAAATATGATATATTGGTTTCACTAAATTATTCGTATATAAAGTAATTATCTTTAGTGGATAAATTCAAAATGGGGTCTTAGAATAATTTGTATATTGATAAAATGTATACAAACCCTATTTCACCATGCCGCCTCTTTGAATAAGTGCCCCCAATAGAATATTACATATATATTCCTATCACTGATGAAAATTATGTTTATATGATGAAAAAAGAATAATAAGGGTGAGGAAAATAATCTATAAAATTGTATGTTTAAGAATAATGAAATGTCACCAACTGAAAAAAAATATGTATGGTAAGGGTATGATTGCTAAATCTATTTATTATCATTCCTCCATTTAATATATATCATTATGGTGATGATTACATTAAAATAGGTAAGTACCTATTTAAATATTTTATAAGTAATATGAATATTATCACAATTGATATCTTGATATATGTATCTTAAAATTAGTTAAGGTACATTAGAAGGAAACACATTAGATAGATTAAGAGGCTTATGTGGTGGAATATGTATTGGGAGAGAAGATGAGATCCTTTAATACTCTTACAAATATGGTAAAATCCTAAGAATAATCTTTAATTATTTAAAATAATATATTATATATTTATGTAATTTATTACTTCAAAGAGATGAATGTAGGATTATATTTTAATACATTTGTGTAGGAATTTGTCCTTAATCTATAGAATCTTCACAAATACTCCATGGATGTTATGATTGTGCAAAGACATTACATAAAAAATATTGAAAGGGATTCATAAATATTTGGTGGAGATTTGGAATGTTCATAAGGATCTATTTCACAAGTAAATAAATCAATCAAAAAAATGATTAAATATATGGAATATTAGATGAAAACCCTCAAACAGCAATTTGTAGAACTGAATCATCAATTAAAATATCTAGAAGAATAAAAATCAAGACCATGCAGACAAGATGATAAAAAGTGTGTTTCCAAAAAATCATTAAAGATTATTCCTATATAATATATGTATTTCATTAGTTTCTCAGATAGTGTGTAGTCATTTGGGGAAACATCCACATTATGATATAAGAAAAATGTATCCCACGATGCAGAAAATGTGGAATTTATCAAGTCATGTTTTTTAGAGCTAGAAATAAATTAAAATATATAAAATTGGGGATGGGGGAAAATTCTAGGAAATCCAAAAATGTGTCAAGGATATGTGTGAATATTTCAATTAAATTCCCCCACCTTGCCCCACCATCCCAAATATAGATACAAAAGTTTGGGTTCTAATTTAAAATTAGCAATAATGAAAATGAGGACAAATGACATACACTTGGAAAAGAATAATATTAATTGGATTGTGTGGGAAGTTTATCATGATTGGGTATAGGGATATCAATTTCAAATATAATATGTCAGCATGTAGAAACTAGAGAAGTCACAAGTGAATGGGTATCGATATATATGAATGGATAATAAATTTGTTATTAAGTATTAAAACACAAATATAAAATAATTTATTAATAATGAAAATTTTGAATCATGGATAAAAACAATGAAATATAAAACATAAGTGATCATCCTTTTTTAGAATATAGGTACAACTATAACATATATCTAAAATGGTTATAGAGAATATATGTCCACAATATAATGAGAAGCATGATAAGATAGAAAGTGTACCTATCCTAGGATCAATACCAATGAAATAGGATACACCCATTAATGAAATAAATAAGGGAAACATATAGGTCTGATCTATTGAAATGAAATTATTCTATTATAGAAATAGATCCCACACCATGGATCATTGAAAATTTTACATAAATCTCATAGGATAAATATAAATAAAAAATGGTATGAATTGTGAAAATATATATTTGAATTGGTATGAAAATTTATGCTCCTCATGAAGAGTTTGAGAGGCCACCCAAAATAGGGAAAAGTTATATATGATTAAGATTTTTGTTGAAGGTGTGAAATGGGAGACTATAGTTATATCAAATGTATGATTCATCTACCCCAACTAGAAAGAATTATGAACCCAAAAAGGTAATTCATTTATAGGATCATTTTTTGAACTTTCCACTATATATAAGTAATATACACCCAATAAATAGTTTGAGTATATACTCAAAGGTTTTCATAAAATATGTTTTGAAAAATTGAGTTTGATTTTAATGATAATGGATTATTAATTCAAAAACATCACTTTGTGTCATATTGATTAAGAACATGTTTCATCAGTGAAATGAGTTGACAATGTAAAGATGACAATGCTACCCAAATGTGAATATTGATTGGAAATAAATGTTGAAGAATGAATGATGACATCTAAGATCATTAAACGCATAAGTTAGTGATATTTCAGTTTGAGTAACATCTCCCAAACCTATTCCTCATATCAAGGAACTTATTTTTTATGGAGGAAAATTTCATAACCATATTAATCATATCGATGAGCTACTATAATAGCTATCCTTAGCCCATAATTAATTTTATGGTCTTTAAATGATGGGTGTGATATAATATGAATGATTGAAAGTGTTTCCCTGAAGGGGATATATAAAAATTTAATAAAAATATAGGATTTTTCTAGTATAATTGATTCAATAAGTCATTATTCCACATCAAAATCTATTAGATGAGACATGATTTCAATCTCCTCCTCTTTTAATGACATTTATATATTGGGATAATCAATGTGTTGTTTATCTAACAAAGGGGTAATACCGGGAATGTGAAATATTTGTATATATTTGTTCAATAAAAAACATATTTTTCATTTTTATATACATTTTTTATATTATATCTTGAAAATTTAGAATAAAACTAGTACCGCATGTGAAAATTTTCATATATTTTTTGTGTAAACTTATTACCCAATTTATCTACAAAGGGTTATCCCATGTGGACATATAGTTAATATTTTGATAGAATATTTCAAATTGAAATGTGATTTCAAGTATAATATCAGATGTTGTTTCTTAATATTTTAATTACTATAATCACTTTCCACTCATAAGTAGTGATTTAAAAAAGAAGTTATCTTGTGGTATCAAAAAAGGGGAGAATATTGATGAATATACAACATTCATATTTCAATTGGTATTAATTGTAATGTCAATTTTTGTTTTATATATTGTTGATACCTAGTGATATCATAAAATAAAGAGGGAGAATATGTTGAATGATGACCCTAGTGTGTTAATAGTTTGGATACTTTCTTACCCCTTTCATTTGTTATTAATCAGTGGGAGACATGTAACATTCACCACTACAGAATATATGGTATTATTGGAATTTAAAATAAATATAAAGGGGCATATTGAAGTTACTAATCATAGGTATTGGTTGTTTCTTCAAATAGGTTTTCTAATGTGATAATATAAATATGAGGTATCAGGTGAAGAATTATGAATCCTCCCATTTTGTAATGTCCCATTTCCGAAAGCCACCCAGAGGTGCCCCATACCCAGTCGGTGACATGTCCTCAAGCGCATTTCCCCGAATTCCAGAGGCTACCGACTAGTAGTGAGGGCCTTGGGTGTGATTGTGGGGAAACTATTCCCTCATTGGCAGAGTAACACAGAAGAAGTAAAACAGATATACAATAGAGAAAGTAGTAATAATCCATATAAAAGGAAACAATAAAATACTAGAAATAATAAACTAGAGCACATATATATATATGAATGATGCATGATTCATATGTTTAGAAATGCAGCCAAAAAAATAGAATACTGGAATACACACAGTACTAAACCAAAGTACTAAAGAAAAATTGATGACAGCTCCTCAGCATCACAAGCCTTAGCTTGGTCCCATGCTCTCCAGCTCCAAAGCACTCAAGTACCTTAAGTAGAAGGGCGCATTCCCTTATCTATAACTATAGTAATATAATATTTTTGGGCCTAAAATCATGTCCCAAATAGGGTGTGAGACTAAATACTAGTAGGAAACCACCACAATATCTGTGCCTAACATCCAATGAATATATATGGAAGGTTATAAGCAAAAGAAGGAAATAAACAAGGAAGTACTCAGCAGTTACCAATTCAACTGTTTCAAAGCATTCAGTTTCATATATCATGTAAATAACTAATCAACCAGGAAAACACAAACTGTTAACCCTCTGAGAAGTACTCACGAGCCATCCCCTCTGGTCCTACCTAGAAACACAAGCAACCCTCTAGGAAGCACACACAGTCTACCCCTCTAGTTCATATTAAAAATATATAACAAAGACTCTCTGAGGAAGAACTCACTGTCAATTCCCCTTATAGTCTAATATAAATAAATAATCTCTAATGAATCTCACATGGTCAATACCCCTTATATTCAAAAGTGATAAAGACTCTCTGAGGAAGCTCACACGGTCAAATTCCCTTATAGTAAAAAATGATGAAGACTCTCTGTGGAAGCTCACATGGTCAATTCCCCTTAAATTAAAAAGTGATAAAGACTCTATGAGGAAGCTCACACTGTTAATTCACCTTATAGTCTATTAAACCAAGTTCTCCTGGCCCTGTGTAAGTCAAACGAGCATAGAAATGAAATACAGAGAAAGTAAAACTCAAGACTTACTTGACTAAACAGTCTACAACATATCAAGCATTTCAGATCAAATAATCACTCCCTCCTACAATACTAGGCATGGTAAAACATCAAGGAAGCCTAACGGGCTAAACAGTACCAAACAGTCTTAAACAGAACATGCATGGGAATGAACTTCCAAAGAATATCAATCAACCCTATTCACATTCAATTAACCTCTACTCAAGCATACAATCATGGCAGGCAATTAACAGGGTTAAAACGGTAAACTCACAATACCCCGTTCAAGGGTATAGGAAAATATTGAACATATTACACAAAGAATTTCAACAAAAAGGCACATACCACCTACCTTGGTGTTGGGAGATCGTTATACGTGAACCTCAAGCCTTGAATCACCCAAAAACACCGTAGATCTACAAAAATGTCTAAAACGTTCAACATAGCATAACAAAAGAAGGAAGAGGAATCATGAAATGAGGCTCTAGAAGAAGGAAGAGCTTACCAAGGCAATCCCAATGCAATCGACGACAGTCGAATTGGAGATTGGTTGGTCGCTCGGTGGCTTGGAGAAAGATCATGGTTGTACATACGCTCTCGGACGAACTAGGTCGAGAAGTAGACGGTTATGTTAGTTAGACGCGATTCTGGTACGTTTTATGAAAAATAAAAAAAAGTACACGACATGTACTTTTGAATTACATGGTGTGTACATTTGAAGTACAGGTTGTGTACTTTCCCTTACCGAGCCCCACCTTAGGCGGCCTTCTAGTCACCAAACATGGCCGTGTTCAAGGCCGCTACATGGACAGCAAACGGCTACTCGCGGTAACTGAGTACACGACATGTACTCATAAAGTACACATTGTGTACTTCAAAAAAAATCAGAAACTCCTCATTTTCATCAAAAACACCAGAAAAAGAAAAAAAATACCTGAAAAGAAGATCCAGGTTTTTAAAAACTTCCCCCTTACAGAAATATGTCCTCGAATTTCCCAAGCAAGGAGGCGTAGAAGAATAAACCCCGAACAGATCTGGCCACTACGATCATACATCCCCCTCCCTCTCCCAAGTCTCATCTTGTATGTTTCTATGCTGCCATAGAACTCGTACCAGAGGAACAGACCAGGCACAGAGAACCTTTGTACTTCGATCGAAAATCAAGATAGGATTCTCCTCAAAAGATACATACACTTCTAACTGAAACTCTTTAGGTAGGAAGACATGAGATTGGTTTGAGAAGTAACATCGAAGCTAAGAAATGTGGAAGACTTCATGAATATCCTGGTAAATCTGAGGTAACTGAAACCGAAAGGTAGTAGGCCCAACTCTCTCCAACACCTCAAATGGCCCGACATACCTCTGTGAAAGCTTAACCTCCCTCCCAATCCTTTTGTGCCCCAATCTCAGTGTGACACACAGAAAAACCTAATCCCTAACCTTGAGCTCTATAGGTCCTCTCTGCTGATCAGCATAAGATTTCTGTCACAACTGTATAGTAGCCATCCTCTTCCAAATCAACTCTATCTTCTCTATGGTCTCCTGAACAGGACGAAGTCCCAGCATAGCTACTTCTCCTGCCTCCAGCTAACATAAGGGTGATCGGTATGGCCTAACTTTCAAAGCCTCGTAAGGTGTCATCTGAATAGTTGCTTGAAAACTATTATTGTAAGAAAAATCCAAAAGAGGTATGTGCTTCTCCCAAGAACCTCCAAAATCCAGAATGCATGCTCGTAGCATTTCCTCAAGCACTAGAATCGTACTCTCTGACTGGCCATCTATCTGGGGATGGTAAGTTTTACTCAAAAGTACCTTTGTACCCTAAGCCTTATGAAGCCCATGCCGGACCCAATAAGTAAAATGTGCATCTCTGTCTGACACAATGGAGTGTGGAACTCCATGTAAGCACACAATCTCCTGAATATAAAAACATCCCAACTCAGCAACACTGAAGGTCTTTTTGATCAGTAAGAAGTGAGAAACCTTTGTGAGTCTATCAATGACAACCCATAATACATCATTCTCTTGAGGTGACCTCAGCAACCATGTCATGAAATCCATTGTGACATCATTACACTTCCACTCGGGAATGGGTAACTGATGAAAAAGCCTTGTTGGTCGTTGATGCTCCGCCTTCACCTGCTGACAGGTGGAACACTTTATGATGAAACCAGTAACATATCTTTTCATAACATGCCACCAATACTGATGGTGTAGATCACAATACCTCTTGGTGACACCAGGATGAATTTCCCAAACTAAGGAATGAAAGTCCCACATCATCTCCTCACGTATATCTATTGGCAACCATACACACCCCTGGAAACGCAAGATCTCATCCTCTCCTATAGTTTATCCAGGAATAGGTTCCTCTCTTGACCCACATTCTCGTAGGACTAGGCCTTCAGAAGCAGATAGCTGCCTCATTCACACTCGATGAAGAAGAGTTGAGGTAAAAATTAAAGAAGAAAGAAATGTATGCCCATGTGTGTCATGCACCTCCAAATGAATCTCAGAGAACAGATCCATAAGCTGCCACTCACTATTGGCCTCTTGAACTTCCTGTATCTGAGTCCTCCTACTCAACGCATCAGCCACTACATTGCCTTCCTTAGGCATATAGGCAAGCACAAAGTCAATCCACTGAAGCTACTCAACCCACCTATGTTTTCATAGATTCAGGTCACGCTGAGTGATGATGTACTTAAGGATTTTTTGGTTGGTGAAAATCACAAAATAATATCCCAGAAGATAATGTCTCCAATAGTGTAAGGCATGAACAACTGCCGCCAACCTGAGATCATGCGTCAGGTAATTCCTCTTGTGTGGCCTCAATTGTCGAGACCCGTACACGACGAATCCTTCCCCCTATATAAGCAAAGCTCCTATCCTGATAAATGAAACATCACAGTAAAAAGTATAGCTCTTGTCTGGATCTGGAAAGACTAGTATCAGTGCTAATGTCAACCTCCCATTCAGCTCTTGAAAGGCTGACTCACAAGAATCTAACCACAAGAACTTTTCACCCTTCTTAGTCAAACCCATCAGTGGTGCTGCTAAGCATGAAAAGTATTGTATGAAATGTTTGTAGTAACTAGACAACCCTAAAAAACTTCGAACCTCAAAGATGTTATTCAGATGCTCCTAGGAATCTAATGCCCTAACATTCTCTAGGTCGACTAATAATCTAGACTCTGAGATAACATGACCTAATAAGTGAATCTCATCCATCCAAAAGTGGCATTTAGGGAGATTAGGATATAACTGATTCTCTCTCAGTGTACTCAGAACGACCTGAAGATGGGTATCATGGTCGTTTAGAGTATGAGAGTACACCAAGATATTGTCAACGAAGACCACTATGAAAGAATCCAAGTATGGATGGAACACTCGGTTCATCAGTGCCATGAAGACTACAGGTGCATTCGTGAGACCGAACGGCATAAACAGATACTCTTATAGACCATACCTAATCTGTAAAGTTGTAAGAGCTATATCAGATGGTCTAACATGAAACTATTGATAACTATATCTCAAGTCAATCTTCAAGAAAACTCGAGCTCCTCTAAGATGATCAAAAGGATCATCAATCCTCGACAAGAGATATCGATTCTTGACTGTCAACTGGTTCAACTTCTGATAATCCACACAAATTCTGAGGGTATCATCTGCCTTTTTTACAAACAGGACAAGAAAACCCCAAGGAGAAGTACCAGGTCGGATGAAACCCTTTTCCTGTAACTCCTCCAATAACTTCTTGAGCTCCGGTAACTTAGGTGCAGCCATCCTATAAGGATTAATGGAAATTGGTGCTTCTCCTTGCAAGAGATCAATAGAAATGTCCACCTCTAACTCCGGAGGTAAACCTGGAAAGTCCTCTAGAAAGATGTCCTTGAAATGATCAACCACTGGAGAAAAGCCTAACTATGAGGTCCTCTAGTCATCCAGATATAGACTAGAAATCTGGGCTATAACTCCTCCCAACCCATGATGCTCGAGTCACTACCTTCTCACCTTGACATCCCATTCTCCCTTACGAAGAAACTATCTTCCTTCTGGTGATGTAAAACTCACCATACGATGATAAAAGTTGACGAATGCCTAGAAGGGAACTAACCAGACCATTCTTGAGGATCACATCAAAGCCTTTCATCTCTAGAACATATAGGCCCCATAAAAAGTGACACCCACAAACCTCAAGAGGGAACTCCTTACACTGATGCACACTAACCGTCCTAGTCCCCAACAGAATGTCTAGTGTCAAGATATCAGTAGAAGAAAAGATACAGAGATTGAGGATCTCCACAATAGTAATAAATATAAATCTGTGGGAATCCCCTGTATCGAAAAGAGAAGATGCTAAAAATGAGGCAAATAAGATCGTACCTCAAACTGTAGAAGGTTCCGGATCCTGCTCCTACTAGGTCTGCTCCACTGCAAATGTATGGCACGTACCATGGCCCTATGACCCTTCCTAACCACTCTATTTTGATCCACCCTATTTGTCCTGAAATATTAGTGATTGGATACCATGTCCATGACCTCCACCACATCTTGAATGGCCAGAAGAACTCCAGTTACCTGACTAGTGAGCAACTAGTGATGCTGCTCCAGAACGAGGAGTCATCGAAGAACCCCTGTCACTAGCTAATGGTGATAAGAGCTGACATAAATGCTGAAGATGTACCATCTTGTTGTAATATCGGCACTCAAATGGGTATCTTGGGAAATGTGGCATTGTATTCTCACTCTTCCCACACTGGTAGCACACCACCTGACTACTAGATGATGCGTCCCGCCTACTCTGATCTCCACGTGTAGTCTCCCTATGGTGCTTCCTGCTATCAACTGGAAGAGCACTGAATCTGGATGACAAACCACCCTAGCTCATAGCTCCTGAACCCCTCATATTACACTCTGTAATAAATTCCTAGTTGACTATAAAAGATATTGAAGTCAACCAGAAGATGTTCACCTAGGATCAGATATCCTGCCTGAGACCATCCTCAAACTTCCATGCAAGGAACAACTCATATCCACATAGAAAGGGTGTAAAGTGTTGTATCTCATTGAAGCGGGATAAGTACTCCATAATAGAATGATTACCCTACTCCAGGCTCATGAACTCTCAGGCTCGATCGGCCCTCAAGGTCTCTGGATAGAAGTAATCATAGAAGGTGTGCTGAAACTCATCCCAAGCCAAATTCTGTTGGCGTCCTGCCTGGGATATCACATCCCAACACCTCTTGGAGGATCCTCGAAGCATTTAGGTAGTGAGATTGACCCTCCTCTCAGGAGACATCTCTAGATGCTCAAATATAATCATCATTTCTTCTAGACATGACTCTAGAGCCTGGGGTTCTCTATCCCCTGAGAAAGTGGGAGGATGCTGCTGCTAACATACCCACATCAATTCTGCCATCAACGAGGCAGGAGACATCTCTCCTTGGAATGTCTGCATCATCTTCAGAAATCCCTCCATGAACTGTGCATCAGAACCTGTGTCATGTATAACTACTGGTGCCAAGACTGGCACAACTGGAGGATCTGCCGGTAGTCCCTGATCAGTCATCTTTGGTGTCTGATCACCAGCATGTAACTGATGTACAACAAGAGGATGTCTCGGTGGCATTACTCTACAAGGTCAAGCGCACACCTTAGATCAAGATTAATAGGGAATGAAACCTAGAAGGTTAATAAGTTAGAAATATAAGTAAGGAATTTATGTTTTCTAAAACATGACGACACAGCGTGTATAAAGTCTACACGGTGTGTTCCCTAAATCCTTTCACATGGGCGTGTACTCCTTCCACAACTGGTCATGTTACACCCCAAACACACGACGTGTTGTCTAAACACATGACATGTGCTTGAATTCTCTTATCCTACCTGAGTACTTCTACACGACTAAGCTACACGGTTCTCCTAGAACAACACTACATGGCATGTTTATTCTAGACACGGTGTGTACTAGATGAGCTTCATCGAACCGTTTTTTTAGTGACACGGCCGGATATGCGGCTCACACTACACGGCGTGTTCCATATGGACACGGCATGTACGAGAAAGGATAACATTGACCCGTGTTGTAAGTGACATGGTTGGGTACATGGGTTACACTACACGGCGTATTCCAGAAGAACACTGCATGTATTAGAAAGGACTCAACTAACCCGTGTTGTTAGTGAAACAACCTGTTACACGGTTCTATGACATGGTGTGTACATTCTCTACATGGCGTGTCCTACAAAATATTTCTAACCCCGTGTCCCCGCCCACACAGTCTGATACACGGTTATAGACTACACGATGTGTTCATATAGGACACGGCGTGTACATAAGGAAAATAGTTTCATCACGAACAGAAGAACACATGGCATGTATTCATCAATAAACGGCTTGTATTCTAGTTTTTTCCAGACAGTAATCCTAATAAACTAATTCAGAACCCATAAAAACACTAAAATGAACATTAAAGTGCCAAATTCCGATCCGTCAGGGCCCATACTCCCCGAAAATCAAAGATTGGCATCTTATAGATGTTATATTCATCGAAAACAAGGAAATGATCCACCAAATTCTGGTCCATGAGGGCCCATAACACCTCAAGAACCAAAGTTTGGCATTCATTCAAAAAAACTTTACATAAATCAATGCCCTATCAAAAGTATGTATTCTATCAATGCATCTATCACAATAGAATACATATCTAGCACAACATCTATCACAACAACATGCAATCGTTAATGCACCCTAAATGGAATGATAGGAATGCATGGCGTATAATTTTTAATAAGTTCCTATATGATGCATGAGATGGAATACCCTCTTCTCATCGGGTTGAAACCGGAGTAGAACCTCAATAATATTAACAATAACAACACAAATCATGTGAATCACCCAATGGTGAAGATCAAATCATCTGTAAAATTACAAAATAAGAAAAATTGCAATAATGAGGTAGATTGTCTTTCCCTGTACATGGGTAAGCGACTCCTGGGAACAGCTTATTACCATGTACCTATTCCTCCTTATCCCTGGATATAGGCTCTAAACTATAAGTCAAGAGAAAATAAATTCTTCTGATGCCACTTTGTAACGTCCCAGTTCCGGAAGCCACCCAGCCGTACCCCGTACCCAGTTGTTCACACGGCCTCAAGGGCATTTTCCTGAATCCCAGAGGCTAACGACTAGTAGAGAGGACCTTGGGTGCGATAGTGGGGAAACTATGCCTTCATTGGTAGAGTAACATAGTAGAAGTAAAATAGATATCCAATAGCAGAAGCAGTAATAATCCATACAAAAGGAAATAGCAGAAGACTATAAATAATAAACTAGAGCACACATATATATATGAATGATGCATGATACATATTTCTAGGAATGAAACCAAACAAATTACAATGCTAGAATACACACAGTACTAAACCAAAGTAAAAAATAAAAATAGATGATAGCTCCTTAGCATCGCAAGCCTCATCTTGGTCCCATGCTCTCCAACTCCATACCACTCAAGTACATAATGTAGAGGGGCACTTTCCCTTATCTTTACCTGTAGCAATATAATCTGTTTGGGCCCAAAATCATGACCCAAACAAGGTTTGAGACTAAATACCAGTACCCAACCACCACAATATTTGTGCCTAAAACTCAGTGAATATATATGGCAAGTAATAAGAAAAAGAAGGCAGTAAACAATGATGAAATCAGTAGTAACCAATCCTATAGTTTCAAAGCATTAAATTTCATATATCAATTAAATAGCTAATCAAGCAGGAAAACACAAACAGGTAACCCTCTAGGAAGTACTCACGTCTTATCCCCTCGGGTCCTACCTAGCAACACAAGCAACCCACTAGGAAGCACACACAGTCTACCCCTCTTGTTCAAATTACAAGGATATAACAAAGACTCTCTAAGGAAGCACTCACATTCAATTCCCATTATAGTCTAATATATATAAATAATCTCTCAGGAAGCTCACACAGTCAATTGACCTTATATTCAAAAGTTATAAAGACTCTTTGAGGAAGCTCACATGGTCAATTACCCTTATAGTCAAAAGTGATAAAGACTCTCTGAAGAAAGCTCACACGATCAATTCCCCTTATAGTCAAAAGTGATAAAGACTCTTTGAGGAAGCTCACTCTATCAATTCCCCTTATAGTCTACTACACTAGGTTCTCGTGGCCCTCTGTAAGTCAAATGATCATAGCAATGAAATACGGCCAATGTAAACCTCAATAACTACTTGAATAAACATTCTACAGTATATCTAGCATGTCAGATCAAATAATCACTCCATCCTACAGTACTAGGCATGGGAAAACATCAAGGAATACTAACGGTCTAAACAAAACCAAATGGTTGTAAATAGAACATGCATGGGGAAGCACTTCCAATTCATAGCAATTAACCCTATTCAAATTCAATTAACCTCTACTCAAGCATACAAGCATGGTAGGAAATTAAAAGGGTTAAAACAGTAAACTTGCAATACCCTGTTCAAGGGTATTGGAAAAAAATGCACATATTACTTAAAGGCTTTCAACGTAAAGTCAAAAACCACCTACCTCGATGTTGTGAGATTGTTATACGTGAACCGCAATCCTTGAATCGCACAAGAACACCATAGATCAACAAAAATTTCTAAAACATTCAACGGAGGATAAATTGAGAAGGAGGAGGAATCATGAAACGAATGTCTAGTAGAAGGAAGAACATACCATGGAGATCCCAGTGCAATTTATGGTTATCAAATCAGAGATCAGTTTCTCACTTAGGGGCTCGTAGAAATATCGCAGCCATATGGGTGCTCTCAGACGAACTAGGTCTAGAAGTAGATGTCTCTTTCTATCAAACGCGACCCCAGTATGTTTAATGAAAAAAAAGTACACATCATGTACTTTTGAAGTATACGGTCTGTACTTGCCCTTACCTAGCCCCACTTTAAGCGGCCTCCAGGTCACCACACATGGTTGTGTGCAAGGCCGCTACATGGCCAGCACACGGCTACATGTAGTAACCGAGTTCATGGCATGTACTCATAAAGTACATGGCATGTACTTCAAAAATTTCCAGAAACTCTTCATTTTCCTCAAAAATACCAGAAAATGAAAAACATACCTTAAAAGAAGATCTAGGTTCTTACACATGTTGTATTATTTTCTTACATAATGAATTAATGGAAATTAAATGGTCCTCTTAATATCTCATTGGAAACATTTCATGGAATAAAAATTTTTAGAACCCATAAAAATAGTAAAAAAGTATATTGGGTTATTTAATTAGTTTTATACACTCATAGATGAAGGTTTTTGTTAATATTTATATACAATGATTAATTGAAGAAGAATTCACCTGAGATAGTAGAGTAACTCAATTAGATACACTTATTTGAGTCATCAATATACTAAAACACCTCATGAATGAAATAGACGAAGTTTGGAATTATTATAATAATTCCATAAATAATTTAAATAAGTTATCAGATGATTTTTAGATCTGAGAGAATCCTTAAAACAATTTGATGTTATTTTGATACTACTGTTAGAAATCCTGATTTTTTTGTTCATAGAAAAATTGCTCAGTTTTGAAAATAAGTATTTTCCAATTATAATAAATGATTTCCTTGTGAATGTAATGATTTATATGTTGAATATAAATCTTTGGTGATTTTATGAATTCATAATAAGTCCTTGAAGACTACTTACATTTTATAAAATAATTTTTCTTGATGATTCTATCATTGAGCATAATTCTTCGAACTATTAATTTTATTTCTTTGGATGATTGTAAAACTTAAACACTTTGTGAGATTTTTAGATAGATACTGAATGAAAAGAAGTAACTAGATCAAATTATAATTATTTAATGTAATGTTTTAGAGAAAACAAATTATTTTATTTCCCCAACATTAATCTTTAATACATAATTTTTTTGGATATTTTGATGGATGAAAATGAGTTTTATGATTTCAAGAGTGGTTTTGATAAAATAAAGTTTTGATAATCCCATCTTTCTCAGTTCATGGTATAAGCATCATAAACACCTATAATGGTTTCTAATCCAAGAATTAGGTTAATTATTAGAATATATTCATCAATAAAATGGGAAGATGAAATATATATGAAAAATTGGAGTTCCAATAATTATTTAATTCATAAGAAAAAAAATAGTTGATTTTAATGCTATGATTTTGATTTTATAACAACATGAAGATCAATGAATCCATGATCTAATACTTTGTTAGTGAATATTGTTAAGAAATATTGAATATATTTTTTTATGAATAAAATTATGTTATTTCATTTTTTGAATATTGAAAATGAAGAACCATTGAACCTTGAGTTTCATTCCATCATAGCCTACATCATTTTTATCTAAAGATCTTCAAATTTTCATGTACTATTGAGATAGAAGTATGGGAATTATATAATAACATGATAAATGATTAGACTTATAGATACCATGAATCTATAATACATTAATTAGTTCCAATTCATAGATATGACTCATTTTATATCTATGTTAAGTTGTAAATATTTACAATGAGGATTTTGTGGATACTTTTGTGGAAGAAGAGGATGATCCTGATACATGTTTTTATATGAAGATAATGTTGGAATGAACCATTAAAAATGAGAAATAAGGATTTAAATAACAATTAATCCCTACTAAATATATATATTTATGATATTCTGCGGTGAGTTTCCAAAAGGAGAAGCATTAAATGATGGATTTCTAGAAATATCCCTTGAGTTCAAAAAGTAGCACATAATGTTACATGGGAGTGAAAAATATTTAATATATTATGGTTTTTTATTGATATAAATGATAATTATCCCTCTATAATTCATTTAATAATATTTACGATCATTGGAGTTATTTAGTTCTCTTAAATTTATCCACTCATATATTTGTGGAAGTGATAAAAACATAAAAGAAAAAAAAGGTGTCACTCGTGTGGTGTTCTGGGTGAGTAGTGTGAGTAACAAAGATCTTAATCTAATATTTTCAATCCAATACTACCTATGTAGAATTAGATAAATAATCTACTATATAATATAAAAAATAAGTATAGTATAAAGATATAGTTATTAAGTTGTTTACTATGTCTGTATCAAAGCTCAAAGAGAAGAAGAATTCAAGTCACTATTTATGGATTACTAAACTGAGGTAGAAGAAGTGAGTACCTAGAACTATGGATTTATTTATGTAAATATGTGATACTTTTATATTTTTCAATATTTCATCTAATGTAAGAAGTAAAAAATTAAAAATCAGTAGATTTGGTTGATTTCTATAAATCTGATCTCATTAGAGTCGAGTTATATGTGTATATCATTAATAATTTTTGTCATTAGAAGAAACTACTATGTGTATAATAGTATGTGATCTAGTGGATACATAATAATATTGTAATAAATAGTGTATCAATATTATTTTAGGTTCATAGAATAAAAAACGTTCATATACATGTTGGGATGTTATTAATCATTTCTAGATCAGGAAATACATGTACAACATGATTCAAAGACATGAATTTAGTTTGAGGATTGTTTTTTGGAATCCCACTGGGAAGAAGGATGTTTTATCCTAATGAGGTTTTTGAATTCTAGGTGTGGGACACAACAAATCTCTATATTTATATAAAGATCATTATAGTAAATAATCTATTTTGGGATGTGTAACCATCATGGAAATAAGTGTGTATTTATACCAATCCTATTAAAAATATTATTTTCCACTTATCTAACTTATTTTAAGGATAAAATATTATTATTGGTTTTTTAATTATATTATATCCATGCTTAATAACCAAAATTATTGTTTAAATTCTAAAATGTGGTCAAAGATTGTAAAAATATAACAAAAATTAAGCAACACCATATTCATCCCACCAGCTCTCAATTGTATGTATTTGCCCACTGGGATTCTCATTTTTCATATGCTTCATAGGTCCCAATTATTGGATAATTTCGAATATAAAAACATAATCATATTTACATTTTTACACTAATAATTAAATCATACGTTTATCTAAGTTATTTTATCTGATACGTATATATTGTGAATATTTCATGTGGTTAAAGAAGTTATTAAGATGCAAGAGTTAATCTCAGTAATTTTTGTTGATAAATATGATGTATTCATGAAAAAACTAAAAAAGGAAAAGAATATAGATCCCAAAAATCAATGAAATATCACAAAGAATAATGATGACATATCATCATTTGAAAATAATCAGTATAGTAAGGATTCAATTTCTAAATTTGTTAATTGTGATTCCTATAGTGAATATATCTAAGATGTGGTAATGAATAAATTAAAAAGGTAAATACCACTTTTTTGAGGTTAAGGGTCATTTAAATAATGTCATAATTGATCTAGCTATATATATCATTAGATTCCTCAGTATACTTGATATTTGAATACCATAAATATAAGAAGAGGATTATTTAGTGGAAGATGCACTATCAAAGAAGATGATCTCCATCAATAACCTCACACAGCTACTAAAAAACAATAAAAAAAATCTTTTATTTTTGATGAAAATTTTCAATGAGCTGAATTTTAGAAATAGAATTCTGAATTTTATGGATGAAGTAGTCCACGCATTGGATAAGATTTAAAATATCTCCATGGATGGTAAGACTATCCTATTAGAAATTAAATCAAAATGAGTGAAATATGTAATGGAACGGACCTCTCTGGTCCATTCCTTTGAGAAATGTGGTGTTGGGGGTGTGTCGGGTGGTCAAGGTGACTTGGGGGTGCATTTGGGTGGACTTTTAAGGAAAGCTAAAGGGAAATAGCTTTCACACGATTGGCACACGATTTGGGTAAACCGTGCGGCCAAACCGTGCAAGGTTGCTATTGGAAGCAGTGGATAATGCATGGTTAGCACACAATTTGACTAACCGCGCGGAATAACCGTGCAATGAGTGTTTGGCGAGGCAGAAGCTAACGCATGGTTAGTGCACTGTTTGTTAAACCTTGCAGACTAACTATGCGAGCACTTAAAGTTAGATCCTAAAATTGTGGATCTGAACTCTTTTTGCCTCTAAATGGTTCATTTAAGCCCCTAAGCGGCCATATCTCGGGATTACCCTTCCTTGGAGGTAGAAGAACCTCTCCCAAGCATTTTGGAGGTGATCCGAAGGCTTTTTTGGGCGAGTCAAAGCCGGTTTCTTGAGGTATGTGATCGTTCTTGCTTGATTTCCTAGATCTACTTAGATCTACTACTCCTCTTCTCTTGGTTTCTTAGATCTACGCCCATTATGTGTATATCTAATTGTGTGGATATCGAATATGATGAGATATGGTCTTGGTTGTGATAGGAGAGGATATATAAGGAGGATTCATGGAGAATCAACCCGGTTTCATGTGCGTTCTTCGACCATCATGGTTTCATCAAAAACCTTTGAGGTAGGGATCTTACCTTCATCTCTCTCTAACTTTTGTACATCATGCGAGGTGGGTATCCTCTTTTTTTATGAGATACAGTTGAACCGGTAAATAAAGATAATCACTAGTTAAGAAACGGGTTTGGGGAGATTTTCATTTTTATTGTTGGTTTATTCCCATCAATGCTTCTCCTTTGATTTTGTTGTGAATTGAATGGTCTTATGCCTACTGAAAATCATGGTCATTGGGGGCCTTTTCTTGCACCATTAGATGTTTCCTTGTTTTTATGGATTTTTTCATGGATGGAATTCATAGAATGTTGAAATTGGTTAATCATGTAAAGTTGGATGATTAAATGAATACCTGAAACCCTTATCTGATCACCCAATTAAATTAAATGAAAGAATGATTTTTGTGGGTACAGGTTGGGGTTTAATTATGTGAATTGGTGTTTTGTGGGTTTTTGTAGAACGGGTGAGCAGTGGGGTTATGGTTGTCTTGGTTGTGGGTTGGAATGTATCATATTTTTGTGATGGGCAGCGGAGCTGCGGTGAATGGTATCGAAGGGATAATAATGCAGTACAGGTATTGTTTCTGATGAGTTTGTGGTTATGGTGGTTGGCAGCAGGGCTGTAGGGATGGGTTGTGCATATGAATAAAAGTGGAAGCGTTAACCAATGAACTGTGGGGCATGGTAGTTGATTAAATATGGAAAATCAATGGAATTGATTGGATGATAAAAGAAAATGGTTTTGTGTTGCTTGTTTTTTCCATAACCTTATTTTTGGTTGGCAGGGATCTGTTTTATGAACATTTGATCTGGTTTGGTTGTTGTTAGTTTCTCGGTAGTTAAGGGACTGATAAACTAAAACTGTTGAAACATGAAAATCTTAATGGGGTTTGGGGCTATTCATTGTGTGCATACTTCGTGGTAGCAATGTCAAGGCATGTGGTCATATCTTTTGTGCAGAAGCCTTAGGATGGGCTGAGTGGTTGATATAATTATATAATTCTGTATTTTTTATGTTTCTTTATGCACCCCACCCATGTTGAGCACTACGTGTCGAACACCCGTGGGATAGGGGGTGAGATTCCCAAACATCCAACGGATGGATGGTTACTGTTCTTCCCTATGCTCTATCTTCCAGGTTCTGTAGCCCAAGATCCTTCAGGAAGGTTACGATAGATGTTTCCCAAGAGTCTTTGGGATGAGGATGTATTATGTTCCCAGGTGTCCTCGGGATGAGATGTAGTTATTGCCAAGGATTGAGTTACGATGTATTGTGGGATGAGATGTGGTTATAGTCTAGGATTGTGTGTCGGTGGGGCTGATGGGATACTATGAGCTTCGTATGGCCAGGTTGCGGTACTAGCTCGAGCTTCGTATGGCCAGGTTGTGGCACTAGCTCCGGAAGAGTGGGAAGCATCAGAGCGTTAGGCGTGAGGGCTTGAGAAGTATTCATTGGGATGGTGGTGCGAGGTACCCATTCTTTGATAATATTTCTATACTACTCTATTTACATGTGATATTGGGTGAGTGTGGCTTGTAAAGTTGGGTGGATATATTCCTTGCTAGGATTTGGTTCCTTCTGTTTTCTAACGGGGCATTAGGATGTCTCCCCACCAGTGCACGAGAGCTATAGATTTCCGTACTGAGTATACTTGTATGCTCACCCTACATTTACTTTCAGGTTTTCAGGAGGACTTCAGGGACCGTGCGAGACCTTACTCCTTAGGCGTTGTATTTTTTCTGGTTTCAGGTTTTTCATTCATTTCTTGGTATCGTGCATTGGAGCTTTTCATTTACTTGTACTATTGTTTGAATATTTTTTATAACATGCATATGGGATTGGTTTTGGGTTTATTTTCATTTACATATTCCCTTTTCTTTCAGTGTCTGACTCATCCTATTTCCCGATCTTAATTAATAAAAAGGGTAATGCCTCCCATAATTGTGAAAACTCATACCCTTGGTGCTATTTTCCACTCTGGGGCCTACTAGAGGTGGGACTCGGGGGGTCATTATCTCCCTTTCACCATTTCCAGCTCAGGAGGGGCATCATTGGTGGGAGGGGGTCATGACATAATGGTATCAGAGGTAGAGGTCGAGAGATAGGATGGAGTCTAGAGTTAGGCATAGTGAGTATTGTGTGGGATGGTAGGGAAACAGTGTCGAGTGATCTTGGAGCATGAAATAGACCAAGGAAGATCGGCTAGGGCACAGGATTTTAGGGCCCCCCGGGATCCAATGCAAGGACTCTAGACCTACCGAACGACCAAGTGGGGCCACATTGATTGTAGGGTAGAGACCATAGGAAAGGTACATGCATCATAATGACTTGTTGTCTTATGTTTCTGGGGAATTATGGTGATTTAAAATTAATAAGAAGTCTACGAAATATTAAGAATAATATTCTACACTACTCGGGCTTAGGCATTGTTTGTTTACATTGAAGTTATGGAACCTGAGAGATGACCATGAGTAGTGCAGGCGATCGAGGCCCATGAGGTTGACTTGGATGATCAACAAAGGGATAACCGAGAAGAGGAGGATGATCAGTAGTGGAAGACGCTTCGAGCCTTTCAGCGGCAGAGTCTTGGCAAGTACTAGGGCATCATCTCAGACATGCAGACAAAGAGCTGTCTAGAGGAGCTTGTGATAGCATTCAGCTTGATCCGGGCTCCGACGGAGTACTAGGTTCCTCTAGCTATGATCCAGATGCATGGAGCAGCGCGTCAGTGGTGGATGATTTTTCTTGGGGAGAAGAGGGAGGCTGAGGTCACGTGGACTGACTTAGAGAAGGATTTTAGGGCATAATTTCACTCTTCCATGATGAAGGCTGAGAAGAGACCGGAACTACTCTCCCTCCAGCAGGGGAGTATGTCAGCGAGAGAGTTGGGGGTCAAGTTCAAGGGTATCCTTCTATTTTCTCCCGACCTCTTTCTGGATGAGGAGTCTCGGGCGAGATGTTTGGAGGAGGCACTTCGGCCTTCTCTCCAGTCTGTTGTTACTCACTTCACCCTACTAACGTACTTGGAGGTCCAGAAGATGGCTGAAGTGGTGGAAGGGATGTACATGCTGGGAGGTGTGTCATGAGAAGGAATCTAGTTGGGCTCGTCAAAGGGTAATGTCTTCTGCAGAATGCCCCCATCATCAAGGCCCTATAGTTTCTGACTAGTAGGGAGGAGGACTTAGTAGTTTCAGTTCTGATCTCCCGGTCCTCGCCCTTTTCCTTCGGGCCCGGGACCGAGGTGTTTCATCTGTGATAGTCGTGAGCACCTTCATAACTAGTGCCCAGATGGAGTACAATACAGTGGTGGTAGACCAGTACAGCTCCTGCCTCAGCCATAGCAGTTTCTAGCCAGGCCCTTCCAGCAGCAGCCGCAGGGGCAGCGAGCTCCTGCTCCTCCGAGGGCAGACGTTGCAGGAGGAGGCCAACCTTAGGGCACACCTAAGGGACCTCAACAATGGCATGGTCGGGGAGGTGGCCGATAGCCGAGAGGCATGGGAACTGGGCGTGGGCAGATGCACGCCGTAGAGGCAGCAATTCCAATAGGGCCAGAAGTCGTTCAAGGTACGATTAGCTGGTTAGTACCCTTGCTTATGCCTTGTTTGATTCAGGAGCTTCGCACAACTTTTTTGTGCCCAGTCTAGCCTGTTCCTTGGGCCTAGACATAGAGACGCTTTCTGTGCCCCTGGTTTTGAGTACGCCAATTGGATGTAAGACGAGCTTGTCTCATGTTTTCTGAGGATGTAGGTTGATGTTGGGGCCACACCAATCCAGTGGAGATCTCCTTTTACTACAAATGAAGCCATAAGAAGTCATTCTAGGCATTGACTGGCTATTCTCAGTATGTTCTATCATAGATTGTTTCCGAAGAAGGGTTGTGTTTTCAGACATGGGTAGCCGACGTGTGACTTTCATCGGTGAGTAGGGTTACTAGGAAGGTAACTGGCAAGTGGAGCCCCTCTTTTCCTTGTTAGCTAAACTTTCAGTGGAGTTGGTGAATACAGAAATGGTGGAAGTCTCGGGGATCAATGGTGAGTTTATGGACGACTTCCCTGAAGATGTGGTGACCCTACCCCCTCGACGTGATGTTGAGTTCGGGATAGACTTGAAACCTGGTGCCCATCCGATTTTGATGGATCCCTACCAGATGGCACCTTTTGAGTTGCGGTAGTTGCAGATTCAGATTGACGATCTGATGAAGAAGGGTTTTGTTCGACCAACTGTGTCACCTTAGGGTGCTCCTTTCTTGTTCACAAAGAAGGCAGTTTGTGGTCTCAGGCTGTGCATAGACTACCGGAGACTGAATCAAGTGACGTTCAAGAACTGTTACCCCCTCCCGAGGATAAACAATCTCTTTGACCAGCTGAAGGGAGAAGGTTGGTTCTCTAAGATCGATCTGCGGTTTGGATATCACCAGTTGAGGGTGAAGGAGGGTGACATCTTGAAGATTTCCTTCATATGTAGGTATGGAAACTTTGAGTTTGTAGTCATGTCGTTTAGTGTTACGAATGCACCAATTGTGTTCATGGGACTCATGAACTCCATTTTCCAGGAATACCTTGATCAGTTCGTAGTCATTTTATTTTGATAACACTCTTATCTACTCAATATCAGAGGAAGATCATGTTGAGCACCTGAGAACAATTTTAGAGGTACATCGACAGCACCATCTATATGGGAAAGTATCCAAGTGCAAGCTCTGGATGCGAGAAGTTCACTTCCTTGGGCACGTGGTGTCCGAGCAGGGAATAGTGGTGGACCCATCTAAGGTCGAGGTGGTTGCTTCTTGGGTAGCACCCAAGAATGTGGTAGAGGTTCATAGTTTCCTTGGACTGGCAGGTTACTACCAGAGGT
The DNA here is from genome assembly GCA_963277665.1 of Viscum album. NCBI lineage: Eukaryota > Viridiplantae > Streptophyta > Magnoliopsida > Santalales > Viscaceae > Viscum > Viscum album. Next base: position 383,505,093 of record OY728163.1, on the reverse strand, counting down.
TCGTACCCGACTTCTCCCAAGTTGTAGAACCTTTGACATCCTTGATGAAGAAGGATCGAGATTTCGTGTGGGATGAACACTGTGAGGCATCCTTCCATTATATAAAGGAGATGTTGGTTAGTGCCCCAGTGCTGAGATTTCCAGAAGAAGGGGTGGCATATGAGGTGTTATGTGGTGCTTTAGGGAAAGGCCTCAGATGTGTGTTGATGCAGTGGAAAGGGGTGATCTCTTTTGGGTCTAGGAAGTTACATCCTCATGAGCGTAATTATGTCACCCATGATCTGGAGCATGTGGCGGTCGTTTTCGCCCTAAATTTGTGGAACCATTACCTCATCGGGGAGCGTTTTGTGGTCTTCACGTATCACAAAAGCTTGATGTATATCTTTTCCCAGTGGGACCTGAACTTACGACAGTGAAGGTGGATGGAGTTCCTTCTGTACTACGACTTTGAAATTTCCTACACCTTAGGAAAAGGGAATGTGGTGGCTGAATCCTTGAGCAGGAAGTCGTATAAGGAGGCGGTTCGAGAGTCGGTGGATGCTTGGAAGGCAATGGAGGAGTTGGGTGCCCTGTACTTGGATAGAAGGATGGATGGTGGTAAAGGTATCATGTATCAGATGACAGTGTAGTCTTCTCTACTACGGAAGGTGGATGAGTCCCTGTGGGAGACATAGAAAGTGAAGTGATGCTTGACTGGGATTCCCAAGGTGATTCCCCGGAAGGGTGGACGGAGGATGGTTAGAATCAAATGCTTTTCCAAGGGAATATGTTTGTTCCAGAGATGATGTGCGAGAAGGTTCTTTGAGAGTTTCACAACTCACCACTAGCGGTACACCCAAGAGTTTACAAGATGTATCAGGGTCTAAGGAGACAGTTTTGGTGGCCCGCGGTAAAGCGGGCGGTGGTAGAGTTTGTCGCCATGTGCCTTGTGTGTCAGCAGGTGAAGGCTTAAAACTGTCTTCTAGGCGGTTTGTTGCAACCTTTTGATGTCCCCGAGTAGAAGTGGGACGACATCTCGATGGATTTCGTCACAGTGCTACCCAAGCTTCAAGGAGGCTGTGACGCCATTTGGGGGGTGGTGGACCGTTTGACGAAATAGACTCACTTTCTATCAATCAAGGACTCAAGTACGGTTGAGGACCTTGCATAGAGGTACGTGAATGAGGTGGTGCGGTTTCATGGAGTTATGAGGTCCATAGTCTCGGATAGGGATTCATGGTTTACCTCACAATCCTGGAGAGGATTGCATCATGTTTTTGGCACCCAACTACTCCTTAGCACTTCTTTCCAACACCAGACAGATGGGAAGACATAGCGCACCATCCAGACTTTGGATGATATGCTACGAGGATCTGTTTTGGAACTTTGAGGATCATGGGTACAACACTTTCCTCTGATAGATTTCTCTTACAACAACAGCTATCACTCTACCGTTGGCATGGATCCTTTAAAAGAATTGTACAGGAGCCTGTTCTGCTCACCCGTATGCTGGACTGAGGTTGGAGAAATATGTATTATTGGCCCGGAGGTGGTGCAGAGCATGATGGAGAAGGTTCAGCTTATACGAGATAGGATAAAGGCATCTCAGGATCGGCAGAAGTCATACTCTGATAATAAAAGGAGACCCTTGGAGTTCGAGGTCGGGGACCACGTATTTTTGAAGGTCTCCCCCCGGCGTGGGCAGCGGAGGTTCGGAAGAGGGAGTATGCTTTCCCCCAAGTTGGCGGACTGTTCGAAGTGATTCAGTAGGTCGGCGAGGTGGCTTATTAGTTGGCGTTGCCACCATAGCTACAAAGGGTGCATGATGTCTTCCATGTGTCCCAACTCCTTCGGTATCTTCATGACGATTCACACATCCTTGACTGGGTAGAGATAGATATCAGGAACGATGCAACATTCGTGGATCGACCAGTGATGATCGAAGGTCGTAATGAGAAGGTGCTTCGTGGATGAACCATTCCTTTGGTTTGTGTGTTGTGGAGACACGGTGAGCTTGAGGAAAGTACCTGGAAATGAGAGACGCAGATGTGTGGCCAGTACCCAGAGTTGTTTTATGTTTTGTTCTATTTTGTTTATACTTGGATGATAGAATGGTTTTCTTTTCTAATTATGGAATGTGTAGCTTTCCTTTTCTCTGGATGTGTGTCAAGTGTCCTGATATGTGGGGAGGGGAGGACCTGATCCCTAGTTAAGACACATTAAAGTGGATGCGCCTAAACCCGTGCGGGCGAGTTAGTGCCACCCAAAAAGGATAGTATCATAACATGGAGGAAGGGAAACCCCCCACCCACATGACCGGATGGTTTAGTCTTTTGTTTTGCTTGGTTTCATGGGGACGAGGAGCAGTATGATTGTGATTGTTCAAGAGGTAGATGGTAAAGGGAGTGCTCCATGGTGGCAAGGAGGTTTTCCCTTGAGAGGTATCATTCGAGGGGGAGTTATTCGGACCCCTCTCCTTTCTTTAGGTGGTTTTTTGGATTCTTGAGGATGAGAAAGCTTTGAGAGGTATCTGATGTGATGGCCCGGATCTCTCTGGTCCATTCCTTTATGAAATGTGGTGTTGGAGGTGTGCCGGGAGGTCAAGGTGACTTGGGGTGAGTTTGGGTGGACTTTTAAGGAAAGCTAGATGGAAATAGATTTTTCATAGTTGGCGCATGTTTTAGCTAAACTGTGTGGCCAAACCGTGCAAGGTTGGTGTTGTAGGTAGTGGATAATGCATGGTTAGTGCATGGTTTGTTAAACTGTGCAGACTAACCATGCGGGCACTTAAAGTTAGATCCTAAATTTGTGGATCTGAACTCTTTTGCTTCTAAATGGTTCGTTTAAGCCCCTAAGAGACCATAACTCGGGATTACCCTTCCTTGGAGATATAAAAACATCTCCCAAGTGTTTTGGAGGTTATCCAGAGGCTTTTCATGGCCAGTCCAAGCCGGTTTCTTGAGGTATGTGATCGTTATTTCTTGATTTCCTAGATCTACTTAGATCTACTCCTCCTCTTCTCTCGGTTTCTTGGATATATGTTTTTTATGGGTAGATCTAAGCATGTGGATGTGGAATATGATGAGCTTTGGTCTTGGTTTTGTTAGGAGAGGATATCTAAGGAGGATTCGTGGAGAATCTACCTAGTTTCTTGAGCGTTCTTCGACGGTCGTGGTTTCGTCAAAAACCATTGTGGTAGGGATCTTACCTTCATCTCTCTCTCAATTTTGTCCATCATGCGTGGTGGGAATCCTCTTGTTTTATGAGATACCGTTGAACCAGTAAATAAAGATAATAACTAGTTAGGAAACGTGTTTGGGGAGGTTTTCATTGGTGTTTTTATTTTATTTCCATCAATGCTTCTCCTTTTATTTTGTTGCTAATTTAATGGGATTATGCCTACTAAAAATCACGGTCGCTGGGGGCCTTTCCTTGATCCATTAGATGTTTCCTTGTTTTTCTATATTGTTTCATGGATGGTATTCATAGAATGTTGAAATTGGTTGATCATGTAAAGTTGTATGATTAAATGAATACTTGAAACCCTTGTATGATCACCCGATTAAATTAAATGAAAGAATGAATTTTGTGGGTGCTGGTTGGGGTTTAATTGTGTGAAGGGGTGTTTCGTGGGTTGTTGTGGAATGGGTGAGCAGCGGGGCTTCGGTTGTCTTGGTTGTGAGTTGGCGTGTAACATACGGTTGTGATGGGAAGCAGAGCTACAGTGAATGGTATCGAAGGGATAATGATGTCGTATGGGTTTTGTTTCTCATGTGTTTGTGGTTGTGGTGGTTGGTAGTAGGGCTGTAGGTATGTGTTGTGCATACGAATAAAGGTGGGGGAGTTAACCAATGAACTGTGGGGCATGGTAGTTGATTAAATACAGAAAATAAATGGAATTGATTGGATGATAAAAGAAAATGGTATTGTGTTGCTTGTGTTTTCCCTTACATTATTTTTGGTTGGTAGGGATATGTTTTACAAATGTTTGATCTGGTTTGGTTGTTGTTAGTTGCTCTGTATTTAAGGAACTGATAAACTAAAACTGTTGAAACATTAAAAGCTTAATGGGGTTTTGGACTGTTCATTGTGTGCATACTTCATGGTAGCAGTGTCGAGGCATGTGCTTAGATCTTTTGTGGAGAAGCCTTAGGATGGGCGGAGTGGTTGATATAATTATATAAATCTATATGATTTATGTTTATTTACTCACCCCACCCATGTTGAACACTACGTTCCGAACAAACGTGGGATGGGGGTGAGATTCCCAAACATCCAAAGGATGGCTGGTTACTATTCTTCCCTGTGCTCCCTCTTCCAGGTCTATAGCCCAAGATCCTTCGGGAGGTCATGATAGATGATTCCCAAGAGTCTTTAGGATGAGGATGTGATATGTTCCTAGGTGTCTTCGGGATGAGATGTGGTTACTGCCGAGGATTGAGTGCCAGCGGAATGCGGGATGATATGTTGTTATAGCCGAGGATTGTGTGCTGGTGGGATACTATGATCTTCGTATGGCCCAGTTGCGGCACTAGCTCGAGCTTCTTATGGCCAGGTTACGGCACTATCTTAGGAAGAGGGGGAAGCATCAGAGCATTAGGTGTGAGGGATTGAGTATTAATCAGTGGGAAGGTGGTGTGGGGTACCCATGCTTTGATAATATCACTATACTACTCTATTTACTTGCGATATTTGGTGAGTGTGGCTTGTAAGGTTGGGTGGATAGATTCTTTACTTGGCTTTGGTTCCTTATGTTTTCTCACGGGGCATTAGGATGTCTCCCCTCCTGTGCACAAGTTCTTTAGGTTTCCCTACTGAGTATACTTTTATTCCCACCCTATGTTTACTTTTAGGTTTTCAAGAGGACTTCAGGGACTGTGCGGGACCTTTCTAGTCGGGCATTGGAGTTTTGATGGTTGCAGTTTTTTCTTTCCATTCTTGGTATCGTGCTTTGGAGCTTTTTGTGTGAAAGAACTTTTATTTTAGTATTTTATATAACATGCATATGGTATTGGTTTTGGGTTTATTTTCATTTACTTATTCAATTTTCTATTGGTGTTTGACTCATCCTATTTCCTGATCTTAATTAATAAAAAGGGTAATGCCTCCCATAATTGTGAAAACTCATACCCTTGGTGATAGTCGCCACTTCGGGGCCTATTAGAGGCAGGACTAGGGGGTCATTCTCTCCCTTTCACCATTTCCAGCTCAATATGGGCATCTTTGGTGGGATGAGGTCATGACAAAATATCTATTTAATTATTTAGTGGAGATAAGGAATGTTCATGAGGATCAAATTAAAATGTTAAAGAATGATTTGGTAGACAGGTTGATATCATGGAAGATTAAAATAACATTATCAACCTAAAATGTATGGAATTTAAAAATATAGAATAAGGTAAATATTTACTATCTTGATAATCCAAAAAATGTGTATTTCTATATAAAAATAAGAAGAAATACCCAAAAAAATTATCATTAGATACTCAAATTGTGTGAGATTATGTTTAGTATTACCTGCCTCTTGCTATAGGAAAATATAATGGTGTATTGCATAGAAATTTTAATTTTCCAAATCTTTAATTTCATTATGTGTTGGAAAGAAAATAAAATTTGACCATTTTATGAAGTATAGAATTAATGTAACAACCACAAATGTGTTAAGGATAAAGATGAGTATTTTCAAAAACAAAATCACTCATAAATGGATATAAAAAACTATGATTCCCACCCAAAATCAGTAGGAATGTAAATCTAGGAAAATTCCACACACTAGTAAAAATGAAAGATTATTTACATTGTATTGATGCTGCTATATAGTTGGGAAAAGAGGGCCTTAAGGTTATCAATTTATATCATATAATGTTGGTATGGGGTGATTATATAATTACCAAATGAATTTTGTGTAATACTGGTTGATGGAGACAACATTCTATAGTGAGGATAACAGTACATAAGAAGAAGAAGCCTACTATAAGAAATATCTTGAAATAATTAAAATACTTCTATAAAAATGATTCAAATATTATAATATTTTAATATAATATTATTGAAATCCTGATATGAATCTTATATGGACTAAAGGTAAGAAAAGTCAACAATAATATAATAATCTGGTTAATAAACAAATTATTTCTACCTCGGGATAAAAATCAGTGAATGAAAATTCACCAAATGTGGTAATGAATAAAGGAAACCTATAGTGTCAACCTATGGTAGTGAAGTGGTTATAATATCAAAATAGAGGACACATTATGAAACATTTCTAAATATCCATGAATCTAATGGGTGAAATATGAATAAAATATATGTAAATTTTGGAAATTGATTGTCAATTTAGTTTGGTTTTTAACACACCTTGTGATGAGTGTGAAAGGATACCCAAAGTGGGTAAAGTTATATTTGGTGAAGATATGTGTGTAAGTTTCAAAAATATAGTCTATTTTAATGTCAAATATATGACATTTCTACCCCAAATAAGAAGAGATAATGAAATGAATAGGGAATCATTTTATAGGATCTAGTTTTAAAACAATCACTACACTAATGGAATCCCAAAACAAGTAGAAGTATGATCATGTGATTAAATGTTTCCTTACAATGTGTCTATGACAATTATAATTACATCAAATCCTATATTATATTGAAAAGGAATCTATTAAACTATATAGTATGGAAGAAGAGTATTTTTCATCTTTCGAAAGAGTTGAAAATGGAATAAATGCGATATTTTCTTATATTGAATAATTATACAATATATAGGGTGATGTAAACATGCATAGTACTTGAAACATTAGAGCTACAAAAAAAGGATCATTCATGTTCAAAATCATATCCCAACCCTATTGATCATATTAAAAAATATCTAGACTATCTCTATTTCCCCATATTTATATTATTTTCCTTAAATGATGGGTGGGAATAATGATGAAATATATAGAGACTTACATAGATATGGAGCACTAAAAAATGTGATTAAATGATATAATTTTTCAAATGTGATTTAATTTATAAACCATGATAAGTCCTTTTAAATTTGTAGTGTAAGTATTTATTTCACTCTCCTACTCCTCTTTAGTCATGTATATATAATTATTATCACTGTGGGTTGATTATTAAACCAGTGGGAAAGGCTTGTCAATTTAATTCTTTTAATATATTTACTTAGGTGAGTGCATGTTCTTTATTTCACTTAAAGATGTATTTTATGGAACCCAAATAGAAAGGTGGAATAAATTGGATAAAAATGTGAAAATTTGGGGATGTTTATTAAATAAATTTTGACTATTATTTTATGAAAAGTGATATCCCATATAGGCTTATAGTTTATTTTTTGATAGATCGTTTCTAAGAGAAATGTGATTCGATATCCAAGATCATATGATACTTTTCAATTATATTATTCCCTAAAATAATTTAAATCAAATAATTGATTATAATTGTGAACATTCCTCCTAGTGGTATCTTAATTGGAATAGTAATTTGACCAAGTGTCTATTATTGTATTTCAATTGGTATTAGTTTTCATGTAATTTGTATTTCATGTTGTATAAATCTCATATGATATCATAAAGTAAAGGGGAATAAGAGTTTCATGGATGGACTTACTATGTTAAAATGGGGATACTATATTTCCCTTTAAATTTATTTTCAATTTGTGGGATACATATAACATTTACCACTAATTTATATATTATTTTATAAGAATTTAGAACAAATAAAAATAGTAATATTTATATTGTAAGAGGTACAATTTGATTTTGTTTTTTCAAAGTGTTTTTAAAATTTGATAATGAAAGGATAAGTTCATCCATGAATAAGTAATAATTAACACATGAAAAAGGATTTACTTACATGAGGAATAAATGGGAATGAAATTATCCTTGGAATAGTTGGTTGTAAAATTTCTATAGAACCAAAATTCACAGAACCCAAACAAGAAGTAAGAAGTATGTTAGTTAATCAAAAAAACATTATACACTCCTAGATGAAGTATTAAGTGAACATATATTTATCCTAATTGAGTGAAGAAGAATCCACCTGATCTAGTGTTGGACAAGATAAAATACTATTACTAGAGTATTCTATATATTGCAACACCTCGAAAAATAATTTTAAGGAGATTGGAATTATTATAATAATTCCACCAATTATTTTATTAAGTTTAGAGATGATTTTAATAGTTTAGATAACATTGTTATTTAATTGAATGTAATTTAGAATCTAACTACACAAATTAATATTTTGGAGTTCAATGAAAAATGAATATTTCCTCAGCCTAGGGTTTTTTCTACTGGATTAGATGACTTCACTATGAATGTAATACATTAGGTGTTAAAGGAATTTTGTTCTGGTATAACATAATATAAATGCTTTTATATAAGCTAAAATTTGTAAATGGAATTGATTGAAAGGAATCTGTATCCGAGCATAAGTATTTAAACTCCATGGTGTAAATCATTAGCTAAGCATAAAGCATAAAAATTTAGAAAAAAATAAAAATAAATAAATGATGAAAATAAGAACCCATATCAAAAGGTAATAAATCATTATAATTTTTTTTAAAGTTAGTCATTGAATCCCACATTGTAATACATCGATACATAGTTAAAAATGTTGGTTTTTTATAGATGAAAAATTGATTTCCCAAATTTCAAATATGATGAAGATGAAATCTACTAAGGATGTTGCATGAGATTTTTGTTACATCTCATGTTTAAGTGAGTAGATGATGATATTTTTATTGAACACCATGAAACATTTGTTCAGGTAATGGTTTAATAATTTTTTCATGAGGTCCATGAAACCTACTATTCCATTCATCATCCCAAAATGCATTACCATGTACTCATATAGTCTATACCCTCTTTGGAATTTCTTCATTGTAATGTCCACCTCTATAACTTGTATCTGATGATATCCTTATTGAAGATCAATCTTGGAGAACCACTAGGATCCCAAAAGATGATCAAAAAGATCAGTGATCCTAGGAAAATCATATTAGTTCTACACAATAACCTGATTCATATTTTGTAAATAGACAGAAATTCAAATACATTCCTCGATCGTGATGGAAAACAAAATAGGTTCACCCTAGGGTGAAGTACTTAACCTAATAAATCCATTTCTATAGAATTAAACTACTTATACCTTGATCTTATTTATCTTTTTCTGTGTCATATGATATGGAAGTATCAAAATGGGTTGATCTCCCTATGTAAAATCCAAATGTAAATAAACTCTTATATCAGTAGGATGTCATGTAAATCCATCTAGAAAGAAGTCCTCAAGAAGATTCACAACTAGAGGATAAGATGATGGTATTTCCAATAATCCTACTAAAAGATCAAAGCCCTCCATCTATGTTGTAATCTTCTCAAGATTACCCATGTTAGGATCAACTCTGCCTACTCATTTTTCCCACTAAATGGTTATCAAAAACATTTCTCCTTTGGGGATTTCAATGAAACAATACTTCGATAGTAGTCAATGTGTGCTTGGAACCTAGTAATACAATTCATATCTAGTTTAACATTGAAGGTCATCAACTCAAATATCATGAAATACTATAGATGTTCATAACTAGAAAAACATTACAGGATTCTAAGCATCATTGGAGCTAGTCCACTTTTGTTACCAAAGGTGTGTCAAGAGAGACCAAACCAAAAGATAACATGACTAGTAAATCAATTCTATAAAGTAATTGTGCCAAAATAATGGAATGAGGAGGACTAGTATCTATGAAATTATAAAACAAGGTTGATGTTATAAAAAACATACCTTGAATGATATATGACCCCTCTCCATTATCTACTTGAACCTAATCCACATCATAGACTCATCATGTCCCAACTCGATGACTCTATCCCAAATTCGTTTTCATCTGATATATCTAGATCCTCAACTAGGGTCCTCCACTCCAAGAATTTCATAACCTCATAGAACTAATCTATGATATTTTCATGAAAATGTGTCTAAGATGACCAATATTTTCACATTGGTGGCAGTCCACAACTAGCTTCCAATAGGAAATATCATAATTTCCCCATAGACTATACTTGTAGAACCTATATCACATAAATTATACTAAAGAATCCCTACTTAAGATCAACTATTTATCTCTCCTCCTATCCTGGTCTACATTCCTCTTCTACTATCAGAGGGAACAATTATGGTAGTAATAGAAAGATCAGTCACTATCTAACCATGGTTTAGAATCAATACGGGTATATTATACTCCTCAAATCCCCTCTCAATAGTTTTGGCCTTTCAAAGCACCTATGAGTACATCATCAGGTCAAATCACATATCCTAATGTTTGAGTTCTAATTGATGGAATATTCCAATATTATGATCGTTATATTATTGTTTACCATCCAATAAAGTAAAAAAATCATCATAACTCCATGAAATTCATAGATTATACAGAGACAGTCCCAGTACCTTATCATCATTCCAACAACTCTTGGCCCCAGCCCACCTTCATCGTGATAGGAATTTATTGCTTCAGAAATAACTCCTTGAAGGTCTTCCAAGTAAGATATTCTCATACTCTATCTTGACTCGGGTATTTCTACCATCATATCTTAGGTCCTTGGAACATAATGTTCTAAATAATAACTCTCCCTTCCTCGGGAGTATAAAACAGCTTTAACATAGTCTCTATAAAGTCCAACCAATCCAATGAATCCTATAGGATACCAATCCCTTGTAAATCCAAATTATACAGAGGAAAAAACAAACAGAGTATGCTCAGTCATAGTTTTCTGAGTGAATCTACCTTGGATTGGTATTACCTAAACTATTTAGGTTTGAAAGGTCTTTGCATCATGTATCCTTTATAATGCCACCAGACTATGCTAGGAAAAATCCCCATTTACCATGGGTTAAGACACTGGGATTTCCTAGGCTTCCCTTGCCTTTAATCCTATGAAATGTCTCTATTGTGTAATCTATTCATCATGAATTAAATTATAAATATAAAAATTTCTAATAATTCTATGGGATCACACAAAGGCTTCGCTGTGATTCTACCCTCATCCTAAGGTATATCCCACATAACATTAAACCTTTCCCCTGTCACTGTAAATTAGTCATGGTCATCTTTTATACATATATATATATATGTATATATATATATATGTATATAAATATATATATGTATGTATTTATATATATATATACTAACACAATAGAATTATTAGTTATACTAATAAATTCTAATAAATATATATCTCACTATATAAATAAAATATCACATAGTCAATGAAACTATCCCAAATAGATAAGACAAATCCATGCATTTTAGAACTACTATTTAGAAAAACAATAGGTATATATATGGAATTTGAACCTACATGCCTAATCATGATGCATGAACTTATTAAAAATTTCATAAATCATATATCAATATCATGGGAATCACCCAGAATTATTTTAATCAACTGTATGAGAAAAACATAAATTCCCCTTTTCATGGAAACTCAGAAGTGTTCTATACAATGTGGGATAATAACTACAAAAATTACCCTACCAGATTCTTAGCAATCCTAACTCTATTCTATACAAATCCAAATCAAGGAAAGATGAAATATAAGTTATTAAATATCATGATCCTCTAATACCATTTTATAACATCCTACCTAGCCCACAAATTTTTAGATGGAGTGCTACATATCCTCATGAATGCATACTCGTGCACAAGAGGCTTAAAACAATAAGGGAAGGTATAAGTCCATAAGTGGGTATATTATACCTCCTTTATCATGTAATAGGATCAATCATGTATAGAAATAATGTAATAAATAATCATAGTAAATATGTGGAAACTATATACATGGCATATAAATCGTAAATGAAAACATCTTCCAATGTGGTATGCCTTTAAAGAGTATTAGAAGAAAATAAATAAACAAAATACAAATGAAAAAATATAGGAAATCAAGTGTCTGTAACAATCTACTCTAGATCCATGTTCCACTGCTCAATCATCCACCATAGGGCCCATTCACTTCTCCAAATCTCAGCTAATGGAATTTTTAAGTGCATCAAAATGCCTGAGTTGGGTGAAGTACAAGACTCATGAAGAAACCACCAATGTACCCTTACCATAAGTGATATATATATATATATATATATATAACATTAAAAATCATTACATAAGTAAATGATCAAAAAAATACAACCATACATGTGTAGAGTCATCATGTGATGACCAAGCCGTTGTGAATACCATCCCAAACCGCTTTAGGTCATTATTGGTAAGGATGTCAATAATTTGATTAAAATCATTATGGTAACACATCCCACCACACACTACTGATGTTTTTTATAGTAATGTGTCTTTTTTTCTATGTCAAAAATCTCACCCCACCCTTTTGGTGGTTGTCCTTGAAACACCTCACATTCTTTCAGGAACATACTTGATCAGATTTACTTTTAATAACATATAGATCATGTCCATAAAAATACCAGACTAGTACACTCCTATTGAAAACTATCATTTCCCCTAAACATGGGTATTTATGCCTTTCTATAAGGATGTTAATACTACATCATGTTTGGTATCCATCCACTGATGATTTACCCCTACAGGGGTAGCCACACCAAACATTATATATGTTACAATCACATAACTCCCAACCTTAAGGATCCATTTGAATATTATTTTATTTGAGGAATAATTTCATATTCTATAAAACACCAAAAAAATCCATGTAATACCATGGATTAATAAGTCACACAAAGATCAATACCAAGATCCACACATAAATCACATTGTCAAAAAAAGCAAGCCCATGGTGACACACACACCCACGTAAAACTCATCATTGAAATGGGATAGTCTAACATATGCATCACATCATTATAACATTATATACACATCACACATAAGGGTAAGAAATATAATAAAAAAAATTGTCAATGTTAACATTGATTGTTTCCATGGTTTTTTCACCTAACCTATACATGCACTAACCAGACGATGATCGCACACCAACAACTCCTAAAACCTCTAAATAATCATATCATTGATTATAGATTGAGGAGATGAGAAATAAGAAAAAGGATAACCACACCTCACCTTATATATTCTATTACAGGGACTCGATAGTAAAAGCATGAATGTTATGTAATGGAGTTACACTAGAACAGACACTGTGGTGCATAATAGCCCACAATACAATAATGTTGTTTGAGAGGAACTCCACAACAATTTAGGGGGTGAAGATATGATGTGGAACCACCATGAAAGTCACCAAAATTTGTAAGGTAGGTCTCCATGGCATAGAATATGGGACTATGGAGTAAAACTATTCTACCATGGTTTATAATAGGAATCCATAGTGAAATGGGAAGGTACTACGGTGTAGGAAGCATGCTCTATATCGTAGATATCATATGTGACCATTGGGGGGTCTTGAAATCATGATTAACAGAGGGTGTAACCCAAGTATTTATATTGATGTTTTGCATATCCCATCTGAAACAACATACCCTCATAAAATCCCTCTTAATTATCTAAAATGGATTCTCCAACTTAAATTCATAAAGCATTAAATACTCGATGTCCGATAACCCAACTATCTTTATATAACTGATTTAGAGTGATCCTTACAGTATTTTTCAAGATGAAATAGCATAGAACATTTGAAATAAGTCTCCCTGGTCATTTCCGTTACAAAAATTCCCTCAAATTTCTAGATACAGGATGGTGGTATGTGTTGCATTGCATCCATTTTCCATACCTTCCACTATGTCATAGTCATTTCCCTTTATAGTGAAAAATACTCCTTTGTGGTATGGTCCTTTATTCTATGGTTAAACCACTCATTTATTTTATAGAATACATTTCAGAAACTCACATAAACTCAAAAAAATAGAGGAAATAAAAACATTAGTAAGATAAAAAATAATTAGGGCTTTATGATTAAACTTTTCATCATATACATGAAAATTACACATAGCACTCCTCTACGTTTTATAGGGATAGGAAAAAAATAAGGGTTACCTCAGATTCATAGTAAAGAGTAACATAAAATTCAATCTTAAATAAAATAAACGTAGAATACGTTATATAGATGGAGTAAATGAACAACATGAAATAAAAATAAACTAAAATTAATGGAATTCTATATCCATGAAAATAAATGAAAACATGTTTAGTAATAATCAATGATATCATAATGATGGAATGTAGAATATATGATATGAAGAATAGTCTATAAAACCCTTGTTTCAAGGAACATTCCTATCATGGGAAGAGTAATACACTAAAACCCACCTTATTTTTTCTATTGACACCTTTCAATGATTTGAGGGGCTATATAATGTTACTCCCCACCCATAAAATGTTTAATTCCAAAGAATTCACCGTGATATTCCTCAACACCTTTCAAAAAAGTAACTAATTTTCCAATTACTAAATAAATATTGGATATATATATATATTAATAAATTAAATCATCAAATACATTTTTATTCAATATAATAATGTTGATGTCTAGGATAATATCCCTTAGTCATCTTAGAATACATTGGGTATAATAAAAGAAACCTAAAGTAACCTTATCAAATAAATATAATTTTGAGGGAACATATAATGTGCTACAATATATTTTTAATATGTTAATATGATTCATTATGCTATATTGGTAGTTTATCATGTCAACAGTATAAAATATCATTTATCGTGGTTCATAAATAGGTTTTTAATATTCTAAAGCAAATCCCATAGGAGTGTCTCACTAGGTGGGTAGCCTTATTCCTGCTCATCATGATCTAGGGTGATGATTGATTAAATTATCTACCAACTATTTTCAAGGTGACTAATCCAAAGTGAATCTATTCCACAACTGTACCCACTAACCAATATCCATACATAAAAGTATTTTCTTGAAAATCACACTAACTTTTACTTTACAAAAAAATAGTATATTTCTCCTAGTATGTAAAATGTAACTCTTGTTAAAAATAATATGATATGGATAATAATATAGACATATAAAACCCTTTTATTTTATAATTAACATGTAAAAAGTATTCCATGGAAATGTATGCACCATGAAAAATAAAATAGTTTGTTATTAGAACATGTGTCCCAAAGAATGAAAATTGAGATTAAGAACCACAGTTGTATATTGGGTAGAAAACCATTCAAAACCTCGTGAAAATAGGTCTTAACCAAGATCTAAAATACTAAAAATAATGGGATTTTATAATATAACATCTCAAATATTCTGTATATACACCTCATAATGTAAATTATGTGTATGATGAAAAATATTTATCAAAGGGGTGAATTTGAGATGGAAAACACTTAACTCGTGTTCAAAAAATCTATGAACTTACTTTAACCATTTATATCACAATTAGAATATTAATAATGACTTAATTCATAACCTTACTCATATACATTTAAATTCAATCTCTTTCTACATGGTCATTCTTTATAAGAGTTATTATGATTTTCTACATCGGGTATCTATTTTTTTTATCATTTGTACTAGTTTCATAACAGAAGTGTTTGTATTCATTATTATTACAAATATTATCATTAATATGTTATAAAAGTTACACGTAATGATGATTTAAAATAATTTTTTATGTAGGAAATTCCTTTCATGATAGTTTTAGACCTTATCCATGAATATGAAATCCATGATATACATGTTTTGGTAATTTTTGAAAAATGAAGGACGGTCTTTCCATTCTTGATGAATCAGATACTGATATAATACATAAAGAACCAAAAAATTAATTATTTAAAAATTATTATCATATTATACTATCAATTTTGTTCCAATATTCATTCATAGTATAAATTCAAACTATTGTTCATGTGGGTGGTTAAACTACCACCAACATGAACATACTCTAATTAAATGAATAATTAAGAGGTAGTTTGTTGTAATATCATTATACTATAAGCATAATGATAAAATTTATTTTTTATTATAGAGATATAACCGAATTATGAGGAGTATTAATAACATATAATGTATAATAAATCATTACACAATTTAGAAAATAATTATCCTCTTAGTACACCTTTGTAAAATGATTAAATTAAGGATGATCATTTGTTAATCATGTGATTAATAGGTTTTAAAAACATTATATCAAAAAATTAATGATATCATAAATATCATATTTATCCTTTAATATCATCATTATATCCAACCTTTTAAAATGATAAAGGAAAATAAAACATGTTTCATCATGGAGGTGGTAGTCCGCACAATGCACAAACAACAAGCTTTTTAATGGATAGGATTATGAATAAATAATCCTATTAAAATTTATATAGTAAAATTACAGTATATAAATGTTAATAATATCATTAAATTATTATTTATAGAATTAATGTCATCGAATATAATAAATACAGAAAAGTTAAGTAATTGGTAATACTCACACTGAAGACATGAAATTTCCTTGAATGTTTCTCTTGAAATGAATAATTTATGCTAACTAGTGGTAACCAAAATATTTTTAAATTGGGATAGGATTTTAAGGAAATAAAAACTTTAGAGTTCCAAGGAGAAAATATAATGAGAGGTGAGTCTGGAAGTGGTGAAGATGTTACTCTCTTATAAGTGAGGGGAGGATAGTTTTGGGAGTAACCTTTTCATTTTCAATAATTTAAGGTTACTATTCAAGTGTCAAAGGAAATAAAATTTAAAAAAAATGTTATTAAAATTATTTTGGGTCAAAACTCACATATTTGACTCCTTTTTAGGCTTCTTTAATTAATTTAGTGATTTTTGTCTTATCATTTTAGCTTTTACTTCAATTAACTATTACCATAGTAATTAATTTCTAACCATGGTAATTAATTTTAATGAAAATGATTAGGATTAACCACTATAAAAAAATTTATAATTATAATTTACAATTTTAAAATCAGTTAATCAATATTTTATCTATGTGTGTGAAAATATAATTTTAAAATTCATTCACTTAATCATGTAAGAGTAGTTTTTTGGGAAATTACATTTTTAACCTTTAAATATAAATTAATATTAATTTTAATATTGATTATAAGGACATAATTTAATTTATTATAAATAAAATACATGATATGAGTCTTTCAATGTAAGAAAAAACTGAATATCCCTTAAAAATACATGATTCAATGAAAGGGCTGAAAAGAATTGTTATATTAATGTAACATTTTAATTTGTTCTAAAATTGTTTTCCCTAGGTTTCCTATGTTTAATAAATATTTTAAAAAATATAATACTATTTTTTATATTCATATTTGACTACTAAATAGGTTTTCTAAACTTCTAGTTCATTCTTATATAATTCTAGCATCATACAAATTATATTTTTTGAGAAAATTTTAATGTTTTAATACAAATGGCCATTTTCAAAAAAAATGCACTCTAAGATAACTTTAAGATGATGAAATCGAAAATAGAGGGAGTTTGTTAAATTTATATTTCTATATTTTATCTTTTAAATCAATTCTAGAATAAAGGCTCTTTAAAGGGTGGATTTGGGTAATAAGTTCAGGTTGTAGAATTTACAAACTATAGTAGCATCTCAGATATTACATATTTCCCAAAATGATCATATCACATCCACCATAGAACCACATCATCACATCATTGAATTTCTATATAACCTCAAGCCATTATATCCTAAAAATCATTACATAACCTTATTTTATCACAGCCTGAGGGAAATTTATACATGTTATAACTCTATGATTATAACCCATAGAAAAATTAATGTGTTGTCACTAAGAGCCATTACATCCCACATGAGTATAATATCAAAAAAAATAGCCAAAAAATAAGATAAATGTACATGAAAACAAACAAAAAATAATAATGACATGAAAAGAAACAAAAAAACTAAATAGAAAATTACAACACAAAATTATAAGTAACAATAATTCAATAAAAATTTAAAAGCAAAATATTATGAGATTAATAATCAAGAAAATTTATAATAATATTGTTACTAAATATTATTCCAGTGGTCATGTTATTACCTAAATAACTAATAATTATTTAGTTGACTAATTATAATATTATTACATATAAAATTAAACACAATTATATAATTTTGGTATGACCATGATTTTCATGAATTAATAAAAAAATTATACTATTTTAACTATTCCATGATAAATCTAATGTTTTATTTTTATTACTACCATATTCTCATCCTTAAATCACTTTTCATATACACACATAACCCAACATAATATATTCAATTCAATTCAAGGTCCTTCGTATATTTAATACATAATTAATAATAATAGAATAATGTGATGTCATTTAACATTTTATTCTAATCCTATATTCTTATCATCATTCCAGATAACCTTTTTTATATTATCATAATATCATTATTTTTAAACTTCTCATTAAATTATAAAATATTTCTTAATTTCATTTAAATGTTTCATCATGCATCCTATTAATAATCATTATTAACTACATAACAAATAATATAATAACTTATCTAATAAATCATTCCAAATTCTTCTTTGTCATTCAAAATTTATATCTTCAAATTTAATTTCATGACTATTACCCATATAATATAGAAAAGAACATATTATCAGAAAGGTGAAATATTATTTAATTAATATATAATTATAGTTTAATAGTAATGAAAGTAGTCTAAAGTCACAAAATAATAAAGATCTAAATCAAATAAGACCTGAAAAAGATTGTCAGCATAGAAATTAAATGCATGAAGAAATATATATGACCCCTTCCCCATGAAAAAAATTAGAATTATAATCCTGAAAAAAGATTATGATATAGAAATGAATATAGTAAATTACAACCCATACCCCAGACAAAATCATTTCCACCATGACTAAAATGAGAGTATAAACTTATCATGATCTATGAGGTTCTTCAAAGGTAGATTAATAATTATTGAAGTGATATAAAAGATTAAACATATATGAAATGGTAGAAGGGTTTCAAAAAGATGAATTATACTGACTCTTATCACTCATTCCTAACGGATAGAAATTGAAGATACTAGAAGAAATTATAACCATTACATTCAAGGGGAATTAAAATGATGTAATTATGGATCAAAAATAATATCTGGTTTTTTCATAGTATTCCAGGAAATGGATATTCTAGAAGATAAAATAGTGTCTAAAAAATCCCCTACCAATATTCATGGACACAATGGAGAAGGGAAAAGTTGTTCTCAAGGTGTAGTTTAAAGCTTGAAGTGGGTCACTATAATCAAGCATTGATAAATGGGGTAGTTTATATAGATTAGAATTTATAATGGATGACCCCACATAATTTAATGGTTCTCAAAAACTAAAAACGGTTTTATTGATCTTCTAGGTTGAGGTTGTAATGACTAGTGTTTTGATCCAAGGTAAAATTTCAAGGGAATTTTAATTTTGGTGTTTAGTGGATGGGAATTCTTTAAATAGAGCTTCATAATTTAATTAAAAGAGTTGGAACACTTCAAGGTGTTTTTTCTTAGAAATGGCTAAAGGATTTAGGGGTTCCCTGAGTGTCTTGTTAAGTTTTGGGAGTGTCCGACCTCAAAAATCACATGTTTGGGTGGTCTAAACAAGGCACATGGTTCGTCTGAAACCATGGAGGCCTATAAGAAAACCATACTACCGAACCAATGGAGAAATATGTGTCACAAGAAATGAACATGTTGTTTCCTAAATCATACACTTATCCCACACGGTTGTTACCACATAGGAAGTACCAAATCACTATTCATCACAAAGTTGGCGGACAATTAAGAAAACTATGCAGCATAACCTTATAAGGTGGGTTTCCTACTAAGTGGGATATACATGGTTGGAATATGGTTATTCCAAAATGTGAAACAAAACTATGAACTCATTTTATAGGGTTAAAATTATCAAAATACGCTTAATGAGTTTTAAAAATATTCTCTTCCTTTATTAATCTCCTCATGTCATGTGAATGTCCTCTCTTCGCATTGTGGGTTCTTCTATACCCTAACTTAGGGATCTGAATATCTCATTCTTTCATCATATGAATTGAAATAAATTAGTCCCTATAATACAAATATATAAGTTCTAAATTCCTTTTGAATATTTCTCTATTTAATCTTCTCTCGACCAATTTATCTTGATGCAAGCTCATTTTCTCTATTTTTAGGTCAAATGTCTATTTGTTTAATTTCATCCAAACTAGACCGAATCAGATCTACAAATTTGATGAGTATATCATCCTAAGTACAAGGTAAGTTTTCTATGGCTTTTCTAGATATTTTTATTGATTTATAAATATCATTTTGTATCGCATTATACCCTTTGTTGCACGTTGCATTAAAAAAATTATTCAATCTAAATCATTTTACGCACCTCGTATTACACTCATTGAACATTATTGATTAAATAGGGAATTCTAACCTTGACCACTAACACCCTTTCGGTGTGATAACATTATTTTAACTATTATAATTAATTTATTTAATACTCAAAACTCATTAAAAGTGTTCAACATGGATTGATAATGGAATTTCTCCTTGTAATTGATTTCCTAGGTGAGAAGAACACCTCCTAGGTTCCATGATGAACCATATAATTGAATGTAAAAGTAAGGTAACCTTATTAAATTATTTTCTTTGGTGAATAGATATGTGATTATTAAATGTGATGTTTAATTATAATTAAATTAATTTTTTATAAACAATTTCATGTATTTATAGTAAAACACGTCAAATGAGGTGAGTTATCTTTAAAAATACAATGTAAGGTTTAATAAATTTCAACTTTCTTGGCCTTATGTAATTGATGTTCTTATATGATTTATTTAAGGATTAGACCTTTGGAATGTTTTTTATATGTCCCTTTGGTTATTCCTAATTTTAGTTTTCCCCTTTGATATAATTGTTAAATGAACTAAACCAACTTCTAAGTGCATGGACTATTTTATAAATTGAATGGATTTATTTATAAATGGGATATTCCAATGTAGATTAATTACCACTTTCCAATGACACCTTCTAAATGCCTCATTGATACTTCTTAAATTAATCTCCATGTTTTGATCGATTCAACGACATTTCATTAATTTAACAGTTTCTCCATGATGTTTTTTCCTTAAATGAGTTGTTGATATGAATAGAATGAGATATAATGGGTTGAAAGGCAACACCAATCGTTGCATTATTATTTACATGCTATAATTTAAATGATATGCCTTGATTATAATGGATTTCTAAATAAAAACTATGATAGGTATTTCCACATGTATAATTATTATAATGATTATTACACCTTGATATAGGTTTTGGTATGATGGTAAGGGTTCTATTGAACAAAGAGGAAGTTTCAGTCCCTTACATCAGGTGTTAAGTCATGGAATCTCATACCATTGACATTATTGGGATGGTGGGAAATTTCCACCATGTCCCTTGTTGAGTGTTGGTATGATGGCCCACTCATGACATTGAGTGTTGACATGAAGGAAAACTAACCATATCGAGTGATGAGAATGACTTATAGCACTCATTATGTGATATAGGGGATGTACATTATGGATTGAGTGTATAGGATCTTTTAGACTAGTTATGGATGATATAGTTATGCTACAGCCAAAAAAACATGTAGTGTTCTCGGTAAATGGCCACTTACATCCGCACATATTTGGTTCATATAGGTTGATACAATATAAAAGTATACTATGTATATATTATTAAAATATACATATGGTCATTGTTAATACACTTATTCCATTAATTATTAGAAGGAGTATAGCTTCTATATGTCCTTTAGGGACCTAAGTGGATGTTTTTTTATTTATTTCAGTATTTTTTATTATTCATATTACCCGAAAACTAATTTACTTATTTTTTTATAGACTCAATTCATTTTTTGATATTGAGGGTGGTAAACTTATGGGATTTATATCCCACACCCTTCTTGGGCCACAATTTCCCTGGGGTACCCAAGTAGACCTCTTATTTACGTGACCATGGGTGATTTCTTGTGATGTTTTTCTTGTACTTGGTTGCTTGGAGAAGAGGATTAAGTTGTAGATCTGGAGGCTTTTGGAGATTTCCCATAGTGATATCCTTTTCATTATTTATTTTGTATTGTGTTGAATCATGATGCCTTATATTCTTCTATTAAATTAGTTATGTATCATCATCAGGACATGCGTGCATTTTTTGTAAATTGGAGTTGGCTATCCTTGATATTTAGTTTATATTATTCCACTACTTCTATGTATTTAATTTATTACCACTTATTCTATTTTATATTATTTATTGTCTGATAAACCGTTGTGCTACTCTGATATGAGGGTATAGTCTCCCCACTATCACCTCTTGATGCCCCAACTTCTAGTCATCAGCCTTTGGTGTACTGGAATGCATGTTGGAGGTCATGTGACCCATTGGTCCAACTACTGGTTTAGTAGTGATTTCATTCGGGATGTTACAAGATGGTATCACATCCTATTTTTCCTTTTTTTTCTATTTTGGGTTGTTATAAAAGAGACTATGAATGTATTTGTTCTTGGTATATATCTATGATAGGAAGTGATCAACCCATGTAGGGGGGAAATTCTATGTGGCCTTGGCTGGGACTATTGTTCATATTGTTTGTTGTTATAGTTGACTATGATTTTACCTTGATTGAATTCTATACATTCAAATTATTATTGATTTACAAGAAGTATGGTATTTTACCCTTGTCATTGAATAGAAAGGATGAAACATTACATGAATCATTATAGGAAAATATAAATTCATAGTTCATGCATTTCCCATGCCATATAGTTTCATTTTAGGATGCCTGTTAATTTTCATGTTCTACCTTGAGTGTTATTAAATGATTTCATTGTCTTTAGAGTTCCTTATAATATGAAATGGATTATCTAATTATATTCCATGCTACTTATTTATTTATCTTGTCCTTCCTATGTAGAATGATTTATTATTTATAGAATATGTTTATGTGGTTTCTACTTGTGAAAAATTGTTGGATCATTTTTGTGAGGTAATTGGTTTCGTGACCTGGATTTATTGGTTGGGATTAATTGGGAAAAAATCTTTATATGTAAGGAGTATGGGTTCCTTATAATTTGGAAAAATTAGTATACTCAATCCATATTAAATATTTACTTGTAATTACATATCTTTGATAAAATTTGAAAGCTGTTGGAGTTATGTCATGACCCGACCCTACCCGGGCTCAAGCCGCAACTACCCCAAGCCCGCCTCCATAGTCCAGGGGCTGGCGACAAGCGCCGAAGGCTAAACATCTTGGGGAGGCCTTTTCCTGAGTACCTGTACACACACACATAGCCCACTCAATGCAATAGTGTAGAGTAAAAGAGAGAGTAAAGTGCCAACTGCTAAAAATAAACCACAAATGTGCATCGACCACTAAACAGTACAAAATAAAATCTTAATGTAAACTAAAATGAAAAGGGGGAAAAACATGCGCCCAACCAGAAATGTGCCACAACCCGGCAATAGGTAATCAAAAGTACAAAAGCTGAGAGAGTCCCAAACCTGGGACCCGACTATGACCACCGCACGTGGTCCAAGCTCCCGAACTCCTAAGATCCTCTAATGTCACGACCAACCTGTCCGTCGTCTACAAGGGTACACCACGTGAGGACAAATCCCAAGAAGGGGTGAGCATAAAAAGACTCAGTAGGATTCCCCAAAAGCTCGAGGGAGAAACAAGGGAGGTACTAAAATGGTGAGCAGTAGACAGAGCAAAGAACAGTTTAATAGTGAAAAAGAGAGAGAGTGCACCTCGACCCAACAAGAGAAAGGAAGAAGACTCATCAAGACGCAAGTAGCTATAGATGGTAAGAAGATGAACTTCTCGTCGAGTCTTCACAGCCTATAGTAGGAGAGTAAACTCATCCAACCAAGAGGATCTAGACACGGAAAGCACATGGCATAACCCACGCGTCTTCACCCCTCCTTGAAGGAGAGAAACCAAACCGAATGAGTGGGAACAACAATAGGGTGTGTATATATATGCTCAACGAGAAACCTGAATGAGTGTATAAGGGGATCTCTATCTCAAAGATCCGCCCAAGAAGAGTCCCCAACAGTTCAAAGGATATCCAACACAAAACCCAAACGTCTTACACATTATCCTAGGAGGTATAAGTCAAAGGGGATCAATCACCGCACCTTGATACTATCTTCTTAAGGTGGAACTGACTCAACCACATGGATTTTAGGTCGCGACCTAAGGATGCGTCTCGGTGGGAAAAGCGCCCCTCATTCTCGTTTGTCGTAAGGCCACGTCAAAGCTATCACATCACCAATCCATTAAACCAAGGAACCCGCTCTGGTTGTCATAGAGAAAAAGTCACTGACTAACCTCATAGATAAGGGCCGAGTCTAAAATGCCAACTGGTGACCCGCTACCTAGCCCGGTTGGAGGGTAAACCATAATAAGATATCGGATGACCCACTTCCCATCCCTACTGGAGCGTAAACAATAATAAGATATCGAGTGAACCACTGCCCAGCCCTGCTGGAGGGTAAACCATAATAAGATATCGGGTGAACCACTGCCCAGCCCTACTTGAGGGTAAACCATAATACATCATTAGGCGACCCACTTCCCAGCCCTGCTGGAGGGTAGACCCTAATACATCATCAGGTGACCCACTACCCAGCTTTGCTGGAGGGTAGACCCTAATACAACATCTGGAAACCCACTGCCTAGCCCTGCTGGATGGTAGACCTAGTAGAAGTAGACATGTGACCCACTACCCAGCCCTGCTGAAGGGTAGACCCAGAACAAGTCGACATGAGACCCACTGCCCAGCCCTGCTGAAGGGTAGACCCAGAACAATTCGATGAGAAACCCACTTCCCAGTCTCTGGTGAAGGGTAATCCCGGAACTATTATGTCCATCCCTACTGGATGGTACAACACTGGTCAACAGTACACGGAGTGGGTATTGGGCGACCACCCAACTCCAGAACAAATCACATAGTATAGGTTCAGCGCTCATGCCATCATTGGGTTTCACTAGCACCGCTATCGTGCGTAGGTTCAGAGAGTGTCAAAGGAACCTCCTACTAATGACCTTTCATGTTTCCACATTTAATAAGATCACATAAGAGGCTCTGCTTGCCTGAACAGATTACATCGTTGTAATCCTCATGAAAATACATAGGAGATAGACAACTTACTCACTGGAAACGGGCTCCTGATGAAAAAGTTATTCAACACTATTTCATGCCCATACGGCGTCTCGTGGGGCCCGCACCTCGGTTCCGAAAGAGGTCAGGCGAACTGCATCACCGTGATGCTCACATAAAAGCACGATGAATCAACTATTCATACGCCCCAAATAGACACCTAATGAAAAATTCACAGTACGTTGTTCACATCTTAAAAGTTGGACCATGCGGCCCACGTCTCAACTCCAGTTTCAATGCCTGAAACCACCCCGGCCAATTTCGGCTCGATGCCAGGTTCACAACGCCGTTGACGGCGCCTAAAACGGAATCCGGATAAAGAAGCTGTGATTCCCCGCATTATACACAAATGGGGCCCTATGGGGCCCGCACTTCAAGCCCTAATTTAGGCGTTCGGATTGCTCTATTGCAATCCCCTCGGAAAAACACTCTGAAATGAGTACTCAAACACCCTAAAAGAATGTTGGGTGAAAAAGTGGTGTTCCACCGTAAAATGTGCGAACTAGGCCAAATGGGTCCCACACCTTGTCTCTAACCATAATGCATCCGAAATCATCTCAAAAAGTCTGCACGAGGATTGGGGTCACGCTGCTGTTGACGGCACGACAATCGGACATCACAAGCATGAGTTAGGTCTAATTCAACAATTAATTAATTAATTTACTGATTAATTAAATATTTGTGTTAAGCGTTTCGTGCCTCCGAGCTACGAAACCAAACCACAAAGGTTCCGAACAAACATCGGAAGGTCCATCTAAACTCAAGGACCACAGTGCCTCTGACGGAATGTCAAACGGACGTCCGTCTTGCGAAGTACGTCTCTCGGGAGTTTTAAAAAAAATTAATATTATTAAATTAAAGCCCACGGGTTACCCGCCTTCGGGTTCATAACTGAAAAACCCCTATAATCACTTTAAAAGGCCCGCCTTGTCGATACCGTCCCGCAGACGTAGAGGGCGCGTCAAACGGAGGCGCCGTTTAGGAGATACGGCCCCCCCGAATGCAAGGGGGCCCAAAATGGTCCAGTCTGGACCGGCCGGCCCGGTCTCGACCGCCGGTCTGGTACAACCCACCGCGGCCCACCTGAAACCACCGGACCCACCTCGGGTGCGGTTCACCAAAGAAGACTGGCCTTTTGGCCGGTCTTAGTCGCTTCACCCAACAGGACCCGCGAACCGTGGGTCCCTGCTTCCTCCGCACCCCTGAGGCGCTGACCTCAGGGGTCTTCTCCGACAGCGACAGGGCGTCGTCGCCCCTCGCCTACAGCGCTCCGCTGCGACATCGCCACCCGTGCTGCCCAGTGCTTACCTCTTCACCTGAATCCAATGCTCGTTCCATCTCCTCCGCTCGACCACGCCGCCCCTCCGAAGCCCGGCCTCACCCCTGCAGCCCCGCGCTGAAGCTTCTCACTCCGCCTCCGCCGCTGGCTAGCCCGGCTCCCAGCAGCCGCCCGTCTGCGCTGGTTGCACCCGACGCCACTGACATAAACCCTGAGCTCTGCCTCGGCCTCCGTCGCGACCTCCGGCCACTGGACACACCGCAGCCGCCGCGCATAGCCACCGATCACTCCTACCTTCCTACTCCGGTGGTCCCTTCCATTGACCACCGGGAGCTCATCGAAGGTCCGATTTCAAAACCAAAGGAGGATTTGGGATCCCTGGGACTGGAGCTTCACAATGCAGTTCCTTGATTGACGAACCGCCCAGGATTTGCGCGTCTAAAAATTTGGACAAAGAACGCCCAAGAACGGAATGTAGAACTGGTCTTGGACGATGGCAGTGTTCGTTTGGACATCGTCCTACTTCTAGAATTATAGAATTAGAATGACAAAATTGAATGAAAAATCCAGAAATTTACGATGGTGTGAAAAAAAGAAATTAGCAATAATCCTACCTCGGTGGATCCGTTCATCGTTGGCGATGCGTCTGCTCGATCCTGCTTCGATCCTCCGGAGTCCGCTCATTAATCTGATGAAGAACAGCGAATAACGGTAGAGAGAGAGAGAGAGAGGGAGAGAGAGAGAGAGAGAGGGTGAGGAGGAAATGGGTCTCCCCTGAACACTTAGTGAAATTATAAAAACTCACTATAACTCTCCCAACGGACGCGGATTCTGAAACCTCCACGCCCGCCTATTTTATATCACACCTAGGAAAAACACCCCATTTAAAACTCAACGGAAGTCCCAGATTACCATTCCGAAACATCGTTTGAATGTTATTTGAAAGGAACATCAGTGATAAAAATCACAAAGTGGTCATTTCGAAATTACCATTTTTCCCCTGGGTGACATCTCTCACAGCTAGTCCGCGCCTAAAACTTTTACACCCCTCCTAGGGTAAACATCACGCTCCGGAATCAACGGTGCCCTCGGTTTTTCCATCTGAGCAACGGTTTAGGAGTTACTCTAGTTTGAGCTATTAAATGAGTAACGTAATTTAATTTATCCATTTTACACACCGCTAACGAGAGAGGGGTCTGAACGTCCCGTGCCGACTTATTTTATGTCGCGCCTAGGGTAAACACCACGTTCCGGACCCAACTGTTGTCTCGGATTTCCAATCCAATCAACCATCTAAGATATATCACATATTCTTTAGTTAACCATGTGTGTGTAATATAAAAACAGTTAACATTTGTATATAATTAATTTCGGGCACACCAGGCCTCGGAATTTCACGTCGTCTGAACGCCCTACTCTGAAATGACATCAAGAACTTTTTCAAAGTCTCAGATTCCCAAAACCTGGGTTCTTACATCATTCCCTCCTTCAAGCTTTTCTTCCCCGAAAAGAAAAACTAGGAAAAACAACTCAGGATACAGAGCTCACACCTAGCTCTCTCGCGCCCAAGAAAACATGAACATCACCACGCTAACACAACATGCGAACCAAAGAGATGGTTCTTATAAGGTATGATACTCTCGAGGACATGTGTAGGAATATGCACGCACCTCATCAGCTACGACACATGGAAGACACTGTGCTCCCACTCCTACTATTGGGAGGGAAGGGCAACACATTAGGCAACCTCTCGACTGTTTTCACAATTCCCGAATGGCCCAAAGAAACTCTGGGGTATTTTCTGGCCGCACCTCTACTTTCCACGTCATGACCGAAATCATGGTTTGTTCCAGGAACATGGTCTCGTGATTCCCTCCTTCAAAATACCCATCTAGTGAAACACCCAAGGATGTTCAGTCACACATGGTTTCACAGTTGGTGCATCACGAACAAGACTCTCTTACATGCTCAACCAGCAAAGGAGTCAGCCTCATCAACTACATACATGTTATACCCCCTGCAAAAACTCCAACTGGCACCATCGTCTTTGCTTCAAGTCTCTCTGTGTGGGGACGCACCTGAGAAATTGGTGGTCTGAGCAAACCACAAAGTGCTCTTCCCGAAGATAGTGTCTCCACATTCGTAGGGGAAAACTACCACCACCAACACCAACACAGGGTTACACTGACACCCCGCATCACCCTTGGTAACCCCTCAAGCACGAACATAAAAAAAAGAGTACCTCACACAGTGTCTTACAAGTTCTACTGAGAAAATTAGAAAAAGACACAGAGCGTACCTCTTATCATCTCTTGCACTGTAGGATTGTAAACAACCACAACACACAGCCCCTCGCGGCCCCGTCTGTCAGCTCCCTGAGCCTGACATGGGCCACCTAGTGGTGGTGGAAGGACCTCGAAACATCGTCTGCCAACCATAGTTCTTCCTAATTTCTACCAACACTGCCTCCCTAGGGACCACCCTGTCCTCACCAGGGAGTTCTCTTATCATGACACTGCCTCTGTCGTGGCGGTGCATCTACCCACTATATGGAAGACTCAGCACATTTGGTTGATTAGTCTCACGCCACATCATCTCGCACATCACAAACATGACACTAGTACTCCTTGGGGTATCTTAGTGCTCTAATTTGTCCCCGACAATGTGCCTGAGTCTCACCAAGGGGAAACCTCTGGTGTCAAGGCCCCGCCAATCGACGTTCCTCTGACAGAAATTTCTCTGTCACCAGTTCTTGCTCCAGCCTCCTTAGATGGGTGAAGATGCGCAAGGGCACTACGATAGCACAAATCTCTTCTACAGAGATCTCATTCAAACTTTTGGGCTCGGAAGTTTCTGTCATGGACCACATCCAAAGAGTACTGAGTAAGGTCTGCGAACCTAGTCGCGTACCCCGCCACTTCCAGCACTCCCCAATGAAGCTCCAGCATCTCCCAAAACCACAAAAAGCGCAATTAGGAGGGGTAGTACTCATCACGAAATAACTGCTATAATTTATACCATGAGAGTACCAACTCATCGTGTAACTGAGTAACCCTAGATCTACTACGCCAAACTGCGTGGTTGAAAAAGACTGGTTATCAAAGCCACCATCTAACCTATTAGTGTCCGAACAAGCCTGATGAGGCGGACCACCGACTCTAGCCAGCCCTTCACTGTCTGAGGGTATGGCTCGCCATGGAACCTCAGTGGTCTCTGGAACTGGAACTCACATAGAGAACCTAGCCTATGCTCATCATCGGCCCTCACTACTGGTATTATATTCTACTCCACAGGTGGAGGTTCTACTGCCTGTCCTCCTGGAGAAAGGGTAATCGTATGATGGATCTTGAACTGAGGCCTCTTCACTCACAGAATCGTCATCACAAACCAGAGCTCGTATCCTGGCTGGCTATCATCGTAGAGACATCCTGAACCCGATCAAGGAGCACTACAGTCAAATGAGAATATATATATCAACAACGATGGGTAGATGACTCAAGAAGGACAGTCAAGGAATCAATCCTATATGATGCATGAATCAAATTCCCAGCAACAAGTGTCTTAGTATACCAAGTCGAAAAGTGGGATATCATGGTCCTCGTGAATGGATATGTCGGCCACCGAACCATCACTGGACTCCCTGGCCTAAGAGCTGCTCTCGAGACACGTTGACATTATTTCCCCAAAACTCAACCAATTCCTTTTTAGGGAAGTCTGAACATCACCCCAATAAACGAACCACCTCTGATACCTGTTTTTCAAGACCCGACCCTACCCAGGTTCGAGCTGCAACTACCCCAAGCCTGCCTCCATAGGCCCAGGGCTGGCAACAAGTGCCGAATACTAAACAACTCAGGGAGGCATTTTCCTGAGTACCTGTACACAAAAACGCATCCCACTCAATGAAATAGTGCAAAGTAAAAGAGAGAGTAAAGTACCAAATGCTATAAATAAACCAAAAATGTGCATCGACCTCTAAGTAGTATAAAGTAATAGGTGAAGATAAACTGAAAAGAAAAGTGGGAAAACATGTGCCCAACCAGAAAATTTCACAACCCAGCAACAGGTAAACAAAAGTACAATTGTTGGGAGAGTCCCACACCTGGGACCCGACAACGACCATCGCACATGGTCCAAGCTCTTGAACTCCTAAGCTCCTCTGACTTCATGACCAACCCATCCATCTTCTGCAAGGCCACACCAAGTGCGGGAAAAGCCCAACCAGGGGTGAGTATAAAAATGATCAGTAGGATGACCTGAAGCTTGAGGGAGTAATAAGGGAGGTACTAAATTGTTGAGAAGTAGACAGATCAAAGAACATTGTAAGTGTCCAAAAGAGAGAGAGTGAAGCTCGGCCCAACAAGAGAAATGAAGTAGACTCGTCCAGATGCAAGGATCTAGAGATGGTGGGAAGACGAAATTCTCATCGAGTCTTCCTGCCTATAATAGGGGAGTAAACTCATCCAACCAAGAGGAGCTAGACACGGAAAGCATTTGGCATACCCCGCATGTCTTTACCCCTCTTAGAAGGAGAGAAACCGAACCCATGGATTGGGAACAATTGTAGGGTGTGTATATATATGCTCAACGAGAAACCTGAATGAGTGTGTAAGGGGATCTATATCTCCAAGATCAGCCCACGAAGAGTCACCAACAGTTTAAAGGGTATACAACACTCAACCCAAATGTCATGCACGTCAACCTAAGAGGTACAAGTCAACGGGGTGTAATCACCGCACCTCGATAATATCTAATTTGGGTGGCATTGACTCGCCCGCACAACTTTTAGGTCGCGACGCAAGGAATCCTCTCGGTGGGAAAAGCGTCCCTCATTCTCGTATGTCTTAAAGTCATGTCAAAGCTATCACATCGCTTATCCGTACAACCAAGGATCCCACTCCGGTTGTCACGGAGAAAAAGTCACCGACTAACCTCATAGATAAGGGTCGAGTCTGAAATACCAACTAGTGACCCACTGCCCAGCCCTGCTCGAGGATAAACAATAATAAGATATCAGGTGACCCACTAACCAACGCTGCTGGAGGGTAAACCATAATAAGATATCAGGTGACCCACTACCCAGCCCTGCTAGAGGGTAATCCATAATAATATATCGGGTGACCCACTGTCCATCCCTGCTGGAGGGTAAACCCTAATACATCCTCAGGAGACCCACTGCCCTGCCCTGCTGGAGGGTAGACCCTAATAAATTATTAGGCAACCCACTGCCCACCCCTGCTGGAGGGTAGACCCTAATACATCATCAAGTGTCCCACTGCCCACCCCTGCTGGAGGGTGGACCTTAGATAAGTCGACAGGTGACCCACTATCCAACCCTGCTGGAGGGTTGACCCAGAACAAGTGAACAGGCGACCCACTACCCAGCCCTGCTGGAGGGTAGACCTGAAACAAGTCGATGAGCAACCCACTTCCCAGTCACTACTGGAGGGTAAACTTGGAACTGCTCTGGCCATCCTAACTGGATGATACAACACTAGTCAACAGAACACAAAGTGGGTATCACACAACCACCCAACTCCAGGACAAATCACATAGTATAGGTTCAGTGCTCGTGCCATCACTAGGTGTCACTAGCACAACTACCATGCTTAGGTTCGGAGAGCATCAAAGGAACCTCCGACCGACACCCTTTCATGTTTCCACATTTAATAAGATCATGTAAGAGGCCCCGCTCGCCTCAACATATTACACCATTGTAATCCTCATGAAAAAATGTGAGATAGACTACTTACTCGCTAGAAACGAGATCCCAATGAAAATGTTATTCAACACCGCTTCATGCCCATACGACGTCTCATGGGGCCCGCACCTCAGTTCCGAAAGAGGTCGGGCGAACTGCATCACCGTGATGCTCACGGAAAAGCACGCTGAATCGATTATTCATACGCCCCAAACAGATGATTAATGAAAAAGTTGTAGTATGTTGTTCATAGCTTAAAAGACGGACCATGGGGCCCACACCTCAACTCTGGTTTTAATGCCTGAAACCACCTCGGTCAATTTCGCCTCGATGCTAGGGTCACAACACCGTTGAAAGTGCCTAAAATGGACTCCGGAAAAAGAAGTTTTGACTCCCCATGTTATACGAAAACGGGGCCCTGTAGGGCCCACACATCAAGCCCGGATTTAAGCGGGCGGATTGCGCCATTGCAATCCCCTTGTAAAAACACTCAAAAACAAGTACTCAATCACCCTAAATGGATGTCGGGTGAAAAAGTGGTGTTCCACCGTAAAACATGCGAACTAGGCTCTATGGGGCCTACACCTTGTCTCTAACCCAAACGCTTCATAAAGCATCTCAAAACCTCTACATGAGGACTGGGGTCGCGCTTCCATTGACAGTGCATCAATCAGACATCCCATGAAGGAGTTCAGTCCAACGCAACAATTAATTAATTAATTTACTAATTAATTAATTTTTTTGCGTTAAGTGTTTCATGCCTCTGAACTACGAAACCAAACCATAAAGTTTACGAACGAACTTTGGAATGTCTATATCAACTCAAGGACCACAGTGCCTCTGACGACACGTCAAACGAACGTCCAGCTTGCGAAGTACGTCCGTCGCGAGTTTTAATAATAATTTAATATTATCAAATTAAAGCCCTCAAGTTACCCGCCTTTTGGTGCATAACTGAAAAATGCCTAAACTCACATTAAAAGGGCCACTTCATTGATACAGTCCCATAGCCACTGACGACGCATCAAACGGAAGCGCCGTTTAGGAGATACGGCACACCGAATGCAAGGGGGCCCAAAATGGGCCGATCTAGACTGGCCGGCCCGGTCCAGACCAACGGTCCGGTCCAACCCACCGTGGCATGCTGGCCGCAGCCCGTCTCAAACCATCAGACCTACCTCGGGTCTGGTTCACCAAAGAAGACCAACATTTTGGCCGGTCGTGGTCACGTTGCCCAGCAGGACCTGCGAACCGCGGGTCCCTGCATCCTCTGCACCCCCGAGGCACCGACCTCGGGGGTCTTCTCCGACCGCGACCGGGAACCGTCACCCCTCTCCTGGAGCGCTCCACTGCGACACCACAACCCATGCCGCCTGGTGCTTCCCACTCCGGTTGAAGCCAACGCCTGCGACATCTCCTCCGCTCGACCACGCCGCCCCTCCAAAGCCCGGCCTCCCCCCTGCTGCCCCGTGTCGAACCTCCTCGCTCCACCTCCCCCACTGGCTAGCCCGACTCCCAGAAGCCGCCCATTGGTGCCGACCGACCCGACGCTGCTAACCCGATCCCCCGAGCTCCACCTCGGCCTTCGTCACGAACTCCGGCCACTCGACACACTGCGGCCGCCGAGCGCAACAGTCGGCTGCTCTTGCCGTCCAACTCCGGTAGTCCCTTCCATGGACCACCAGGAGCTCATCAGAGGACTGATTTCAAAA
Source organism: Viscum album (assembly GCA_963277665.1). Classification (NCBI taxonomy): domain Eukaryota; kingdom Viridiplantae; phylum Streptophyta; class Magnoliopsida; order Santalales; family Viscaceae; genus Viscum; species Viscum album. The sequence goes on along the minus strand of OY728163.1, from coordinate 383,471,250 downwards.
CCAAAGGGGGATTCTGGATTCCCGGGACCGGAGCTTCACAACACCGCTCCTCACTCCATGAACTGCCCAAGATTTGCGCGTCCGAAAATTGGGACGAAGAACGCCCAAGAACAGAATGTAGAATGGGGATCAGATGATGGCTATGTTCGTTTGGCCATCGTCCTACTTCAAGAATTATAGAATTAGAATGATTAAATAGAAAGAAAAATCTTGATATTTATGAAGGTGTGGAAAAAAAATTAGCAAGAATCCTACCTCCTTGGATAGGTTAATCGTTGACGACGCATCCGCTCGATCCTGCTTCGATCCTCCATAGTCCACTCCTTAATCTGGGGAAGAACAGTGAAGAACGTTGAAGAATGGTGAAGACCGATAGAGAGAGAGAGGGAGATAGAGAGAGGGAGGATGAAATGGGTCTCCCCTAAACTCTTAGTGAATTTATAAAAATTCACTAAAACTCTCCCAACGGACGCATATTCTGAAACCTTCGCGCCCACATATTTTATATCACACCTAAGCAAAAAACCTCATTAAAAACTCAACGAAAGTCTCAAATTTCTATTCCGAGACTTCTTTTGAACGTTATTTGAAAGTTATGTAAGTGATAAAAATCTCTAAGTGGTCATTTTGAAATGACCATTTTGCCCATGTGTGACATCTCGCACAGCAGGCCAGCGCTCCAAACTTTTACACCCCGCCTAGGGTAAACAACACACTGCGGAATCAACGGTGCCCTCGGTTTTCCTATCCGAGAAATGGTTTAGGAGTTACTCAGGTTTTATCTATTAAATGAATAACTTAATTTAATTTATCCATTTAACACACTGCTAACGAGTGAGGGGTCCGAACATCCCATGCCGACTTATTTTATGTCGCGCCTATGGTAAACACCGTGTTCCGGATCCAACCGTGGTCTTAGATTTCTGATGCGATCAACCATCTAAGATATAGAACATTTTCTTTAGTTTACCACACGTGCGTAATAAATAAACACTTAACATTTTTATATAAATAATTCCAGGCACATCGGCCCTCGGAATTGCACGCCGTTTGAACGCCCTGCTCTGGAATGACATCAAGAAAATTTTCAAAGTCTCAGAGTACCAAAACCTGAGTTCATACAAGTTACAACTTTTAAAGTGAAATGATTTCGATGTATGGAAGCCAAATACCTAATTATAAAGTGTATGGGAACTTTATGGATTGGTATATGTCTTCCCATATAATTTAACCATGATATATGATCATGTTATATTTTCAAATGGTTATAAATATAAAATATATTTAGTTTTCATCTAAAATTGTTTAATTACCTTCTTAAATTCCAAACTAGACCAAAGTAGGATGGTTGGGGCATGTTTCTTAAACCATAACCCTCTACAGGTGTTTTAAAAGCATAATAATTAAGAAACAATTATTCGTCTTCATTTGGATGAACCTATGTTTACTTAACCGGACCCTCATCAATTGCCTCACCTTTTAACAAGTGCTTAAATATTTAAATTGGTACATTATGATTAGTTTTAATTATTTAATTTTTATGTTTGAATGGGAATCAATGTAATGAAATTTAGGGATAATAAAGTGTTTTTATTTATTTAATCCCTCATTTCAGGGTAGTTTAAAATTATCCTTTGAGTTTCCTTGGAATCTAAATGTGAGAATTTTTCATAGTCCTTTCTCTTTTTTATAAATTTCATAAATGATAGGTGTCGGGCCTAGTTAAATTTGTTTGGTATGGGATAGTAATACGGTTAATGCTTATGCTTTTGTAAGGGGTTAGAAAAAGGTAGGTAGAACCCTTAGATCCATAATTCTTTTCTAATTATCATTTCATTTCTAATTTATGGTTTCGTTGTCCCTAGTATGATGCTTAGTTCCTAGATGAAACTATTGTTCAGATGCATGGTCATGTTTTCATTGACCCATGTTATGAGTGTGAGCACCATATAATGATCAACCTCAAAATATTATAAATTTAAAGGGAATGTTTAACCTATTAGTATGTCTTGTGAACCTTTTCAATTCTCTTATGGGACTTAAGAGGTCGTTAGTCTATTCTACGATCGTATGAGATAATGCACTTTTGAGCCAGCTTCTGTACCGGCCTTCTGATGCTAGATTGCATCAAGCATAAATCCAATGGATAGAGTCAAGGATATTCCATTCTATTTCTGTAATATTTGGGTATAATGAGTTGGTATACATGATAATAATCCAGTTTCCAAATAATGAAACAAACTGGTTGAGTTCAGTGGAATCATTGAGACTTATGCTATTGAGTACGTTCTCAGGTCATCTCTATAGTAGAGTGGCCTATGATTTAAAATATTCAATTCACCCAAATTATCATGATGAAGTTTCAAGATGAATTGGTTTTTAAAATGCCAATCCGGTTTTTTGGGTTTTCATGTCAATGGATTTGACTTGTGTGAGTGTGACTCAGAGAAGTGTCTCACGTGAGTTTAAGGTGCTTCTGATCCAGTGCTCTTTTCAATAGCTTATATATCTATTCTTCTGATGATAAGGTAATTTCTAAGGTGGGTAGCATCATTTTAGTTCTAGTGAGAACGTGAACTTCCTTGTATAAGTAACATAACCGATGAGGACCATTTTGAAATGGTTGGTCCTACTTAAATGCCTTTGAGGCTTTAAATTATTGTTTATTATCGTTGCCTTCAGTGAAATATGGCTTCTGTTGTGTTTGGATGTGTTTATAAACTTTTAGAAACATTTTTTTCATGGGTGGACTTCGGTGGTTAATCTTGAATGATCATATAATTCTTCATGTGGTAAAGAAATCACGGTTTGTTTGATGATTCATCATAGAGTGATGTCGACCACATTTCAAGAAGTCAATCGGTAGTGGTTTTATTATTATAATTATTGTTTTCATGGATGGTTGGAAATCATTAAAATCCTCTTCATGTACTCTTTTGAAATATATGATCATGTCCCCTATCTTGAAGTTTTCTTTCATACACCATGTGAGTGTTTGTCTTACACCATTATAAAGTTTTAAAAGCTATCAGGCTTGATAGTTGATCTATATCATATTTACACATTGGAAATGTGGTTGTTAAACGAGCGTGTTTAGTCATGAGTGATACATGGGTTTCCATTTAGGAATTCCTTATATGGGATCTTGGACACCATATATTTATCTTTAACATTACCACTAGGAGGATGATACTCTAGGCTCAGTTGATGATCTGATGTGAATTTCTTAGCCTTGTACCAACATTTATTTGTTAACATGGAGTATGGACTTCCATGTGTTAGTTTCTAAATCAGGTTTAATAAATCTTATGTTATCTTGGGATTGTTTTTAGGCTCTAATGTGATGTCTAAGGTGTACTAATTCTAGTGGGATAGATCTAGGTTACAACCTTGTTCATGCTATGTCATGATGGTTGAAATTTTCAGGTTTTTTTATCACCAAACATCACTCTAAGTAAGGTATAGTCTTTAATGAACATTCTTGTTGTGAACGTGGGATCTCCTTAGAAGAAGGTGTCATGGTTCAGTTTGTAATGGACTAGCCATCTAATCTAGGTTTTATCAATAATAGTCGGTCAGTTGGTTCGACATTTTTTCTTCTTTTTCGAAGAATATGGCTGAATGGAACTGTTTTAATGCATTTCGTTTGAGTATTTCGGGTGTGGTGCGGGGATTGGCAGTGTCTTTCAGGAAATTTTCCATGATCTGTTTCATTTGGGATGATCGGGATACTACTATTTCTTTATGGTGAGATTTCTATTATGGCCTCATTTGTAATCAAGTTTTCCTAGTTAAATAAATCCTATTGGGAGTAATGTTATAATGCTTAGAGGATTAATTTATAATGAAATTATTATAGTGGGGGCACCGTGGCTCGCAATTGGTCCCTTCTAAAATACAGGAGCCTGTGGTGGGGAGCACCATCAGACATGTTTTTAATGATATGATGATTTGATCATTTCTCCATCAAGATAGACTCGAGTAAGTGCTATCTTAGTGTTTTAGTTAGGAAATGAGCTTTGGATTGGGTTTTTGACAGGTTTACTGATGTATACTTAAGGTGATGCTTGGAGGTGAATTGAGCATTTGTAAACATAACACAACCATTTAAATGGGATTCCATGAACCATGTAGTTTGGGTGGTGTTATTTTTCAAAGGTTTCTTGGGGATGATATGTTCTATGGTGTAGAGATTGTAACGACCCGTTTTTTTATCCAACGTAAAATTCCAAGGGAATTTGATTTTTTTTCATTTAGTAGATGATTCATTATATAAAAAAAATTATGTCACATAATTTCCAGATTTGGAACACTTCAACTTGTTTTTTTAGAAGTGTGTAAAGTCCTGAGGGGTTTTTCATGTGTCTCATTAGGTTTAGGTAGTTTCGGGCCTTGAAAATCACAAGTTGGGTGGTCTGAATAGGGTGCATGGTTTGCCTAAAACCATACAGCCCCCAGCAGCAAACTATGTGTCTTGAACTAAAGGAGTAGCAGGTGTCTCACGGGTTGTCTATGGTTTTCCCAAACTGTTCTCACACACCCCATGTCATGTTCCACTTAATTATTACCAAATCACTATTCAAAGCATGGTTAATTCATGGTTAGGCAATCCATGATGCACAACCATGAGAGGTGGTTTTCCTAGGTAGTGGGATCCACACGGGTGGTGCACAATTTCTTCAAACCATGTAACCCATTTCTTATGGGTGAAATTAAAAAAAATACGCTTAATGAGTTTTAGAATACTTTCCTTTCTTTCTTCATCTCCTCCGGCCATGTGAGCCTCCTATCTTATGCATTGTGGGTTCTTCTCCTCCTTGACCTAGGGATCTCAATATCTCCACTGTACATTATCTGAAATGAACACCATCAGTGTCTATGAATTTTTATCAGTAAGCTCTAGATTGATTTTTAATATATCTTGGTTTAATAGTCTCCCAAAAAAGCAATCATGGTGTCGGCTCATTTTATATATTTTCATGAAAAATAGTTTTTTTGTCTATTTCTACCAAACCAGACTAAATTAGATCTCTAGATTGGGAAAGAAAATCATCCGAGGTATGAGGTAGGTGGTCTATATACTTTTTCCTAAATTTATATTGATTTATAAATAGATTTATTTCAATGTGAACTAGCCTTTACCACACATTAATTTAATAATGTTTTCAATAATCTAGATCAGTTTACACACCTCATATTGCACTAGTTGACAATTGTTTACTAAATAGACAATTATTACCTTGACCAAGGACACACCTTGGGTGTAACCTCTATATTTTACCTATTATAATAAATTGATTAATTTCTCAAAAATCAATCAATGAATTCCTCTAGGAATTATAATGAAATTTACCCACGCAATTAATTTCCCCAGTGGTAAGGACACATCATAGGTACCAAGTTGTACCATATTATTTAATTTCAACTTATGGTATCCTTCAAAAGGGATTTTATTTAGTGAACAGATTTTTGATTCTTGAATATAATGTTTAAATATGATAAAATGAGATATTAATAAAAAAATTCATGTTCTTATAAAAAAACCCCTCGGATGAGATGCATTGCCTTCAAAATTACAGTGTAATGTTTAGTGAATTGTATCTTTCTTATCCCTATGGAATTGGTGTTCTTATATAATTTTTCTAAGCATTAGAAATATGGAATTTTTTGTACATGGACACTTTGGTTATTCCTAATTATAGTTTCCCCTTTTATATAATTGTTAAATGTACCAAAGCACCTTCTAAGTGATTGGCCTATTTTATAATTTTAATGTCTTGCTTTGTAGATGTGATTTTTCAATGTAGGTAAATGTACATTTAAAAATGACACCATATAAGTGTCTCTTTGAGCTTTCTTAAATTAATTTCCATGTTTTGATAGATTCAATGAAATTTCATCAATTTAATAGTTTCTTCATAATGGTTTTTTTTCTTTAAATTAGTTGTTGATATGAGTGGAATGAAATGTAAAGGGTGCTAAGGTCTCACCAATCATTACATTCTTTTGTACATTATATAATTGAAATGTTATTCCATCATTATAATGTCTCGATAATGTAAATCAAGAGAGGTAATTCCTCATGGATATTTATTCTAAATATGATTACACCTTGATATAAAATATGGAATGACGGTTAGGGTTATGTTGAACATGGAAAAATTTATTCTCACTTACATTAGGTGTTCAGTTGTGGCATCTCACAAAATTGAAATTATTGGGATGGATTACATTTTGTCCCGTGTCACATTTTGAGTGATGGTATGATGTCACAACCACCATATCGAGTGATGAGAATAAATTATCCCACTAATTTTGAGATGTAGGGTATGTACCCTTTGTCTTGACCTTATAGGATTTCTTATACTTGTTAGGGATGACTTGGTTTCTCCCCGATTCAGCTAACACCTAATATTCCAGGTATATGTCCACTTACGTCCTCACGTACATGTTTCATATATATGGATTCAATATATAAATATAATATATATATATTATTACTATATGCATATGGTCACTATTCAGACACTTATTCTGACAATGATACAAAGCATGTATGGCTACCAAGTGTCCTTTAGAGACCTGAGTAGGATGGTTTTTATTTATTTCATCACAGTTTATTATTCATATTAGCTACACACTACTTTTCATATTTTTCATGGATTGGATTCATTTGTAGACACTGTGATTGGTAACCTACTAGGATTAGTATATCACACCCTAATTAGGCCACCATTACACTGGGGTACCTAAGTATACCTATTGTTTTTAGGACCATGGATGATTTCTTGGGTTGTTTTGATTTTAAATGGGTGTTAGGAGAACATGACTAAGATGGAGCTAAGGATTATCTTAAAGATCACCCTTGGTGATTTTATTTTCTTTATTTATTTTTTACTGTGTAATGTTGTGTTACCTTCTATTTGTCTATTGTTTTACATTTGTATCATCATTAGTACATGCATGAATCTATTTTAAATTGGAAATGGTCATCTTTCAGATTCATTTAAATTATTATTACACTACTTTTTCTTTCATTTACTTCTAATTATGTCTTTGTATGTTACTTATTATTTGATAAACCACTGTGAAACTCATATATGAAGGTGTAGTTACCCCACTACCACCTCATTAGACCCTCACTACTAGTCGGTAGCCTCTTGTTTATAAGGAGGCATACATGAGGCTGTGTGACCCACCGTTCTGGGTATAGGATTATTGGTGAGTATGTTTGGGACATTGCATAGGGAGAATAAGAAGTGTAATAAATGGGGAAAAGGGTTAATAAATTCAAAATAAAAATATACGAATCTTCAATATGGTTTCAAGATTCAGTCTTAGACATGTTTCTTTTTTGAATCACGTAACCTCGTTTATTTTATTACAAAAATTTTAAATTACATTTAATTTATAAAATTTTATGTTCCTAGTTGGAATATGATGCATAGACCCTGCCAAAAGAAGGACTAAATTAAACCACCCTCCCCACTATTTTCCAATTTCAAATAAATACTTCATATAAGACAAGGTGAGAACAGGTGTATAGGTGAGACATTGTGATGAGATTTATGAGTATGTATTTTCTATTTAATTTAGAATCTCACCTTCCCCTTTGATTATTATTTCAATTATCTATCTATCCAAATGATTAGAGAACCATGGAGTATCATGGTTCATTTAAATATCTATTTTAATTCATAGACATTGTAATTTGAGTTTCCAAATTTTCTCTTAGTGTAGAAATCATGTTACTCCTTCCAGTTCATGTGAAACATATCTCATCAAATTGTCAAACATCACAAAATTGGTAGGGTATCTATAAACTTATTTTTTTAATTTTATACATAACTTTATAACTATATTTCCTAATTTTTCATTATAAAATTATTGTAAATTAACCCAACATATATAACAATCTAGAAATGAAAGAAATAAAGGATAAGTAGTGTTAATTCATATGTGATTAAAATAGTGTTTATATTTTTTCAAATTCTACTATTTTATTACTTGTGTGTTTAATGATATTATATTATGTTTTGTTAGATATTGTATATAAAATTCATTAAACTAGTTAAATATAGAGAATAAGTTGAATAAGGTACCTAGAAATTATTGAAATTTTATTTTTGATTGAGAATTCAATTATTCATAAAAATGTGATATTTACATAGTTCTCAATAAAATATAATTACTATTTATTTTACTACACTATGACTTTTTTAATCATACCGACATAACCAATCAATTTAAAAGTGAACAAGTTATTTAAATATTGCATCATGAGGAATATTATGAACAAGTAAATTTATTTTTTATTCAATTTGATTGGTCATATTTTTGAATATTTGAAAGAATATTTATCATTTCTATAAAACTATTATATTATAAAAATAATTATCACTAATTTGTGTGTATTTAATAGAATATGTAGAGTTTATTTTACATGATTAAGAATATAATTTTTCATTCTATAATTTTTCTTTATATAGAGATGATATAATAAATTAGGTAAAATAAATTGATAAGGGTATAATTAAAAACTAATTTCTGAATGTGTATGGACATTGTTGTTTTGTATTTCATTCGTCAATTATATTATAATCATAATTTAATGATATTTTTTATTTTATTATTATTTTTTATAGGTTTATTTGATATATATGTATAAACCACTAATAAACATAAAATGAAATCCCAGTATGGTTGATGTGAAGCTGGTTGGATGATGTTGATATTATTTTTATAATGATATCATGTTTCGATTTGTGATAGTTGATGTGGAAGAATTGTGACGGTGTTGATGATGATTTTCTTGTATGATGACACCTTCTTGATATGTATTTGATTTATGTTTATTTTCTTATTATTAATTAATTATTATTCATCCCATTTAAGAATAATGTGTCTTGATAAAAAAAATATAGTCTGAGTTTCTAGAATTATGGAATTGAAATTAAATTGACATATTAATTGAATTTGTATGGTTATTGAGGTATCATGTTAATGATTCTATGTATTAAGTAATTAATTATTAAATTATTAAATGAGTTTTTTGGTTTTGGTATTTTTTCTAAGGTCGTTTGTGTGTTATCTATATATCATTATGTTTTGAGATTTATTTTTCTCTATCACTCGAGATGATGGGTGAGTCAATTCACACATTTGGCCACGGTATCTGTGGGTCAACTAAACATAAAGATTATGTAGTATTTAGAAGGATAAATAATCCCATACACCACACTTTATTATAGACATAGAGTTTATATAGTCATATCCAGGTTTTAGGGTCTCACTGTATAGAAATGTTCTTATACAAAAGGTAATGGCTTGGAGTTATAAGAAACATTTATATGTGAGTTGTGGAAGCTTAAGGATATAGAATATATTTGTATTAAATGTGTAATTATACATAGTATTTAATGTAATGAGTTTTTTTAAAATTACATAGGGATTTAATGTCCCATGTTTTACTATGTAATGGTATGTGGTTGTGTTTGTGTGGATGTGTTTTTGATGTTTCTACAAAAAAATCAGTGTAACACGGAGGGTATGGGAGCACTGTGACATCTGAAATTTGTGTTTAGGTAGAATAAATTAGTAAGAAAGTAGTTTTTTGTTAACCATTATAAATATTAATATTTATTATGTTACCTACTTTTAAGTGTTATTTAGTGAGTGAAAATTAGAGAGATTAGGAATATAGATTACATAAATGGCCAATTAGTTATTTTCTCTATTAATTCACTAAATCTTTAGTATGATTCTTCAAAATTTACACATGAGGTTTCTAGTATTATTTAAACGACTAAAATTTTATGTTCACCCATACATATATCTATATATTAATTCCATATAATGGATTTGGTTATTGTGATATAAGTTACTTGCTCATGGATTTTTTCCATGAGTAACAGGTTTTCATTATTATTTTCATAAGAGTTTTTATAGTTCTTATTTTTTTATATTTTCATTGTAATGGAATCTCATGTATTATGATTTGTTTTTTATATATTATATTGGAGTTTATTGGTTGACTCTCTAATATTATATGATTGGTATTAAGGGAAATTCATCTCATATGTATGTACTTTATACCCTTAGTTCTATTCATCAACTCATGTCCTATTGGAGTTGGGATTTATTTGTCACACTTATCTTCACTACTGGCCTATTATGGGTAGTAGTTTGGGATAATTCTTCCCATATGCATGTTCTTTATACCCATGAATCTAGTCTATAAATATTCTCTTATTACATGATGAGTTTCACTTATTTCACAAGATTTAAATTTTCTGCATGATTTGTTAAGATATATTTTGATTATGTATAAATAATGAAAGATAAATATGTGTATATTAATTGAATAATTTAAATCAAAATTAATAATAGAATTAAAAATTTATAAAAAAAAGTATGCTTGAATTATAAGAATATTTTTATTATGATAACAAAGAATATGAATATGCCTTGTGAACCTACCATGCATTATAATGTGTTGAATTATTATAATTACATGAAAATATTATGTTCATTATTTATGATATGAATTCATTGATCCCTGATATAGTTGTTGATTTAATATTTCAATTCATTCTATATAGAATTAAGAGAAAAAAATATTCTTAATATCCATGGAGTGATAAGATGTGATATTATATGATTGATGATGAAAATGAATTCGTAATGTTGAATTGTTTTTAGGATTAAGAGATAAAAAAATTAGTGGATAATTGGATTGATGTTATTTACTTATTTTTTAGAAGGTAAAACTACACAAACCCTCATCGCCAGATAAATTATAAATTATGTTCTTAGAAAAATATGGGAACTTTTAATAATTTAATTATCTTTTTTCAACATTAACATTTAATATTATAAGGTTATGATATTTAATTAGTAATTAAATTGTAGATTATACAATTTAAATATTAATATTATGATGGAATTGAGTTATCAATTGAGTAAAGTATCCTTGTGTAGGGTACTTTGGGTCATACTACTCATTATCTTTGAGGAATATGCTTATCCTATAACATTAGTTGTTAGTTATCTATTACTCCAGGATAACTATTCAAAGAATTGCAGGTTTCATATGGTTCTAATGCATTACATGAAAGGGTTTCATCTACTTTTTACATGGATCAATTATTGATCTGGATGAATATAATTGGGATTTATTTTTTGTTAGTAACATAGTTTATGTTTTTTCTAGATAGTAAAAAATCATCTTGGTCATTCCACATTGATTTTGTGAAAGCAATAGTATTTCAAACTAGATCACTAGAATCATGCATAGATATTAATGGAATGCATCACAGTGAAATATAATATCAAATCCCCACTAAAAACCTAATTGTTCGATTCCTTATAAAGTTAACACTAATTAAGAACCTCATCATTTGGATGGGTAACCCTAACCATTAAGTGTCTATGAATTATCTTGTATAAGGAAATAAAATAATGAGAGGACACAAATGTAATGTTCCTTATTCTTGGAACATGATTTTGGGTAGACTTAGTTGGGGAACCCTAACATTGAATATTCAAGAGGAATGAAGTTGAAATCATCCATTTGATTAATTGTGATAATGAGTTATTTTCTCAACTATCCATGTCTCATATATGATATGATTGAAATTACAATATAGTAGATATATTAATTAATTTTTTTAGCTTATATAGTAAAAGTAATGATGAAATAATGATATTGGATCTTTAATGGATTTAATTAAAATTAAAACGGGTCATAATTTTGCTTAGAGAACCCATAATAAAATCATATGTTATGGATAAAATGGAATCATCCTCATATTCATTCATAACCTTGATTTTTATAATGAAAACTGAAAAAGTCAATGAATTTAATTTCATATACATGTATTAGAGCATAATAATTGTTCTTATGGTAAAATAAAATTATGTGTGTTAATTAAACCCCTTCTAGAGTAACCAACTATTTATGTTATATAACAAATGAATCTAAATGATAATAAAAAACATAGAATAATTTGTTCAAGGTTTCAAATGGATTAAATAAAAAATGGAATAAGGAAATTTAATATCTATTCATGTGAACTATATGATAGGGTACATCAATGACTATAGAGACTCAATATATCCTCTATGTCTTGGTCTAACTTTTTAATTCATTCCAAAAATATTTAAGGAATAGTTATAAAAATTTGAATGAGTTTAATAAACTTTAAACCCAATTTATCGATGTTCTAATAACATATGAAATAGGGTATGATATTTTAATGTTCAGATGTTTTTTTATATTATACATGGGAAAACATCAAACTATAATAAGTAATGTTTTTGGAAAGTCCAATATTGTTTTTCTATAGATAGTCAATCTAGGTTGATGAAACTTAAAAATAAATTCAATATGGAAGGGAAATGTTCCATTATGAATGAATTAGACAGGATATCATAAGGGATTTAATAACCCTAGGGAGATTCCATTATATGAGTTAATTTTATAGAAATAAAATATTTTATTTTTTAGGTTATAATGTACCAAATGTGTACCTTACCAATTTTATAGATATATAGGATTTCAAAATCAAAGAACTTATTGATGGAAATTTTATTATGAATTCAAATAAAAAATAAAAGAGATTATTTCAATCAATGATTTTAATGAAATAAATTATATATCATGATCAAATGTATCTTAGAAAATTATGTGTGTCTTCATCTCATTTCTCTTGCATAATTAAAGTTATTTCATAATAAAAATTTATTAGGAACAATATGAGATCATAGTTTCAATACTCTTGGTTTATGATTTTTCAGATTATAAAACATGTCATAAGAAGAATAAAATGATTGAAATTTTTTATCTAGGACAAAATTGTTTTTCTAGTTGTTTTTAAAAACATACGGGGTGGAATCCCAATACAAATCATTGGCATAATTTAAGGAATAATATTATTTTTATAAAGATTATCGAAATACCGAGAATACAATAAATAATGTAGATAAAATGATTAATTTATTAATACTATTAATATTAGGAATTAAAAAAATTCAAACAGTAATAATTTTTTGTATCATATGAAGACATTTTGAAGAGAATATTGTTTATAAGAAGTCAGTGGGAGTGTATTTGGACTTAGAGATGCTAAAAGAAAAAAAATAAATGGTTATTCAAGTGAAATTAATATTTAATATATCTTAATATCCTAAAATAGCTTGTGATGTGTTGATAATATAAATGTAAAAAATTTCATTTGTTTACCCCAGTAATGTTGATATTACATAATGTCTTATTATAGTTTAGGATGCGTCGGTGAGAATTAATGAAAATAGTTTCATTTTGATTCCAAGAATATTTCAATGAGAAAGTATGATAAAAAGGGTTCCAATAATGATGATAATGATGAAACTAAAAGGAGTAAAAAGTACACTATATAATTTATTATTACTATTTCATTTTAGGATTAGATATAAAGGAGTTTAGATACATTGTTAAATGGAATTAAGATTAGGAATATGATTACTAAGTGTCCCAATTATTCAAAATGGATTTCATTATATAATTTAATCAATAAATACTTTAGTTAGATAGTTTTATCAAATTTAACACATATTCATGATAGGAATTACCCTAAAACACAATGATTTAAATAAAACCCTAAATATGAAAAAAAAAACTTAGGCCAAAAAAGTGGTATTTCGTATGTGATATGATTAGATGGAATCTTACAAATTCTTTCATTAATATACATAAATGAGTAGAATTTATATCTTGTTAATTAAAATTTTTGTTTCTAGTATTCCCCATGGATGTTTCTATCTCAATTACAAATCTTAATAAAAATATCACATTACATACATTTTTGAGACCATTTAGATTTAGAGTTTTAGATAATTAATAGAAAAAATTAACTAAAAAACCCTATGTAATTTTAAACTATTGTAAATTTTTTCACTCTATAAGTAGTTGATTAATGAATTCCAATCTTTTAACATCTCACACAATTCCTCCACACAATATACACTTTGAGTCACATCATACATATTTCTTCTATTAATAACCTATAGATATAGATACATAAGAAATCTGTGAGATCGGAATCATAGTAAGGAATAAAAAATTAAATAAAACCAAATTACTGGTTAGAATTGAGGGATAAAATAAGAAAATGAAAATAATAACATGAGTATAAGAACATGAGTCATAAGATGATCATAATTACATTATGTTTTATTGGTAAATGTGTCTACAGCATAAACATGGGAAATTCATATGCATATCACCAAAGTTCATCCCTAAGGTGTCATAAAAACATATTTCCTTGGTTATTCACCAAGGTATCATAAATCATTACCAGTTTATTTTTCCAAGGAATCATAAACATGTCATCTGTAGATATTAATTCTTCACCCAATGCACTGTAGTGCTATCAAGGAGAACCCTTCATATCACTATAGATTTTCACCAAGGTATCATAAAACATTACCAAGGAATATTTCCAATTTATTATAAACGTGTCATCTCTTTTTATATCTCTTTATCTAATGAATTTTACTTCTATAAAGGTGAACCCTTCATATGACAAACATTTTTTGTGTTGCAAAAGGAATCCATTTATTATTATATCAAAATATAATTAACCCAAGAAGTAAATGGGTTTCATTATAATGAAAATCATAATAATAGTCTATCTTGAGAAATAAAGTGGATTGAATAATAAGAAAATATAATAGGAATTAATAAAGGATTTTTACATAGATATAAAATACCCTTTTAGGAAAATTAAACAATCTTTGGGAAAAGGAAATGTCCTTGACTATTTCAAAAAAATTATTTATATAATTTCATTCATAAATCATGAAACCTAATAGGTTATGTTTCTTATAAAATATATAAACAGTGGAAAGATATGTTCACATGGGATAAAAACATAAAACATTATCTAGAAAACTATTATATCTTTTCTATAAAAATTATTATGTTAGGAGACACTTTCATGATTTATTCTTAAAAACATTGAAATTTTTTTTAATTTTTTTTAAATTTTTATAAAAACATAACAATAAATAATGGATCCTAAAAAGACTCTAAACTTTTATTCTAGGGAAGTATATATATAGTGGAAGATAAAACAAATAACTATGGAATGAAAACATTTTAATACATTAATATATAATTGAATAAATACCACATCATAAAATGAGTAATAAATTCTCCATTTGAAAAGTATAAATGAGAAGTTTTAAGACCATATAAGATAACACATTATTAGTTTTACAAATAAAAAGAAGTAAATAGGTGCGAATCAAAAAAATAGAAAAACAGGGAAATAAATCATTAAATATGATAGGAATTATTCTTAACAATGATATACTTGGGGGAAGAATTATAACAATGTAAAACAATTGAATAAAAATTGTACTTATACTCATATAGTAATTCAAATTACCAATAAAAAAATATTAGTGTGGAAGAAACCAATCATAGATGAGAAAAGTTCAAGAAGAAGAATTATAACTCAATTAAGGGAGTTTAGTTAACAAAAAATATTTCTACATTGGTATCTTTTCAATAATGATTCATTTCAATAAATAAAATGGTATCGGTATTTAAGCCAAAATAATTTCATATATATGGTAAAATAAATTGAATAGTAAATACTCACACTATATCTAAGATATCATGGTTCATAATAATAAATATATCTCAAAAAATTAAATTTGAGACAACGAACTTCTTACCATAATTCAAAACTCTTACTAAAGCACTTAAATATCCTCTATAATAATAATAACTATCATAATCACCTATTTTAGAGAATTTTTTATATCTATAACATTTTATTTACATCATTTATAATTATTCTCTATGTGTTAATTAGTTAGTTATATTCTATTTTCAATATCTGGTCTGAGTACTCATGATAATTTTGAACGAGTTTTGTGATTGAAATGTTATCCATAATTATTCCTTAAAATTAAAAGATTAAATTATCATAAATGGTACTAGAATGAGTGATGTTGTATTAATTGCGTTAAATATTTATATTACCATTAAAGAGTAAAATTTTTTTGTTATGTCTCAATATCCACTATTATATTTTCAATGTAAAAATTGATATAAATTTACAGCATTAATTATACATGTGGTTAAACTGATCCAATATAAACAGGATACAATATATATATGAGTATTGCATTAGAATAGATTATTTTGTTATAATACCATATTAAAAAATTATAATGAGATTATTTATATTTTATTTAGAAGATGAATAATAATTTAAAATAGTTAAAATACTAATGTAAATGAATAATAATTTATCACTCATATATTAATCTTCTTTCCTCTTGGTATTTTCATTTTAGGTGGTTAATTTAATAATGGTTTTTTTTAATATTACTTATAGAAGGATTAATTAATTGTTAAAGAAACTAAATAATGACATAATTAAAATATATATTCACTAAACTAATATTTATAACCATACTTTCTATTTGGTAATATAAAATGAAATGTGTTGTTCATGGTTGTGGTAGTCTACACATATACATGTGAAACATTATCCTTCTTTCATGAGAATGGGAGGGGAATATATAAATATTTTATAATAATTATTATAAAATTTTAGTATATTAATTATAATTATATCATTATATATGTATATTGTTTTTCGAGGGAGGTGGATGAGATGGATAAAGAATGTAAGTTAAATGGTATGTAATACATAGGCTGTGAATTTGGATCTTCTCTTGATGTGTCATTTGGAAATAAAAAACATTATAAATTTTATTGGGGATAGAGAATAAAATAGATCTATATTGGTTATATACGGATTAAATTTTTTATATTTTCAGGGGTATTTTTAAATAGAGGCATGGATTAATGTGTATGGATTTGAGCTCCATTTACCATTGCAAATACGGACAAGTCTTTAGAGTGGAATATTTAAAAGGGGTAATAATGAAATTTAATAAAATATAAGTGAGTTAGGTGGGTAAATGTTTATGAGATATTTAGGTATAACATTCCTTTCTAAAAAAGTAATTTTAGAATGTCTATGTGTTAAATAGATTTATTAAAATTCGATCCACATTAAATTACCCATTTTAACACTTATTAAACATTTTTGAAAATTGAACAGTGTAATATTTATACTACTAAAAATATAATTTTAACATTATTAGAAAAAATATACATGATGTATGTAAATTTAGGATCCATTTAATCTAATTAGATTTCTAAATATGAGAAAATTACCACTTATATAAGAACATATAATGTGTAGAGAACCCATTTTTATAGAAAAATAAAGTTTTAATTGTTAAGTGTTCTTAATCTTATTTATCTTTAATTACCTTTTAAAGTAGGGTTAATATATTTTTATATCTTCAAAAAAATAATATTATTGTATTAATTTAAAACGGATCGATTTAATTTATAAAAATTCTAAATATTTTGAAAACTATTATTCTTTAAAATATAACATTTTAACTAAAATGATTAATATTTTTCATTGTAACATAGTTTTTTAACTAAAATTGAAATTTACACAACTTACTAATTTGAAACTTATGGGTAAGAATATTCAAGTAATTTTATGTGATTCTGTATTTAAATGTGTGAAAATAAATTTTAATATAATCTTGCATAACACATTAAAATAATTTTTAGTATCATTTGTCTATGTTAAATAAACACAATATTACCACATATTAGAAATTATTGTGTGGGTATTAACTTATTTTATTTTATATATGATTAAAAATTTCCATTTAAACCATTATTTAACAATAATATGATAACCTTCATAGAACATGAATAAGTATTTTTTTTGGGAAAATATATTTTTAAAAATATAATTATTTTATTTGTTAATTATTTATACCAATTGAATATTAAAAAACATTATTATTAGGTAATGGAATTAATTTTTTTTCTATATATATTTCATAATTTAGTTAGCTAAAAATTTAACTGAAAATTATATATATTCATTTTAATAGATATATAACGATATGTGGTTTATTTTGATTCAATTTTTTCTATGAATAAATCTATTAAGTACATTAGCTTTCAAAGGAAAGTATATATTTTAAAAACTGGGGGTTTTATATTCTCCCCCATTAAATAAATGGTATCCCCTCAATATAGCTTTTCACTCACTAAAAACAAAATTTATGGGTATCCAAAAGAAATAAATACATCATAATATAATTTCAAATGATTTTTCTATCTTAAAATCTTATTTAGTAATAGGAAACAAAAATTTTCCATTAATCATGTAAATAGATTATTTTACTTCTTCTCAAAAATGTATTGTTATATTCTCTCCACTTCTATAAATATATCATATCCCATTTATTTTAAGACATTATCCTTAGTGATAATTACCGCATCTTTAACATGAAGATGGTTTAATCATTTTTCATTCATCATCTTCATTAAATGAACATTCCTAAGACTCCATCCTACTCTTCTTTGGGTTTTTGGGAAATTCAACTATGTTTAAATTGTTCTTAAAAATTTAAAACAAGCGAGGAATGTGGTCATGTTCCAAATAGGTACGATGGTTCCAGGATATAAGGATCCAACACTGTAAATATGGTGATGTATGTACATACTCCCCTTTAGGCCTAAGGTAATGGGATCTAACCTTCATCACCTAAGAAATGTGATGTGATGATATAATGTTTTAGAACATCATAGAATCATAATGTTCCACCCAAAATAACGCACCAACTATCTATGGATTACATGTGTTCATGTGAAAATAAATAATAGGAAATTCATTTTATAACAAAAAAATGAAATTCATACCTTCTCCATTTCTAATATACCAATTTTATATTTAACAACCATAAGGGTTTTTTTAATGAAAAACATGCATTTTCACTAAGATAAGACCCTAAGGTTTTCATCAAAACATTTTAATCCATTTTTTTCACAAAACCAAGATTTTAAACCAAATCAAACAATTCTATCATTTTCATTACAAACCCTTAATATAATTTTTCACACTTAATTAATCATCCTATTAGGTATCTCATTAAAATAAATATCTACATAGTATTTAGTACCCATCTTTAATGTGATTTATTCTGATTTCAACCATTATTAGAATCAATAATAGTTTAAATGAGTTATGAAGAATTAACACCATAATAAAATAATTGTACGATGAAAAATTCATCAGAAAAAAACATAATCATTGAGATTATGAAATTTTCATTCTGTTTAAAATAAAAAAATATTTATCCATTAAAGGTTTTTCAGGTTGGTGTATCTCATATTCAATTACCTAATTCAATTATATAATAAAATATTCAAATTTCATGTAAGGGGAGTGTGGTTAAGAAAATAATATGACCCATTAGTGACTTTCCAGGTGGGTAGTCTGAGGCCCACTCATCATGCCCTATATTAATGACTAAGTTGATTCTTTACCATCCTTTTTTACGGTGATTTCCTTTAGGTGAATCTCTGCCAAAGTCATACTCACTTTCTAATGATCTGTTCGGGATGTAAATTCTAGGATAACCATAGAGTATCATGTTTACCAAATCATGGGGATGTTTTTAGATACTTATATTTATACATATGGTTTTTACTAAACATTTCTTATCCAAATCCCTAAAATATTAATTATTACTTTAAGAAAAATAAAGGGTTATTTATAACTTTTAAATTATGATAAAACTAAATTTATCAACCCTCAAATTATCCTCATCTAAAATCCCATCCTTTAAAGTGATCTAAATCCTTGTTTGATGCCAACTATGATGCCCCATGGATGTAGTTGTATTAATTATATGAAATAAATAAAATATTACATTACATATAATCCCAATGCTATTAGGTAATATTTTATAGAATTAAGAAAAACATTAACTAAAATTACCAATGTCTTTGTCAGTTAGTGGAACTTTTTTCAATTATATAAGAAAATAATTAATCCATAAAAAGCTCTCAACATCACCCAAAAAAACCATACAAAATATAATATTCTAGACACATCATATTTATTAAACATCTTTTTTACTTTTGAATATGGAATCATAAAAAATTAGTGAGACTATATTCTCTGCAAGGGGTAAACAATGAACGTGGAACCCATCACGGGTAAGAAAAGGGGTATAACATAATAATATGAATATAAAATCTGGAATATATGCACATGAGGCATAATATGATCCTAATTAAATGAATCATAACTTGAAAATATGGATACTAGATAAGAATGAGACATTCATATTTATGTCATAAACTTTTATCACTAGGGTGTTATAAAATAATATTACCGAGGTTATTTACTAAGGTATCATAAAGAATTACCAAGACATACATACAATCTATAATGATAATGTCATCTCTATATGTTAGCTTTTTTACCTAATTCATTAGAGTACTATCAACGAACACCAATCATAATACCAAGATTGTTCACTAAGGTATCATAATTTATTAACTAGGAATGTTTCCATGGTATTATAAACATGTTATCTCAAGAGTTTGTTTTTTTACCAAATAAATTTGAGCACTATCAGGGAACGACCTTCTTATTTCTAAAATTATGTGTTCTTCATAATAAAATCATAAATAATTCAAAAAAAATATTAATTAACCCAAGAAAAAAATCAGTTACATGATAATACACAACATACTCATAGGCTATAGAGAAAAATAAGTTGCGTGGAATAAATAAAAATATCATAGGAATGAATAAATGGTATTGAAATAGATGGAAAATAAATGATTATGATCGTTATGAAAATTTCTTGTGAAATAATAAATACCCAAGTC
Source organism: Viscum album (assembly GCA_963277665.1). Classification (NCBI taxonomy): domain Eukaryota; kingdom Viridiplantae; phylum Streptophyta; class Magnoliopsida; order Santalales; family Viscaceae; genus Viscum; species Viscum album. Next base: position 383,450,465 of record OY728163.1, on the reverse strand, counting down.
TATTTGAAATTATTTATTTATAAAAACATTATATTAAGAATTTATTTCAAAAATGGTGAATTCATAGAGAGGATGATTCTTATAAAATACAAAGTAAAGAGAAATATGTTTTCCCATTAAAAAAATTAAAAAGTGATTTTAGAAAACATTTTAAATATTATCAAAAGAATATGAAGTTAAAGCTAACATTGAAAACTTATTTTTGAAAAGTTGAAAAGAAACTTTTAAAAAATGAACTTTCATTAAAAAATAAACATTAATAATGGATCCTTGTAAGATCCATAAATAGTATCATATTTAAATTTTGAGTGAAAGATAAAAAAAATGATCATGGAATGAGAAAATTTTTCATAATTTAAAATTTCATTGTTGAAATACCATATCATAAAAAGGTAATAATATATCATTTTGAATATTGGAAAGGGTAAATGTAAAGGTCACATAAGATAACACTTTTTTGGGTTTCCAACTATGAAGGAGAAAATTGGATGGAAGGAAAATATGGACAAGGAGGGGATACCATTGTTAGAGATAATGGGAATTGTACTTATTATGATATATAGTTTGAGAAAGAGTTTTATCATGGTCAGAAAATTGAATTAAAAAAAATATCCCCATAGAGGAAGATAAATTATCTTGAAATGAAATCAAAATGTTTAATGAAACCAAACATAGAATAGAAACGTTTATGAATGTGACTTATAACTCAATGAAGGGAGTTTAGTTAAAGAAATCTTTCAACATTGGTGTCTTTTAAATAAAGATACGTTTGAATAAATAACATGGAATAGCACTTAAAACCCCATTAATTTCATGAATATGTAAAAATATATTCAATTTATAGTGCCCATACTAAATCAAAGATATCATGGGGAATAATAAAAAAATAATAATTAATGAATTAAATTTGAGATAAAAAACAAATTATAAAAATTCCTAACTTCTACTGGGGAACTTAAATCTCCTATATAAAAAAATAATTATCCTAATCACATATTTTATAACCTTATTCATATCTTTGACCTTTTATAAAAAACACTGATAATTATTATCCTTGTGTTTATTATTTCGTTATTTTATTTTTTTGAAGATTAGGTGCGAGTAATCTTGATTGTTTTCAATTATTTTCATAAGAGTAGTGTTGTTCTTCCTTATTATCCCTAATTCCATCATTCCTAAATAATTAAAGGTATTATAATTGTTGTTTTATTTATTCATAGTAGTTATGTTATTGATGGTACATTTTTCTTATTTAAAATGACTGAATGGTGTTGTCTCAATTATTGAATTTAATTTTATGTTACCATTCCAAATCCAACAAAAAAATTTTTTTATTATAAATTTAAAAAATTATGTTTCAAATTCATTAATTTATTGAAATTTATATCATTTTTAATGTATGTGGTGAAGTAGGAACAATAATAACATGATGCAATCTATGTGTGAATATAAAAATAGAAAGGATTATTTTTTATAATATAATTATCAATAAAGTGTAATGACGTTATTTGTATGTTAAAAAGATGATTAATCATAATTAAGAAGACTCCAAGGAATAAATTAAATGAAAATAGGGTTTCACTTATAGATAACTAACTTTTCTTCTTGGTATGTTCTTTTTAGGAAGTCAGTTTTACAATGGTCTATTATTGCTAATATTACATATAAAATGCCTAATTTTCCTTTCAAAATATAATTAATGATATAGATAACATATCTATTCACTAAACACATTTATAAAACCATAATTGAATGGATGTGATGAAAAAAATTAATAATTTCTTTCATAGAGGTTGTAGTCTCCACACATGCATGAGAAACTTTCTCATTTTTTTACATAATTAGATGGGGATAGATAATAATTATAACATAAATATAATAAATTTTGCATTTATTATTTATATCAATGTCATTATATACATATGGTTATAATGGGTTTGTAGTTTTGTGGAAGATAAGGATGTTGAATGGAAGTTAAAGGGTAAGTAATATTTATGTTGAGAGTTTTGATCTTCTCTTGATGTGCCCCTTGAAAATGATGGGATTGAGACACTTTCTTAAGGATATGGATTGAAAAATGTTTTTAAGGACCCTAGAAGGTTTATATTGGGTATAGTTTCATAGGAATTTTGTACAAGAGGTGTGTATTGGAGTGGGTGGATATATAATTATAACAACCCACACTTTACATACATTGTTAATACTTCAAAATTGAAGCACACTTATTACAACATATGACAAAACCACAAAGGACCGTATAGGTATAGTGTCTTTAGAAACTGGGAAACATAAACAACTGGTTCATAAATCTTCTACAGTGTCTCCCATTTATTTCATCATATCTAGGGTCCCTTTTAGCATATTCTACTTAATATCCATCTTCCTGACCTGGGGAAAAGAAAACATAAAAGGGTGAGCTCAAATGCTCAGCAAGGGCAAATAAAGGAAATAAAAATCATATCATATCTTTATGAAAATCAAAACCTGTAAAAGAGATCATAATATCTTAACATGGAATAAATCATAGAAGTGAAAATGAGATCCCCATAATCATAACATAAAACTTGAAACTTTGTGGCATGCACACATAATCATGGAAAATCATTTCTTGTTAGTCATGACTCATTGCCAAGACTATCTTAGTGGACAAAGTCCCTTTCTGAACCGGGTTCACTCCTCGTTTCAGTCCTGTATCACTAAACCGAAATAACCTTCCGTTCCAGCCATGTCTATCTCATGAGATATAAAATCTTTACCCAATGCATTGGAGGGATATATAGGTCCCACCCATCTTATAATGAATCCTTTCTTATGTGTGCCACATAATCATAAAACATACATCATCACATAACACATGTAACAAAAATGGGATTCTTGAAACATCATGGCATCATAAATAAATTCATATAAGATAAAGGAATTCATAAAAATAATTCCATCACAACATGATCAAATCAATGTAATAATAGGGATAAAAACAGAACCCTTTATTATCTTAGATGGAAAATAATTTTGATAAAACACTTGAACTCCATTCTTGAGGAAAATATCCTTTCTTCGTCAAAAACATTTTTCCTTTCATAACATGTCATACAACTTTAAAATAAAAGAAGTTGATTAAAAATAATCTTGAAAACTTGTAAAGGAAGCTTCTTGGAAATAAGGTTTTAAAAATCCATTCATGCCGTATAAGTTAAAAAAAATCATTCTTCGTACTTTTGTCGGAAAAGTCAAAAAGTACCTCGTACGAAAAACGACAAAATATTCCTTTCGTATCTTTTACTAAAAACTCACCGAAGGGTAAAATTGGATATAAACTATTGTATAAGGATGGAAACAATATTACATATTGAGGGAACATGGATGTGGATGATAAAATACACCCCAGTAAATACTTACGAATAAAAACAATTTCGGATAAAAGTGAGATTGTGATGTTTTCCCTTACCTTAGGTCCAATTTGCTTTGTTCGTGTCCGAAGCTCCTGTATAATGGTTTAAATAATGTTATTGACTTATTCCCGAATCATACATATTGATATGAGATCATATATGGTCATATTATTAGCTTCTTGTTAGTAATATTTCATTGTTACTTGTTACTCGGGTCTTTATAACTTTTTGTTCTTATGCGTGTTTTGTCGAATAAATTCTTATTCTTATCTTTAGGTAATAGATAATTCATTTCCAGAATGGTATTAGTGTATTATATACCATATTCATTCATTCAATTAATTTATATAATCATTATGAAATGAAGATCATGTAGAACGAGTCGCATCACATCGTGGAGACGGTATTCCGTACATACGCACGAGTGATGATATCATTCCTATGATCGTGGAATTGTATTGGAGTATATATATATATTATTTCAGTATCAATATTACTTAATAATAATCATATATAGTTACTGATTACACCATTATACCCATCCTTGTAAGGTGATGGTGGAAAATAGATTACACCACGGCGTGGAGACGGTATTCCGTACGTACGCACGAGTGATGATATCGTTCCTATGATCGTGGAATTGTATTGGAGTATATATATATATTATTTCAGTATCAATATTACTTAATAATAATCATATATAGTTACTCATTACACCATTATACCCATCCTTGTAAGGTGATGGTGGAAAATAGATTACACCACGGCGTGGAGACGGTATTCCGTTCGTACGCACGCGCGGTGATTTCATTTTTCCGTAGGATGGATAGAAGGTGAATTAGGGTTGTTTCATATTTATCATAACATATCAGTATGTAAGTAATACTGATGTTATTACTTTATCATGAAACAACTAAAGAAGAAGAAGTTGAAGAAGAAAGAAATTGAAAAGATCGGTAATGGATATTACCTCTTCTTTGGAACGCCTCTTTGAATCCTCCACTTAAGGAACTAAGATTGGTCTTTGGAGAAGACCAGGACCTCTAGGATTATTCTAGGGAAGTGGAGAGGAGAAAATGGTAGGGGTTGGCCGAGCTTGAGTGCTCAAATTGGTGTGAGGAGGAGGGGGAGGAGGTGCCCTTTTATAAGGGAGGAGAGGGGCACCTTAGGAATATCTCAAAATATTATTTTATATTAAAGTCAAAATCGGTTTATAATGGTTCCAAAGGGTCTTATTTAGAAGCTAAAGTGGGTATGGGTCGAAATCCTATCAACCAATAGGATTTAGACAAGTTTAGGGTATTATTTTAACCTTATCAATTAGATTTAACTCTAAATTAATTAATTTAACTTTTACCGTGTCTTTTTGTTTTCTTTCACTATATGGTTAATACACTTACTATAACATGCCAAACGAACCCCAAATTGTTTATTATTAATATATATAACCTTATCTAAGTCATTTGGCCGAACCTTAGATTTTTAGGAATAAAATAACAATTAATAATATAATATTTGATTTAAAAACTATTTTGTGTCAATTTTGACACTATTTGATATATGATTTTTGTGAAAGTCATAACAGAATTATATGTTCGAACCAAGTTGATTAAATAAACAATAATATATCATAGTAACCTATAAAATTAGTGTAATTCATAAAAAGTCTCAAATTACATTTATTTTGGTATTTATATTATCAATTTTGTCAATATTTCATTAATAAGATAATTACTGCATCATCTTTGTGTCATAAATAAATTAAATTATGTGATGTCTAAAAATTACAAATAAAATACCATCATGTAGGAAATCTTTTGAGATTTCTAATGAATATTTACAATCGAATTTATCTTATGTATAACCCCATATTAAAAATGATTTACTTATTAAACTTTGATTTTAACTATTTTAACCCTTCTTTAAATAAATTAATAATAAATGTCCTATTCTAATCCAAGTGGGCCTAAATGGTCATATTTTATTCCTAAGTTTGTTTTTGGTCGAATTACACTTGTCCAATAGAATTAGGACATGTGTTAGGGTAATATTGATATCATATTTACCCTTAGTTACCCTATTTACTATTAACCGCGGTAAAAATAGTAAAAAGTTACTATTCACCAAAAAATTATTTTCATCTCATTGAACCACATTTTAGTCCTTGATATTAACCGTGTCTCTCGGATTTTTGAAATTCCATTCACAGAAGTGGTAAAATTATGTTTTATGCAAAATTCAGTTTTTTTACTTAGTGGTTTCAGTATTCATCAAAAATTGAAAGTTTTCAGATAAATACCAAAATTTCACCCTAGGCTAATTTCGATATTCTGAGTCCAAAAATGAAGTCCATTTTGAAAAATAAAATTTATAAAATTTCAAAAAGTGGTTATTACTATTCATAACGGCTAGTTTTAATAGCATATTGTTGTTTAGTGAAACTCGGTATTGCGTACGACGCAAGCTATCGAGGAAGGTTGTGATTGCGTGTAAAGCAAGCCAAGCAAGTGTTGTGTAGAAAAAGATTCCTTTGATGATTTATATAACATAAAAGTCTCGGGTGTTACATTCTACCCCCCTTAAAAAGAATTTCTCCCTCGAAATTCGTCACTTTGTAACAAACAAATGAGGATACTTCTCCCTCATCATATCCTCAAGCTCCCATGTAGCTTCTTCAAGTTGGTGGTTCCTCCATAAAACTTTCACCAAGCGAGTGGTCTTGTTTCGTAGGACTTTTTTGCTACGATCCAGAATCTCTATCGGCTGTTCTTCATAAGAAAGATCTTGCTCCAGCGGTACAACTTCTGAGCTGAGTACATGTGAAGGATCTGGTATGTACTTTCTCAGGAGAGATACGTGGAACACATCGTGAACTTGAGAGAGATTCGGTGGAAGCGCCAATCGGTAAGCTACCTTCCCAACACGATCCAGTATTTCAAAAGGACCGATATATCTAGGGCTCAACTTCCCCTTCTTTCCAAATCTCATAACCCTCTTCCAGAGAGATATTCGTAAGAACACTTTATCGCCTACTTCAAACTCTAGGTCTTTTCATCGGTTGTCGGCATAACTTTTCTGTCGACTCTGAGCTGCTCTTATGTGTTGTTGAATAGATCTAACCTTTTCTGCCATTTCATCAACGAGGTCAGGTCCTAATAGCATTCTTTCCCCAACTTCATCCCAGCAAGTTGGAGTCGTGCATTTCTTTCCATAGAGAGCTTCATAAGGAGCCATCTGAATACTGGAGTGAAAGCTATTATTATAAGAAAATTCCACCAAAGGTAGGTGTTGATCCCAACCTCCTTTGAAATCCATAGAGCAAGCTCTCAACATATCTTCTAGGGTTTGAATTGTTCTCTCAGACTGACCGTCTGTCTGGGGATGATAAGCAGTGATGAAACTCAACTCTGTATCCAGAGTATGCTGAAGACTTCGCCAGAACATCGAGGTAAATCTCGGATCTCGATCAGATATAATAGAAAGTGGTACTCCATGCAATCTTACCACTTCCTTTACATATATCCTGGCAAGCTGATCTAGAGAGAAATCTTCTCTAATAGGAATGAAGTGTGCAGACTTTGTAAGACGATCAACTATGACCCAGATAGCATTATTGCCTTTGGATGTTTTAGGAAGTCCTGTGACAAAGTCCATAGTGATGTTTTCCCATTTCCATTCGGGTATTGGTAATGGTTGTAACATCCCCTTAGACTTCTGTCTCTCAGCTTTAACTTGTTGACAAACCAAGCATCGAGAGACATATTCAGCAACATCTCTTTTCATGCCATCCCACCAGAAGTACTCTTTCAGGTCCCTATACATCTTCGTGCTTCCAGGATGAATAGAGAATGAAGAACTATGAGCCTCATCCAGCAGCTCTTTCTTTAATTCGGGGATGGGAGGAACGCAAACCCGATTCCTGAACTTTATTATCCCATCACAATCAAGGTTGAATTCAGGAACATTTCTCACCTTCTTTTGTAACTCGACATCTTCTTTCTGTGCCTCTTTAATCTTCACATGTATAGATGGTTGAACATTCATTTGAAAAAGATAAGATTTTTCCCCTTCCATTATAATTCCAAGATCCATCCTTTGTAAATCCATAAATATTGGATCTTTTGTGATCCTCATCATGGATAAACTAGCATGGTCTTGTCGACTTAATGCATCTGCCACCTTGTTTGCTTTCCCAGGGTGGTAATGGATTGAGCAGTCATAATCCTTAATCAGCTCCAACCATCTTCTTTGACGCATATTCAACTCCTTTTGTGTGAAAATATACTTTAAACTTTTATGATCAGTTTAAATATCACACCTTTCACCATAAAGGTAATGCCTCCAAATCTTTAATGCAAAGATTACCGAAGCCAACTCCAAATCATGTGTTGGGTAATTTTGCTCATGGATTTTCAACTGTCGTGAGGCATAAGCTATCACCATATCATTTTGCATAAGAACACACCCCAATCCCTTCTTGGACGCATCACTGTAGATCACAAACCTTTCTCCACTACAAGGCAGTGTGAGCACAGGTGCACTGGATAACCTTCTTTTCAACTCCTTGAAATTCTCTTCACATTCCTCTGTCCAGACAAACTTAACTCCTTTCCGAGTCAACTTGGTGAGTGGATTAGATAATCGTGAAAAATCTTTTACAAAACGTCGATAATAACCAGCCATACCAAGAAAACTTCGGATCTCAGTTACTGTTGTTGGTCTTGACCATCTTTCGATAACCTCTGTTTTTGCTGGATCCACAGATATCCCCTCTTTTGAGATTATATGACCAAAAAATGCAACTTTTTGAAGCCAAATTTCACACTTGGTAAATTTGGCATAAAGCTTCTCCTTTCTCAGGGTCTTCAATATAATTCTCAAGTGATCTTCATGCTCTTCCTTGCTCTTTGAATAGACAAGAATATCGTCTATAAAGACTACCACAAATTGATCAAGATAGTCTCTAAAGACTCTATTCATTAGATCCATGAAGATAGCAGGGGCATTAGTAAGACAAAATGGCATCACTATAAATTCATAGTGTCCATACCTTGTACGGAAAGCCGTCTTTGGTATATCCTCCCTTTTGACCCTTAATTGATGATACCCTGAACGAAGATCAATCTTGGAAAAGTATTGAGCTCCGCGTAGTTGGTCAAATAAGTCATCAATGCGTGGGAGAGGATATTTGTTCTTGATAGTGATCTTGTTAAGTTCTCGATAATCAATGCAGAGTCTCATTGATCCATCTTTCTTCTTAACAAATAGAACAGGTGCTCCCCAAGGTGACGCACTAGGGAGTATGAATCCCTTATCAAGATTCTCTTGGAGTTGCTTCTTCAATTCCTGCAACTCAATTGGGGCCATTCTATAAGGTGTCTTTGAAATAGGCAAAGCACCCGGTACGAGTTCTATTGAAAACTCAACTTCACGATTTGGTGGAAGACCCGGCAATTCCTCCGGAAAGACATCATCAAACTCCCGTACAATGGGCATATTCTTAATCGTGAGTTTCTCACCAACCATTTGAGATAAATAACCTTCATTTAGTGGAATCAATACCCATAAGATGGAAGAAATTTCCACTGGAAGGTTATGTTCATCCTTGCATTGATAGACGATCGTAGGTTGATCTGGAATATGAAATGTGACTTCCTTTCTTTGGCAATTGATATGAGCTCCATGTAGAGAAATCCAATCCATGCCAAGAATCACATCAAATTCCACTAAAGGAAGGATCACAAGATTTGCAGGAAGCACTTTCCCACAAACTTCGATCGGAGAAGAATTATAAACTTCTGATGCGATTGATGTGCCATTAGGTGTTGTCACAGCTAACTCAACATCTAATTGTTGAGGTAATACGGTGATACCCTTAGAAAATTTTTCAGAAATAAAAGAGTGGGTGGATCCAGAATCAAATAAAACATTTGCTACTTTAGAGTGGATGGTAAGTGTACCTTTCACCACATCGTTATCGTACTCCACCTCGCTGATAGAAATTGCATGTGACTTTCCTTTGTCTTTAGCCTTAAGAGTTTGTTGACGTCGACCATCATCATCAACCCTTGGATTTGGGCATTGATTGGCATAATGCCCCATCTCCTTGCACTTGAAACATTGAAGTGTAGCAGGTTCATTCTGTGTATCCCTTCCTTTGTTTGCATCATTAGACATCTTCTTCCCATTATCACGGCATTCAAATGCCCGATGACCTTCCTTTCCACATTTAAAACATTTACTTGTCCCTTTAAGACAACTCCCTCCATGTTTCTTTCCACACTTTGAGCATAAGGGGAAGTTCATCTTCTTTTCCGTGTGCTCTTTAGATTTTTCTTTGAATTCCATCTTCCTCTTCTTATCAAACCCATGTGACTGATGGGTTACTCCAATCTCCATCTCGACTTTGAGAGCACATCGAACGATTTCCTCGTAGCTATTGAAGTCCCTTATGGCTAACGCCCTTCGAAGACTTGGTTTTAAGCCACTAAAGAATCGATCGATCTTACTCTCAGGTTGGATAATAATACCAGAAGCGTACCTTGCAAGTCTTGTAAAATTTGCTTCATAGGTACTAACAGATTCATCATCCCTTTGCTTCAGTTCAAGGAACTATTTCTCCATCTTTGTTCGGAGAATACGAGGGAAGTACTTATTGAAAAATAAGTTCTTGAACTCGTCCCATTCCATAGACTCAATTTCATCCCTTTGCCTCGTATTCTTAACAAGATTCCACCATTGATCAGCATCTCCTTCCAAACGATACACTGCTAGGATGACTTTATCATGCTCAGAACATTGAAGAACTGAAAATATCTTTTCAGTAGTACTAATCCATTGTTCAGCAACTAATGGATCAGTAGACCCGCTGAAAGATGGTGGACGCTGCCTCATGAAGGATTCAACAGAATGTTGCTCCCTCCTTTGTTCGTTTGGAAATCCTGCATGATTCATAGCTTGAGAAAGTTGTGTGAGCATGGCTACAAGATTTTACATTCCAGCTCCCATATCGTTTGGTTGCTCAGGGGGACAATCATTGCATTGCCCATCACATTCCGCATTAACACGGTTCCTTCGGGTTCCAGCCATTGACTAAAACCAAGAAGAATAGTGTGAGCAACACTAATTATAATAGGAAACCACATAATTCAGGAATAAAATTTTCATACTTAAGGTCTTATCCTAGGTTATTCAAGGCCATTTCTAAAACACTAAGATTGTGTTCTATGCTTAGACTTATCCTTAGGGTTCTTACTAAGGCTTTCACATCCTAGTTTCCAAAGGTTGACTATACCTTTCCTCTGATACCAACTATAACAACCCACACTTTACATACATTGTTAATACTTCAAAATTGAAGCACACTTATTACAACATATGACAAAACCACAAAGGACCGTATAGGTATAGTGTCTTTAGAAACTGGGAAACATAAACAACTGGTTCATAAATCTTCTACAGTGTCTCCCATTTATTTCATCATATCTAGGGTCCCTTTTAGCATATTCTACTTAATATCCATCTTCCTGACCTGGGGAAAAGAAAACATAAAAGGGTGAGCTCAAATGCTCAGCAAGGGCAAATAAAGGAAATAAAAATCATATCATATCTTTATGAAAATCAAAACCTGCAAAAGAGATCATAATATCTTAACATGGAATAAATCATAGAAGTTAAAATGAGATCCCCATAATCATAACATAAAACTTGAAACTTTGTGGCATGCACACATAATCATGGAAAATCATTTCTTGTTAGTCATGACTCATTGCCAAGACTATCTTAGTGGACAAAGTCCCTTTCTGAACCGAGTTCACTCCTCGTTTCAGTCCTGTATCACTGAACCGAAATAACCTTCCGTTCCAGCCATGTCTATCTCATGAGATATAAAATCTTTACCCAATGCATTGGAGGGAGATATAGGTCCCACCCATCTTATAATGAATCCTTTCTTATGTGTGCCACATAATCATAAAACATACATCATCACATAACACATGTAACAAAAATGGGATTCTTGAAACATCATGACATCATAAATAAATTCATATAAGATAAAGGAATTAATAAAAATAATTCCATCACAACATGATCAAATCAATGTAATAATAGGGATAAAAACAGAACCCTTTATTATCTTAGATGGAAAATAATTTTGATAAAACACTTGAACTCCATTCTTGAGGAAAATATCCTTTCTTCGTCAAAAACATTTTTCCTTTCATAACATGTCATACAACATTAAAATAAAAGAAGTTGATTAAACATAAACTTGAAAACTTGTAAAGGAAGCTTCTTGTAAATAATGTTTTAAAAATCCATTCATGCCGTATAAGTTAAAAAAAACATTCTTCGTACTTTTGTCGGAAAAGTCAAAAAGTACCTCGTACGAAAAACGACAAAAGATTCCTTTCGTATCTTTTACTAAAAACTCACCGAAGGGTAAAATTGGATATAAACTATTGTAGAAGGATGGAAACAATATTACATATTGAGGGAACATGGATGTGGATGATAAAATACACCCCAGTAAATACTTACGAATAAAAACAATCTCGGATAAAAGTGAGATTGTGATATTTTCCCTTACCTTAGGTCCAATTTGCTTTGTTCGTGTCCGAAGCTCCTGTATAATGGTTTAAATAATGTTATTGACTTATTCCAGAATCATACATATTGATATGAGATCATATATGGTCATATTATTAGCTTCTTGTTAGTAAAATTTCATTGTTACTTGTTACTCGGGTCTTTATAACTTTTTGTTCTTATGCGTGTTTTGTCGAATAAATTCTTATTCTTATCTTTAGGTTATAGATAATTCATTTCCAGAATGGTATTAGTGTATTATATACCATATTCATTCATTCAATTCATTTATATAATCATTATGAAATGAAGATCATGTAGAACGAGTCGCATCACATCGTGGAGACGGTATTCCGTACGTACGCACGAGTGATGATATCGTTCCTATGATCGTGGAATTGTATTGGAGTATATATATATATTATTTCAGTATCAATATTACTTAATAATAATCATATATAGTTACTGATTACACCATTATACCCATCCTTGTAAGGTGATGGTGGAAAATAGATTACACCACGGCGTGGAGACGGTATTCCGTACGTACGCACGAGTGATGATATCGTTCCTATGATCGTGGAATTGTATTGGAGTATATATATATATTATTTCAGTATCAATATTAATTAATAATAATCATATATAGTTACTCATTACACCATTATACCCATCCTTGTAAGGTGATGGTGGAAAATAGATTACACCACGGCGTGGAGACGGTATTCCGTTCGTACGCACGCGCGGTGATTTCATTTTTCCGTAGGATGGATAGAAGGTGAATTAGGGTTGTTTCATATTTATAATAACATATCAGTATGTATGTAATACTGATGTTATTACTTTATCATGAAACAACTAAAGAAGAAGAAGTTGAAGAAGAAAGAAATTGAAAAGATCGGTAATGGATATTACCTCTTCTTTGGAACGCCTCTTTGAATCCTCCACTTAAGGAACTAAGATTGGTCTTTGGAGAAGACCAGGACCTCTAGGATTATTCTAGGGAAGTGGAGAGGAGAAAATGGCAGGGGTTGGCCGAGCTTGAGTGCTCAAATTGGTGTGAGGAGGAGGGGGAGGAGGTGCCCTTTTATAAGGGAGGAGAGGGGCACCTTAGGAATATCTCAAAATATTATTTTATATTAAAGTCAAAATCGGTTTATAATGGTTCCAAAGGGTCTTATTTCGAAGCTAAAGTGGGGATGGGTCGAAATCCTATCAACCAATAGGATTTAGACAAGTTTAGGGTATTATTTTAACCTTATCAATTAGATTTAACTCTAAATTAATTAATTTAACTTTTACCGTGTCTTTTTGTTTTCTTTCACTATATGGTTAATACACTTACTATAACATGCCAAACGAACCCCAAATTGTTTATTATTAATATATATATCCTTATCTAAGTCATTTGGCCGAACCTTAGATTTTTAGGAATAAAATAACAATTAATAATATAATATTTGATTTAAAAACTATTTTGTGTCAATTTTGACACTATTTGATATATGATTTTTGTGAAAGTCATAACAGAATTATATGTTCGAACCAAGTTGATTAAATAAACAATAATATATCATAGTAACCTAGAAAATTAGTGTAATTCATAAAAAGTCTCAAATTACATTTATTTTGGTATTTATATTATCAATTTTGTCAATATTTCATTAATAAGATAATTACTGCATCATATTTGTGTCATAAATAAATTAAATTATTTGATGTCTAAAAATTACAAATAAAATACCATCATGTAGGAAATCTTTTTAGCTTTCTAATGAATATTTACAATTGAATTTATCTTATGTATAACCCCATATTAAAAATGATTTACTTATTAAACTTTGATTTTAACTATTTTAACCCTTCTTTAAATAAATTAATAATAAATGTCCTATTCTAATCCAAGTGGGCCTAAATGGTCATATTTTATTCCTAAGTTTGTTTTTGGTCGAATTACACTTGTCCAATAGAATTAGGACATGTGTTAGGGTAATATTGATATCATATTTACCCTTAGTTACCCTATTTACTATTAACCGCGGTAAAAATAGTAAAACGTTACTATTCACCAAAAAATTATTTTCATCTCATTGAACCACATTTTAGTCCTTGATATTAACCGTGTCTCTCGGATTTTTGAAATTCCATTCACAGAAGCGGTAAAATTATGTTTTATGCAAAATTCAGTTTTTTTACTTAGTGGTTTCACTATTCATCAAAAATTGAAAGTTTTCAGATAAATACCAAAATTTCACCCTAGGCTAATTTCGATATTCTGAGTCCAAAAATGAAGTCCATTTTGAAATATAAAATTTATAAAATTTCAAAAAGTGGTTATTACTATTCATAACGGCTAGTTTTAATAGCATATTGTTGTTTAGTGAAACTCGGTATTGCGTACGACGCAAGCTATCGAGGAAGGTTGCGATTGCGTGTAAAGCAAGCCAAGCAAGTGTTGTGTAGAAAAAGATTCCTTTGATGATTTATATAACATAAAAGTCTCGGGTGTTACAATAATCCTTTTATAAATGAAATATATGGAAAAATATTTCAAAAAAGATGGTATATGAGGGGTAATAATGTAATTGCATGGTATTGAAGTGAGTAAGGTTGAGAAATGTTTCTAATGCATGTAGGTATGACTTGTTCTATCAAACCGCATGGTAAGAATTAAATAATGAATAATACAATGTTTTCTAAATAATAATCAAACTCATACCATGAGAACTGATGTAGTTATTTGAATTAAAAATCAAAGAAATATTAATTGATACTAATTATAAATAAAATAATGTCAAAAATAGTTTCTCATCTTCGTTTAAAATTAAATTAAATTTTAAAAAATCACTTATTATCAAATAATTTCACTTTTGGATTTTATTCTTAATTATGTCATTTCAAGATGCTATAGAAGACACTAAATGAAATAAATAATAATATGAAGTAATCCATGTAAATATAGATGGAATAGGGAACTTAAACTCATACAATAATTACTTGGTGGAGGTTTTATACTTTTAAATATAATTGTATGTAATTATAATATATATATATATATATATATATATTTGTCCATTGTTTACACTAATTTATCATATTTTAGATCTATTTAACAATATTTTTAATGATCCTAAGATGATATATAATGTGTATTCCATATTTGTCTTCAACCACTCTTTTCCAGGTCTAAATTACTATTGTTATATAAGAAATTTTATTTTCCATATCTATATATAGAGTGATAATCAGTCCACTATTTTTTAATTAAAATAAAAAACATTTATATTTAATAGAATATTCATTCTTATAGATCTTAGATGTGATTTCTAAAATATATTAAATGTTTTAGATTATCTCCCTAATTTTAATTTCTCTATCTTCTTAGGTTTTAATTTCAACTCTAATACTCTTAGATATCAATTACTAAGATGTTCCATAATCTTATTTTAATATGTTTTTTATTACCTATTTTTCTAATGGGACATTGATGGAATAAATTGGTATCATTAGTACCACTAATAAATCAATTTTTAATGACAAATACTTGAATTTATAAATAACTATATAAGTTTTTAGTAAATATTATGGAAGTCCATGGTTGAGCCCCCAATGAGTGGATTTGTATTGGTTTAGAAAACTATGATTGGATGAAACGAATAAAAAAAGTGAAGGTATAAGTAGAAGATTAAATTGGGATAATGTGTACCAATAATAATAAATCCCATTTCATGATTTTTTAAGGTAAAATAAGTATAACTTATCCATGTTACCATCAATATTAGACAAAATATATTCATATTTCTTGGTCATCAATCTATATTCTATAAACTTTTATTTTCCAATGGATATGTACTAAGAATTTATAAGGGAACAGGTGAGTCAAACCCATGTTTAAACACAATCACTCTAAACCGCACAATGCACTTGTATGTTTAATAATTAATTCATTAATGTTTTAAAATCACACTCTCCCCCTCAAAAAATGTTCATGCATAAGGAATAAGGAATATATGGAAGAGATAATAATATACACCAATTTCCTATTTTTAATAATCATAAAAATTGTGAATTAAATAAAAAATAACTATTTATTACATGTTTGGAAATAAATAATACTCACTCTCTCATATTGACCATGATGGAGTGTAAATAAATGAAACCTCCAGCATAAACACTCCCCAATAATATTAATCCAAAAAATAGTCTTGAATATCCAAATTCCAATCTTTCTCATGGATACACAACACCTCCTATTTACAGAAGATACTCCTTAGATACCCCCATCATATATTATATTGTATATTGTATATCTCTTATCCATACATTATTTTCTTTCATTCACTTTGTATCTCTTATTTTTTCAACATCATCTATCAGCTATATATTCCTAAAATATAATAATTATCCCCATGGAAATTCCCTCCTTGTATTTCTGAAAAAATATATAAAATATAATCCTATGAGGGAAGGTCAGCGATATTTATAATCTACACAATATGTTTATTCACCATATAAGTCGCAATTTTATATATTAATAGTATAATATTATGTATTACCTTGTATGAAACTTCATGGTCTGTGCTATGTATCCCATTCATGTTTTGAATAATAACATTATTCTTTATTATTTAATCATGCTACAAACCATTCATGCAGTTTACATTCTTCATCGAATGAATACATCAACTTCATTGTCTGTTTCAGCTTCTACATGTAGATATAATATCATATACACATATTTATCACATAAAGTACCTCAACCTTAAATTTCACTTTTATTTTTCCTTCACGGATCAAACTATTCATAGTTTGAACTGTGTTTGAATCCATGATATATTCTTTCAATCATTTCTTAGATTCTTCCTTATAGTGAGTATACATTTTATTATCCAAGCTTATAAGGGTCTTACATGGTGCCTCCCATCATTAAAATATAATTTCAACTCAAAAAAAGTTTTTAGTATTGATCATGGAAGACTCTGGGGGCTCTAGTATGACATGGATGATGGTAATTTGAACAGGTGAGAAATGGTTATTTGTGCATCAGGAGAGTGATGTGTGGGAGATCCAAATCATAATCATTTTTTTATGAATTAATAGTTATGTGGTGTCGCAGTACGACATCATTTTTAGTACTAATTTTTATCCTTAATGTACTAAGATTCTCCATTAATTGGACAATAATTTCTGTAATGGTGACGGTGCCAGCACATGGCCTCATGTGTCTCCCCGCACAAGAGAGACTAAGTACCCCATCCTTCATGCCCTCCTATGTGCTCTATGAATGACCTCTTCTCCCACTGGCCAGCTCAAGATTTCACCATTTTTGGATGGTTTATATGTGTTATACTATATATTCCTCATTGGATAATGGATCAAAAGTCCATATTTTTTCATAAAACCTACTTTCTTCGTAAAAAATGCATAACACCAATATAAAACCATCTTATTAAAAAATTCATATTATAATTTTTTCAAAAATTTATAGTCTAAATTTATTTTTATTCCAAAAATCATATTTAAATTATTCATTACACATAAAATGAACTATATACAATAAACAGGGGAAATTTATAAATTAGATTCTAAAATTCAAAAATTTAAATAATAACAAATGTATGCATAAAATGGGGTAATTAAATACCCACACAAATAAACTCATGTTTATATTTAACTAATAAACATCAATATAATTAATATGTAGTTCCACCCTTCTAATATTCAAATATAAATTTCAATAAGTTTAAATAATTATTAATGGGGAATAAATTTTTCAGAATCACATAAAAAACTCATTAAACTCCTAAAATTTCAAAGAAATCGTGTTGAAAATATATTTCAAGTTTTTTCTTTTTAAATGAAAATTATTCTCCTATAATTGATTTATATTTTCCAATTCATCATTAATGTGTTTACAAATTTTAATCTACCACACTTTTTTTCATTCATCACTTAAGATAAAAAATTCAAATGGAGTTTTTATCATACCTCAAACCATGTTCTTTACTATATGTCAATAATGAAGCTCTAATATCCACGCTATAAAGAATAATTAAATAAATAACCATTATGTATTAACAATTATGTTTAAACATCTATAAGTCTTTTTTAAGATAGGTAATTATTTAAAAATAACTAAATCTCAAGAGGATGCTTAACTCTTAATTACAATGCATGATATACAAAACTATCTTAATGAAAATACTGCTTCAAAAGTGATACCACCCCCACTCCCCAACTTAATGTATCTCATAAATAAAATACTGACGAAATATATAGACCTTATTTATTTAAATTTTATTTTTTTCATAAGTTTTACTTGGGAAAATTTTGAAATCAATCTCCCATACACAAATAATCTGGATATAATCATTCAAAAAATGATGATTTTTTACCCTCCCAAGGCACAACTAAGTTTTTCTCTAAATTTCCCATTTTCCAATAGGGTTAAATGATGGGATACAATAAAAATCATGAATATTTCAAATAACCCATTAAAAACCTTTACATCACTCACTAACAAACCAACTGTCTTTCAACCAATAGAATCATCTCCCCCACAATTGAATTAATTAATATGTTATAAAATACTAAGAGTATGGGTTGAAAGGAAAAATATTATTGTAATGCAGATATTCCAAAACAGGTTCATTCAAGTTTTATATGGGATAAATTAGTATTATGTTTAATTTTAGGTCCCAAGGAAAATTATTTATCATTAAAAATGTATCAATCATTTTATAAGTGACCAATTATACTCCTGGAATCGATAAGATTCATAGAATGTTCTATAAGTAAACACTCCTAAGCCTCCTAAAAAATATAATCAAGAAATAATGGTTAAATTTATCATATAATCCTCTTAATAATGATAATATAAAATAAGAAAAATAAAGAAATGAAATTTAAACTAATTATAAAACAATTAAACAAACGTTTATAAATTCATAGCATGGAAAATCTAATAAAAATTTCATATGTAAAAATTAACAACATTACTCAAACATGGTTAATCAAATACATCCCCCGTGATTATCTTCACCAATCCAATCTCTTTTATTACTCATTAATCATTATTAAAAAAATATTAAAACGATCAATTCTGGTAATCTTATGAGACTTTTATCTTATAAATTATAAATTATCACAATAAAAATATTTGGTATGAATTTTTTATTTGAAATTCTAGAAAAAATTTAAAAATATATTGGAATTAAATAAATACTGAATTTAAATATTACTCTCATTTTATCATGAGGTTCTCTCTTTTCTCCTTATTCTTCCCTTTCTGTCTTCCTTAACATGAAACATAAAAATGATACAACAATTGAATGTTTATGGTTATTATAATTCAAACTAAAAAATAAAAAATATTAAGAGTTCTTATATCCTAAATAATAAAAATTCTTTAATATTAATTTCTTATAAAATAGTAAAAACTCAAATTCTCTCTTGATGTACTTTGGTTATGGTTTTTATGCTCTACCATACCTATTTAATGTTAGGTGATCGATTTTTTGAAGGCTTTTAACCAATATGGGTTGATGAATGGTTGAAGATGTGTTTAATTCACATATATGGGCCTCCCCATTTTTTATGTTCAATATTACTCTACCTTAAGGTAGGATTTTCTATAATTCCATAGATCTATTCTAAAATCATTTGGTTTGTCTTGAAAATTCAAAAGTGATATCTTGAATTAGAAAATCCTATTATCCTTCCTTGAACTATAAATTGATACTAGTTTTCATTACATATTCATACATATACATAATCTTCCATATATCTTAGTTTTCCTATTTTTCATCATCTCTATTTTTCTTAGTAGTAGCTACATCAGTCCTTTATTCAATGTAATCATCATCTACAACTCTTTAATTACAATCTTCATCGAAATAATATTCTAATTCTTCTTGATTTTTTATTTCCCAATAAATGTTAGAATATAATTTCTCATCTCAAAACAATAAACTCAGGTCCCTACTTTCTACATCAATTGCCTATTTCTCAATAGATAATAAGGTTATCACTATATTTATAGGGATATTCTCCTCTTATCTTTCCTTCAAAATAAATTTAACTAGAAAGTAGAATTTATCCACTTTGACTATGAAATTTTCAAGTAATCCTCGTTCAAATATCATATTATTTCCTCTATTTTAAGAAAAACTCTTGTATATATCATATCCTATAATCCTAGGATCTTGAATGTAGAGAATTATATAATATTCTTAATCACTCCAAAATCTAAAAACAATTTTCTAAACTTGTTAGGTACAAAATTAATTGGTATAGAAAATCTATCTAGGACTTTTTGTTTCTCCAATAAACTCCTTGACACCATATAAACCATTCTATAGAGATTTTTTTTCTAAATCCTCACATTTACTCTTATTTGATACCATATCATTCATAAAATATGAATATATGGGCATGTTCTCCAAAGTCTCATAAATGGTAATATTGACATGATGTTTCTTAAAAAAATCTAAAAACTTACCTTGCTTTTTATCCAATTTCTCCTGACTTGGTATCTTCAAGAAAGGTAGTATTGTTTTTTAGGGAACTGAATATTCTTATTAAACTTCTTTATAATTTTTATTTTTCTTCTCCTTTATAGTTTCCATAGTTTGTATCTCTTTATCTACCTACTTCTCAGGTAGTTTTATTATCTATTAGAACTTTCCTTCAAAATTTTTCCACTCCACATGGTGAAATCTTTTAATTATCCATTAATTATAACATTCATATTACCTATAATAACTTTTCTAGGCCTCTCTCTATTCCTATATGTGGTTTGAAAAACATGGAATTCCAAATTCTTCATGGAGGCTACCTATAATTTTGAATCATCCATGAGTTCTTTGATGGAATCTCCGGTGGTAGTCATGGAACTAGTCTATGTATCTTCCAAAGTGTTGAAATGAATGTGAATATAACTACCCAGTTCTTATTGGAACCCCAAATCTTATGGCATGTATCCTTGAATTGATTTTTATTACCCCCACATTAAAAAATTAATATGGATATTATAATAAATGAAATTTACATCTTCAATATTTATACTATAGGGTTGGTTCATGTCCATTATAGTATATCTCTAATTTTTCAAGGATTCCATTTATGGAACCATATATATATTTATATCTACATATTATACTCATCGTTTTTTTCCCTATTAACTTTTTCATTGGAAATTATTACTTTTAAACTAATCTAGGGGATTATATCTATATTCTTATGATTTTTTCATGAGTGATCCTATAATAGAAGAAACAATTATTTACTTATTTATATGTGTTGAACTCTTATATAATCTTTATATAATTAAACAAATCATTGTAACATGATTTTTTAATATCCTAATCATGTTATTAATCCAATATCATGAATTGTATATTGATTACTCATTAATTTTATATAATTTTAGAATGTTGATGGAAATATACATGGATTATGAGGGGGGAGAGAAGTCTGTTAGGAACTCTATTACTGAATAATCTCATGTAGTAATAGATTTTGGTGTTATAATTTTGATAAAATTGTGGCATTGTTTCATAAATTATCATAAAATATTGTAAACCTTACCATATCGCTTGAAACATTACTGATTTGGAATGTCCCATAGAGCTCAGGAAAACCTACAAAGTTGGTTTTGGGATATTTTTGTGGTATCCTGAAAATGGAATTTAATTTTAGATCTATTTATTGATCAAAGGATTGATCTTGAAGTGATTTCTAGGAATCAGAGTTATTAGAATACATGGTTTTACCCCCATGCTTGAGGTTTTACTATATTATATTAGTGTACATATCTCTAGTATCTCTTTTAAACACCACTTTTCATGAACCATGGTTAGTTCTTTGGTTTTGTTCCAATCCATCCATCTCTTCATTGACCTTATTTTTCTTCCTTAGTCTATGCTCTTTCTTGTGATCATAATAAAATTATTCTTTTCCTTTGAACCAAGTTATGTAGTAATTCATTGAATTTGGTCTTGAAATTAATGAATGATAAGACCACGTGTAAAATTGAAGATACAGACCAAAATAACTATAAAAAAATATAATTATCGTAATAATTCTATGAAACTTCTATAGAAAAAAAGTGAAAAAAATACAAATACCTCATGGGAATCATTAGTCCCATTGGAAAATAAATTTTGAATTTTAAATATATAATATACTAACTACCCAAGTTTGGAGTATATCTTTTATAAGTATAAGGAAAACCCTCATGGAAT
The DNA here is from genome assembly GCA_963277665.1 of Viscum album. Taxonomy (NCBI): domain Eukaryota; kingdom Viridiplantae; phylum Streptophyta; class Magnoliopsida; order Santalales; family Viscaceae; genus Viscum; species Viscum album. The sequence goes on along the minus strand of OY728163.1, from coordinate 383,428,240 downwards.
GGTGTTTGATCGATTTAAAAAATGGGTTTGAATTAAATAAATGTAAAATTGGATGTAGAAGTATAACTTCAAATCAATAGTTGTTGCACCAAACATAATAAATACTTGTTCATTCTTTATTAAAGGTAATTATGTTTATTTAATCTAATTTGTTTCATAATTATGCTTAAGTAATGCCTTGGTAAAGGTTATTAATATCTTTTATAAAAATACCTCTTTCACTATGGGCATTTAATAATAATTTCTAACGCAAAATGTGACCCAATACCATGTTCAAACACAATTAATCTAAATTACACAATGGTCATGTATGTTTTATAAGTAATAAAATAAATTTTCAAAAGACACTCCCTTTCCCTCACACAATGGTAATCCATGAGAATTAAGGATGATTTAGAATAAATAAGCACAAACACAAAATTGAAATTTTGAATATTTGTAAAATATAAGGCTTTAATAAGAATAAGTCATCTTCATTACATGATTGAAACTCACGAAGACTCATCATCTCATGTTATCAATGGAGTAATAATAAAAGAATACTTTATTATCATTACCCCTAGTAGTAATACTATAATTTGAAGTCTTGGTTTCAAATATTATTGTCTTTTTCAAGGATGAACTGCACATACTATTTATAAAAAAATCATCCTTAGATATTCCATCATATCTCATCTTGTATTTTGACACCCATTTCATTATAACACATTGTTTCATGATTTATTAAATAAGGATACATGTAATACAGCCCCAAATGATCATCGATCCAAGTGTATTTGTGTAATTAGGTACATATTATAACAACTTGCAATATAAATAGAAATGCATAAACTAAAACACCATAAAATTCCCTTAAATTCCATTTCTATTAATGAACTGCATGGGATTACCTGAGAACATACATAAGATAGGGGTGGGATATAAATCCCAATAAGGGTATAATCAAATAATATAATAAGTTTAATTAGTACATGTGATTTAATAGGAATATCAGGGTAACATAAGAGGTGTGAGAATCATAAACTTGAATATGAAATCATGGTAAAAAAAATCATAAAATAAAGGAAATATGGGAATTTGGAAACAACAAAAATATTAAATCATAAGAATTATTCAATGATAAATTAAAATAAATCATAACAGAGTGTTCTTAGGATAACCTCCTATGAATTATACATATAATATCTTGAGATAAAACATTATCCAATTCATTGGAATTCTATATAACTTTGGGTCCACCAATCACATTTGTATCATGTACATGCATAATTATTCTACCGGGATCATAAAACATAAGATTATCATTCATCATATTTAATACAATGATTAAGGTCTATGGGTTATATAAATAGAATTCTCTGATAAATGTAATATAGGAAAATCATGTTGAATACCAATGACTAGTATTGGATATGGGTATTCACTATGCAATTGATTTTCTTGGAAAATCAAAGGAAAATTTTGGAAACATAATGGGTGTATATAAATGTTTTAGTAAAGTGTATGGGGGAGTGTAAGGAAGTCTATCATTACATGGAAATAATAAGGACAATAAATTGATGTATAAAACTACATTGTAACATGGAATATTGGAAATCAAAAGTGGTTTAGTAAAAAGAATGTACCTGAAATAAAATGAAAATGAGAGAGTCTATTACCTTGAGATTGTAGTTTTAAAGCAATGGGAAGGGATTCTTAAGAGCTTGGGAACACCATGTGGGGTGGTTAAGAGTGGTAAAGTTTGAGTAAATCTATTATACAAGGGTCTTTAGTGAATAATAATGTGCAGTTAGGTAGATATTTATATCAATATAGAGGGGAATTCGTTATTTACATCAAAACATAGGTTTTGGACTCTATATTAAAAATTAATCCAAACTATCAAACATACCATTGTTTTTCCATGATTTCTACCAAAATTTAGTGTACTTTATAATTTTATAAGGATAATAACCAAACTAATTAAAATAATACCCTTATTGACGGGGAAGTGAGCCATGTTTATAAAGATTTTGATTAGAGCCTTAAAAATAAAATATAGGTTTTGGAGGATTCATTAATAGTTTATAAAATTAATCAAATAACTTAAATAACATGTTATTTTAAAAGGAAAATATAATTTTATTCATGTATACGCTTTATATTATTTATTATTTCACTACTAGGCCTTCAATATGTCATGATTCATAACATATTTTATTATTATTAAAAAAATTGACGCTTTAAAAAATTATGAAGGTTCCCCATTTGATAATTGCAAAATGATGATCTCGAAAATAATTATTATTTTATCAAAATAATTATTAAAATATATAATTTAATATTTTTAAATCAAAATTCCCCATTTACAAAAAAATATCAGTTTTACAATGATATTAGTTTCTATCCCTTACAGAAATATCATTTGAATTCATAAAATTATATTATCAATTATATTTAAATAAATATTATTTAATAAAAATATTTTAGTGAAATAAATTTTTTTCCTAAAAATATTTAATTATCCAAAAAATATATCCTGGATTGAAACAATATATTTCCAAAAATAATAATTTCTATTTCGTCATATCATATTCTAATTTTTGGCTAACTCATTATTTAATTATTAATAAAGTATTCATAAAAAGAATTAATATAATAATTATTTTTTAAAAAAATAAAAAAATAAAAATCCATACATTTATGATATAGAAAAATAACCCCTTATTACACCAATTCATTCCCTAACGGTATGTTGTGGGAATGTCATTCTTTCTTTTGGTGGTTCAGTGAATAAAGTTTTGATTGTGATCTCAATAATCTTGAACATCCCCCATAGACAATTTGACTGTAACGACTCAGACCTGGCCAGCCACCTGAACACTGTCGAATGGGTCGGTTGTCACTACCTTAGTCGCACTTCCCCTGAACACCAATGACCACCGAATAGTAGTGAGGGTTTGAATAGGTATAGTGGGGAGGTTGTACCCTCTCGGAGGAATAAAATGGTACTGGTCCGAGTATAAAGATAAAAATGCAGTGGAAATAAATGACTCAGCAGACTCAAACCAGACCCGCATAGTAGAAGCATAATAATATCAATAAACCAACGGAAGCAATATAGAAACAAAAGCAGCAGAAATTAAACAGAACAATAGGCTAGCAATCAACAACAACAACTACTCTAAACAAACAAGGCATGCATCGAAAACAAGTCATACAGCTCAATATATAATGGCACCAATGGATAACTAATCGTTTCTACATAACAAGGTAAGCATGCGGATAAGAAGAAAGAAAACTAAACAAAGTAACTCCAGTATGGCATGACCTCAAGGTCCATGACAGTCTCCATGCCAACATCACTAAACTCCAGCTCCTAAGGCTGACCCTCTACCTGCACATAATTTTATAAAGTCTACATGCATCCTGAAGGGCCCGTGTAGGGTGTGAGACAAGTCTCAGTAGGATACCACCTAGAGGTGCATACCTAATATAAGTGTTTAGGCAGACATGCTGATATCATAAAAACAGTAAATTGTGCATTGCCCAAAAGTAAACAAAGACTTCACTGGCGCTCAGTAGCCACCAGGAAGTGTCACCTGCTTCGGCCAATGCAAGAATCTCTGGTCAGTAGCTCGGCAACTCATTCCACCTGACACCATGTGTCTCATGTACCGACGTCCCGAGGGCACGCCCAACCATTGTAACCCAGCTCGAAAGCTCAACCTGCCCATGGCACAACATCCTGAGGAACAACGATACATGTCCTCAAAAGATAAACAGAGGGACAGGGATGTCTTCCCTCAAATCACAGCGAGCATCTTCCCCCAACCTGACCGCCTCAAACCTGTCTCCTGGAGGCTCCTCACCTTCCACATGGCTTCCTATGGAAAGAACCCCCAAACCAAAAATACCTAACCGCAACTATTGGGGGCCTCTACCCAGCGAGTGGCCATACCACCTCATCTCGGAGTCTATCTGTGTTCACACTACTCAAAAGTACTTGGTCAGCGGTAATCACCTCAGTATGTCCCAATCCACAACACTTCTGACACCTCGTTTCCCTGGGAACCTGTCGCTCAAGTCTAATGGACTCGCCATCCAAGTAACCCGGGTGAAGCCCATCCTGACAGTCTGAATGCCTCAACTGACGTCTATGACGCCCAATACCATGGTAGCAACCACCCCAAGTAACCTAATCCAAAGCCCCAACATGTGATCCTCATCACTAAAAAAATATCTAGTCCATGCCCAACACAACGAGTAGTTAAACACAGATAATATTACACATTGCATAAATATTCTCAAGCATTACATGAAACAGGAAATTAATAAACAATTAATTGCACTAAATTACGCCAAACCATACCAGTACCTAAGGTCTTAAATTCCATAAACAATTACAACAAAGCTATAACAAATCAAACTCACCAGTTTAATCCCACAGCAACAAAAGCAGTCTAAAATTAGCAGTTTAAATATTTTTCCAAATCATACGCATTTTGACACCCCGGTCGAATTTCCCCAAACGAGCCATGACCTCACACTTAGCCTTGATCTAGCACAAAAAGGGACAGAGAACACCCAAAGGCATCCCACAATGTAGAAAATTAAATAACAACAAATAAACAGGGTTTTTCTCAACACCTGACGGCTCGCCCGAATTTCTCCCCCCCCCCAATTTGTCCACGAAAACACGAAATAAGGTATGCAACACCCACCTCATACTTGAACGATGAAACTCCTTTGATATTAGCCTCTAAATCGGTTTGAATCGTGGTGGATCTGTGTTTCCATCAAATCAGGAAATTCCGTTCAGATGGAATATGTGGAGGAATAAGTGAGGGATCAAGGATGAAGAAAGGTGTGCGGGGTTAGGCTTTCCGATGCGGTCCCGCTTCCACTGACGGATCGAAGAATGGAGGTTGTACGGAGATTCTCAGAGGGTTTGAGTTTTCGGGGTTTTTCGGATGAACTTTTCATCCAAAGGGTAAGAAGAATGGACTTCTGGGAATGAGACGCGACAGCATCTCGATCGCTCAAATAAAAATAAAATTACACGGCGTGTATTTCCAAAGTACACGTCGTGTAGATGTGTGTCCGTACTCCGACTTAAGCAGAGTCCAGAACACTGGTTGGACCGTGTACACGGTCAACACACGACCAGGGTCTCGGAAGCTACACGGGACAAGGGTACATGGCGTGTTAAGGAAGGTTGCACGCCGTGTAGATTGAAATTTATACCTGGTCACCACACGGCATGTACCTAGCCTTGCACGGGTAAGGGTTACACAGTGTGTCTATAAATACACACCGTGTAGTAAGAAACTTCTACACGGTCATCACATAGCATGTACTCGGTGACCACATGGTCGGTCACTCGGTTAACACATACACGGTGTGTACTTAAAGTACACAGCGTGTAGTCTGGAAATTTCCTAAAACTGCCTAGATTTTCCAGACATCTCAAAAACTAGTCAAAAAGTTTAAACAGGGTCGGGATTTGACCCGTTTCTAAAAACCCAGGTTCTCACAAACTCCCCACCTTAACGTAGCTCATCCCCGAGCTACCAAAAAAATCAGGAGATGGCACCAAACATGCCCATCCCGGTTAAACAACCCGGTGTACCCCTGTCTCAAGGTTCTCACTAAATTCTTAAAAGGGCTCCCCACCTTACGAATTTCTTACTCAGTCTCAACCCAAACAAAGATCAAGTAGAACAAATAAATAGCATGGCCCAACAACCTATTTCTCGGACCCATGGTCCTCCCATGACTCATCGTCACCCCTGCACCTCCTTGGTGCTCACGTGTCGCTTCTGACACCCAACGTAACCCTCACCACATCGGTGTCCGCCACCCTGAGGTCCTGCATCTAATAGATGCTCTAATCAAACCTAGTGCCATTCACCTCAAGTAACCCGCATCCACGATGCCCCGATGCCCACGACACCTCAAGTAACATGCATCCTTGATGCTCCTGATGCCACGCATCTCAATTATATAATAAAATATATAACACATCTGTTATGATGAAAATCCCACTAACTAATCTCTAGTCAGTGCACAAGTAACATGTGCAACTCGTGCACTCAACCAGACACGCCTCAAGAGGCCATGACAAAGGAAAGCAAAGAAAATCACATCCACACCCGTGGTGTACCTACCACCATCGTCGGCTCTCTAGCCTGCTCAATCCCTGGCAGCTCCACAGCGTGCACCTGGCCTGAAGCACGGCTGCCCGATGCCTGACCTCCCAGCGATGTTGTTCCAGTCACCGACCACTGACCCCTCAACTGGGTCGTGCTATCCCTGTCACATCCTCCATGTGCAGCTGAACCATGAACACCCTCTCTTGGTACGGAACCTGAACCAGCACCTGACGCCATAGTCTGTCCTGGTCCCTGCCTTCCGGTTGTTTGACACGGCTTCCTGCAAAACCTCTCCAGATGAATGACCTGTCCACACACCCGACACTCCTTCGGGGGCCTATCGCACTGAACCAGAACATGTCACGGCTGTCCACACTAAAAGAAAACCACTGCTGAACTGCCCCGGGGTGGTCTAGCTGAGTCCTTGGCCTGCCCGCCCTATTAGAACTCATCTCTGCCTCGCATCCTGCTGTCTGAACCATCACCTGAAGCTATCACCCTGCCAAAACAAGATTTCTCTCTCTCATTTCCCTCGGCTATGAGCGCCTGGTTCACCTCCTCGGAGAAGGAACCCAGCTTGAAGATGTTTACCTAGACCTGAATGGCATCTCGTAATCCATCCTCAAAGCGCCTCACCCTAGCTACGTCATCGCTCACCATACAAGGTGCAAAATGAGATAACTCTGTGAAGGTAGCTACATAGTCCATGACAGACATATCTCCCTGTTGAAGACTCAAGAACTCTTGAGCTCTCTCTTCCCTCAGTGTCTCTGGATAGAAGTGCTCAATGAACATGTCCTCAAAGTCCTTCCATGCCAGTCCCTCGTGCCTACGAGCCTGTACCTATACATCAAACCAACGCTTCTCCGGTCCTCTCAACATGTACGTCACCAGCTTAAACCTCTACCCTGGAGGCGTCTCGAGCTTCTCGAAGATCATCTACATACTATATATCCAGTTCTATGTCACCTGTGGACCACGCCCACCCTGAAAAAGCAGTGGGTGCTGCGACTGGAACTCCCACATCAGATACGCCATAGAAGGCTATATACCCTGCGTGCCTCTGTCAATCACCTGCAAGATGCGTACCAGGCTCGCTCGGAGCTGCTCATCGAGCCACGACCTGAACGATGCCAAACCCGACTGTGGTTCTGCCTGCACTGGATCCTAAATTTGATCTTATCCCTAAGCTTGTACCTGCATCTCATGCTCTGCCTGCACCGGATGTTGAACCTGATAATGCGGTACCGTATCCTCTCCAGCCTGACGGTCCATCGTGTCGTGAAGGAGTAACCCTATGATTACCATAAATGGTCAGATAGCCCATATATATATAACAATATATTCCACGCAGATAAGGAAAGCAGTAAAGAGGTAGTGTATAACAACTACCCTTACTCTCCCCTATCGCCACCCATTCCCTCGGAATCCTGACCTCACGGCCTCCTTACCCATCCTCAATAGAGCCAGGTATCAATAGTACCTCAGGCCAAGCCCTTCCAAACAACCAACATTGCCTCAAACCTGACAACCGAGTCGTCCAATCCTGACAGTTATGCTGCCTCACGCATAGCACTTGCCTACTCTCATAAGAGTTACACCCAAATATCATGCACCTGAAATTCTACCAAATACAAATCATAGCATTTGATTTTTTTTCACATGGTATTATCACTTCACAAATCATACATGCAGTTATGAAATTGAAATACCCTAAAATGTGTCTATCAAAATCCAAACAAGCAACCCTTGCCATAACAGCCAAGTTTTACATATTATAATCAATAACATCACACAACAAGTGAGCCACCAAGGTGGAAATCATATAAACCCTAATCTGAACAAAAACAAATCGCAATTCCCACCCACAGAAACTCAATCCATCCCTCATACATGGGGCAGCAGGCACCCAAGAACGAGTTTAAAATTCAGTTCCAACAACCACTTATCTCCAGTCTACCATATCCCAAATATTAAAACCAGTAGAAATAAAAAGAGAAGTCTCTACCTCATTAGTATCCAAAAAAACACTACTACTAAATCCCTGCCAAGAACTCCTATGATACCACATTGTAATGACTCGGACCCGGACAGCCACGCGAACAGTGTCGAACGGGTCGGTTTTCACTACCTTAGGTGCACCTCCACTGAACTCCAATGGTTGTCGACTAGCAACGTGGGTTTTCATAGGTATAGTGGGGAGGTTGTACCCTCTCAGAGGAATAAAATGGTACTGGTCTGGGTATAAAGTTAAAAATGTAGTGAAAATAAATGACACAACATTCTCAAACAAGACCTGCATAGCGGAAGCATAATAATATCAATAAACCAGCGGAATAAATATAGAAACAATAGTATCATAAATTAAACAGAACAACATGCCAGCAGTCAACAACAACTACTACTGTAAAAAAACAAGGCATGCATCGAAAACAAGTCATACAGCTCAATATATAATGGCCCCAATGGATAACCAATCATTGCTACATAAAAAATGTAAGCATACGGATAAGAAGAAAGAAAACTATACAAAGTAACTCCAGTATGGCATGACCTAAAGTTCCATGCCGGTGTCCATGTCAACAGCACTAAAGTTCAGCTCCTGAGTCTAACCCTCTACCTGCACACAATTTCATAAAGTCTACACGCGTCCCGAAGGGCCCGTGTAGGGTGTGACACAAGTCTCAGTAGGATACCACCCAGAGGTGCGTACCTAATATAAATGTTTTGGCAGACATGTTGATATCTGAAAAACATTAAATAGTGTAATGCCCAAAAGTAAACAATGACTTCACTGGCGCTCAGCAGCCACTAGGAAGTGTCACCAGCTTCGCCCAATGACGGAATCTCTGGTCTGTAGCCCAGTACCTCGTGCCACTTGACACAATGTGTCTCAAGTACCGATATCCTAATGGCACGCCCAACCATCGTAACCCGGCTCGATAGCTCAACCTTCCAATGGCACAACATTTGGAGGAACAATTATACCTGTCCTCAAAAGATAAATGGAGGGACAACGATGTCTTCCCTCAAATAATGGCGAGCCTCTGCCCCCAAACTGACCACCTCAAAGCTGTCTCTCGAAGGCTCCTCACCTTCCACGTGGCTCAAAAATACCTAAACGCAACTATCGGGGGCCTCTACCCAGTGAGTGGTCGTACCACCTCATCTAGGAGTCTATCTGTGTGCACACTACTCAAAAGTACCCAGTGAGCGGTAATCACCTCAGTATGTCCCATGCCACAACACTTCTGACACCTCGTGTCCCTGCAAACCTTTCGCTCAAGTCTGATGGCCTCGCCATCCAAGTAACCCTGGCCAAGCCCAACCTAATATTCCAACTACCTCAACCGATGTCTATGACACCCATTCTCGTGGTAACAACCACCAAAAGTAAACCGAGCCAAAGCCCCAACCTGCGATCCTCATCACTCAACAAATAGTCGGGCCATTCCCAACAAAACGAGCAGTTCAACACAGATAATTTCACACATTGCATAATTACTCTCAAGCATTACATGAAATTGGAAATTGCTAAACAATTAATTTCACTAAATTACGCCAAACCATACCTGTACGAAAGGTCTTAAATGCCTTAAACAATTACTTGCATTCTATAACAAATCAAACTCAGCAGCTTAATCCCATAGCAACAAAAGCAGTCTAAAATCAACAGTTTAAATATTTTTCCAAATCATATGCATTTTGGAACCCCGACCGAATTGCCCCAAAGGATCCATGAACTCACACCCGGCTTTGCTCTAGCACAAAAAGGGTTAGGGAACACCCAGAGGTATCCCACAATGCAGATAATTAAATAACAACAAATAAACAGGGTTTTACTTAACACCCGACGTCGCGCCTGGAGGTCGTAACCCCAATTTTCTACGAAAACATGAAAGAAGGTATGCACCTCCCACCTTGTACTCATATGATGAAACTCCTTTGATATTATCCTTTGAATCGGTCTGAATCGGGTTAGATCTGTGTTTCCGTCAAATCCGGAAATTTCGTTCAGATGGAATCTGCGGAGGAACATGTGAGGGATCATGGATGAAGAAAGGTGATCAGGGTTAGCCTTTCTGATTCGGTCTCCTTAACACTGACGGATCGAAGAACGGAGGTTGTACGAATATTCTGGGAGGGTTTGAATTTTCAGGGTTTTCGGTTGAACTATTCATCCAAAGGGGAAGAAGAAGGGACTTCTAGGAATGAGATACGACGGAGTCTCGATCGCTCAAATAAAAATAAAAGTACACGATGTGTATTTCCAATGTACGTGCCATGTAGATGTGTTTCCATACTCCGACATAAGCGGAGTCCAATAGACGGGTTGGACCGTGTACACAGTCAACACATTGCCAGGGTCTCGGCCGCTACACGGGACATGGGTACATGGCATGTCAAGGAACACTACACGCCGTGTAGATTGAAATTTATATCTAGGCACCACACAGCATGTACTTTTCCTTGCATGGGTAAGGGTTACACGACATGTCTATAAATACACATCGTGTTGTAAGAAACTTCTACACGGTCATAACATGACATGTACTCAGTGAGCACACGGCCGGTCACTTGGTTAACACAGACATGGCACATACATAAAGTACACGGTGTGTAGTCTAGAAATTTACAGAAACTGCCCAGATTTTCCAGACTTCTCAAAAACCAGTCAAAAAGTTTAAACAGGGTCGAGATTTTACCCATTTCTAAAAACCCGGGTTCTCACAAAATCCCCACCCTAATGTAGCTCGTCCCCGTGCTACAAAACAAAACAAGGAGATGGCACCGAACACGCCAATCCCGGTTAAACAACACGGACTACCCTGGTCTCAAGGTTCTGGCTAAATCCCTAAAAGGTCTCCCCACCTTAGGAATTGCCTACTCGGTCTCAACCCGAATAAATCTCAAGAAGAACAAATAAACCGTAGGGCCCAAAAACCTATTTCTAGGACCCATGGGCCTCCCGTGACACATCGTCACCCCTGAACCTCCTTGGTGCTCACGTGTCGCTTCCGACACCCAACTTACCCCTCACCGCATTGGTGTCCGCCTCACTGAGGTCCTACATCTAATAGATTCTCAAATATAACCTGGTGCCATGCACCTCATGTAACCCACATCCATGATTCCCTGATGCCCACGACACCTCAAGTAACCTACATCCTTGATTCTCGGAATTCCACACATCTCAAATATATAATAGAATATATAACACATCTGATATGATACTAATCCCACTAACCAGTCACTAGTCAGTCCACAAGTAACCTCTGAAACATTTGAACTCAACCAGACATTCCTCAAGAGGACATGCCAAAAGAAAGCAAAGAAACTCACTGTCACACATGTGGTGTACCTGCCACCGTCGTTGGCTCTCCATCCTGCTCATTCCCTGGAAGCTCCACAGCATGTGCCTGGCCTGAAGCACAGCTGCCCGATGCATAACCTACCTACGATGTTGTTCTAGTCACCGACCACTGACCCCTCAGCTGGGTCCCGCTATCCTTGTCACGTCCTCCATGTGCAGCTGAACCTCAACCACCCTCTCCTAGTACCGAACATGAACTAGCACCTGACGCCATAGTCTGTCATGGTACCTGCCTGCTGGCTGTCTGAGAAGGCTTCCTACAAAACCTCTCTAGATCCCGACCTGTCCACACACCCGACACTCCTTAGGGGTCCTATAGCATTGAGCCCGAACATGTCCTGGCTATCCACACTGAATGAAAACCACCGCTGAACTGCCCTGAGGTGGTCTAGCTGAGTCATTGGCCTACACGCCCTGCTGGAACTCATCTCTGCCTCACTTCATACTGTCTGAACCGTCACCTGAAGTTGTCACCCTGCCAAAACAAGATTTCTCTCTCTCGTTTCCCTCATCTATTAGAGCCTGGTTCACTGACTCAGAGAATGAACCCAGCCTGAAGATGTTTACCTGGACCCGAATGGTGTATGGTAAGCTGTCCTCGAAGCGACTCACCCTATATGCATCATCTCTCACCATACCAGGTGCAAAACGAGATAACTCTTTGAAGGTAGTTGCATATTCCATGACGGACATATCTCCCTGTTGAAGACTCAAGAACTCCAGAGCCATATCTGACCTCAATTTCTCTGGATAGAAGTGCTCGAAGAACCTATCCTCGAAGTCCTTCCATTCCAATCCATTGTACCTACGAGCATGTACCTGTGCATCCCACAAACGCTTTGCCGGTCCTCTCAGCATGTAACATCTCCAGCTTGACCCTCTACCCTAGAGGCGTCTCGAGCTTCTCTAAGATCATATGCATACTCTCTATCCAGTTCTTTACCGCATGTGGGCCACCCTCACCCTAAAAAAGCAGTGGGTGCTGCGATAGGAACTCCCGCTTCAGATACGCCATAGAAGGATCTGTACCCTACGCGCCTCTATCAATCCCATGCAAGACACGTACTAGGCTCCCTCGGAGCAGCTCGTCGATCCACAGCCCCAACGATGCCAAACCCAGCTGTGGTTCTGACTGCACTAGATTCTGAACTTAATCCTATCCCTGAGCATGTACATGGGGCTCATGCTCTTCCTGCACTGGATTGTGAACCTGATCTTGTGGTACCATATCCTCTCCTGCCTGACATTACATCGTGTCGTGAAGGAGTAAACCGCTGAATACCATAAATGGTCAGACATCCCATATATATATGACAATATATTCTACGCAGATAAGGAATGCAGTAAAGAGGTAGTGTATAACAACTGCCCTTACTCTCCCCTATCGCAACTGATTCCCTCGGTATCCCGACCTCACGGCCTCCTTGACCGCCCTCAACAGAGCCAAGTATCAATTGTAACTCGGTCCAAGCCCATCTTGACAACCAACATTGCCTCAAACCCGACGACCAAGTCGTCCAATCCTGACAGTTATGCTGCCTCACCCATAGTACCTGCCTGCTCTCATAAGAGTTAGTCCCAAATATCCTGCACCTAAAATTATACCAAATACAAAGCATGGCATTTGATTTTTTTTCACATGGTATTATCACTTCACAAAGAATATGTGTAGTTATGAAATTTAAATACCCCAAAATGTGCCTATAAAAACCAAACAAGCAACCCTTGCCATACCGGCCAAGGTTTACATATCATAATCAATAACATCACACAACAACTGAGCCACCGAGGTGGAAATCATATAAACCATAATCTAAGCAAAAATAAATAGCAATTCCCACCTACAGCAACTCAATCCATCCCTCGTACATGGGGCTGCAGGCACCCGATCATGAGTTCAAAATTCAGTTCCAACAACCACCTATCTTCAGTCTACCATATCCCAAATAGTAAAACCAGTAGAAATAAAAAGAGAAGTCTCTAACTCATTAGAAGCCAGAAACACACTAATACTAAATCCCTGTCAAGAACTCCTCGGATTCCACTCTGTAACGACTCGGACCCAGCCAGCCACCTGAATAGTGTCGAACGGGTTGGTTGTCACTACCTTAGGCACACCTCCCCTGAATGCCAAAGGCTGCCGACTAGCAGCAAGGGTTTGAATAGGTATAGTGGGGAGGTTGTACCCTCTCGGAGGAATAAAATGGTACTCGTCTGAGTATAAAGCTAAAAATGCTGCGGAAATAAATGACTCAGCAGAAACGAACCAGACCCGCATAGCTTAAGAATAATAATATCAATAAACTAGCGGAAGAAATATAGAAACAACAGTAGCGGAAATTAAACATAACAACATTCCAGTAGTCAACAACAACAACTACTGTAAACAAACAAGGAATGCATCGAAAAAAAGTAATATAGCTCAATATATAATGGCGCCAATGGCTAACCAATCGTTGCTACATAACAAGGTACACATGCAGATAAAAAGAAACAAAACTAAACAATGTTACTCCAGTATGGCACGACCTCATGGTCCATGACAGTCTCCATGTCAACAACACTATAGTCCAGCTCCTGAGGCTGACCCTCTACCTGTACGCAATTTCATAAAGTCTACATGCGTCGCGAAGGGCCCGTGTAGGGTGTGAGACAAGTTTTAGTAGGATACCACCAAGAGGTGTGTACCTAATATAAGTGTTTAGGTAGACATGCTGATATCAGAAAAACAGTAAACAGTGAAATTCCCAAAAGTAAACAAAGACTTCACTGGCACTCAGCAATCACCAGGAAGTATCACCTGCTTCGGCCAACGCCGGAATCTCTGGTCTGTAACCCGGCACCTCGTTCCACCTGACACCATGTGTCTCAATTACCGACATCCCGAGGGCACGCTCAACTATCATAACCCAGAACAAAAGCTCAACCAGCCCATGGGACAACATCCGGAGGAACAACGATACTTGTACTCAAAAGATAAATTGAGGGACAGCGATGTATTCCCTCAAATCACGGTGAGCCTCTGCCCCAAACCTGACCTCCTCAAATCTATCTCCCGAAGGCTCCTCACCTTCTATATGGCTTCCTATGGAAAGCACCCCAAACCAAAAATACCTTACCGCAACTATTGGGGGTCTCTACATAGTGAGTGGTCGTACCACCTCATCTCGGAGTCTATCTGTGTGAACACTACTCAAAAGTACCCAGTGACCGGTAATCACCTCAGTATGTCCCAAGACAAAACACTTCTGACACCTCGTGTCCCAGTGAACTTGTCGCTCAAGTTTGATGGCCTCGCCATCCAAGTAACCCGGGCCAAGCCCAACCTGACAGTCTGACTGCCTCTACCGACGTCTATGATGCCCAATCCTATGGTTGAAACCACCCAATGTATCCTGAGCCAAAGCCCCAACCTATGATCCTCATCACTCAACAAATATCTGGGCAACACCCAACACAACGAGGAGTTCAACATAGATAATATCACACATTGCATAACTATTCTCAAGCACTACGTGAAACAGGAAATTACTAAACAATTAATTTCACTAAATTACGCCAAACCATACCAGTACCTAAGGTCTTAAATACCTTAAACATTTACTAGCATGTTATAACAAATCAAACTCAGCAGTTTAATCCCACAGCAACAAAAGAAGTCTAAAATTAGCAGTTTAACTATGGGTCCAAATCATACGCATTTCGGCACCCCAGCCGAATTGCCCCAAACGAGCCATGACATCTCACCCAGCCTTGCTCTAGCACAAAAAGGGTCAGGGAACACCCAGTGGAATCCCACAATGCAGATAATTAAACAAAAACAAATAAATAGGGTTTCTCTCAACACCCGACGTCACACCAGGAGGTCGCAACTCCAATTTGTCTACGAATACATGAAAAAAGGTATGCACCACCCACCTCGTAATCATACAATGAAACTCCATTGATATTAGCCTCTGAATCGGTCTGAATCGCGGTAGATCTACATTTCTGTCAAATCCAGAAATTCCGTTCGGATGGAATCTGTGGAGGAATATGTGAGGGATCAAGGACAAAGAAAGTTGCATGAGGTTAGCCTTTCCGATGTGGTCCTGCTGCCACTGATGGATCGAAGAACGGAGGTCGTATGGAGATTCTGGGAGGGATTGAGTTTTCGGGGTTTTTCGGACAAATTGTTCGTCCAAAGGGGAACAAGAAGGTACTTCTAGAAATGAGACGTGACTGCGTCTCGATCGCTCAAATAAAAATAAAAGTACACGGCGTGTATTTCTAAAGTACAGGCCGTGTAGATGTGTTTTCGTACTCCGAATTAAGCAGAGTCCAGCACACGGGTTGGACCATGTACATGATCAACACATGGCCAGGTTCTCGGCCGCTACACAGGATAAGGGTACACGACTTGTCAAGGAAGGCTGCACGCAGTGTAGAGTGAAATTTATACCTAGGAACCACACAGAATGTACCTGGCCTATCACGGGTAAGGGTTACACAGCGTGTCTATAAATACACGTTGTGTAGTAAGAAACTTCTACACGATCATCACATGGCATGTACTCGGTGAGCACACAACTGGTCACTCGGTTGACACATACACGGCGTGTACTAAACGTACACGACGTGTAGTCTGGAAATTTCCAGAAACTGCCCAGATTTTCCAGACTTCTCAAAAACCAGTCAAAAAAATTAAAAAGGGTCGGGATTTGACCCGTTTCTAAAAACCCGGGTTCTCACATTGACTTTTTCTTTAGTAGGAAAATTTCAGCCTCGTATTGGAAAATTAAAAATCTCAATGATGTCATATTATAATGACCCAAGCTTGACGTGCATGGGCATTGCATTACTTTTGTCAAATACATAATACATTACAGAAAAAAATGCCCAAAGACTATATTATTTTAGTTCCTTTGAAAACTAGAACACATTATTCTAATTTGGTGAAGGATCTTCAATATATCCCACAAATATCATCCCCTTTAGTATTTATACCAAAAACAATTCTTTTTATCCTGGGGAAATGATAACATATTAAAAGGGTGATCTCAGATGCAGAGTGAGGGTAAATAAGGAGAATATGAAACAAAACAGGATCATAAGAATGTCAAAACATGAACATAACTTTTTAAAACCATACCACGTATAACATATATCAAGATATTGAGTCAGGAAATAAATCTTAGAAGTTAATAAGTCATAAATCATAAATTTACATGAGCCAACAGAGAATAACATTAACATAAAACATGGAATTATAGAAAACACAAAATCATGGAAAATAATTTTCATATTAGCCATGACTAATTCCCCATACCATAATATTTGAAAAATTCCATTACTAAAATAAGTTCACTACTTGTTCCAGCCCTGTAATATTGAACCATGTTTACTTACCATTCAATTCATGTATTACTAAAATGGGTTTACTTATCATTCCATCTATGTATTACTAAACTGGGATCATTTCCTATTATAGTCATGTCTATCTCACGAGATATAAATCATTACCAAATGCATTAGAGGGAGACATATGTCCCACCCATAACATTAGGAAATCATTCTTATGTGTGTCACAAAAACATAGATCATTCATCACAACATTACCTAAATAAAAATATGGTTTTCTTAAACATCATTTCATCATAACATAATCTAATTAAAACAAAAGGATTTCATAAATAGAATTCCCTCATAAACATAATCATACCTTATGAATAATAGGGACAGTACACATGAATCATAACCCTATTAAATAATTCCATATTAGATGAAAAATAATTTTGATAGAACACTTTAAATTTATTTTTGAGCAAAACATCCTTTCTTCTTTAAAAACGTTTTCATATCTCAAAATTCCTTGAAATTTTAAAAGAATATAATTTATTTTAAAATATCCTTGAAATCATATAAAGAAATTTTCAAGGAAATAAAATGTTATGAAAACATAAAAATTCATTCATTAAAAATAAGTTAAAATAAAAAATTATTCCTATACTTTTGTTAGATAAATCAAAAAGTACCTCATATCAAAAATGACCAAATATTTCTTTCATACCATCTAATAAATATTCACTAATGGGTAAAATTGAATTTAAACAGTTGTAGAAGAATAGAAATAATATTTAGGAATAAATATTCAGGAAACATGGACATGGATGATAAATATAACTCAATAAATACTTACATATAAACAATATTGGATAATAATGAGATTGTGAAATTATTTATTACCTTACATCTGGGTTCCTTTATATGTATCAGAAACTCCTCTTCTTTAGCAAGATCCTTATAGATCTCCTATTAAAGGCACTCGAGTTGGAATTTTGATAAGAACAAAACCAATAGAATGTGACTAAATAATTTTACAAGGAAAATGGGAGGGGGATTGATGAACTTGAAGGCCCAATGAGTTGTGAAGAGGTGATAGAGGAGGTACCCTTTTATAATTGAGGTTGGTGTACCTTTGGAATTTTCAAAATTATTAATTTATAATAAATTCAAACCATATCCCAAAACAACCAAAATGTATTACTTTAGAATATAAGATGATATAAGGTTTTAATCTCATAAACCAATAAATTTTAGACAATTTTTCTATCAATTTAAACCTTTTCTTTTTAATTAACACTTAGTCATTCTATTTAAATTTTAACTAAGGTAACATACATTTAAATATTAAAAGGGTGCAATATTTACTTATTACAAGTCAATTATACTATAAATGAATACTTTAGAATATGTTTGACCATATCATAATAATTATATAATTTTTAAAATGTTTTATATTTTTTAAATATTTTAATTATACATTATTTTGATAAACAATCAATAGTGTCAATTTTGACACTATTCATTTCATTCATTATTAAAAATATAAAAATAATGTTTTAATTTCGAACCAAATATTTTATTATATTACTATGAGGTAATGGTAATCATTGAAATTCGTTGGATATACTAATTATCCCAAATTATATTTATTTTAATACTTTTAATAACATTTATTTGTTTTCTCCATTAGTAAAATAATTACAACCACAGGTTTGTTTAATTATCTAATATACTTATTTGTTGACTATAAATTAAAAAATAATTACTATGATGAAAATAAAATATGAATGTGACAACTTAAACATCACTTTAAATAAAATATTATAAGTGTCATAATAATTTTCATATGGCTCCAAATGGTCGATAACTCAACCCTTAGATGCTCATGGTCAATATATACTTGAAAAATATGATTTTTTCAATTTTTGTTTCTTTTTATATATATTATCCTTTTAAAAATTATATTTTATTAATTTTTCATCAATTAAATAATTTCTACATCATCAATGTATAAGCCATTAAGTTAATTATTTCATTCCTAAAAATTAAAAATAAATTACTATGATAAAGAAAAAACTTTTATATGTCAAATGATTATTTATATTCGAATTTATCTTCTGTATAACCATATATTAAAAATGAAAAAATTATTATAATCTTAGTAAGACATATTTAAAATTTATTTAAATAAAATAAATTAAATGTCCTAATCTCATCCAAGTGTCTTCTAAAGGATTCCATTTTGACCCAAGGATGATTTAGATCATAAAAAACTTATACAATGTTATTATCACAACTGGTAGAGTAATTTTATAATATTATTTTTCCCATTAATTACCTGATTTACCCTCTTATTGTATTAATAAAAATTATAGATGTCACTATTCATAATACCCAAAAATAAAAGAAAATTATTTACATAATTTGGAAATAATGATTCCAAATATTGAATCCAATTTCCAAAATTCAAATCATAGAAGTTTCAGTAATAAATTTAAAATAAATCTCATGGTCTAAAGGTGAAATTAGGATTTCAAAATCAAAACATTCTAAAATATTGAAATGTTTTTACATATGAATTCAATGTAAAATTAGTGTCAATTACCTATATTATATTAACTCATAAAAATTTCATATATTTAAACATTAAAACCATTCAATAATATAATCTTACCACATAAATTATTTTGATGAAAAAAGTTGTTTTCAATTATAATTTAGTATATTTTTACTATTCATCAAAACATGAATATTATCATAAAAATATAAAAAACTCATCCCAAGTAAATATTTAAATCATGATCTCAAATAAAGGTTATTTTTTAAAATAGAATATATAAAATAGGAAAAACTATATTTAAAATGAGTGTACCAATAAAAGATGGTAAAACTGCATTGTTTTTTTAAAATTACTTCTTGTATCCAAAAAATTGAATTTGTTCGTATATCATGTATAGAAAACATATAAAATGAATTTTAAACATTATATTTATTATATTACATATATATTTCGTTAATAAAATACCTCAATAGTGATGTTATGATTTTATAAACTCACTTATTTTAATTAAAATAGTTTCTGAGAAACAAAATCAATTTATTTAAAAAGGGTTTTATGTTTATTTTTAATTCACTGCTCACAAAAAAATAAATTATATATACATTTTTAATGAATATTTTCATAATTCAATAAATATTTTTCTTAATATCCATTATAATGGATAGGTTATAAGGTAACATAATAAAATTTAATTATTCACGTAAACATGGTTTTGCGTGAAATGAAATCTATCAAAATAACTCCAAATTGTGTAACATATACCAATCATAGTGTTGCATATACTGCAAGCTCAACGGGTGTTCTATGTAGCACAAGCTTATATTTTTGTAGGATAAAACACAAGAAATTAAATAAATTCGAAAAATTCTATCTCATAAAAATATTGGGGTGTTATATTCTACCCCCCTTTAAATGAATTTTTCCCTCAAAATCCATTAATTTATAAAAGGATTAATTGGTGAAAGTTTCTATCATAGAAACACACATCATAATAATGAAAACAAAAACTTGTTTTTAAAAATAAAAAATATAGACATAATGGTTACCCCAAGTAACTCATCAATGGGTTACCACATAGGAGAACATAGGTGGAATGTGAAAACATGGATATAGAAGTGAAATATAACTATTAAGTTATAATGAAGAGTGATAGAGAACATGGTTATAATAATGTTACCAGTTGTAAAGCCAAATTTTTTTGATGATCTAAGGGTCTATAAGTTTCATCGAATTATAATGTTCCAGGAGAACATTTTCTTTTTTCAAGATCCTTTCTATAAAGTTGACTAATTTGTTATGAGAATAAATTCTTACTTGATTTTGGTAAAATATCACCATTGGTCATGCCATGAACAATTTCCACTTCATATCTTATTCAAGGAAATGATGTTAAATTTTCTATTAATGAATTGTTAATAGATCATGTGATCCATAAATGGAATGATAGGTCATTCTATATGTCTTTATCACAAAAAAAGGTTAGAATAGATTATCAAATATGCATAAGTATACCTATGGTGAGATAATACTTTATTATACCAAACATTATCCCATGATTAACTTAAACATTCCATAAATTGTTAAACATTAAATTCTTTTTAAAGATGAAAATCTAATACATTATAAATAGGTTCACTAACTCAAATTAACATTTATCCACTGTATAAAATACGTTATATCTTTTTGGTCACATTCCAAACATGATAATAACCTAAATTACCATTTAACCATAGTGAAAACATCCATGATTTCAAAAATTATGCCTTTCTATATACCATAAATCCAAATAAAATCAATATAAATCATCCATGATATCGTAAATAACATTTTCATCATATCAATCCTGAGTTCATGAATACTATTAAACATCTCTTTGTTTCCTTGTCACATTATTATGAATATATTAAGGGTTATCCTTCCCTTAATGTGTTTTCCAAAAATATCTAAATCACTTTTCATGTTTTCCTGTACCACATAGAATATACTCTTAAATACATAAGGAAAAACCAAAGTCTACCCATACATATATATATTTTATTGTTCCATAATACTATGAAAGTGATTTTACAACATTATTCTAGAATCCCATTAAATTAAAAATCAATCATTCCAGCATTTTGTTCTCATATTATACATCGCCAATAGTGACTGCATGAAATTTTACATCATTATTATCTAATTTCATTACACAAAATCTCTTCATAACTACAAAACTCTCTAATGTCTAATGCCCTTTTAAGACTATGTTTTAATCCCCTGAGATCAAGATTAATTTTAGGTTGGATGATAATTCCATAAGTGTACATTGTAAGTATTGAAAAATTTTCCACATATGTACTAATTGATTCATCAACCTTTTACTTTAGATAAAGGATTTACTTCTCTATATTTTTTAAAAGAATATGAGGAATGTACTTATTGAAAAACAAGTTCTTAAACTCTTATCATCCCATGGATTCAATTACATATTATTTTTTCTTATTCTTGATCAAATTACAGCATTGTTTCATTTTACATTCTTAATTAAAAATATCCAAAATGACATTTTCATATTCGAAATAGTGATGTATTGAAAATATCTTTTCAGTGGAACCAATCCATTGTTCATTAAAAAGTGGATCAAAAGAAACACGAAAATAAAATGGGTGTTGTCTCATGAAGGACTGAACATAATGATGTTACCTTCTCTTCTCATTTAGAATTTTTTAAGGACTCAAAGATTGTGTAAGTATAGAGATACGATTTATCATTCCATCTCCCATAACATGTGGTCGTTAAAAAGGAAAATCTTTGATTTTCCCATTTCATTTATCATTAACACAGTTCCTTTAGGTTCCTGTCGTTATCTAAAACCCAAAAAGAATAGTGTGAGATTAAAATATCATACTATTTAAACAACATAATCAAGAAGAATTACATTAAATCACTAATATCTTAGGTTTAATCCTAGGTTAATGATGATTAATATCAAAATTCAAGTATTTTAACATATACTTTGACTTATTCTTAGGGCCTTCCCTAGACATATCTTTAGAAATATCTCCAGGGATCTCACTAATCTATTCTCATCCTAGTTTCCAAACGTTATCTAAACTGTCACTATAATACTAGTTCTAACAACCCAATATTGGCATATACAAACATTACATTACTCTTATGAAACACTTAATACATTATAAAAACAAACACCCAAAACCCGTATTAGTTTAGTGCCTTTGGAAACATGGAACGTGTTCTTCTAATACGGTGAAAGATCTTCAATGTATCCCATAGAGATATTCCCCTTTATTTTTCCTGCATAAAACATTTCTTTATATCCTGGGGAAAATAAATCATATGAAAAGGTTGAGCTCAGATGAACAGTAAGGGTAAATAAGGAAAATATCAAACAAAACATGAACATAAGAATGTAAAAACATGAACATAACTTTTGAAAATCATACCACATATAAAATATATCAAAATATTGATACATTAAATAAATCTAGGAAGTTTATAAGGCATAAATCTTAAAGGAACAAGAGACTTGAGAAAATAGAATTGGAATAAAACATGGAATTGTTGAAAAAACATAAGCCTAGAAAATTATTTCCATATTATCCAAGGCTCGTTTCCAATACCATCATAGTGGAAAAAGTCATGTGCTAAACGATGTTCACTCCTTGTTCTAGCCTTGTATTATTGAACTGAGTTTACATTCCATTCCAGCCCTATATTACTGAAGTGGTTTTACTTACCTTTCCATATATCTATTAAGATATGCAATCATTTCATGTTCTAGTTCTGTCAATCTCATGAGATATAAATCTTTCCCAATGCATTGGAGGGATATATAGGTCCCACACATCTCATAATGAAACCAATATTATGTGTTCCACAAAAACATAAACCATTATTCATAGAATAAACCAAGGAATAATTTTTTTTTCTTAAACATCATTCCATCATAACATAATCTAGGTAAGACAAATGGATTTCATATATATAATTCGATCATAAACATGATCAAACCATATGAATAATAAGGATAGTATAATTGAAACATAACCCTATTAAATAATTAAATATAACATGGAAAATAATATTGATAGAACAATTGATATTAATTCCTGAGGAAAATATCATTTGTTCTTCAAAAATGTTTTCTTATCTCAAAATGCCGTGAAAGTTTCAAAGAATATAATTCTTTGAAAATAACCATGAAATATTATAAACGAATATTCATGGAAATAATTCGTTATTAAATCATAAATATTTGTTCATGTTATATAAGTTAAAATAAATAATTTTTCTTGTACTTTTTTCAGATAAGTCAAAAAGTTCCTCATATCAAAAATGACAAAAGATTTATTTTATACCATTTCATAATAATTCACTAATGGGTGAAATTGACTTTAAACAATTGTTAAAGAATAGAAAGAATATTTTGGAATATATATTTAGGAAATATGGACATGGTTGATAAATATACCCTAGTAAATACATATGTATATACCATATCATAAAATGATGAGATTAATAAATTATATCTTACCCTAGGTTTGGGTTCCTTATTATGTATGAGAAACTCCTCTTCTTCAGGGAGCTCCCTCTAGATATCCTCTTAAAGGCAATAGAGTTGGTCTTTTGAGAACACTAGAACCTCTAGATTGTTATTATTGAAGTTTACAAGGGATATGGTCTAGAGATAGATGAACTTTAGGGCTCAATGATTTGTGAAGAAATGAGGGGGAGGTGAACTTTTATATTTGAGGTTGGGTCACCTTTAGAATTTTGAAAAATATTAAATTATAACAAATTCATACCACATCTAAATACCTCAAAAATGTTATAGTTTTGAGTAAGTGATGAGAAAAGGTTGTAATAACATTAATCAATAAATTTTAGACATTTTTTCCTTTTAATTTAAACCTTATCAATTTAATTAACACTTAATTATTCAATTTAATATTTAACTAAGTGACAAATACTTCAATATTAAAAGGGTCAGATATTTACTTATATGATGTCAATTAACCATAAATGAATACTTTATAATATTTATGACTATATAATAATTATTTACTGTTTTTATAAACGTTTTATAATTTTCAAATAATTTAATAATGCATTATTTTTATAAAAAATTAATAATGTCAATTTTAAAACTATTCAATTCAATGATTATTAAAAATATAAAGATAAAAAATTTAACTTTAAACCAAATCTCTTAATATATTCCTAAGATTTCAAGGTAATCTTTAAAATTCATTTGATATATTAATTATCCCAAATTATATTTATTTTAATACTTTTTATAAAATTTATTTGTTATCTGCATTAATTAAATAATTTTAATATCAACTTTGAGTAATTATTAAATATACTTATTTTTTCAATAAAATTAAAAAATAAAATACTATGATTAAGATTAATCCTCTATATTTCATAATAACACTTTTAGTCGAACATATATTTTTGAAAATCCAACATTAAAATTGTTATATATATTAAAACATGAATGTAACCATTTAAACATCACTTTAAATAAAATATTAAAGTGTTATAATCATTTCCATATAGATCCAAATGGTTAATAACTGAATATTTAGATTCATATGGTCGAGATATACTCAAAGAATAATATTTAGTCAATATTTTTTGTCTTTTTATGGTTGTTTTCATTTTAATAAATATTATTTTATTTATTTTTCATCGATTAAATAATTTATCCATCATCAATGTATAATACATTAAGGTAATTATTTATTTCCTAGAAATTAAAAATAAATAACAATAATAACTAAAAACAGTTTTTTCTTTCAAATTATTATTTATATTCGAATTTATCTTCAATATAATCTTATATTAAAAATAATATAATTATTAAAATTTTAGTAATCCAAATTTAACATTTCTTTAAATAAAATAAAATAAATATCCTAATTTAATCCAAAAGGCTTCCAAAAGATACCATTTTTACACAAGGATGATTTAGGTCGAAACTCACTCATCCAATGATATTAGGACAAGTTTTAGTGTAATTTTTTAATTTTAGTTTTACCCTTATTTATCTGATTTACCATTTTAACGTATTAATAAAAATTATCGAAGTCACTTTTCATAATACTAAAAAATAAAATAGATATATCTACATAATTTGTCTCTAATGATTAAAAATATGGAATCCATTTTTTTAAATTATAAACATTGAATTTGAAGTAATTAATTTAAAATAAATCTCATCTTCAGAATGAGGGTTTCAAAAGTTAAAACACTATAAAATATTGAAAATTTTTTACATCTAAATTCAATGTAAAATTAATTCCAATGACCTACATTATATTAAATCATAAAAATATAATATATTTATACATTACAACCATTTAATAATATAATTCAACTAGATATATTATTTTAGAGAAAAAATTGTTTTCAATTAAAATTACTGTATTCTTACTATTCATCAAAACATGAATGTTATGCGAAAACCATAAAACCATTCACCCAAAAATAAATTTTTATATATCACTTTTAAATAATAATATTTTTTTGTTAAATATAATACATAAAATCTTAATAAACTAGATTTAAAAATGATTCTCTATCAAAAGGTGGTAAAACTGCATTTTTTTTAAAATTACTTTTTTTATCTGAAAAATTGAATATGTTCTTATATCATGTCTAGAAACATATAAGATGAATTTAAACATTATGTTGAATATATTACATATATATTTAATTAATAAAATTCATTAATAGTGATTTTTATTATTTTATAAACTCGCTTATTTTCATTTAAATAGTTTTTCAGGAAAACATTTCCATTTATTTAGAAAGGGGTTTATTTTTATTTTTAATTAATTTCTCACATAATAATTTATTATATATACTTCTTTAAAGAATATTTTTTTTATTCAGTTAATATTATTCATAATAACCATTATATTGTCTAGGTTATAAAGTAACAGAATAATATTTAATTTTTCACTTAAACATGGTTTTGAATGAAATGAAATCTATCAAAAGTACTCGAAATTGTGAGTAAAACAAAACAAGAATAGTGTTTCATATACTTCAAGCTAAACTGGTGTTCCGTGTAGCACAATATTATCTTTTTATAGCATATAACACATGAAATCAATGAAATTTAAATAAAATATCTCATAAAAATCTCATTGTGTTACATATATTCCTTGGAAGATTTCATAAATGGGACTCTTTGGGAATGATACTACTATTCAAGGGTACCACATCTTCTACATGTGTTAGTTGGAATTTATCATAATCCTTAATATATACTACTATTAAAAGACATAATAAATTGATAATATTATTAATGGTTGTGATGCTTAACATCCTTTTGAATCCAACAGGAAGTAACTTGTAACATTACAATATAACAAAATACGTGGATATTTTTTTATGAAATTATCAATTATAATGGAATTTATTATTTTTAAATAGGGAATATCATTTAGAAAACATTTTTTCATTACATTTTTCCTTCCTTCACAAATTTTAACCATGATTTTTTATTTCATAAACTAAAATATATGAGGGTACTTCTATTTTATAGCATCTTCAGCTTCCATGTCGCTTCCTCAACCATTTGGTTCATCCATGTCACTTTGACCAAGAGAGTTATATTTATTCATAAAACTTTTACTATATAGTCAAAGATCTTTACCATATTCTCCCCATATGAAAGATAATTCTTTAGTGTTAACTTTAGATTTAATATATATGAGTGGTCTTGTATGTACTTCCTTAGGATGGATATATAAGAAACATCATGTACATGTGATGGGTTTGGTGGGAGTGTTAGTTGATAAGATACTGCTCTGATGTGATCAAGTATCTCAAAGGGGATGATGTATCTTGAACTAAGATTCCCCTTCTTCATGACACTTTTGAATTTCTTCCATGGAAATGTAAAATGGAACAATTTATCTCTCACCTAAAACTCCAGGCCTTGTAAATAATTATTTGTATATATTTTATTTTGAATGTTTACAGATTTTATATGATGTGGAATGGCTTGAACCTTCTATTTAATCTATTTTACAGGGTTAAGTCTCATAATATTATTCTCTCCAACTATATCCCATCATGTTTTAGTTCATTACCTCTTCAAAAATAAATCCTCATAATGTAAAATATGAATTTTAGAATATAAAATGTTGCTATTTTAGAACTCCACTAAGGGAATGTGTTGATCCCAACATCCTTTGAAATTCATAGAACATGATCTCAGTATATAATCATGAGTTTGAATGAATCTCTTAGACTAACCATTAATCTTGGGGAGATAAGTATTACTGAAACTAAGTTCAACATTTGTCACTTACTGAAGTATTCTCCACATCCACATGATAATTTTCAGATCTCAATCATATAAAATAGAGATTGGAACTCCATATTTCCACTTACCTTATTTATATCTATAATCGTATGGTAAATTGTTACATCATACCCTTATAATTCTATCATTCTACCAAGACTAATTATTATACAACAAATTAAAATAAAAATTTTGTAATTTCCCTCTTCATGTTATCAATCCAAATGTTTTGCTTCAGATCTCTATATATCATAGTGCAACATGGATGAATAGTGAAGTATGATCCATGCTCATCCTCTAAAATTTCCCTCTTTAGTTTTGGTTTTTATGGGACACATATATGGGTTTCAAACAATAAAACATTGTCTTTATAAAATTTTAACTACAGAGTATCCACCACCATTTTCTAGAGCACCTTGTTATGCTTTTGAGCCCCCTTGATCCTACCAAGAATTGATGGTTCAATAGTTGTTTGAGAAATTTAGTATAAATATAAATTTTTTATTCTCATTTCCATTGCATTTATATCTCATAATATTAGATACCTTTCAATTATCATCATCTATTAAAACATTTCATCTCAAAGCATCTTTCACTTTTCTCACATACCCATGATGGTAATGGATTGAGTAATCATAAACATTGATCAAATCTAAACACCTACATTGTAACATATTAAGATCATTTTATGTCAACATATACCTAGTTATTTAATGATATGTATATATGTCACACCTCTCCCCCTAGAGATAGTTTCACAAAATATTCAACATAAATATCACTACATCCAATTTTGAATTATGAATTTGGTAGTTCTTCTCATATATTTTAAATTGGATAGATGAATATTATATAACGTTTTCATCTTATATGAGTACATAACCTAAGAATATTTTGGAAACATCATTATAGATCACAAATATTTTCCCACTAGTGGGTAATGTGAGTATGTTTGTAGTGATTAACTTCTTCTTTAACTCATTAAATATCACTTCACTTTCATCAGTCTAAAAAAAATTGAGTCCCTTCCATGTTATCTTAGTTAGTGGAATTTGTAATCATGAGAAGTTTCTCATTAATCAATGATAGTTCCAAGATAATAAAAAGAAGATATGGATTTTTGTATCTAATTTTGGTCTAGTATATCCTTTAATTTCAACTATTTTTAAAGGATTCTAAAATTACTATTTGCAGGTGATAAAATGCCCCTTGAATGTTAACTTCTCCATTAAAAACTCACATTCACTATACTTGACATTCAAATTTTCTTTCCTAAATTTACATAGTACATCATTAAAATACATTTTATGTTCTTCCTTTATTTTTTGAGTAGATAGTAATATTCTACATAAAAACTACCAAAACATTATTGAAGGAATCCCTAAATACTCTTCTTGGGAAAAAATACCTAAAGGAAATGTTGTAGTGTTTTTTGATTTGATTATGTTTATAGAAAAACTAGGTTACCCATGTTAGTTGTGGAGTTTTGGAGATATTGATGACAATGTATGTTGAAAAGGTTCCAAGAAAAGGGAATGGATACTCTCGTGGAGGTAAAGAAATTTGTATATACAATGTGACGTTTTTTCCCAATGATTTCCAAAAAAATCAAATTTTAGAGGACGGCAAAAGGTGTTTTTGGAAACGGAATTAATTCTTGATAAATATATAATGTTGTGTGCAAGGGTGAAGATGTTTCGTGATATTGCATGAAAGTGAGGATTTGGGGAAATTATACTAAAATTCGATAAAGGAAAGTAATGTGTGCATGTTCTTAGATTATGTGAAAGATTATTTTATAAAACAAAATATATTGAGTTTCATGCACTAGAAGAAGGAAGTTAAGAACCAAATATGACATAAAAATGAGAATTTTTGAACTCATATAAATGTTTTGTGCACAAAGTAATAAGTGTATGAATTTTCTGCACAGGGTTAGTCAGGTCTATAAATAGGCTGCTACCCCCCACCCCCATTTTTATATCTCAACCCTTATAGATAATCATAGATATTAATCACATTAGATTTGCATAAAAATAATTAAAGTTACAAGTAAAAATATTTTGACAAAACAATGAATCATTTATTATTTATGTGCATAAAAGGAATTGTGTCTGGATGACTAAGGGAGTTGTATGAAAAGTGTAAAAGTTGCATAAATGAGTAAGTTCTACAAGAAAACTTAAATATTTCATACCTGAATGGCCCAAAGGACTTAATTTTTATTGATTTTTGATAACCACCCATTCATGGGATGAGGGGGAACCCTTACAAGGCCTATAGGCTCAGAGATTACATGGCCCATAGGCTTAGGGTATTACATAACCCGAAGGCCTTAGGGAATTAAACTAGACTATATACAAGGAACTGCCCCTCCCCACCATATGCATCTTGATAGTATCTCTCCACATTTTTCATGACCGTCTGGCTAGGCTTCCCGTGCAAGAATAGGCTGGTAGCGATGGCATAGCCATACCCTCTCATTCTGACAATCCATTTAGCTCCACTCTGGTGAGTGCACCGGCTCTGAATCCTCTTTTGGGGTGGCCTTAAGGCCTTAAGGTGGCCCAAAGTCCTTGTGAATCAACTGGCCCGAAGGCCTTCGGTGGCCCAAAATCCTTGTAGGACAAGAGGACCAAACTGGTGGCTCGAAGGCCCAGATAGATGAATAGTTCTGGCTGCTACAATTCCGAACAGTGACTGCCACAGTGCCTTTTACAGTTCCTACTACAGTACTGCTACAGAAAAGATGGATCTTTTTAAGGATCAATGATCACACTTTATTTGAGAGAGTAGTGAGCATTCAATTTTTGATTGGTTGTAAACCAGTAGGGGTAGTGTGTTTTTTCAGAACACTGTAACAGTAGTGATATTTTATTGGATTTCTAAAATAAGAAAATATCCTTTATATACTCCTTGGATGTATCCTAGTGTGGGAGAACTAAGTAAAAAAAATTGACTCATGCGTGCTTTTATTTCTGTTCATACATTTTTATGGGAAAGAGAGATAATAGTGTTTTCTTTAATGATGAAAAAATATCCAAAGTGGAAATTATTTTAATATATCATACCCTAATTCATCCCCCTACCTCTCAGGGTATTTAATAGAGTTGGGAAAACAATTGGTAGTAGAGAAAAAGGTTGATTTCAATTTTTCTCTCAAAGGTGTTTGTTAATCATAATGGGATTCCGATTTTCGATGGAAACAGTTTCAGTTATGGAAGAATCAGATATAGAATTGTTTTTTATCCTTAGTTGTGGATATCTATATAGTAATAACACATCGTATTTCCACCAGTTTGGAAATTGGTGCTTTATCAAAACCTTATATAAGGTAATTTGATGTTGATCCTAGGGGAATCAATGTATTTGGGGAATCCTTCTACAATTTAATATATTCCATGTTGATTTTCTTTAATTCAAATCTTTCCATGTGGGAAAATATATTAAATTTATATGAAGGGGAATTAGAACTCCATAAATAAAATTTTTATGTTTTGTGTAACAAATTCTGGGTTCTTAGAATGAACCCAACTGAGTCTTTTCATGAATTCTTTGACCAGGTGAATGATTTTTTAGTATACATGCATGGTATTGGAAAAATTATTAATGATATAAATAATTTTAAGTGAATCATGAGAATAATTCCACCTCGATTCAATAAAAAATTATATATTTTGGAATATAAAGATCTAATAGAGATGACACTGGATTGATTTCACAGTACTCTTTCTATATACGAGATGGTAAATAAAGATACTCAGTCTGTAGAAAAAGGAAAATACAAATAGGTGGAATTCAAGGCCATGAAAAATTTCACCATTGAGGATGGATATGAAGAAGTAGATACTAATGAGTTCATGTCCTTTCGCTCATCAAATATATAGAGAGGAAAAAGAAAATTTCAAAACTAAACTCCCACTTGCATGCTTCTGGTATGGAAAGGTAAGAAATCTTACAACATGGTTGCCCAATAAGTTGAATGAAGTTGATAAAGATGAATTTAAAATTCCCATGAAGAAGTATTAATCCAATGTTAAAGGTTATAAAAATTTAAAATAAATTTCATCAAAAAGAATAATCTTATTCCACTAGAAGATTAATGTTCAGATGAATTTGAGGTTGAAGAGATAGAGAACTGAAAATATCATGGAGAAAATACAATGGTGTAAGTTCTAGGTAGCTCCTAGAAAAGGTAAAAAGGAAACAATGATGAAAAAAAAAGTTGAATCAAAGTTGATATGTAGGCTAAATTAGAGGCCTCTCTTGAGGAGATATATGTTTAGAGAACCAAAATAAAGATATCGAACAAAGTGGTTCATGATTCCAAACTCTATATACAGTTTCAGGAAGAAGAGAAGTCTGAGCTAATGGATGAAATTCAAAATTTTAAGTATTCATTGCTTGAAGACTCAAAAATGATTGTTGAATACAATATCATAGTTGAATAATAAAAAAAATTATTTTTGGTTTGAATAACACAGTGAAGTAAAAAAAAATTCATTGAAGAACTAGAAATGTAACTCATCAGCATGTGATGAAAAGTTACGCATCATAAAAAACACATAACTCCTAGTATGAAATTGGGAAAGTAGATCATCAAAAAGGCAAAAATGATAGATGTAGAGCATAGAGGCCCAATGGAACTAAAGAAACAATCATATACCAATAATAATTATATTATTGGGCTTGATTTCAAACACTACTAAAAATATGGCTTTTATCAGCATTAGAAATGTTTATTAATAGCACTTAAAAAGTGTTGTTAATCGAGGCGAAGATAAATGGGGGTCCCTTTTATCAGAGTCCAGAAAAGCGCTGATTAATGTCCCTTTATCAGTGATTTTTTTAGCAATGATAAAAGTCGAAAAAATATTTAAAATTTTAAAAAATATTTTGCAATTCTAGGGGGCTTCAACAGTGCTTAAAGCCCCCCTTTAACAGTGCCCACCGCCCATGGTAGCCCACGCACGCCCCAGGCCAGCCCCACCCAGCCCCACCCCCCTTTGAAAGTGCTAGGTAATCCCCTAAACCTTCACGCACACCCTGCCTCCCCCATGATTCGAACTCGACACCTCTTTCCTGCACGCCAAAGTCTTTACCACTCCACCATATTGCTTTGTTTTTCATTTATTAATATATCTATTTATTTATATAAATATTTAGTTATATTTACTCACATATTAATATATATGTATATTTATTTATATTAATATATATAAGAGTATATTAATATAAATATATATATATTAATATATATATATATATATATTAACATATATATATATATAGTCCTATTAATATATACATATAGATTTAGTCATATGAATATATACATATATTTAATAATATTAATATATATGTATATATCTGTATATTAATATTTTTTATATCTATTTATATATATATATAGTTATAATATTTTAATCGTATATTTATTTTCATATTAATATATATTAATATATATTTATAATATTAGTTTTAAATACATTTATAAAATATTTTTTCCTATGTGTGTTTTTTAAAATAAATAAATACATACATACATACATACAAACATATAAAAAACACACACACAGATATATATTATATGTATATATATAGTTATAATTATACATATTGATATATATTTACAAATATTATATATTAATATGTATATACCAAAGTGCTAGAAATGGGGTCGCGAAAAACCTAACAAATCGCAGAGTCACTGAAAAAATCATAACTTCTTATCTGGGTGTCTGTTTTAGCTTCGTGAATAGTCAAACTAAAGCTCATAGAACGAAATATGATAACATAGGTATTAGAGGCCGAACAGACACACAGATCAGAAGTTATAACCATTTTAAGAAAAATTTGACAGGGGTTCGGACACGAAAACTGAGTATTGGAGGCCTTATAGTGGTATTTTGGGATTTTTGTGTCCCAGAAATGATTGAGACTGTGTTTTAATAAACCCTCCATGTATATATCTTCACTTCCTTCAATTTTATATGTGGTAGAGCTCAAACGGACACCCAGAGCAAAAGTTATGGTCATTTGAAGTTGGACTTTTTTTGAAGTGCTATAACTGATATCTCTCTCGTTCCTCTGATATTGTAACGATTTTGACTAAACTTGGTCTTCAATAACTTCATGAACTTCTATTTTACTGGTTTTGGCACTAAAATGGACAATTGGAACCAATTTTATGCCTGTTTTAGTGAGTTTCTGGTTTCTTAGGTTTTTAGGAGATACGAGAGTTACAAAATTTCAAACGAAAATAATGTCTGCTCGGAGTGTCCATTTTGGCTCTACCACATATCAAATTGAAGCTTGAAAAATTTTAACACTCCGGTGATCATCGAAACTCGTTCTCACATTCTGTGAAGATCAATAAGGAACAAAAACCCTATGAATGGTCATAAGTTTGGCTTCAGGCGTCCATTTTGCCATAACTTCTACTCTGGGTGTCCGTTTTGCCTCAACCACATATCATATCGAATATTATGACCATACCTACACTATGATTACCATTGTAACACCTTATCATATTCTTAAAGGTACGAAAAAGTCCTTAATTTCTATAAACGGCCATTATTTCTGCTCCGGGGTGTCCATTTTGGGTCTACGACATATCAAATCGATATAAAACATATTTTAAAAAATATTTATTATAATTATATCAATATAAATATACTTATATATCAATATATTATTTTTTGTGATTTTTTTTAAAAATATACACATTTATTAGCGCTAGGAAAATGTGCGCTGATAAAACCCCCCTTTATCAACGCTACTAAAAAAGCGTTGATAAAGGGCGCCCCTTTATCAGTGCTAAAAAAAGAACTTATAAGGGGTCACTTTTAACAGCGCTTTTTTTAGTGCTGTTAAAAGTTCCCTTTATCAGCGCTTTTTTTAGCACTGATAAAGGGTGGCGCTTCCCTTTCCTATTTTTGTATTAGTGAAACATAAAGTTGTGGTAATTGATTTTAGACATAAATCGCCCACTCTGAGGTTGAAAACTAATTTGGGCACAAATCAAAATAAGGAGACTCATAGAACTCAAAAGTAGAATAGGTCGTACAATAATGTATAGTAATACAACTCTTATCATGTGATATTTCTAAAGAAAGATGATACATTCTCAAAATGTTTCTTCCATTGAAAAAAGTTACTGATGAGAATAAGACCACAAAAGTTTGCCTCATTAAATAGGCATAAGAATGTTCCTATGAAAACCCAATGTGGTCATAATCATCTTCCCAAAAAATAAAAAAATGAGCTGAAAATTCATAATTTAATTGTAGCTACGTAAGATGAAGTTGGTACATCGTACTCTAATGAAGACTAAGATTATCAGTCTATAATGGGAATGAAGTAAAAGACACTGATCAAAAAGAAAAGATCTGAGCAGCCATTGGTTTGATAGATTTCTCTCAAATAATCAAATCGTTCTAGGGTATAGACCATTGATAGTGGATGCACATCCTATATTACTAGTAATAGGAATCTGGTCACATGAATCAAATATTATCATAAAGGTGTTCTCAAATTTTGAAATGATGAATACTTAAATATTATTGGTATGGGAAAATCCAAATTTTTGGGATTTAAAGGATACATGTTAGTGTCTTGGATGTTAAAGATATCATACACAACTTGAATAGTCTCAGTCAATTATGTGACCTGGGGTATTCTATAAGCTTTACTAAGAAGATGTGAAAATTCAATGGAAGGGATGGTGAAATTTCTCTACAGTGAAAACACATGAAGGGAAATATCTACCTTATGAGTGGAGAAGAAGATATGTGACATCTATCCAAGGAGGAAGAAAATAGGTTTTGACCTAATTTTTTTTCCATCTATGTCAACCATACCTGGAAAATATGGTCAAATGTGATGTGGCTTGAGATCTCCCCAAGTTATCAGGTGATCATACTCACATGTGTGATACTTTTTAGTGGGGGAAGGATCACAAAATTTCATATAATGAAAAAGAACATAAGTCATCCAAAGTGCTTGAATTAGTATAAGCAGATGTGTGTGGACATATCTTTCCTAGATCCATTTATAATAAGTGGTATTTTGTTCTTTTCATTGATTATTTTATTTTTATGGAATGGGAATTTTTCATTTCCTACAATTCAAACATGTTTGGTTGTATAAAATAAAATCAGATGGAATCCAAAAGGATTCATGGACAGAAGATTCTGAACCTTTATATTGATAATGGAACTAAATTCACGAATAACCCAGTGAAATTTCATCTTGAGATATATGGTATAAGGAATCAGGTTTTGGAAATGAAAACTCATCAATAAATTGGAGTTTTCCATAGGAGGAATTAGATCATAAACAACATGGCCAGAACAGTTCTTATTGAAAAGGACATACTAGATAAATTATGAAAGGAAGCAGTCTTGACATCAGTCTATATATCTAATAGGGGTTTGTTGTGTCTGAAGGAATAAAATACTCTATATATGGTGTGGTATGGAAATAGGACCACATTGAAATAATTTTGAATATTCGTTATTAAGTGGTTTATTTCAAAAAATATAAACAGAAAAAATTTGACACACGTGGAGATAAGGGGATAATACTAGGCTACTCAAGAAAAATAAAAACATATAAATACTTCAACAAGAATCTATGAAAATTATTTTCAAGAAATGATGTCACTATTTTAGAGAATGAACAGAATCTTTAACAACACTATGAATAGTTCTCTGATTAAGTTTTGAGGACTTAGGAAACTCAGGTAGAGAAGAAGTGGAAAGGGGGATTCAGAATAAGATATTAATGATGAGTGTGAGGAATTTAAATCTATATCTTCATTGAAGTTGAAAATATGAGCTGAAATTGATTGGAAAAATATCATTGGTGATTAGGAAGCACCATTTAAAACTTTTATAATTATGTCTTTACAATATAATTATTTCCTCTATCAGTTATAGCCTAAATGTTTTTATGAAGTATCTAGAGATAAGAACATGGTTTAGGCTATGAATTAAGAGATATTCCAAGTTGAGAAGAATCAAACAAGGGAGATTTTTTCTGGGCCAATAGATAATAATTTCATCGATTCCAAGTGGCCCTTTCCCTATATGTTTAATGAATATGGTATGGTGATTCAAACAAATCATAACTAATGTGAAAATGGGTACTTCTAGATAGTGGGTATCGATGTTGATGAAACATTCTGAACTATTGTAGGGCTAGAAGAAGTCAGATTATTCTTAACCCTATTAGTCAAAATAAAGTTCAAACTGTTTAGTATGGATGTTAAGTTAGCATTTCTAAATGGGGTTCTAGAATAATAAGTTTATCTTGAGCAGCTATATGGTTTCCTCATTCATAAATATTAATAAAATGTGTTTCAGTTGAGAAAATCACTATATAGGTTGAAGAAAGCACTGAGAGTATGGTATTCAAGGCTTAATAAGTTTTAAAAGAAGCTTGGTTTTAAGCATGGTTGAGTTGATTAAAATCTCTGTCAATAATGATAGCAATCAAAGGATAATGGTGTTAGTGTATATCGATGATATACTATTTGGTGGATTAGATGAAGCACAGTGAAAATAGTTTTCAGAATTTAAGACAAGTGAGTTTGAAATGTCAATGATTGGTGAGATGAACTTTTTACTTGGTTTATATGTGAAAAAAAGAAGGAATATAACATTTATTTATAAATAAAAAGATACCATGGATATTATAATAATAATTGGAATGGATAATTCCTTTTAGAGTAACACGTCGTTGGATACATGGATAAAACTATTGTGAGATGATGAAGGAAAAGTAGTTAATGTCAGGGAATATAGGAAAACCATTGGATTTATTTTGTACTTAACAACAACACAGACATATATTGTTTTTTCCACATACCAAGTAGCATGATATCAAAGAAATCCCAAATAAATACACTTACTTTTAATAAAAAATAATACATTGGTAAATCAATGGAATGGTGGATTTTGGTTTGCTATGCAAGGAAAAATCTCAGAAAGAGTTATTGGGATATACAGATTCAAATTGGGCCGGTTTGGCATATTATATACAATATAGGTCAATTGGTGCATTCTATCTAGGCGGATTGTGTCTTCAATAGCTAAATAAGAAGCAATATAGAATTTAATTGAGCATAGAAGAAGCTGAATATATTACATCGACTCAATTTTTCACGTAGTAATTATAGATTAAGTAGTATCTTAATGATATGGTAGTTGAATCTAAGTCTTTCATCATAATATTTTGTGATAATTAAATTTCTATATGTCTTAGTAAAAATCTATTCCATCACTCAAGGATGAACCACATTGAAATCAAGTATCATTTTATCAATTATAAGCTTTATAATTAGCTTCTGAAGTTGGTGTATGTTCCCATAAAACTATAGGTTAAGGACATTCTAATAAATCACTTATCTAAATAAGAATTTTAATGTCGAGTTCAGTCATCTCCCTTAACATAAAAAATTGTGGATGTGGAACCATCTCCCTAAGATATGACGTGTTTTTTCCGAAAGCGAGCATCTATGTTGTTTACCATATTAGAGACAAGAAATAAGTTACATTTGAGTTCATTGAAAAGGTGGGATAATTTTTGGTAATAAAAGGGAATAAAATATCTTAATCAATATAGGTTGATAATTTTATAGGGTGAGCTATGATGTTGGGGAGGTTTAAAATCTGAAAATTATGAATAGTACTTTGAATGAAGTTAAATCATGAGTGATGTTTCTAATTCTAGCTGTTAATTGTGTATGGATGAAGAATGGGGTTTTCTTGAGCTCCAAATTCATTGATAAAATTGGTATAAACCAAGAAGTGACTCATTAATAAAATATGAATTATAATCTTGTTTCTCATGCCGATTACGGTTCATTTGGGCTTATAGTGTGTGTTGGGTAAATCATTGATTGATACCTAGAATTGCAAGAAAAGAATTTTTGTAGAAGATAGAATAAGCTTGAATGAGTTATCAAAATGTGAAGTGTTTTCAACAAACCCAATGTGAGAGATTTTTGAAAAATATCCATCAAGGAAACATAGTAGTGTTTTTTGGGTTGATTGTGGTTGTTGGTAAATAAATTTTCCAACGACATTTGTGAAGTTCGAAAGAGATTTCTGACACGGTATGTTGACAAACTTATAATACAAAGGACTGGGTTCTATGATGGTGGTATAGAAACATTCATATACAAGTTGATGTTGTTTCCCAATGTTTTCAAAAAATTTTGTTCCAAAATTTAGAGGACATAAAAAGGTGTATTTGGAAAACAAATTATTTCTGCATAAATTTTAAAAGTTTCATGCAATAGTGAGTATATTTCATGAAGTTTTATGCAAGTCAAGATTTAGGGACATTATACAAAAATTCAGTAAAGTCATGTGTTGTGTATAATTTCTAAATGCTTTCTAAATATGGTTTTTCATGACACAATATATAGAGTTATACGTGCCCAAAAAATAGAGTTTCATGTGAAATGTGGCATCAAAACAATAATTTATGCTCTCTAAACAAATTTGTGAAAAAGGAAGGCACGTAATGATTTTTCTTGAATGGTCGGTTGGGTTTATAAATAGGATGATACCCCCATAATTTCCATAGATTAACCCATAGATAAAATAAGATTAATGAATAATGTAAGATTTCAATACAAATTTTAAAAGATACAGGAAAAATATTTTCATGAAACGACAACTCGTTTATATGTTGCATGCAGAAAAGGACTTGTTTTTTCATGACAATTGTAGTTGTGCACAAAGTGTAAAAGTGGATCTCAAGAGGAATTTATATGAGAAAACATAAATTTTTTTCCAAGCTATTGGATTTTATAGTGAGACTTATAATGGTTTTTTGAAAGACAAAATTGTGTGAAACTATAAAGATTTTCCCATTAACTCTTTAGTAAAGTGTTATTCATCAAATGGTTGAAAGTGGTACTTAATGATGCACTAAAAGAGTTGTGAAATATATTGATTCATGTGTTAAAATACGAATACTAAGGATCAGTGATTAAAATTTATTTGAGAGAGCAATGAGCCCTCAATTTTTGATTGGTTTTAAACCAGAACGGATAGTGAGTCCACTCTGAACTCGGCACCAGTAGAGCGCTTTAGTTTATTTGGTACATAGTCAAATTGAATTTTTATGCTCCTTGGATAGATCCCAATGCGGGTGAACCAAGTAAAATTGATGTATCTTTTGAATTATTTTATTTTGGTTTAAAATTTTCTATGGGAAAGGGAGAGAATATTTTTTTGTTTCGGATGAAACGATATCCAAAGGGGTAGTTGTTTTAATCTATAATACCCTAATTCACACCACCCCCCAGAGTATATAACATTGTTGGGATGAAAACTCATTTCATCAATTCCATGAAATTAGATGGAGCATTAGTTTGTAAAAATGAAATCAATATGAACTCATAGTGCCCACACCATGTATGAAAAGAAGTCTTGGGGTATCTTACTTAATCACATTTACTTTATAATATCCCAACCAAATATCCACCTTGGAAAAGTATTTTAATCCACATAGAAGATCGAATAAGTAATCAATCTATAGAAGATGATAACTATTCTATATCATGATCTTATTGAGCACTTGATAATCAATGAAAATTTGTGTTGAACCATCCTTCTTCTTTCAAAAAACTATGGCTATACCCCAAAGTAAAGAACATGGGTTTGTAAACCCTTTATCAAAATTATCATGTAGTTGCTTCTTCAACTCTAAAAGATCAACATTAGCCATTCTATATGGAGTCTTGGATATTTTTAATGATTTTTTATATGTATTGTTGAGAACACAACCTATCATCTAGGAGTAAGACTATGTAATTCGTTAGGAAACACATAATAAAATTCATTTACAATGGGCATGTTATCAGGGTTGATTTTTCCCTTAGTCTTAATCATTTGAGATAGATATTCTTTCTCACAAGGAAATGATATCC
This sequence comes from Viscum album, assembly GCA_963277665.1. NCBI lineage: Eukaryota > Viridiplantae > Streptophyta > Magnoliopsida > Santalales > Viscaceae > Viscum > Viscum album. The sequence goes on along the minus strand of OY728163.1, from coordinate 383,387,575 downwards.
ATGCTTGAGATAATGATACAGAAGGATATGAATACCCATCTTTTCACTTCTAAAAAATTATTGGATAATTTTTGATATAGAGGGTGATTTTATTCGATAACAAATTAATTTTGTCTATATACAAGGAGAGCCAATCCATGCCTAGAATAGCATCAAATTTCACAATTGGTAGTATCACAAGGTTTTCTGGGAAATTAATCCCACATGTTTGGATAGTGAATGATTTATATAATTTATATGAAATAATTTCTCATTTTCATTTTTCAATTATAGCTTTACTTCCAGATTTTGGGGGAGTGTTTGAGTAGCTCTACTAATATTGTGTGATATAAAATAATGAATAGAACTAGAATAAAACAGTACATTTTTTATCCTTGAATGAATAACTAGTTTACTTATCAATATGTCATCATCAGTATCCACCTTATTTTTTTCTATTTTATTGTCCCACTCTTTCTCTCTAGGCCTTTGATGTTTTTTTCCTCTATTGTCATCGACAACCATTATCTTAGTTCTTTTTTTCATAATACCATTTCTTCCTTATAGTTGAAATATTGATTAGTAGGATAAGGGTAGATAGTTGAATTAATTTCTTCCATCAAATTGGTGGTTTTATCCCAATGAATGTTTCTAGGTAGTTTACCTTCCTTTCCTCACCTAAAACATTTCCTTAACCCCTTCAAGAAATTTTCCATATTCCTTTCCAATACTTTTGACAAGTGGCATGTTGGAATTTATTTTCCCGATGAGGAATTATTATCTCTCTATGAAAATTAAAATCCAATATCCAACACTTATATATATACTCATGAAACCCTTGAGAATATCTAATTTGAATTTAAAATTATAGGGCACACTGAACAACTTCCTAACATATATCAAAGTCCTTATTTTACAATGATTTTCATATATTCATCTTTAGTCCACTAATGAATCTATCAACATTACATTCAAAAGAAATGAAAAATATGGAGGAATAATGTGCATGAATTTTGATGTTTACCTCATATCCCTCGATGGAATCATCTTCCTGTTTCATGAGGGAAAGGAAATCCATCCCCATTTTATATTAGAGTGTCTGAGGAAAATATTTATTAAATTTTTTTTCCAAAATTCTTCCCATTCCATCGAATCGTTCACTTTCTTGGGCTTCATATTTTTGATCAACTCCCACAATTAATATACTTCTACATCCGTATGATAAATAGGAAATATGAAGATCTATTTCTCAAAGAAATATTGGACAGAGAATAACTTTTCAAAGGAGTTTATCCATTTTTCTATGATTAAAAGAGTAGAAGATCCACTGAATGTAGGATCACTTTATCCCACAAGGGCCTCAATTACAACTTACTCCATCTTAAGGGGATTTTTTTCACTATAATTTATGTTTCTATTAAAAAAATTATTTAATTGAAAAATTATTATCATGATGTTCATGCATCCGACACCCATCGGGTTGGGATGCTCAATTGGGTAGTCAACACATTTATCATCACACTGGTTGTTAACTCGATTCCACATATTTATAGTCATTGACTAAATCAAATTCATTCTATATTTAAACTTTTACTCATATTTTTTGCAGTGTGTATACCTATTCATCATTTGAAATTACATTTCCTTCCACTTGTCCTTAATTGTTTCTTCATAACTGAACTATTCATCTCAGGAATAGTATTTTAGGCTGTGAATTGTTCTTTTAATATTAGAGAGGATTTTTCCTCATAGTGGGTCCAAAGTGGATCATCTGAGCTTTTGATGGTCTTCTATTGTGTTTCTTGGCTTATAAGTAGTACTATAGTCAAGCATGATCTTTTCATTAACAATAATAGTGGAATATAGTAACTCTGGTATGTTATGGATAGTGGTCCATAGAGTAGGAATGATGATGTGATCTGTGTATGAGGAGGGTGATGTCAGGCCTAGCCAAAACACAACCATATTTATTATGAATGAATAGTATCACAGTGATCTGATCCAACATTAGTCAATAGTATAGATGTGTGCACCTTAATGTACTGGCATTCTACCTTAACCAGAAAATGAATTCTATAAGGGTTCCAATTCTATCTACTGACCTCTTTTCAAATTCACATGTGAGAGGCAAATCACCATCTAATTTACCCCCTTCCATATGTTCCATGGCTAACTTATGCTCAAGATTGATATCACATGTGTGCTCTTATTTTTTTATTTCTTATGTGATTTTCCATTTAGTTCCTTATCTAGTGGATAAAACATCTATATTTTCATCCCAAAAAAATCCTTTGTAAAAACTCCATGATGAAAATATAAAAATTCTTTCTCTAAAAAAATATTTTAATCATATTTTTCCCAAAAAAATTATAAATTTATTTGTATTCCCATAATCCCTTTTAAAATATTATTTTTTTCTTAAAAAAAATTATTATGAATTTTAATCAATTAACTAAAAAATATTATAATTAAGCAATAATAAATTAATTTATAAAATTTAGTCATCGGTGAGTGTCCCACTAAAATTGGGCCCATTTTTCCTAGTAAATGAATTTGTAACGTAGATATCGACAGAATTGTTTTAAGACCTGTGATTTTGAGAAAAATGATTATATTATTAAAATATTCATCACAAAATATAAATTATTTTAATTCATCAAGGTTGTAAAATATGAAATTGACTATTTTATTCACTAAAAATAATAGAATAATAACTATAGATAATATAAAAAAAATATGAAAACATGGTATTATTAAACTTTTGGGGATCTTATTCTATAAGGAATGATAAAAATAAATGATATATTATATTTATAAAAAATATGAAATAGAATGGTTTTTATAAGAAATTTAGAGAATGATAAAAATGATTTTATAAGTGTTAGTTTTTTTTGATTATAATGTGTAATATGAATATTGGAATAGTATGGTGACCATTGGAATATATCATAAATATATGACCATTTAAATAGTAATGAAACTATTATATATGACAAGACCCAACAAACTATGACCCATCCTCGATGGAAATAATCTAAGCATTTCACCCCAATTCTACCTCTAATAGGCCACAAAATGATTACTAGTACTGAGTAGGCATATCACACATGATGAGAGGCATTATCCTGATGCACCTATACAAAATGTGCATATCTAAAAAGGGAAAAATAATGAAGAATAGATGAAAAAGAGTAATATATATATAATTCATGGGAAAAATGCTAAGATATAGAAAGAAAGAAATAATTAATCTGTAATGAAAAGATGAAATACATGAAACAAAAAATGAAGTGTAAAACTAACCTAAAGAGGTGATGTGAAATATTACTCGTAATGGACTAGATCCTAAAATTAATTCCATACATTGGTACCTACTCCAATCACCACTAGGATCCACATACAATGATCCCACCTTTATTTTTACTAACGTTTCATTCATATGAATAATACATGACACATGTGTTTGAAGACACCCATATAGGGATGAGTATATACATACTAAGTAGGATAACTCAAAAATCATGAGGTAAATAGTGATGAAAATATACTATTAAAATTAATAAGACCATAAGGAAGTAATATATCATAAAATATTACAACCTGTAAAAAGAAACACACATAACCTCTCTTGAACCACCATGTTTAACCCATGCCTCATTGAGTATCACATATAAAACAAGAGTAGGGAACCAAATATAAGAGTGGAACACTATATATGAGAGTAACATATAGTAGATTACAGTATCACACAACAGATTAAAGATTCATACTTGATTCCAAAATTCTTTTATCACAATACAAAATCCCTATTGTTGTCCCTATGGATATAAATATACTAATTTAAAGTATCACCTCTGTTGCACAACATTTACTACCAGGGTAAAAATTGGACAACATGTACTTTATGGATATACGATGTGTAGCTCCTAGATGTTAGTCTGTTCATGTAATCCATCACCACATAAAATGTAAAATTATTCCTAAGTAGTATGTTTCATAGGGTGCATGACATGTAAGGATTTTGGGGTACTTAATGTGTGCCACCGAAGAAGGTTTCATGTCAGAGTGAAAACACATAGTGTGTCCTAGGAGGAACATGATTTGTGTAATAAACTACCCAACTTAGCATGTACTGTTGGAGATAATGATTCGTGTTCTAATGAGGGTACATAATTTATTTTCATATCACATGTGAAATTTGTGTCCAAACATCCACTTGGGAAAGTAACTGTTTTACATTGCAAATTCATCAGTAAAGGGGAACTCGTAATGTGTACCACAGTAACATTCCATGTGATACTTAACTAATTTGATACCTTAGATACTATATCTAGGGAGGTACATTGTGTATATGGTTTTTAACTACTCATCATGTTGTTGTGTCTATGAGTCTAGGCACTACAGTTCACCTAGAATCTTTATTATGACCACAAATATCACACTTGGTTGAGCCCAAAGATTCACCAAGTCCCTCATATAAGGATGTTTTGATTCTATTGTGTCATAAACATCCATGAATTCACTATAAAATGGACTAAAAGGTTTTTCATGCTACCCATATTGATTTTCACACCACTGCCTTTGGGAATCCATAACAACATGCCTCTAGTTAGTTGTTATTACTCAATGATCCCCCTACACTCCACTATAATTCATGTCAAACCTAAATAAATTTCCTATACCCCTAGATGTATACCTCATGTTGATCCATACTAATGTTAGTCAACTCACATGTCATAGTGAATGATGGGGATGAACACATAAATATTTTTAAAGAGAAAACATAGTATAATCATAAAAAAATCAATAGTGGCCAATGCAAAACTCATCCACAGAATATTTTTCATGGAATTCCCCAATAGTTAATAATATTGGGTAAAGAAACATAAATAAATATTTTAGATTGATAAAGTTATAGTGCCAAAAAATATATAATTCATATCAGTAATAAATAATTTGGACTCAAAGTCATGATAAAATAAATAGTATAAAAATAAAAAACCCGGCCTCACCGACTTATTGATCACTAATGAAGTGTGCACTTATGTCGGGCATGGTTTTCAATTACTATAGGAGAATTTATCTCCTTGAGTTTTTCCGATCCTATGAATCTATTCCTCTAATTACTTCACCAAATATAAGTTTTTTGGAAACTAACCTTAGTGACAAAGGTTATTTATGTGTATAATGGTGGTATTTGGTTAATAATATAATTGATCAATTAATTAAATTATCAATTAAATCAATAAACATAATTAATTCATTAATATTTTTATGTCGTGACCAAGTGGAACCATCTGTTAATTGTGATTGTATATCCCCTAAGGTAAAACCCAAATTTTTGAAGTAATAGAGGTGTCGATTTTCCCATATGATTCTTTGTTTAGAGGAAAATGAATTTTTTTCACTGAACACATGCGTGATGACTAAAATAATATATATTATTTTACATATATTATTTTTAATTTCTCGCAAAATAAAAATCAAATAAATTAATCAAATATCAGAATTAAAATTATTATTTAATATATTATAATGGTACAAATGGAAAAAATCAGGTTTGCTACATCCATCCCAATTTTTTTGGTTTTCACCAAAAAAATAACCACATACTCAAAATATTGAGCGTAATGACATAGAATCTAGTTATAATGCTCCCACAAGGTCCATTTAAGCTTCTAATATATCCAATGAATGTGCACTTGTTGTATAGCTTACCCTTGAAGAGTCCTCTCTTTCATGTCCTCAATTTCCAATGGGTACTCTCCGAATATGGCATGATCCTTGATCATTAACTCACACTAATTAATTAAATGTGATGGTCCATGCATGTATCTCCTCATATTGAACACATGAAAAAAGTTTTTCACATGGTATAACTATGGTAGTAACTCTAGAATGTAAGAAAACTCAACCACACTATATAGGATCTTGAATGGATGGATAAACCTCTTAGGTAGTTTGCCTCTCTAAAAAATATCACCAAATAACATCATGGGAAGATCTTTAGAAACACATGACATCCCTACACAAACATCAATGGCCTACTTCATTAAACTATATAGATCATATGATGGATCTGAGCTATCCTCATTTACACTTTGATCACTTATACCTACTCTTTCATAACTCACATAATCTCGGACCTAATCAGTAATGAATCTTCATCCTCTATCCAAAAAAAATGGTTAAATACTTCAACCCCATACAGGACCTCAAAAGGTTTTATGCCGAAATATTATTGGTATTAATTATTTTATGAAAAATATATAGAATGAATGAAATCCTCCTAGATCTGATTTAAATCCAACATGCAAGCCCTGATTAATCCTCAAGAGCCTGAATGGTTAACTTGGATTGGAAATCAGTCTGAGGGTGAAACATTTTACTAATATTCAACTGATTCATGTATTCCCCATATAAGATCCTCCATAACCAGAATATAAATCAAGGTACTTGGTTTTAAATGATCATCAAGGGTATCCCATATATCTATAAATACTCATCCATTTATAATGATCTAATTCTATCCCCAAAACTTTACACCTGAATAATAATGAAGTGTGCTGACTTGGTATGTTATTCAATTATGACCTTGATAGTGTCAGTCCTTCTTTGTGATCAGGGAATACCCATCATGAAATCAATTAATATTTTATCTCACATCCACTCTGGCATCTCAATGGGTTGGTCCAAACCTATTTGGACTTAGTTATCTACCTTCAAAATTAGGTTAGTAAGGTTCCAAGAGACATACTAGTAAATACAATATTTTTTACCTACAAAAAATGAATTCCTATGGTCTTGAGACATCTTCTTTACTCTAGGATATACTACTCTCTGTGAAGTATGGAGATCCTTTATCTCCAACTCACACAATATCATAGGTAATAATTTCCATCCTCGAAAGTGGATGATGTACTCCCTATCTTTATAATATCTATTTAGTGTATCCCCTGATAATATATAATATTGTAAAAACTCAGAATTGACACATCACATCTATACCTCCCTTTTGCACTGAAGAAGAGTGGATTCTACCATCATCCATAAAACGTCACACCCAAACCTAATAAATTATTTTATTTCCTTATTCTATTGGCCTTAAATATATATTTTTTGGGGTTTGGGTCGAGCCTCGGATGAAAATTTTGAGTTTTGTTAAAAAGTGCTCATTTTTTAGTTGACTTTGTTGGACGCATGGGTGGTTTGTCAAAAAACTGTGTGTTTTTAAGTTGACGTCGTTGGACACGTGGGCGAAGCACATTTTGGAAACCCCATGTAGCTTCGCCCGGGAAACCGCACTATCTGACTGTGTTTGAATAAAATATTAAATGAATAAATTTTGTAATTTATTATGACTTGTAAAAATTTTATTGTTAATAAGAAATTATATTATTTTTATTTTAGGCATAAAATTGAAATTGTTAATTTTTTCCTTATTATTATTATTATTATTCAACCATTTATTATTATTATTATTATTATTATTATTATTATTATTTGTTATTTTTATTATTGATTAATGTTTTATTTTAATTTATTTGTATGTTTTTGTTTTATTTTTTTTCTTTTTTTACTTTTGTCTTCCCCTAACCTTAATTCTACCCCATGAACGCCACCCCCCCACCCCCCCTCCCACCCCCCTCGTTCCTCTCATCTCCCTCTATGCACTAGCCGCCTCCTGTCCTGCACTGGCACTGCACCAGCCTCCCCGTCGGTCTCCCTCTTATTGCATCGTCCTCACGCTGGCCTCCCCACCTTGAAACTTCCCTCCTATAACTGTCCCAATGGATCCCCTATCCCGAAACCCCTCCTTCAGTCACACCCGGTGCCGCCAAGTGCCCTCCTCATGCGTGCTTCCAGCCGCCTCACATGCCCTCTGGCCTCCGACCCGCTGTCAGCCGCTTCTCTCTCCCTCCAGTCGTCTTTGTCCTGGTGTGCCTCGACTTCAACCCAAAGCTCTTCTCGACTAGACTGCCCTCTCTCTGGCACACTCTTTTCCGGACGACCTACAACCCCCCCCCCCCCCCAGTGCCCCTGTTTAGTGCACACTGCCCTGGACTCACGGCATCCCCTTATTCAGCCACCCCCTTTCCCTTCGAGTAGGTTGCGACGAGCCCCCATTGGTTGTTTCCTCATCTAGACAGCCTCATCTCACTTCGGTGAACTTCATTTCTTTCATACAGCCAACCGAAACCCTTCTTTTTCCTTCATTTTGCCGGAGCACTCCCATTTTGGTGACAGTTCTCCCCCTTTGTGGAAAGCTTTTTTTTTGTTTTGGTGTTCTCCAATCTTAGGGTTTATTGTTTGGGGTTAAATCATAATTGTTGTGTGTTCTATCTTGTTGTGTATGCTGGTTTTGGATTCTTTCATGTGCAGTTGTTGTGCGAACAAGGTTTCCCACCATTTTTGAGAGATCCTTCAACGTTTTAGGTAGGTGGTTCCATTTTTTATTATTAATTGATGAATTAATTTACACATTTAATTAAATTAGAATATTATTTAAACTATTTGTTTAGTGAATTTTTTTTTGAAATTGATGAATTGCTTCACTTATTTGATTTTATGGATTGTTTATATGTTATGGAGTCCACATTGTGTCACCAAATAGTGTTTTATTAAATCACTTAGTTGGTTTATTAAAATATATAAGGGTTAAGAATTGAATTTTATAAATCTGTTGGTGTGCATTTGTTTATAAAATATTTTTTAAGGGGTTTTGAGTTGGTTTTGTGTGTGTAAATCTATGGTATACTTCTCCAAGAAGATTTATAAACTTTTTAATTATTTATTAAATAATATGGATGTTTTGAGTCTGGTTTGGAAAATGTGTTGAGGCATGTGTGCTTTTAATTGTATATTTCAACGTATCATTATTTTTTTCAGGTTGCGCACTCTAAGTGTTTTCAAGGAATGTCATGGTGACTCTTTTAAATGATTATTGAATTTTTATGATGTGGTGTGGTTTTTGTAAACACATTGTGTAGTTTAAAATGGTTTAGTAAACAATGTAGATGGTGCGAGTTGTGTTTTGAAAACATGTCGTGGTGGTTCTTTTGTGTTGTTTGTTCATTTGGATTGTTTAAGTCTATGTTTGTGTATTTTAGTTACCTTTGTGGTTGTAGCATGTTGGAAAGATTTTTCCACAGTCATGTGATCATCAGCTTGGATGTGCCTATGCGCCCGTGTGAGGCATGTTACGTTGTCGTGATTGGTTTTTAAGTCGAGGTAGGTCCCCCACTGCACTGGCATTTAAATTTAGAATTTATTAATTTCTTGATATTTCATTAGTTTTAAATAAATGAGAAATAGTATTAGATAATTATTTTTGGACTAATTACTTGATTTATGTGAAGCTGTTTATTTTATACACGATGCTTGAAATATTTTCTTGGTGAATTGACGCAAAATACTGAAATATTTCACGTTTTTCCTTTGAACATAATTCACATATTTTCAGGTGTAGTTTTGGTTTGATGATAAATGATTTATTCTGATGCGTGAACAAGTGTTGTGGTTCTCTTCAGAAATGATGTTTTTCTTTAATGTTGGTTAAGTCCCATTTGAAACTTTATTAGAAATAAATTATTTTGAAAACCCTATTTAGAGTAACTCGGGGGTGACCTTGCTATGTATGTTGTTTGTGTGAGCTGTTGTGCATTATATTTTTGCATGGTGAGTGGTTTTTTTTTGACATTATTGAATCATTCATTTTTTTTATTACATGTGTTGACATGGGAACTTGGAATAGTAAGTGAATCTGTTGAGAACGATTGTTGCACTAGTTTAGATTACGCACTGTCTAGTGGCCCTTAGTATGGACTTTTCTCAGCTAGGGGATAGGGCCCCTTAGTTAGGCTAGGTAGGGAAACACCGAGAGTTTTGGAATTATGATGTCATCGAGAGTAGGCATACCTTCATGATGAGTCACATGTATAGTACATTCTGGATTGTTCACGACCTCCTAGGTTCGACCCATGTCTTTTTGGCTCACCATTTGTAGTAGTGATTAATTTTTTACTTGTATGTGTACCTACATTTCCCTTGTTGTGTACTTACCATTTTGTATTTTTTGTGATGTTTTCTTGGATAATGGTGTGCGGGTTTTGAGTAGTTTTCTAAAAATGGTTCTCAAATGAAAGTGTTTTGCTCTCTTTGTACAATTCAGAAAATGTAAAAATCACTTTCATTTTTAAAATTATAATAGAAATAATGAAAATAACTTAGTTTTGAAAATAAATAAGGGCAATGGTTCAAGTTTTTTTTAAGTAAAATATTTTTGAAACCCTATTTATTTACATTGTAGCTCAAACTTGAAATTAGTGAATTATTTATTTAATGGAATGTGCATTGGTAATAGATTTAGTTGAGCCTACCTACTGAGTGTTGATAGGCATGCCCATAGTGTTTTCTTGTTTTTAATTCTTGTCGCAGGTTTGACTCAAGCCTGTTCCTCGTGGGAAAAAGTATTTTTGGTTTGGTGAGTGACTCTCGGGGTCGTGAGGAGTTTTTGTCATGGCTAGGTTAATGAATTTTTGTTGATCGTTCTTTCATTTTTCGTGTTATTTATTTTTCATGTATTTTTGTACCGTTATCCGCTTCTTTATTTATTTTCATTGGGAGAAATCGTTCCCACTTGCATTTTGTTGATTGCATGGATCTTTTCTCCAGCCTGGCAGGATCGAGAAATGCCTCTTAGGCCTTATCATGGACCAGCTTGAGTGATTGGTCTTGGTTTGACTCAGGTTGGTTCATGACATAAAATATAAGATTCCTCCATCATCATATATATATATAGTTACATAGAGTGTAATAGCTTATATTCCTCCCCAATAACTATGTATGTAACCTCATAAATAGATAATCAGCCACAAATTTTCCCTTCCCTATAGTATAGAAAATTTAAAAAATCATAATCTTTTAGGATCTCGAATCAATGTCTTTGTCTCATGTTAATATCACTTTCAGTAGAGATTTACCTAAGACTCTTATGGTCCATATAATCATTGAACCACTTTCCAAGAAGGTAGAGCCTCTTAGTATTTATGATGAAAACTATGGTTACTGGCACTAAATAATGTATCAAATAGTTCTCTGCATTTAGTCTCAATTTTGTGGACCCATAAAAATCACCACCTACCTTGGAATAAGCACAAAACAAAGCCCAACTTTAGAGGAGTAGTACAACACCAAAAGATCGAATCCCTCCTCTAGAAACCACAAAAAAATACATCTAAAATAATCATATATCCTCAAGAATTCATAAAAATCATTTTGATTAAATAAATAGATTAATGTTTTAGGTAAGGGTGGGCATGGTCTGAAGAATACTAGAGAAATTACTAAAAAAATCTCTAACTGTACCCCACCAACATAATAAATATTCTTACCTAGAATACTCTCTTCATTATATCCTAGGGGAGAATTAAATTAATCATCAATGGGTCCATATCTACTCCACCTACAAAGATTAAATAACTTGGTAAGTAAACATACTAGATCAATAACTCATACATCAAGAGTTTTACATACAAAAAGTGCTCTAGGACAAGCCTTTGATTCTCGGAATGATTTCCTTTTAATGATAAATAGATGATGATTCCATAAATGAATATATTCAATACATTTATAATAAGTGAAAACTTATCTAGTTTATAAGTCCCATTAGTATAGATAGGGTTCTCATTATGCTGAAGGGCATCATCAAAAACCCATAATGGCATAGTCACCTTGAAATTGCATCTTCTGAATATCCTTATCATTAACCTAAAAATAGTTATACTCTAACAAAATTTAAATATTTGAGAAACAGTTCACTACCATAACTTGGTATAATAGTTTTTTATCCTAGTTAGGGTAACATATTCTTTATTTTCACCTGATTTAGTAATATATAGTTAATAAAGAGCCTCGAGATTCCATCCAAGTTCTTAGAGAACAACATCAAAGATATGCAGGGGGAGTAACAGTTTTAATGTAACCTCTCTTTATAAATTAATATAATATATATTTTACAACATGATATTATTTTAGTCCATCTTATAATCTAGATAATATATCAACAAGATCATGTAGTGAAGATCGATGAAAAAATCAGCCTCTTAATAAGGGGAAAATTCAGTCAGATAAATATGGAAAAATCAAGTACTCCTCTGCCATTGATGGAAGTTGGTGGTCCTAGGTGTTTTCTATATATAGAGATAAACATAAAAAATTATGGATGATCCTATACAATATATCATACACAGGATTTTCTCACCTTGACTATAGGAATCACTAACCTATGAATGAGAATCTTTATCTATCAGTTCAAAATCCCATCACTCTCTGAAAATTGAAGTTTATTCAGGTTTAATATATTGGTTATATATTTATTACAATGATGGAATTATATGGATTAATTATAACTAATAGGTCCCAAAAAATCTATTTTTTATAATAGAGATAACATAGAACTAGTGGATGTGGGAAACCATGTGATTACTTTAATAGAATTCTATAGCTACATCAGTTGAGATGGGGTCTTCACTAGAATCATTAGATCTAGTAGTATGTTTGAAGAAAATAAAGGAATTTATCACACTGGTATCTATGAGTATAGTTCTAGTGTATATAAGTCATAAACTTTACCTCAAATCATATCATGTTACACTAGGTTGTAACTCTCCATTGCCTACCTATGCAATGTCTAGGGATTCCAAGCCTATGAACCAATTGTGGACCACATTAGGGTGGTGGTATTAGAAGTTAGTTATATCTTTATCCTCCTCTTTATCCTCCTTATAATGCACCACTAACTTCTATATTAAATCCATCTCTCTAAGGACCACCTTGACTCCCTTTGGGATGTCCTTTCTCACAAGACTTTCTCTAACACAGAGGACTATCTACTTCTTGACTACCCTCTACTGCATAAAGGGTTGGGAAATAACATTGTAGATGACCCTATATTCAATAGGAATAATAAATAATATCTTTTAACTGGATATATCCCCTATGGAAATATTAATTTACCAATCCTCTAGTCTAACACTAGTTATATTTCTTTTTATAATGTATTTACCATGATGTATGACACTAGTCACCCACAGTTAAAGATTCTATACTTGGATAAATTTTTCCACTAGCTTCTACCTTTTCTATATCTTCCAAAAATATCACTATAACTAATTTATACTCCAAAACATAAAAATTAGTGGGGATATAGTGGGGAATAATGTGTGCCTATGTTTTCTAAACTTTTTCCATTATTAAACTTTAATGCTTAAATGAATCCATCTTGAATTAAGTAAAATGAGTACCACATGAGATAAACGAGTCTTGACGTATACTCATAAAATAATATGGTTCCCTTTTATAACTCCAATGGATCTTAAATATAAAATTATCTCAACATCACTGGGTAGTACTCATTATAGAAGACATGATCAAACTCTTTCTAAGGAAGTGTCACCTCATCGCCAGTCTTCATGATTTAATCCCACTCATAGTGCAAAAATCTACAGAGAAGATGGGATTGAAACCCTACAATCGAGTTAGTAGGCATATTAATAAGATGAAATACTCAAAACATAATATCAATTCATTAATTGTCTTCTAAATGCTCAGGATCAACATTGACTTTCGGGGGGTCTCTATCATTTTAACTCATATATAGAACTATCACTACATGAATCCTCATACTACCCTATTTGGTGTAATTAGATATAAAATACGTTGGAGAAATTTTTTCTACACTGTATGAAATGGTTATCCTCACTACACAGTAGGTAGTGCTATTGCACCCTACAAACTGGATGGAAATACCACATTAACTATCCCCTGGATAGAAGCCTCATCACTTTCCTATTAATTTATAGGAGGCACAATTGCTAGCATGATAATGTCACAACCCTGTCTGAGGATATTATATAATTATATATGTGTAAAAATCCAAAAATTTAACAATACTAAGATCATTAATCAATATATTGGGTGATGACTCTAGAAAGAAGTGGAAATAAATAACCCATTTAAAAATGATATGTATATATACTATTATTTTTCCCTTAAACTAGTCCCTTAGTGTACAGAGTTGACATGTAGGTTATTAGAGATCTAGTGAATGGATAGACCATCAAACGCACTAATACTAAGTACCTTATGCTAAAATACAAACTCAATACCATTTCAAATAATTTCCCAAATTCTCATATCAATCCTCAATAGAAACCTAACTCCAAAACACTATCCCCATGACCAACCTCACTCTGATACCACACTTACATGACCCAACCCATTAGAACCCATTTTCGGTGGTAATTAGATTAGTTTTCCACCCCAATTCCACCTTTAAAATTCCAAGTGCGGGTAACTAAAACCGAGAAGGCGTATCATGCATGATGGGATTCCTTATCCTAATGCACTAGTAAATAATTCATATCTCTAAAAAAGACACAAAAACACAAACCATATAAATAAATATAATATTTATGTGTGAAAAGTGATAAGATCCATTAAAAGAAGTTATATTACACATAAAAATGTCTTTATATATTTTTGATAAACAAATATTAAAAAAACAAAAACCACTTTGGTGAAATGCTATAAGCTGTGAATAATCTCCTTACACAAACCTCATATGTTTCTACCCCTACTAGGACCACTAAGCTTCACCAATATAAAGCTAGCCAATATCTTCTGTAACTTAACTATCATATGTTTTTTTCTAAAGGTTTATAGAGAAGTTTCCCATGTAGCAGTGAGTGCATACATTCCTAGTAAGATACCCCAAAACCTTAAAGGAAGTAATATGGATGGTAATTAGTTCAAGGACACAAGACCAGATGAAATTAATATCCTATCAGATAAATAAGTCCAGATATGCTTTAATTGAGAGAAATCAAGAAGCACTTTTACTTCCATATGTAGAAGAAATCAGTAAACAACCACAATAATCTAACTAACCAATCCAAGGACCCTATATAACCTATTTGGATCCATAAATATGACTAGTACATCATCAAGTCACACACAACATATGTGTATGGAATATAAAAGAATAGACTAGCACATAGAAGAGGAGAGTAGAAAATAGAATATGGGAGTATCACATAGTTGATAATTGACCCATGAACATTCCAACTGGTATGATTGATCCCCATAATTATCCCTACGGAACACCCTAATATTTTAAAAGAACAATATGTTTGATAACATAGACAACATGAAACACTAGGTATTAAAAAACCAAGAAATAATATTACTGTAAGAATTTTATAACAAAATCATTTAATTAAAATGTATAAATAGAAGTAACAAAATTATCAAACAAATATAAATATTATAATCAATAAAAATGTATTTATAATCATTTAGGAAATGAACACTATATTTTTTGTAAAGGTATTTTATTCTAAAAGGTACATTTTTATTATATTTTATGATAGAATATTCTAATTAATTGATAGAACTATTATAAAGTTAATTTAATATAAATAGTATATTTTTTAAAATTCGGAGATCAAAATTTCCTTAGGATAAATTTTTTACATTTTTCTAAAAAGATTGATTTTCCAATGAATATTGAAGAATTCTAATTTTTATGGAAAAATATATTTTTTGTTCAAAACATTATAATATACATATTTATTTTTAAATAGTTTTAATGTAAAAATAGTAATATCAAATTATTAATATTACTATTAATTTTTTGGAGTTAATTTTATAGTGTAATTTTAAAACAAAATTATTCATAAAAAAAAGTAAATTTTATTACAAACTACTTTTTTGTGACATTATTAATTTTCATATTAAAATAATTTCTACCACATTAAAAATTTGAATCTTGGAAAATTTATTCCATGTTTAGAATAATTATTTCAGAAAAAATTAAAATATACCCTTTTATTTTATGTTATTATGAAAACTAACCATAATAATTTTTTATAATCATCGTAAAGGTAAAATGGGTTAATTAGAGTTGATACTAATGAGATAATGCTTTGAATTCCTTAATTATCTTGCCTTTATTTCAACAGATTGTTTTAATTTTCTATAATAATCTAAAATTATTAAATTTTAGCTTCTTATTTCATTTAACATTGGTTTCCACCTTTATAACATTTAAGAAAAATAAAAGGTTAAAAATGTTACTTTATTTAAAAATCTATAATATTATTTTAAGTAAATATAAAAACAACTTATGTTATAATTTAAATTATTAAATTAAAAATGAATTATTTTTTATAATGGTATTTCATTATTAGTTTTTCGTAATGAAATAATTACCTAAAATTCTTATGTAATGCCAATAGAGAGCTTACGCAAGTAGTAAAAAAATAAAATAAAGGATTTTAAATATTTTAAAGGTAATATTTTTTAGGTCACTAAAAGTGCCCCATGAATTTTGAAGATAAATATAACATAATAGGAATGTGTGAAAGATTTAAATTTTAAGTACAAATTTTTCATGTTATTTTCAAATTCAAATTATATGAATAGTTATCAAAATGAAATTAATTGTATTTTATGTTATATATATTATTAAATTATTTGAAAATAATAAATAACTTCATATAATAGAACTATGATTATAAATATTCTAAAATGTCTTTAATTATCCATTTGTGAGAAAATTTTCAAGTAAAACATTAAGCGTTGAATTTTAAAAATATAATTATTGTGATTATGGTTAAAATTGGTTAACCAAGAGGTTAAACCAAATGATAAAATTTAAAATGATATATAAACCTATAAAATTTTATTTTTTCATTATATAAAGATCATGTATTTATTTATATTTGAATTCAAACTACTCTAAAACTAATTTATATGAGCTAGACACATAATATATTATAATATTTCATGTATTTCCAAAAACAACATTAATGATATTTTAAAATAAATAATTTTTTATTAATTGAATTAAAATTAATTAAAATATTACATACTTCCATGTTAAAGTTATATGGTTAAACATATCAACCATGGTCTATTTACGGGTCACTTTTAATTTTATAGTATCTTTCTAGACACCTAAATATTAAAAACATTGATATTGTGGTAATTGTCAAAAGGAGTAACGAGGGTCAAAACTAATAGATAAGGGTAAAAAACAAAAACTTGTTAAAAGATTATTTTATGATATTATTTAGACTCATAATCATCTATATTATAATTATATTTATTGGTTCCATTTTTACGTGAAAATTAATTTATATTAATTTAAAAATTTGGGTAATTTCAAGAGTGCCCCTCCCCTCACTTATAAAAAGGAACCTACTCCCCTTCATTATTAAAAATAATTGAGACTTATATTTCATAATGAAACTAAACTAATATCATCTTATATTCCTCAAACACATTTTTTAGCTTCTTGTCTTCCTAAAATAACATTCTTTCAATATTTAGTTGTAATCCAAAATAGGTTTATCAATGAAGAGGTATAACTCTTAACTTTGATTTTTCAATTTTATTTAATATTATATCTCTTATAAATACATCATATGGATTATAAAATAACCAATTAATTATATTCAATTTAATTATTTTTTTTATTATCATAGAACAACCATTATCCACCATCTTTCCATCCTATAGAAATTGAAAACATCACTCGTGGATACGTACGGTTTGTCATATCCACATAGTGTTATTATTAATTTTTCATCACTACATTCCTTATATGGTTATAATGAAATATTTAATAAACATATATTTTATTTATAATATCAATATGATCTCTTCTAGGTGAATTATTTTCTTTCACTCCATCCATCCAAAAACTGAAACAGTGTTCATGTGTATGTACAACATATCATCTTTATGATTGGTGAAATTAATTTTTATATATTTTATAGATGAATTGAAATATATATAATGAGTATATATAATATTTATATCACGATTAAAATTCATTGTATTATTTATCTATGATAAAATTACAAATAATATAACTAGCAAACTAAAATTCTCATGAAAAAAGGAAATGGCTTACACCCAGAAATGACGATTTAAATGAGTCAATCATAAGTGGTTGTTGAAATATTATAATTTGATAATATATTATATTATAAATATATACATTAATATTTTATAGAAGTATACTAAATTTAAATTTATTATAATGTAATTTAATTCACATTATATGAAATTATAACTAGGTGTACGAGATTCTCATCTCACTTTTATTTCTATGAGACACATGCCATGTGCCCCAATTTTTTATTTTATGTGGTGTATATAATTCCCATGAATATATTTTATGATCAATATAATAAAAATAATTTGGATATACATTTACATCTAAGGTTATTTCTTTCACGGGTCTTATGATTCAAAATATATCAATGTGTTAAGGGATTTATGTTTCAGTCTAATTTTAATTATGATTGTTTATGTTTGTATTTTTATTGATGGAAATTACATGATCTATTCAAGATAAATCACCTTAATTTTATTTTAATATATTTATATCTTTATAATACGTATTTTCCTTTCATTTTCCTCACTTTTAGTACTCAAGAGACCAAAATAATGTTTTCAAGAAAAACTACTTTATATCTCTCTTTGGTCGAATATTATTTTTCTTCGATATCCTTGTTTTCTAAAATCTTATCAAAAATGTTTTCACATTACTCTATTATTTATTAGATTCATTTTTAGACGTGATTTAAATTTTTTAAAAATTATATAAAAGGAATATTCTTTTTGTTTTCCAAATGAGGTACTTTGTTATTTTAACCAGAAATATGAACGGAATATTTATATTAACATACACAACATGTACAGAATTTCCTGCCTTCATGACTAGTCAATTAATTGAAGCCTCCTTTATAATTTTCATAGTTTAATTTAATAAAAAAAATATTAATATTTGGAAAAAATTTAGATCTTAAACATGTGATTTCAAAGTGAAAAGGTTATTTTCTTCAAGAAATATTTCAATGATATTTTAAAGGATTTTCTTCATATATTATTACATTAAATGATGTTTCTTATCCTTTATTAGGGATATAATACAATGATTCATTATTTATTCTTTGAATATATGGTTTATTTGTTTATTATTAAAAATAGATAAAATCCATATTCTTTTCTATGGGTTATGTTACGATGAATTATGTTATGATCTTGTGAAATACATATGAATGGATTTAAAATTATGTGATGGGTGGTCCTATAATAATATTTCACTCTAATGAATTGGGTATTGATTAATATTTTTTGAGTTCAAGGGGTATACAAGAAATTATCCCAAGCATGAAAATGTGTACACTTGAGGTTCTACAAATATAAAAATATGGTACACTGGAGGTTATCCCTAGACCATAAGATATTATATTAATGCTTATCCCAAGCCCAAAGTAGGTACATGGTTAGTTATCCTATGACTGACATTTTATGAATGTCTACGTGCATAACCTTGAAATAATATTTTTATGATTATGATTATTCCATATTTATGACACCTTTTATGACATAATCATGGTCCAATGTAATATTATCATGGATCATGTCATTTGATACCTATATAACTCATCCCTTATGAACACCTATGATTTATTCAATGACTTGTGCTTATGATCTTAGAATTGATGGGTATGATTTTTAAATATTAATCTCATGTTATAAAACCATTTATGCTCATGTTATGTATAAATAATCAGTGATATATCCCTTTTTTACGCTTACTTAGAATCTAAGATCACCCTTTATTATGTATTGTTTTCCATAGGATATGAAGAAATATTTTTAGATGATGTGTCTAATAAAGATTCAACCTATAAAGGAACTAAGTTGGGGATGATGTAGACCTTCCATGAATGAGTTGTTTATGTTAGAACCATGAACGTTCTATGAATGAAATGAAGTATGGTCTGTGTTTATTGTCAATAATCATTAGATGTTTAAAAATATTTCAGGAAAGGGATCATACGGTTCAAGCGAACAACAGTATTGATGGTGGCGTCATTTTCCAGTGTTTTCCAAATTTTTGGGCCTGAAAATCAGAAAAAGGAGAGGTGTGTTTTTCTCAAAGGATGGTGTATGAAATATTAGAGTGGTGCTTAAAAAACATGGATTGTGCGCAAAAATGTTTTTGAATTAAATAGTGAATGAAGGTTTGTTTTTTTCGCAAATGGTGTTTTGGGATTAGAATACTGAAAATGGAAAAGGCATGAGGTATGTGGAAAATCTAGAGATGTGTGCGGAAAATGTTTCTTGCATGAAAATATTTGCACACAGAAAGGATGTTTTGCGCGCCTAGTGGGGGTCAACGATGCCTATAAATAAGAGGTGACCCCCTCTCTTTCGGTATATCTGAAGACATAGAGAATATCCGAGTTCTGATGCACGTAAAAGTTGCGTGCAAAAGGAGTTGCGTAGAAAATATTAAGTTGCACAGAAAAGTTTCAAGTTGTGCAAAAAAAGTAGAAGTTTTGTTAAAATTTTGAAGCTACGCAACCAAGTTGAAGTTGTGTGTAAAAGATAAAGTTGCATGTAATGGGTGTTGCAGCGTGAAATATTTTCTGCATGAAAAGAAAATATTGCATGAAAAAGTGAGATCTCGCATGAAAAGGGTAGGTTTTTCATGCAACTATTAGTGTAACCTATTTGCACATTCTAAATATCAGGTTTAGTGGTTCGGTACGTTCAAGTGCATCAATCTAGGACTTCAATTCAAGTAGTGTCTCATACTGAATAGAGACAAAGACTTCAATGAAAATCTATTGAAGGGGCCTTCAAATCCATAAACTGAGTATGACTTCATCCAGGGCAGTGTGCCAAGGGGAGTCAACAGAAGTGATCGGAGGGAAGTAGTGAGCTATCCCTAAACTTGTGTAAAGGCAGTGTGCCTGGGACATAGTGACTGTATCTAAACCTTATAATCCATAGCTAGTGAATTTTAGTGGAATTAGGTATGATCGGAAACATGTTGGTGTATTCTCCTTGGTTGTATCCCTTAGTTGTGAACCAAGTAAAAGTGTTGTGTAGTCTCTTTTGTTGTGGTCTTTTTCTTTCTCTTACCATCAGTATTATAGGTTTAACGAGTTCCTACCACCGTGGGAACAAGATCCTTGTTTTAAAAGAACAATTTGACAATATGATTCACCCATCTACTCTCAAGGCGTCCTAGGGTCCTACAAGTGGTATTAGATGGTAAAGGTTATTGGTGTTAGATTTGTCCTTTGTCATCATGGAGAATGCATTCAATGCTAGGGAAATCCCTCTCTTCGATGGAAGTAATTTTTAGATCTATAAAAATAGAATTAGATCTCATTTAAGATCCCTTGGAATGGATGTCTTATTTTCTACTATTCAAGGAATACATGTTACTGATCCAACAGTACTTATAGGAATGATATAGATATGAAAGTTCTTGACGTAGATTCTAAATCCTAGAATGCTATCATCGTGGCTCTTTCAGATCAGATCTATCTAAAGGTTACGAGTTTCACCTCAGAAAAGTCTATGTGGGAAAAACATGAAAATATTTATGAAGGATACAGCAAAGTGAAGGAGGAAAAACTTCATGTCCTACACAATAGGTTTGATGATATAAAGATACATCCTAATGAGAATGTAGAATCATTCTACAATCGATTTACTGAAGTAGTGGTAGAAATTCGAGGTATTTTAGAGGAAATTATAGATATTTATATCATAAAGAAAATCTTGAGAATACTTCCTCTTATATATAATGAAAATGTTTCAGCTCTTGAATAGAGAGATCTATCTAAACTATCTCTTGATGATATGATAAGTAGTCTAGTGGAATATGAGACGAGATTCACACCCGAAGATTCTATGAATCATATTACAAAGGGAATGGAGTTCAAATCCATGGAAAAACTAAACAATTTAGGAGATAGTGGTGGTGAAGATGATGAGGAAAAAGAAATTCTTTCTATCATTTCTAAGAAACTGAAGAAGTGAAAAGGTAAATTTAAAGGAATGTTACCTCTGGCATGTTTTTTTGTAGACGAGTTGGGAACATTTCCTCTCAGTTCCAAATAATGTTCAATGATGAATATAGTGAAGAAAAAGACATTCAAAAGCCTTGAAAAAGGTTTTTCAAAAGTGGAGACTTCAAATAGAGAAAGAAAGTATAGAAGAAGAGTTTTGTCTATGAAGAGGAAGATGATGATATTGATTTCTATTAAGAAGAAGAACTAGAATTTAATACTGGAAACCATACTTCCATGATGGATACCATTGAAAAGTTAGAACCCTAGATTGATAAAGGTAGAGATAATCAGACGAATCCTAATGGTGATCCCAAGTTTAAAATTAAGGATGCCTTTTCCAAGCTTGAGAATAAATTTAAGATATGAAATTAGTGGAAAGTAATGGTGGAAGAATCATCAGAATATGTTGATGAGATTGAAGCTGAAATTGAACAACTAGAAGAACTAGTGACAGTTCAGTCCTTAATCCTTGAAAGCATAGATGAAGTTGTGGAAGTTAAGCGTAGAATTGAAGAACAAGAAAAGGTCATAAATGACCTTAAATCCAGAATGGAAGAGAATTCCAAGACTGTTGAGGGTATTGAGGAAGAATTTGTTACTCTTAGGAGTAAACATGAGTGTCAATCAACCACAAATGAGGGTAAGAAGAAACTTCATTTTGGAAGATTCTCATATAGAGAATTACTAGTAAGAGCCAAGCGTGGTTTAGATGGGGTTGGAAAAATCTTGAGTGATCAAAGACACGCATGCATGGGAAATAGTGGAATCAGTTGTGAAGTTGAGACATCAACTGTTATAAGTAAAGAGATCCAAAATAAAGACATGATTAAAGTTGGACATGTTGAAAAGTTTCCTGAAGTGCTGAAAAAGAAACCCTCATTACAAAATAATAGAAGAACAGAATATTATCCTCAATCGTTCAGAAATGACAGGTAGTCCAACCATTTTCCCAAGGGAGAAGGCGTGAGGAGAAATATAAGTGAGAAGACATTTCCCCTCATTAAGTGTCAGTTCTATGGTTATCCGGGCCATACCATATCATATTGCAAAGAGTCAAGGAGCTACTTGAATGGGGAATATTTTAGAATCCAACAAAGGAGGCAAATTTCATAACCTACATATTATAGAAGAAATACTTTCTATGGATACTATTTTCATTGTTCTAACTTAGTCCATAATGCTATCTATTGCAGGCAAAGGTATGACCGGAGAGATTCACACAACTATCAGAGATGGGTCAATACACACCCTACCAATGGTGTTGTTCTTACAAAAGAGTTTTATCCTCTGGAAGAAGAGTATGGGTATAAAGAATCTAATTAAGTGGAAGAAAGAATTATAAGGCCATCAATGTCCTACACTCAATCCAATATCTCATGGAAAGAAAAGCAGAAAATTGATAAATCCAATCTTGCAAAAGTAGCCCTCAAAGCTAAAAAAATAGCAGCACCAATATTCTTGATAGTAGATTCTCATCCCATATGATAGGAAATGTTAACCTTTGGAAGAACATTAAAAATAAGGTTGACGAAACAGTGATGTTTGGTAATGATGGTGCTTTGAAGATTAAAGGTATTAAAAGTACTTCTCTTTCCAATGGAGAGATGAAGAAGAGTGAAGTTATTTATGTGGACGGTCCAAGTCACAATCTCCTCAGTGTGAGTAAACTCAATGACTGAGGGCTTATAGTAACATTAAATCAAAAAGCTTTCACTATAAAAGTAAAAATAGGAAATTCTCTTATGAAAGGCTGTATAACAGATGCAAACTTATATCAGGTTGATAGTAAATAGAACTCTTTCTATTTTTCTATTTAAGAAGAAAAAGACATGTAGCATCAAAGGCTGGGGAACATTAACCAAAAAGACACGGAAAAGATATCTAAGTTTAAGATAGTCATGGATATCCCCATTCTAGAACGTGAATTGGAAAATAATTGCGATGATTGCATACGGTGGAAGCTAGTCTATAATTCATATAGACCAAATAAAAAAAGGGCATCACACCTTCTTGATATCATCCACACAAACATATGTGGCCCAATAAATGTTGTCAAAACTCATGGAGATAGGTAATTAGTTCTTTTTATTGATGATTATAGTAGAATGTTCTTTGTAATGGTTATTCATAGGAATCAGAAAGTAATTGATTTCATGAAAACTTATTGCCAGATTGCTGAGAATGATACTGGATAGACAATCAATTTCCTACGATCTAACAATGGAGGGGAATACACGTCCATTGAGTTTGATAATTACTTGGAAAAAATTGGAATACAACATGAGGTAGCTACTGTGAGAACTCCATTACAAAATGGAGTTTTTTAGCATTTTAATTGACAGGTCAACAACATGGCCAGGATTATGCTGATTGAGAGTCTTATCTCTCTTCATTATTAGAAATATGTTTTTGAATCTATATTGAACATTCAAAATTGAACAAGGATTTATATGGGAGAAACAAAGACACCATATGAATTATGTCATGGAAGGAATCCATCGTTGAAATACCTTTGTGTTTTCGGAAGCAAATGCTTTATCCGAATTAAAGAAGGAAATCAAGGGTAGTTTGGTGACAATGAAGATGAAGGAATATTTCTTGGATATTCAATGAACAACAAAGCTTACAAGTGTTTCAATAAGAGTTTGGTGAGGATTTTGGAAATCAGTGATGTTAAGATCCTTGAAGAAAAAACCCCAAATGCTTCAAATAATTCCTATGGTGATGAGATATAAGACGAGGAAGAATGTGAACATGGAGTAAATGGAAATATAGAAATAGAGTAAGGTGTACAAAACACCCATGAGTCACATCATGATGTTGACTTAGAAAAAGAATCTAAGGTTGAAAACATATTTGGAGAGAATTTAGTTGAACCTCAGAGGAGGAATCGAAGTGCAGAAATTGATCAATCCAACATCATTTGGGATTGGACTAAACCCACACAAACAAGGAGAATGAGTAGTAATGAACAATATGAATTCTTATCTACGGTGTAACCATCTTCATTTGAAGAACCTGAAAGGATGAATCATGGGTAAAATCCAGGAATTAAGAGTTAGATCAGATTGACAAGAATCAAACCTTGGATCTAGTCAAGAGTCCCGAAGGTCATAATGTGATTGGTACAATGTGTATTTTCAAGAACAATTTTTATGAGCATTGAAGTGTTATCAAAAACAAGTAACGATTGGAATGTAAAAGATATTCACAAATTGATGGTGTCGATGTTGAAGTAACCTTTTCACTAGTGGCTAAGCTGAAGTCAATCCGGATTTTTCATGCTATGGAAATCCAAATAGGATATAAATTATATAAAATGGATGTCAAGACAGCATTCTTTAATGGTGTTCTTGAACAAGAATTCTACATCAAACAACCACTGGGTTTTCTTCTTGGTACTAAGTAAACAATGTTTTGTAAACTAAAGAAGGACCTCTATTGTTTGAAGTAGGCACCATGAGCATGGTATTCCCATCTGGATTCTTATCTCATGAAGCTTGAATTCAAAAGAGGAGGAGTAGATCACAATATCTTTGTGAAGAATTATTCAAATGATCATTTCATGGTTCTAGTTTACATTGATGACATTATATTTGGTGGGAGTAGGAAGAAATCAGTGAATGAATTTTCCAATCACATGAAATCAAAATTTGAAATGTCAATGATTGGGGAGCTCACATATTTCTTAGAGATGCAGGTGACTCAAAAGAACTATTACACTTTTGTATCTCACGAAAAGTATGCAAGAGAGCTGCTGAAGAAATTTAATATGCATGAATCCAAACCAATTTCAACTTCTATTACAGTTGGAACCAAACATGGAATGAATGATGATGAGACCTTTGTAGAACCAACCATGTAAAGGAGGATCACTATTAGCCTACTGTACCTGACAGTGGCACGACCAGATGTTGTCTTTGCAACATGTCTAGCGGCCTACTTTCAGAGTAATCCAAAGGAGGAACATATGGCGGCAATAAAAAGAATCATGAGTTACATTCAAGGTACTCATAATTTTGGGTTATACTTTGCTGTAGGAAGGGATAGGGAATTATCAATGTTTTCTAATGCTGACTGGGCTGGCGATGTAGTGGACAGAAAGTCCACCAGTGGTGTGGTATTATATATTGGGTAGAAATGTATTGGCTGGTTGAGAAAGAAACAAGAAAGTACTTCTCTTAGTACTGCTGAAGTTGAGTATATCTCCGCTACAAAGGCATGCACTCAACTGCTATGGATGAAGAAACAACTAACAGATATTGGTGATAAGGAGAAACAACCAATGGCGATTTTCTGTGATAACAAGAGCACAATTGATCTTACGAATAATCATGTTCATCATTCTCATACAAAACCTATTGAAATTAAATATCACTTTATCAAGGATAATGTTGAAAAAGGTGTGATTAAAATGGATCATGTGGTAACTGATGAGAAAGTGGTTGATTTCCTGAACAAGACACTGTTAGTTTCTTTGTTTGAGAAACATCGGTTGAACCTCGGTGTTCAGCCACCTGCCAATGCATAAGGAGGTTCTGAAGTTCCCCTCTCCCCAGTTATGTTAACTGCTTTGAATCTTTTTGTGGATGTGATGCAGGATTATGGGGGAGATACTATCGAGGGGGTGTTTAGATATGTACAATGAACAAATACCGATCACTAGGTTTATTTTCAATGAGGGAGAAGAAATAAATTTAGGACATGTGATAGACATGTAATGATTTTGTGTCTCGATGATAACTCTTTGTCCGGAGGAGAAATAATTCGTTCATATCATGCATGGGAACCCAATTCAAGCATCCCCTATTGTTTTATTCATAGATCATTGCTCACATAGACATAGAGTGTTGGATGATTTGATTCCTATCTTTCAGGTTTGGATATTGGATGGTGCTCTGCTGAATTTATCTGGAGATTTCCAAAAAACCAAAAGGGGGGGATTGTTGGAACCATGACCATTCTATTCATGAAGTGGAGTGTGGTTTGTTTTTTTATCAATCCTTATTTGATGTTCAGAATGTTTTCATTAAAGGGACGATATAGTTTAAGAAGAAAATATTATTGAAGGTTGAACCGTTTTCCAGTGTTTGCCAAATGTTTCAGACTAGAAATTTGAAAATTGAGAGATGAGGTTTTCTCAAAGGATGGTGCGTGAAATATTGGATTGGTGCCAAAAAACATGGATTGCGCACTAAATTGATTTTTCATGCAATAGTGAAAATAGGTTTTTTTTTGCGCAAAAGGTGTTTCGGGATCAAAACGTTGAAAAATGGAAAATGCATGAGGTGCACAGAAAATCGAGATATGTGTGTGGAAATGGTTCTTGCACGAAAATATTTGTGCGCAGAAAGGAAGTTTTTTTCACACAGTTGGTTTTGCACATGGGGGGTCAGCGATGCCTATAAATAATAGGTGACCCCCCTCTTTCGGTGTAGCTATATACTTAGAGAAGATCTGAGTTCTGATGTGCATAAAATTTGTGCATAAAGGGAGTTGTGCGGAAAAGTTTAAGTTTCGTGGAAGAGTTTCAAGTTGCGTGGAAAAGTAGAAGTTTCTCAGAAAAGTTGAAGTTGTGTGTAAAAGTTGAAGTTGCACGTAAAATTTAAATTTGCGCGTAAAGGGTGTTGTTGCATGAAATATTTTCTGCACAAAAATCAAATATCGCATGAAAAAGTGAGATCTTGTACACAAAGGGTAGGTGTTGCGTAGAATTGTTACTGTAACTTGTTTACATGTTCTGAATATCTGTTTCAGTGGTTCAGTGCTTTCAAGTGCATCAATCCAGGACTTCAATGCAAGCAGTATCTCATGCTGAACAAAGAAAAAGACATCAATACAAATCTATTAAAGGAACTTTCGTGTCTATAAACTTAGTGTTACTTCATCCAGAGGAGTGAGCTAGGGGGAGTCAATGGAAGTGATCTAAGGGAAGCAATGAGCTATCCCCGAACATTTGTAAAGGATGTGTGCCTGGGACAGAGTGACTATATCTGAACCTTATAATCCATAGCTAGTGATGTTTAGTGGAATTAGGTATGATCGGAAACCTGTCAGTGTATGCTCCTTGGAAGTAAACCTTAGTGGTGAACCAAGTAAAAGTGTTGTGTGGTATCTTTTCATGTGGTTTTTTCTTTCTCTTCCCATTAGTCTTATAGGTTTAAGGAGTTCCTATAACCATGGGAACAAGATCCTTGTTTTAAATGAAATATTTGACACCCTGATTCACCCCCCCCCCTCTCAGGGTGTCCTGGGTTCCTATAGATTATGTATCCATGTTTCCAAAACACTATACCATTATAGTTTTGGTGTGGATCATAATGTTATGAATATTTATCTAATAATATGTAGTATTTATAAATGAAAATTATAGGTCTCTATAATTCATATCAGATAAAAGTAAGGGATATGATCCAAGGGGACTCTCATATGTGAACATAGGGTGATGCATGACTCTCCACCCAGGGGATTCATGAGGAAATGGTTTCAACTGGGGATAATGGTAAGAGTCCCAGCTTAGAGGTTTATCCGCACATGGGATTCTATAATAAATATCAATTATATCCCATTGGTTATAATTCTAAACTATATAGTTGGTAATAGAGAATGGTTTTGTTATCCATTTGAGATTGGTACTATACAACTTTATTGAAAACCCTTGGGATAAATCTATATACCGGTTAACATCCTAATGTTTTGGTAAGAAATATATTATATGGTTATTCTAACACATTACATTGATGGATAGTACGGGTGGTTTTGGTTTTTGATATGATACATCGAGGGGTAATAACCTTACAAAGTGATTGTCATGTATATCTTAACCATAATTCTAGTTCATGGTGGGTTTTTCCTCACCATTCACATGGTTTGACACTCCTAGGGGATATTCATGGGTTAAATCACATTTTACTAATGAAACATTATAAATTATTTGAATATATAATGACCATGGATGTCCTAGGTTAAACCTAAGGTGACATAGATTATAAATAAGGTGTTAAGATTTAGACATACTATGAATAATTTTTCAACATTTATCACTATGATTATTGTTCCTCCAACTAAATTTTTTTTTCATCAATGGTAGGAACCATGAGGAATTTTATTAACATTGAATGTGAAAGAAAATGGAAGGATTTTCCTCACGATTAATCAAGTGAAATAAGTTCTAGAATGTAAAAACATGTGATTTTCCCTAATCTACTATCTCACTATATAATTAACAATCTCAACATGGGTGAGTTTTCTTGATATACCTATTAATAGAAAAATGAATTTTCAAAAAGACCATCTGGGAAAGAAAATTCAGCTTCATATATGTCGAGTATGTGGGAAAAAACCCAATGAAATGTCTTAAAAGAATTACGATATGTTTTATGTGTAGAAAATAATGTCATAGAGAAATTAATTACCAAGGAATAATGATGAGATCAATAGAGGGATATAAAGTTCATCCTAAGGTAACATTTATCGTTTATTTAATTGTGTGGGGAGAATATGGGAATTGTCTAAGCTAAATCCCAAACATAATATTTAACTCATAAACCAGGGAAGGGAATATGTTATACCAATCATTTAAGTTAAAGTATTGACATGTTTATTTATTGGTATTCAGTTATTATGTTTTAGAAGTGTTATATCAATGATATTTTTGTTATAATAATCATGAAACATCTAATTATTATTCCAAAATAGGTTATAATTAGGGATTTTAAATCATATTTAGTGATAATTGAAATTTTTTGAAGAAACGTGATTGAGGGACATATAACCCTTAATATGTGACTGATGTTGAGATAACAATGTTTACTTGGAATAAGGAGATAATGAGGTAAATTGGATAGTATTAATGACATTAGAATTTGTTGGTGCTATGTGATATTTGGTGAATATTAATGAATTTTTAGATTTATGGAGTATATTATAAATTTTTTCAAAAATTATGTTTTCAATGAGGTTTTATGTGATGGTATTTTTAGGTTACTTGAAACATTTACTGTATTTTAGGAAGAATAATCTATTGAGGTTTAAATAACCCTTTGGTTTTGTATATTTTATGTTAATTATGGTCTATTCAATAGTGGTATGTAAGTAATATTTATGATTGAAAATTGATTCATTGATAAGGATATGTTTTTAGAGATATTTATGGTCAATCTAAGGATTACCTTTCAGGTTAGTATATATATTTGATTCATGATATTTCAGGGAATTTCATAGAATTATATGATTATATAGTTATTTATCATGGTTATTAATGATATTTTGGGAGATGATTCATTGGTTTGAGGTATATCTAAGCCTTAGGTTTGACATGATATTTATCATGGAAATTTATTTGGGCAGTATGTAATTATATTCTCAGTATGTAAGCTGGAAGGTATGAGATAACTTTTAAGGTTAAAAAATTCTTTAATGTTGAGGTTATTTATGTAATTTAATAGATGGTGTTATTTATTATGAAATATTCTAACTTAAACCTTTGGTGTTGTAGTGAAAATTTTAGAGTAAAATATAATATTTATTCACGTGAAGGTTTTTACATTTTTTATATTATCTTACTATGTTCTGATCATTTTTGTTTTTTTAATTTTATAGAGAATAAGAATATCTTGTTATAATTGTGTGGATTATGTGATCAATTAGATGTTTATGTTAGTTCTTCAAACACGTAAAAAAAATTGGAATACTAATAATTAAGAGAAAAATATAACATTGTGGTTGAAATTGATTGAAGTATGAAAGTATACCTGTAATGTAAGTATATTTCCATATGTTATTACTCTAAATAGTATGGTAATTACTTTACTCAAAGAAGAATATATTGAAAAAAATGTTATCCTATTACATTAATTTCCAATTACTCGATGGTCTTTTTTAACCCTCATTGATTTATGGTTTTTTTCTCATTATCATTCTTATGATCATTAAATTTCTTGTGATCAATGTTCAATGTCACTCTCCATAATTATTTATATTGTAATGTTTTCCTCCATTTTTGTATATTCACAACCTACTAATTTTCTTATATTTGGAAACCCTATTATATGTTCTTCCAAATGACCATCTTGTTTCCCTTACCCTCTATTCAAATGGAAGATTTATTAACCCTTTTATGATGTGGGGTTTCCATAATGGAATTTTAAAATATCAAAAATCTTGATTAACCAAAAGAATTTAAAATATCGAGGATGTAATTTATTAAATGCAGAATATGTTACACCCTAGTATTTTAAAAGAAGACTATGTTTGATAATGTATACAACATAGAACACTAAGAATTAATGAACAAATATATATTATTATTTTATGAAAATTTTAACATATTCATTGAATATAAAGGTATCAATAAATATAAAACAAATTATTAAATATATATATATATATATAAGTTCATAATCATTAAAAATGTATTTATAATTTCATAGGAACAAAGAAGTCAATTTTTAATGAAATAATTTGATTCATCAAAATAGATTTTAATTAAATTTTAGGAGTGAAAATCATAATTAATTTGTAGAACTTGTAAAAAATTATTTGATAAAAAATATCAATTTTTAGATTTGTGTATAAAAATTATCTTAGGGTAATTGTTTTGGATTTTTTTGAAAAGATGGTTTTTCTAATGAGTAGTGAAAATGTTTATTTTTATCAAAAACTATATTTTTTCCAATCATTTATATAGTTACATTTTTTAAAATATGCTTTCAAAGTAACATTAGTTCTTTTATTTTTTGAATAATATAACTAATTTAATTATAATCAATTTTATGGTTTAATTTGGTGTAAAAAGTTATATATAAAAGTAATTTTATGGAAGAAATTTATTTTTCATTTTTTATCTTAAATACTTTTTTGAAACTTGTTGGCACCATGAAATGTGTTCTATATACTTTTTCTCAAAACATTCTCAACTAGGCTCAAAAATTTTACGGTGAGACTATGAGTTTTTCATGGGTGTAAGTGAAGGTAGAGAAGGAATCAGCCTGAATGGCCAGCATTGTAGCCAGACATTAATCTTGAGCAGGGGTACGTAGGCGTAGTACTTACATTATAGAGTAGTTATTTCTCCTAATTCCATGTTTACCCTCGGTTCCATCTCATGGATGAAAAAATGACAAATGGAAATTCCTTGAAAGAGGAGGATAAAATATATACAGAATATCAAAATATGGAAAGTATCAAAATTGAGTCCACCCAAGGTATCTCATTCCACCAGTGGTTCTAAAGTACTTGCACACCAACAACTTGTGTGCTACCCACTTGTACACAATGTATCCTTTGCCCAAGGTATCATATTTTCCTACAAATAGACCCATTAGGTATTCATTTGTATGGAAGAATTTTCTTAAAGCCCGATTGCTACTATGGTCACTCTAGTGCTTCCCACAAGTCATCCAAAACATCCAAGGTAGTTCCTTAACACCTATGGTGAGAGAATTAAATGAGGATAATAGTACTTCAGTCTATTCAGTGTTAAAACTAAATAACACATGCACAAATCCATCCCCAACCTCCTTGATTAAAGAACACTTGTGCACCCTTCATTCCTTAGGGAGGAAATTACACAACCACTCTTCTGAGAATACTGGTAGAGACTCTTGAAGGCTCTAACCAAACTTATCCCAAGTTTATTCATCTAGTTTTTCAATCAATTTAATGTGACATGATGTTTTCTGATCATACTTACACACACCATACCTACATGCCATCCACATGACCGCCCTTCCTTGATTTCCACCCATCCCATCAACCTACAAAATTATTTCATGAAACCTCCTCTAAATACATTCATATCCTGGATTTTCCTTCATTTGATCCCTTACCAAAAATAGATCATGTTGAAATGTTCACCAAGACCTCCTGATCTACCAAACCTTTGGGAAAGGCACATCATCATTTCTTTCATTTGGATTTCGATATCTATGGTTAGGGGATTCCAACATTCATCTTACCAGAGGGTAAGGATCCTTGGAGTTTCTATGGATCTAGATATCCAAGGTCACATTGACCCTTAACCTAGGGATAGTGTAGTGGAGTTCCCAATTTCAGATTCCAGAGATAACACTATGTTTGTCCCCTCTCATATCTAAGATGCAGTGCCTTGGGTTCCTATCAGGTAGGATAAGGATCACACTAGCTTTTCCCTTCCATATAGTATTAGATCCTCCCTTTCCAAGTGACCAATTTTAGGGCATCCCTCATGTAATAATCCGCAAAAAAATTTGGTCGGACCTAATGACCTTCACCTTCATTTCACATTGAAAGGTTCATTACTCTATGCCCTCATCCATCGTCACCCAGACTTCATTCACCATAGGCTAGACCTCCTCCATCAAAATAGGATAAAGCATGTCTGGTTTGTTAAATCTTTCATGTCCTCTTGTTTTTTCACACTGAGCATGGCTCATGTGGTATTAGAGATTTTTATGATCAAAACACCCATACAATCCACCTAAAAGACTGAACTATGATAACTTTTATTCCCACCATAACTGGGATATGTAGGAAGCCAAATCAAGGCCCAAGTTCCACACCATAACATCCATGAAATGAAAAATCATACCCAGTTAATCTGGGAATCCTCCTCATGAGTAATCCCTAATTCTAATTCTCTTAATCTAGGAATTGTACTCATGAGTAACCCCTAATCCTTATTCCCTTAATACAGGCATCCTCCTTAGGAGTAATCCAAAAATTAAAACCCCAAACTTCTATGAGTTGATACATCGCTCATGGGCCCTGGTAATGGGAATCCCCTTCAAGAGTAAGCCCCAAATTAATCCTCTAAAAGTTCCATACTACCCTATGATACATACCAAACTATGTGGTTTTGATTCCCATCCTAACAGGATACGTTGGAAGCCTCTGTAAGGTTAAAACCCAACCCTCAGAATCAACCCTTTTCTCTCTAGGCCACATTCCCATAAGTGTCTAATTAAGCTTGGAATCTCATATCCCTTCTAAGTTCCTTGGGTTGTTTCGACATAATTACCACATCAAGAATTGATGAGTCACCTTCCGCCTATATTTCCTTACCACATGACATTAAACTTTGCGGTTGGGTCCTTATGAAATGACCTTAAAAGGTATGATGTGTACCATTAAGCAGAACCAAACTATGATGTTTATGATTCCTTTCATGAGGATACGTAGTTAGCCCATATATGGGTATGATCACAACATCAAAACAACTTTCATCTACCTAGATGATGCTAAACTTCATAGTAACCTCTTTTTACATCGAAGATAATAAACTCCAGAGTAAATTTCTATCTCCCTAGATGATAATAAATTCCAGAGTGACTTTCTTCTACTTAGATTACCATAAATTCTAGAGTAACCCACTGGGTGGATTAAAACCCATCATTTCCATAATAGTGACCAAATAATATCTATGTAGTATACAAGAGGATTTCATATATGGAGAACCTCTAATACAAATAGATATCACCATTGATGAAGAACCTAGAATACATATGGATGATTTGGAATTCCACACGTGCTAATAATTGATTGAAAATTTCTAAGGAAACCATCATTATTCATGGTAGATTTATAAGGATTCAGAAAAATATCTTAAATCTATAAGAGTGTTTGTAAGTAGAAAATAAATTCCCTCGAAATGGTGTAATGATCCTAACCATCCATCCTCTCGATCAATGTGAGTTCTTAAGCATCGTGGGTCAAAAATATTTAATGAGTTTCTACCTTTGGAAAGCAGGTCCCTTTGGATATATAACCAATGGGTGTTTCTAGTCCCATAAACAAATCTGTTTGAAGCCATTTGGAAATAGTGATTCTTAATCAGAACGAATGTTCTACGGGAAGAAAAAAATGGTGAACCTAATGTGAATACTTAACCAAGATGATATTTTTACCCATTTTTCATGCCCCTATCAATTGATAAAATAGAGTCAACAAAGAAATAAATCATGCATGCATTATCCGAAAATATTATGCTTTTTTGGAATTCATTATTTGTATTTCTCATATATAAAGGCACTTCCTTGCAATAACTAACTTCATTCCAAATATATTCCATCAAGTTTGCACTCGTGAATGCCCTATCTATTGCTCAAGCTGGATCCTCATCCGCTTGAAGTATGTCATCACCGACTCAACATCTTCAATGCTAGGTCTCCAATGCACTAGTCCAAGATTACAATCAACACAGTACTATATTGACTTTGTAGGATACTCTACAGGCCATCAAAATCAAGAATAACTTTTAGTCATCCGGTCAACGATGACTGGTGGTCCAAAAGCAGACGGTTCCAACCACCATCTTCACCAATTTCAGGAGCTTGTCCCCAAGAAAAGTCACTAATCCCACGTCTATTCTAGGGAGTATGATCAAGAGGCCACCTATGACCTCTTCCCAAAGACACAGGGGTCCTTACCAAGGGCTCTGGCTAATAATCACCACTATCAACATCACGCAACAACAAACCCTCAACAAGATGAGGGTGTTGTCTTCAGCTATCTGACACATGTCCCTTAGAACTAGGAATGCAAGACAAACTAATAAAGATGAAAACAACTAATAGAGAGATGGTTCCTACCTTTCCCCCCTCCCGAGAAGTCCACCAACATAGTTTGGTGGAAACTAGCATTCGGGGACATACACTAGTCTGCCTTAATTTTGCTAGCCAGTAGACTCATCTAGTAGAACCCAACCAATCTCACCATACAAATTCGGCAGAGTTCCATGAGTAGGCACATAAACCTACATAAAATCTATTATCTAGTCAGTAGAATTTTCTAGATCTATTTAAAGAAGCCTTCCAACCAAATGTGGTGGTAATTTATAAGTAGGAACGTACTCCCGCCTGCACCCACCAATCCTGCCAACAGTATCGGTTTGAAGCACTCAAATAATTCTACCAACCATGCTTGGGGGAAAATATCTATAAGTAATATACACCATCCAGCATCCATCAATCCAACCAATAACCTCCTTTGGTAGCATCCTAAGAAGACATTCGGAATGCTCTGATGACAAACCTAGGGCAGACTCAACTCTCTACCCTCATACATGAGTATTATCAGTATACACTGATAAGAAATGGAGGAAATGATCAGATATATACACCTAATCTATATATTGAATGGACTTATATTCATGTTCTGGCCACTGAAGTCACCAAGAAAAATATGGAAATGGTGAAAGGGCAGTCACAAATTCCTTCCCATGTCCTGGAAGCTTTCTAGAACATCATAATATAAAATTCAATAGAACCAGAGGGACAGTCATATAATTTTATCCTTATACCTAGGATGACTCATCAACATACCATCTAGAATATGATACACACCTCAATTCTAATCTAGGAGGGCCATGGAGAAAACCCATCCATATCATACGGACCACCAGATCAGGCACATACACCCATTTCAATTGGAGATAATTAGCCTATTATGATGGACACTCCAAGGTAGGTACATACACCTCCAGATGATAACCACTTACCCTAGAAATTGTCCCCAACTGTGTGTAAGAAGGCATCTAAAAGATTACTCACCAAGCACAGTTGGAGAATCAAGAGTTGATCATCGATCTGGGTCCTCATAATGCTAGAGTTCACAAATCCATCATTAATTTATCTATTGCATATTAATATCCTACCCTCCAATTGCCAAATCATGTGGATAGTTGCTATAATTCTGATGTTCTTCATCAGACAGTTTATCATGAAGGCTTTCTTCATGAAAATCTAATCACTCTCGAGATCCTATCTCTAGATGAGATCCCTGAAAACCATCCATGTGGACAAAAGACCACTAAAAAATAGGATTTATCCCTTGCTATAATCCACTATGGTGGTCCTCCCTGTGATGGAATTCAATATAAATTTCCTCTCTGTAGTAGTTTTTCTCATTGTAAAGAGAATTCTCCAACAGAAAATGTAGTGATGATAAAGCCCTCTTATCTTGAGGCACATAAAAATATAAGTCCAAACATGATTGATGCCTTATTACTGGAATTTAAAATAATTTCTCATCTAGAATACATCTCTAGGTGAAGGTTATTCCCCAAATCTCCCTTGGGTCATTTTCCTTCTAATGTAGAATTGGAAACACCAACTGATCCTATTTCTTGTGGTAAAGCAATCATGAAGCGTCCACTCTGGTCAGACCAGGTTCAGACAATTGTTTAAAAAGATGAAGATGATATGTTGAACACAAGAAAACAACTAGATAAGTTTGAAATACCATTCATGTTCTAGGCTTTGGCCACCTCTCAATTCAACATTCCAGAGATGTTGGTAGAATATTGTATTCATGATACATGTATCAACATATGGAAGACTCTTTATCATCTAAAAGCCAAATTATTACCATGTGATTAATATCAAATTCATGTAAATGTAATAGAGGGGTTTAAATTCCAAATTGACTTGGAATCTCTACAGGTTTCCTAAAATCCATAGATCGAGAAGCACCTTGTGGCCCTTTAACGTGTATTCCTTAATTGATTAAAGAGGATGAAATAATGTATTATTGAAATATCATCTGTTGTTCATATAATAGGATGGGGTGAACATGAAGAATTTTATTTCAATGCACTCCAAATCTAGAAAATCCCACCAAAAGTTGTCTCATACAATGTTATTTCCTGGGGTTGGCTAGAATAAACAAATTCTATTCATTACTGAAGATATGTTCAACAAGAACATGCCCCGACTAGCTTTCACCAAATTCATGCCCAAATAGAGCAAGCTATAAAGATACTTTTTCATCAAATGTCTGAGAATATTGAGAATGCCTCCCACTTTGCGGATGTCATCCATAAGATTGTTCAAATGTCAAAAATAGCATAATGGTATTCTAAAGCATTCAATTTAAGTAAGTACTGAATAATGTACCCAGTCAATGTTCGGACTATAATTTATAAGATCAGGAGAGAGGCTTTGCTGATATTAGCCATTATAGTTTAGGAGCCACCCTAGACAACCGAGTTGGGGGGGGTTTTAACCCAACCCTCAGAGTCAACAAACAGACCCCAAAGGGTTGAGAAAGAAGAACATGAATAGCCCCAATATATGGGGATGTTGGATTATTCACATTCACAATCCCCTACTCAGAAGAAGATAGTTTATTAAAATTAGGGACGAAGATGAAAAATTAATGCATGAATGAACTATATGAGAATTCCCTTAAGGTAATTTTCCATAAAATAGTTCCTGGGAAACCAAAAAATAAGAGAACAAAGTTTCATGGAGGGTACATAAGAAGCAGATCTCACAAATATACAAACAGAATTCCATCAATGCATTATGAATTGGTGAATTTCATTAATGTTGTCACTATAGGTCCTTATAAGCATGAGTCTGGTTCATAGAATTAGAAGACGAAGTTCATATTCTTGATACGGTCCACATCGATGTAAATGAAGGAGGTGTGCATACCAGAAATTAGAGGCTTTCCTGGAATCGAGGTGTCTCCTCAAATAATCCACTTCCACATATTTTGAAGGCACCTAATAGGGAGATGATGAATTTCTACCCTTATAGGCACACCCATACAGGCATATCCTTATGGGTTACCCATGACAGATTCCAGTGGTGACACCACCAGTGGTCTTACTAGTTGTTGCACCCATTCAAGCTCCAGCCACCACACCTGTTTAGGTCCCGGCTCAACCATATGTTTCTTGAGTGCTTATGAATACAATTGAGTCCATAACAACTCAATTCTAATCTATGAAAGGACATATCACAATGATTCAACTAGAATATAAGGTGTATACCGAATTGTTAGATTTGACTCATCCTCTACCAAACATTGGGATTCCCACATTTCCAGTCTTCAATGGATGAGGAGATCTGGAGTATCACTTGATGAATTTTGTCTCTCATTATGATCCCATGATGGGGAACCCTGGGAAACAAGAACAAGTGAAGATCAGATGAATTTTAAATTCACTACAAGGGCCAATCTTTTTCTGGTATAAAATTTTGTAATCTTAATCAATTACCAGATGGGAAGATCTTCATCAAAAATTTCCTTCACAATTCAACTTGATTTTGTTGAAGACAATAATATTTAATCTTACAAATTGTAATAAAATGTTTAATGAAATAGTTTCATATTTCATTTCTCGGTTGAAAGGATTAACATACTCCATGAATATACCACTCCCTCAAGAATAATTTCCACCCATTTCTGTTTCAAATCTCCATGATGAGTTGTGCACAACGTTAATCCCTATGAAATACATAGGAGGGTTTCAAGATTTAGCCTTGATTTTTTCAATAGGTTAAAACTCCATAACATAAACTGAATCCATATCTCGAGTAATCTCATTAACTCTGAGAATAATAGTATGAAAATTAGAGGCCTCTACAGTTACACTTATGTAATAACATGTACTCTCTCTTTCTTCAATTCCCTCATCATACAATAGTGATCCACCTCCCAAGTGCCATCATTAATAGTTTCCTCTTTAAGATGATTAAAAAGATAAAATTTGTATACAATTTGAGGATGTAAAAAACAAAGTTTACTCTTTTCATAATGAACATGTTCATAGATACTTCATTTCAGCCTTGGAAAAAATCAGTTCAGTTACCAAGGCCTAAGAATCTAAAAAAATAAATAGATGAGGATCTCCTATAATACAACCCCCTCAATAAAATGTTAGAGAACCCCATCCAAGAGTGTCTTGTTTTCAAATATCTCCTACAAAATATGGTGGACTCTGAACAAGTGAAGTTGAAAAATTCACTACCCTAGGTATCATGTGTTACTACTACAGATCCAGAGGAGGAAGGCGAGTGGAAGGAAGTAAAAAGTAAGAATGTGAAAAAAATTTAGGATTGTATGGTCAGTTAAATGATCAATCAACCTCATGCCATTCTACAAACACAGTTTATTAAAATGATTATACCTCCTTCAACTTTCGATGCAGCCAAGCCATCTTCATCAAAAGATCAGTCCTCCAAAGGCCAATCCTCAAAGAAGCTACGTGATCAAAAGGATAAGCAGTAGTCAGAAGATTATGATCTCATGTAAAATCCTAATTTTTCATCAAATTTGGAATATTTCATGCCAAATATCTCAAAATCATGGGTACATCCCTGCCAAACTCCACAATAATAATTGACAAGTCAGGCAGAATCTTCATTGGATGAGGAGTTAATCTTTGTTTCCATTAATGTTATTCACCTAACAGATCCCAATATAAAGGATGATTCTGATTATGAACCTTAGTTACTCATACTTTATTGGGTAACTGGGGTATATTTCATCAAGGTCGAGGATACCTGGGAATATGTTGGTATTTTAGAAGCCTTTATTTTAATTACACACCTGCTCGAACAGTTTATGCAGTAGAAACTCATGGGAGATCCCTCCAACAGGCTCAGTAAGAATAATGGAATGTTCCCACACATAATCGGGTCTACCCTAACATGATCATCTTGGAAAACAGATTAAAAGTTATAGCACCACCACCTCGATAAATGTGCATACCTATCCATCTTAACCTGCAAAGATGAGAAGTATTTCCAGCGTCTTCCCCAAAAAATGGTTTGTCCACATCATGAGCATCATCTTCCAAGGAACCTGCAAAACATTATTTTCATGATAGAAAATGCAGACCACTAGATCAAAAATATGATGTATTAAAGAAACTACCCCAAGTACTAGCCAAGCTATCAACCCTGGATGCTCTAAATCTATAAAAGGATCTTTGGGAATCATTTATTATGGATTTTTCAAGCTCTCAAGAGTTTGAAACTGAGGAAGATGCCATAGAGGTTTACCATATAGAGAATGACCCAAAAGAATTCCATGCATTCATATCTTTCATAAACCAGGATGAGGATGTTGTTGTATAAGGACACCTCAGGCCCTTATACATATTCGACAGGATTAATGATATAGACATCCAATGATCCTTCATTGATAATGTTTGAGGGGTCAACCTCATTACCATTTGGAAACATCACCTATTGGCCCTCACTAAATCCCACTTTTATCCCTCTACTTTGATGTTCTGAGGTTATGAAATAATGATCAAGAACCTCTTGGAGAGATTACACTCATAACTCTGTTTGGACATCTCATATTTAATTTAGTGTTCATGGTTTTCTAGCAGGAAATAGCTCTTAAAATTTGGTTGGGGAGACCTTGACTACTTCAACATGAATTTATTCCTTTATTATACCATCAATGTCTCAAATATTGTGTCATTGGTCAAATTGGGATAGTTCACGGAGATAAGGCCCCATTCAAAACTTTTGAATCTTAGTACATTCATGTGGAGTTCTATCACACAAATGGAAAATAGTCCATGATAAATGATGTTACTAGAATCAATGCTCAGAATGGTCTGGAAAATATCCTAGTTAACCCATTAATTCATCTTAGTGTAGATTGTGTTTTACCCATTAATTAAATTGAAATGGTTGACCTTAATCAAAGCACTAATTCAGAAGCTTCCATAATTCCAGTTGTGGAAACTAAGCCTGACATCATAGAAGGAATCATTAAATCACCATGT
The DNA here is from genome assembly GCA_963277665.1 of Viscum album. Classification (NCBI taxonomy): domain Eukaryota; kingdom Viridiplantae; phylum Streptophyta; class Magnoliopsida; order Santalales; family Viscaceae; genus Viscum; species Viscum album. The sequence continues at coordinate 383,346,130 of OY728163.1, read as the reverse complement.
AGGGATGAAAGCATAAAGAGATATTTCTCCATTCCATCCAAAAAGTTTCAAAAAGTCACTACTTCATCAGCCATTCTAGAAGATGTAGTCTCAATCATGAAAAAAGTTAGGGATTATGATTCTTGTCTCATCATCTTCCATTATGAACTTCAAAATGACCCTTCATCATTAGTTGAGTCAGAGATGGTAACCACCTCTTTATAATTTCTGGATATAGACTCCTCTCTTAGCTCTAAAAGTCTTTCTTCATCACCTACCCTCAAGTAGAGGAATATGAAGAAACACATGAAGAAGAGGAAGAACATGAAGACCTTAGATATTCCCCTCCATCATTTGAGGAAGGCATCTCCACAACTATGGATGAACTTAGAGAAATAAATCTGGGTACAAAGAAATATCCATTACCCACCCCGATTAGTGTATCCATGACTCAAGAAGAGAAAGATATGCACACTTCTTTTCTAAAGAATCATTGGGATGTGTTTAATTGGAATTACACAAAGAATTAGGTATCCACCCTAAGGTGCCCACCCATCATTTGGGCTTACCAGAATATCATAGAGAATACAAACAGAAATTAAGAAGAACACACCTGGCTCACACCTCCAAAAATGAGGCTAATGTCAACAAGATTATCAAATAAGACTTAATTTGAAAAGTTCAATATCCAAAGTGGCTAGATAATATTGTCCCGGTGAAAAAAAAAGAATAGGAAAATCAAATTCTACATTGATTTTAGATATCTCAACTGGAATTTTCCCAAAGATGACTTCATGGTCTCGATCAGAAAACTCTTAATTGATGAAAAACGGGATATGAGGTCATATCCTTAATGTATTGATACTTTGGGTATAAATAAATCCATATGGTTCTAGAATATGAGGAATATACATCCTTCAGATCCCCTCAAGGCTTATTTTTCTATCGGGTGATGCCCTTTGGATTGGAGAACACTGGTGTGACCTATCAATGTACAATGCACCATATCTTTAAACCCTTTTTTTGGACATTCATTGAATTATATATTTATGATATAGTAGTTAAATCTAAAAAACATTCTGATCACCTGACTGACTTAGAGACCGTATTCAGCAATCTTTGACTGCCTAATCTGAAGATGAACCCCTTGAAATGTGATTTTGGGGTAACATTCGTAAAATTTATCAGTTTTTTTGTATTTCATCACAGCATCGAATATGGTCCTGAGAAAACTAAAGATATCCTTTTCATGTCACCTCCTCAAAACTTTAAATAGTTGACACTAATTAAAGGACACTTGGCCTACATCCGACGCTTCATAGACAATCTGGTAGGAAATTTGTTTCCCTTCAACAAATTGATGAAAAAGGGGTCACATATCAATGGAACAATGAGCACCAAGAATAATTTTATACCCTCAAGAAATACCTCTTTATTCCACCACTATTGATGCCACCTGTTGAGGTGAAACCACTCATTATTTATGTGACATCCTTAGAGTGATCATTGGGTTCATTCCTTGAACAAAAGGATGATGTTGGGAATGAAAATAGCCTTTTTTTATCTTATTTATACCATCATCGATGTAGAGACTCGATATTCAGATATTGAAAATAGATACCCAGCATTAATCTTTGAAATTCAGAAATTAAGGCACTACCTGTATCATCATGAGGTCCACATGGTCTCTCACAATAACCTGCCCAAATTTATCCTTAGTCATCCTATGTTGAGAGGATGTTTGGTATGGTGGGTAGTTATTTTGAAGATGTTTGTTATATAGTTCATGCCTCAGAAAGAATTAAAATTCCAAGACGTGGCAGACTTCCATGATGAGAACCCTTCTATGGAAGAGACAACATTGAATACTAAACTTCCTGAAGAAGAAATCTTCTCTATTCAAGATAGTCTTCAAATATGGGAAATGTACTATTATGGTGCTTCCAGGATATCAACAGAGAAGATAATGGGAGATCCTAAACTCAACAAATTTGGGTGAGGAATTGTACTTCTCTTCCCATAAAAGGTTGTGTTTCCATACTCCTTCATGTTATTATAAAGTGGTAACAAAAATGAGGAAGAATATCGGGATCTCATTGTTGGCCTGGAATTAGCACTCCAGGTACTAGTAAATCACATAGAATTGAAAGGTGATTCAGAATTAGTAATCAAATAGATAAACAGGGATTACACTATCAAAAAAGAAGAGTTAATTTCCCTATGAGATTATGTATGTGGTTTAATCACTTAATTTCCCTCAGAGCCAATATTATTTTATGTCCCATAATAACAGAATTTCCAAGTTGATGCATTTTCAAATTCATCCACATTCTTGGTAGAGCTAAATTGGGATGAATCAAACATCAAAATTGGCCATCATCATGTGATTTCACATTTTTTTCAAATCAAGACAGAGGTAATAAATGAAATCATTCCCATTCCCAAGCCATATGGCCATACCTTTGGATGGATGGCACCCATCATGGAATATCTCCAAAACGGGTACTTCCACCCGATAGAGTTTAAAGAGAGAAGATTCAAAAATGATCTATTAATTTCACTCTTTATGATGGCCAATATCACCAGAAGATACTCAATAAACAAGGATTTGATGGAATCCTCCTTAGATTCATTGATGGAGAAGAGACTACAATTGTAATGAAAGAAGTACATGTAGAAACCTATGGTGACCACCAGTTTGGGCATAGGATTTCTGATCAATTCTGAAGGTTGGATACTTTTACCCTTCGATGACATAGGATTGCCCATATTTTACTATAATGTTCCATCCCTTTTATGTGCATTCCAACTTCATTAATAAACCCACAAAGTTTATACAAATAGCTAAATAAACTTGAGTATTTTCTATATAGGGAATTAATGTAGTGGGACCTTAACCTCAAGCTATGACTAAGCAGTTCAAGTACATTCTTACTACAACTGATTTGTTCCTCAAATGGGATAAGTTAATACCTTATAATGAAGCCAGGGACAAAATAATTTTTAGTATTATCAAAGATAATATCATCACCATATTTGGTATCCCTCATACCATATTGATGGAAAACAACACCAATTTCAATTATGTTGAGGTAAAGAATCTATATCAGTAACATAATATCAAATCCAACCACTCATCCCGCTATCATTTTGCAGCCAATGAATAGATAGAGGCTTTCAACAAGACCCAATAAAATATACTCTAGAATATTGTGGCTAAACATAATAAATCTTGGTTTGATAAACTCTTGCATGCTTAATGGTCTTACATGACTATTACCTATACTTCCCCATGAGAAACTCCATACTCATTGGTATATATAATAGAAGCAATCCTACCCATTGAAGTTCAATTTCCTTCCCTCCAAGTTTCCGTCTGTGACCAGTTATCTATAGATAAGAAGTCCCAAAATTGACTAGATGTTCTAGAATGATTAGATGAAAATAGATTGCATACCTTGCAAAACTTTGAAGTCTATCAGAACAGAATAGTGTGATCTTTTAACAAGTTCACCTCTATTAATTTTTTCAAATATAATTGGATTTATTCCACAGGACTCTAATTATACTAGGAAACAAGCCTCAAAATCTTGGGCCAAAGTGGGAAGTACATTAATCCATAAATAAGGACCAATATAATGGATCTTATTCCCTAATCTTAGTAGGTGGGGAAGTTATTAATAATCTTACTGATGAATGGTTCTTGAATAAATACTTTGTTTAATCACAAAGAGCATGTCCAAGTTGTATGACGTTAAACTGTATAACAACCATCGTCTTAGCTGCAAGACGTTAAATTACATAAAACCATACACATCCATGCTGCATGATATTAAACTATATAGCATCTTCATCCATGTCACATGATGTTAAACATCAGGACAGTAGTTGTCCTCACTACACGACATTACATTTTATGATTATCACTTCCTTCATTTAATGTTAATAAATCCCCAAAGATACCACAAATTGGTGTTCCTTGTGGTCTATTAAAAGATGATTAGCTTCCATGAGAAAGAATTAATCGCATCATTTCCACTCCTTAGTGGTACTTGATCCCCATTTCTACCTATTTTTGAATTAGATCTGCATTGTAACCCCTTTTTAAGAACTATTTATGGATTGATTATTTCCCCTAGCAAGATACGTAGTGACACCTAGGTCTTATTCCCTGGTCTAGCCGCAATGTTTTGTTCACATCAAGAGACTTACATCCTCAAAGTAAGATGTTAAACTGCACAGTTCTTAAAGAACTATGTGTGGCTTTATTTTCATTTAAACAAGATATGTAGTGACACTGAGATCTCCAATATTGAGCTCAACCACAACCATAAACCAATTCATATCCTTTTTTACTGTATATGAACTAAACCTATACATATCACTCTTCCAGGATACATGGTTTGATTCTCATACCAGAATGTTTCTTGAGCTTAATTATTATTTTGTAATGTATAAAAATCCTATGTCTCTCACATAAAACTCAGTTGGTGTGGGGAACAATATTCTCAAGAACTATGTGTGGCTTGATTCTCATTATAATGAGATATGTAGTGATGCACATATCTCCAATCTAGGGTCCATCCATGACCAAAAAAACCCTTTCCTCACATAAAAACTTAGTAGGTATGAGAAATATCATTAAGAACTATGTATTCCTTGATTATTATTCCAATAAGATATATAGAGATTCCTAGGTCTCCAATATTGGGTCTAGCCATGAAAAAAACAAAAAACCCCTTTATTCCCTGTGTGTATCAATGAAACCTGCATAAGTAATGTTTCATGAACTATGTGTTTCTTGATTCTTACTTCAATAAGATACATAGTGACACTTGTGTTTCAATGCTAGCCCAACTGTAATATCTCTATCATTTCTCATCGGTTCAACTTCATCTATACCAAAAGACATTAAACTGCATGGGAATTCAAGAATTATGTTTGTCTTGACTCTCATCTCTATTAGATACATAGTTATACCCAAATCTTTTATCTTGGGTCTAGATAAAATTTCATGAAATAAAACTCCCTTTATTTTACCCATTCACAAATAAAAGTTTTATAAGGACCTATTCCAGGACTTGTAAGTTGATTCTCATTTCAATTAGACACATGTTAATGCCTATACATCTTGATTTAGTTCCAGCCATCATCCTATAAATTATAAAAATCCATATTCCCGACATCAAAACCTGATGATATGGGGAAAATTTTCAAGAACTACATAAGGTTTGATTCTTTCCCCTATCAAGATACTTAGTGATTTCTAAGACCTATATCCTATCATAGAAACAAATAAATCATTTGACTTGTATCATTCACTTGTTTTACCTTTGTGTTGAAAAAGAATATTTTACCACTCCTTGTTTCTCACACTGAGCACAACTCACATTGGATTAGGAATTGAGTGAATAACTTCTATGCATAAATAAGATATCTTAATGCCTATCGGGGATTATCAATGGTTCTAACAGTAACACCTAAAAATACATAATAGATATCCTTGTTGTGGATTATAAACTGCACAATCTTCTTAAAAAAACTTTGTGTGGTTAAATTCTCATTTTAATGAGATATTTATTCATTTCACATCATTTCACCTTCATCCGTACTACATGACATTAAACTACATGGAAGTACAAAAACCTATATGTGTATTGATTCTCATTTTATTGAGATACGTAGTGACACCCAAACCTTCTATCTCAGGTCTATCCACAATTAAAAAAAACTCTCTCACTATGTATGGATCAGAACATTATAGGAAACCATTTCAAGAACTATGTATGGATTGATTCTCATCCATATGAGATACATAGTAACATCCAAACATTCAATCTTGTACTCAACTGCAACATCATGCAATTGATGCCTCTTTTATTCCATATATGAGTCAAATATACGTGAGGAGAACAATATGAGTTCTCATCTTAGGTATGAACCCATATTCAAGAAACCCCCATTATCCCCCACTTGTAAATTCAATTAGGGTGGGGTAAATTTTATTTAATAACTATGTGTAGATTGATTCTTGGACAAGAAAGATACATAGTAACACCTGGGTCATATCCCATAGATCAGCCGCAATATTTTTTTCACGTCGGAATCACTTCATTTTCACACTGCATGACAATAACCTGCATGGACCTACATGAACTATGTGTTTCTTTATTATCATCTATATGAGATACATAGTGACATTTAGATTTTTAATCCTGGGCCCAACTATATTTGATATAAAAAATCCTCTTTTCTCCCATGTTCAAGTCGATTCTACATCAAGATATCTAATACATATTTTCACCTTATACATGAACTTTTATCTAATAGAACTAAATGTGGCATGATTCTTTCTTCAAACAGATATGTAGTGACACTTGGGACCTATACCCTAGTACATCTATAATATTTAATTGCTCTTCATATCAAAACCCCTAATGTCCTTGCTACATTACTCTAAACTGCATAGCCTAATGTCCTTGTCGCACAACTTTAAACTGTATTCTAATCAAAGAGCTACATATGTCTTGATTTTCATCCCTATGAGATATGTAGTGATTTCAAAATCTCTAATCATAGTTCCAGCCGCAATATAAAATAAAATTCTCTCTATCCCATAAAAAATTAAAAATCTATGCATGGGGCTTTATTTTGGGTTCCCTCCTTAATGATCCCACTAAGGAAACAAAATATTTCCCCATTATAAATATGAGTCATATCAGTGTAAGGGACTCTAAACTCATGGAAAATATTGGTCCAAACTCTTCCCTTATACATTAGAAATAACTATTTCTTATTTCATACTCCTAATATTGAATACTTTTGGATCATTATAATCCTTCCCCAACATTTAGTGACAGAATGTATGATACTTGAGATCTCTTTTACGTGAATCTGTAGTACGTGCCACATTTGGCCTTGCATAATGTCTACCTATATAATTGGCCTATTCACATAAGGATTCCACTATTTGGATATGCAGTATATGCCCCAGTCGGCCCTGCATAATACATCCCCCATAATGGGTTTCTCAAATAAAAGTAACATTAATCATGGTAGAATCCTCTTCTATCCCCTTTAAGTTTTGATGATGTTATGCAGGAACCCATATATTAAATTGGTCATTTGTGGCATATTTTTCCCATATCCTTTCTCTTAACCTTGAAGTCTCCAAGACTGTAGTTTAATTTTTTTTTTCTTTTTTCCTTTTCACTAGTTCAAGTCATACTAAATTAACCTTGGATCATTTGACCACATATCATCAATTGTTACCATAATATAATGGTCCTAGTTGTATGACCTAAAACTACAGACCCCATGCGTCCTATATTTGGATCAGACCTTCATAGAATTCTTATTCCTCTATTTCTTTAGAAATTGTGATTGGAAATACTTTTCTTGTATTCAGGTACTTTTTTCCAAAAAAAATATGTACTTGGGAAGATCTGGATCTCCATAAATATTCATCAGCTTTTAGAAAATAGAATGTCATAATTGTTGAGAGATAATTTATCCGACTATGTAGTAGGTTCCCCTATTGTCCTTGCATTAAATTTTCCTACATGACAGGCATATCAGTATAAGGATTCCACCATGAATCTATGCAGCACATTCCCCACTTGTCCATGCATAATTCATCCCCCATAACGGTTTTTTCAAATAATCGTAACTTATCTCTTGGAAGATACCTCCTCTAATTCCTTTATCCCTTTTCCCATGTAATTATCCAGATCTAAAAATTCCTAGATCACAATTTATAATTATTCATATCCATGCCAAAATATGGTAGCATGTTTCTGAACAAATTACCAAAAAAATGGAGACTAATAAACCTTTGGTTAAATATAAATACCTAAAATTAAATCCCTCATACATTCCTTTCTACATGACTTTAAACTGCACAGCCCACCAATTTTCTTATTGCACAACTTTAAACTACAAAACATAATGTCCTCTCTACATGACCTTAAACTGTACAACCCCCAAATGTCCTTGTTATATGACTTTAAACTACATAGCATAATGTCCTTGCTACATGACTTTAAACCGAATTGCATTTTATCAAAAATCCCTTTATGTCCTTGCTACATGACTTGAAACTACACAGCATAATGTCCTTATTGCATGACTTTAAGCTGCATAGAAAAATATTAGAAATCCTCATCTATAAAATATACCCACGTTCATACACTAAATTCTTATAAGGGTGGATCCTCATTCATGGCCCATATCGGCACAGATGGTCGCCTTTATTTTACGACACGTTTCATTGGCAAATACACCCATTGTGGTCTTAAGAATTCAAAATCTTAAACCACTTTGTCTATCGGTAATAGAATTTCAAAATTCATGAGTGCACTTTTTATTGACTATACAGTACGTTCGACTAGGTGTTCTTCATTATTCACCCACATAACGGGCTTGTTTGCATGAGGATGCCACTATTCACTATATATAACATACCCTAGTTCGCCTTGTATAATATAGCCCCCATAATAGATCTTCAAATAATGGTAACATTGTTCTTGGAAGATACCTCCTATATTCTTACACATCGATTTTTAGATTTTGTGAACATAAAAATCATGAATCAAAATTCCCCTTGGAAGTATCTAAAAAAATTTCGGGACATTCCTATCCATCATGCCTTGTTTGGATTCTAATTTCAAAATTCATGGTCAAAGTTATTCAACCTACTACACTAGCTTTATTAGTACGACATGAATGAATTTAAACTAACCTCAGAAAGAGATGTAGTACTCACTAGCTTGAGAAACCACAAAGGGCACCCAAGAAAAAAATTGATCTTTTGCCCACTGGAACTACATTATATACAGTTTAGAAAATATCAAGTGATAAAAACTTTAAAGGAAAAACTTGTTCGATTGAAAACCCAAAAATGTAATCCTAAGAAAAAAATCAGAGTATCACCCACTAAGTCCCCTACATATTAGGCTTAGGAAAAAAAAGTTGGGTGATGAAATAAAAGGAATAAAGTTTATAGTGTTTTCTATATTACCCTAGTAAAAGTGGAACTATTCTCGCTAGGCCCCATGGATTATGAAAAATTTGGATCATCCTTCCAAAATTGATGCAGCTCCAAAACACAAAAAATGATGTTGCAATTCATCAAAGTTCCCTAAATTTACATTAGAACCAGATTATTTTCATTCTAAGTGAATCTAATTCTAAGGGGGACTTCGGTAGACACCATTAAATGTGTTCCATGTACCTCTCCGCAACATATCCTTAACCGGGTTCGAAAAGTTCATGGTGTGAATCTATATTGTTCATGGGGTTAGTGAAAATTGTGAACGCATAAACCCTAAGGGCTAGGACCATAGGTTTTCACTGACCTATAATAGGTGTACAGGGTCATAGCCCCCATGGAATTAAGAATCTATTTTTCATAAGTCCCTGTTGACACTCTTTTCTATATCATGGATGAAAAAGTAACAAAGGAAAATGCCTTGAAAGGGAGGGGAAATATATAGAGAATATAAAAAATTTAAAAGTACCAAAATTAATTTTTCCCAAGGTATCATATACCACCATCCTCACTCAAGTACTTGTGTGCCAAATAATTTCACACAACCCACTTGTAAGCCAAGTATCCTTCACCCAAGGTAGCATGTTTTCCTATAAATAGACCCATGGGGTATTCATTTGTATAGATGAATTCCCATGAATCCCAATTACAAACATGGTCTCTCTAATGCTTCGTCCAAGTCATCTGAAACCACCTTGGAAGTTCCTTAACACCAAAGGTGAGGGAATTAAAGGAGCATAATAGGACTTAAGTCCATTCAGTGTTAAGAATAAATAACACTTGTGCAACTCTGTCGCCCAACCTCCCTGATTAAATAACACTTGTGCACCCTTCATTCCTTAAGGAGGAAATTGTACACCTCACTTCTGGGAATAGATGTAGAGACTCTTGAAGGATCGAACCAAGCTTTACCCAAGGTTATTCATATAGGTTGTTCATCACTTAAAGTGACATCATTTTTCCAAAGCTTACTTGAACACCCCATACATGTGTGCCATCCAATTGAATGCCCTTCCTTGATGTTCACCCATCCTTTCCCCCTACAAAATTCATTCATGAATCCTCTTCTAAAGCCATTCATGACAGGTATTCTCCTTTATTGGCTCCCTTACCTAAAATGGATCGTGTTCAAACATCCACCAAGACCTCCTGATCTACCAAACCTTTGGGAAAGGCACATCTGCATGTCTCCCATTTGGATTTGGATATCTATGGTTAGGGGTTTCCCATAATCGTCTTACCAGAGGGTATGGATCCTTGAAGTGTCTATGTATCTTGATATCCATGGTCCCATAGAACCTTAACTTAGGGATAGTGTTGTGGAGTTCCTGATTTTAGATTCTAGATATAGGAATCTATCTATCCCCTCTCATCTCTGAGATCCAGAGCCTTGGGTTCATAGTAGGGAGGATGAGGATCAAACTTGATTTTAACTTCCATATGGAATTAGATCCCCCTTTCTTAGTGCCCAATTTTAGGGAATCCATCCAGGATTAAACCCTTAGGCTTTTGGGCCAGACCAAATGACCTTCACCTTCATTTTACATTGAAAGGATCATTGCTCTGCACCCTCATCCATCATCGCCCCAGCTTTTTTCACTGTAGTCCTAGCCTCTTCCATCAGTTGAGAAGAAATCATGTGTGGTTTGTTGAATCTTTCACATCCTCTTATTTCTCATAGCGAGAATGGCTCACTTGGTTATATATATTTGTGATGATCGCAACACCCATTGAATCTACCTAAAATAATGAACTATGAGAACTATGATTCCCATCATAAATGGGACACGTTGGATGCCTAATAAAGACCCGATCTCCACACCACATCATCTACAAAATGATAAACCATACCCCTGTAATCTGGGTATCCTCATCAACATTAATCCCCAATGATAAATCCATTAATCTGGGAATCCATTTTAGGAGTAAGTCCCAATTCTAATTACATTAATCTAGGAATCCTCCTTTGGGGTAAGCCCCAAATTAAAACCCTAAACTTCCATGAGCTGAGACATCTCCCATGGACCCTATGAAAGGGAATATTCTTCAATATTAAACCATAATTTAATACTCTAAAAGGTCTATACTCCCCTATGAGTCTTACCAAACTACATGGGCTTTGATTCCCATCCAAATAGGATATGTAAGAAGCCTCCCAAAGATTCAAACTCAATACTCCAAATAAATCCTGTTCTCTTTGGGCCACATTCCTAGCATTGTATAATCCATCTTGGAATCTCATATCCCTTCCATGTTCCTTGGGTTGTTTCAACATAAGTCCCACATCATGCTTTCAATAGGCACCTTACCCCAAGATGTCCTTACCAAGTGACAATAAACTGTATTGTTGGGTCCTCATCACAAAACGTAAAAAGGTATGATATGTCCCATTAAGTAGCTCCAAACTATGAGGGTTATAATTAATTTCCCAAGGATACCTAGGTATCACATCTAAGGGTATTATCCCAACATAAAAACAACATATGTCTACCTCAATAAGGATAAAATTTAGAGTAACCTCTATTTAACTCGAAGATTACAAACTCTAGAGTAAATTTCGATCTCCCTGGATGACAATAAATTACATAGTGACATTTTTTTCCTGGATTACCATAAATTCCAGAGTTCCCCACATAGTGTCTTAAAAACCAACATTGTCGTAATAATGACCACATAATATCTAAGTATTATATGATATAAAACCATTGATGGAGAACATAAAATACATAAAAATGTCTCTATTGATGAAGAACATCAAATACATATAAATGATTATTAATTCTACACATGCTAATAATTGGTTTAAAATTCCTTGGGAAACCTACATTATGCTTGGTAAATTGATAAGGATTCATGAAAATATATTTAATCTATAAGAGAGCCCTGAAGTAGGAAATAATTCCCCTCAAAAGAGTGAGATTAGCCCAACCTCCCATCCTCTCGACCAATTTGAGTTCTTAAGCATCATGGGTCAAAAATACTTAATGAGAACATGTATTTGGATAGCATGTCCCTTTGGATATAGAACTATTGGGTGTTTTCGGTTCCATGAACAAATCTGGTGGAAACCGTTTAGAAATACTGAATCCTAACTAGAACATAGGTTCTGAAGGAAACAACACTATAAGAAATTGAATCATGAAAATTTGATTCTATATTTTATATATGGAGGTCCAAATTTGGTAAAGAATTTATTTTTAGTTTTTTACATTATTAATAGTAACCATAGTAAATTCTAATTACCATAATAAAGGTAAAATGGGTTTAATAGGGTTAAAACTAATGTGATAAGGCTTTATATTCATTCAAAAAATTGAATTCATTTAATTGGATGAGTCTATTTCATCTATAATCATACAAAATTTGAATATATCACCTTTTTACATTTTTCATGGATTTTGAAGATTATAATATTTATGTAAAAGATAAAGTCAAAAAATATCACTTTATTACTTTTAATATCTATACCATTTTTTGATAGGGATAAAACAACTTATTTTCATTTATAATTTTTTTTTTGAAATATGAATGAATTTTTATTATTATGGGAATTAATTTTTAATTTTTAATAATGAAATAATTAACAAAATGATTATGAAACACTGAAATAATACTGGTGCAATCAAGTAAATGATTTGAAGAATGCTAATAATAATATTTTTTGTGAGTTAAGTATCCCATAAAATTTTAAGATAAATCTAAAATATTACCTACTTTTTATGGTTTTTATTCAAATTCCATTGCTTTCAAGTATTTTTTAAATAAATTTTTGAATAGTTATTTTAATGGAATTAATTGTATTTTATGTTTGATATATTTTCTTAAATTATATAAAAAGCATAAGAAAAATGTTGAAAGTGTTGGAGTTGGTATCCTAGTACCAACTATTTGTACTTTCATTAAATGTATATTCAATGTATTGAATATCAATAAAACATCATATTACATATTTTTCATTTCTATTCATAACTCTAATTTAATAATATCCTAGAGTATACATCGCATTGATATGGTCATAATAGTTCCCTACTATAATGAGAATATGGATGTTCTATAACGATATTCTTAAATAATGTTCTATGGTTGGATAATGTACTTTGATGTTACAAATAGTAAATATATTGTGTATCATGAGTACTCATAAGCATATGAGCCTTCTTGTCATGAAGTTCACACTTAGTAATCTGAAAAATGGGCGATTATGAGAATAGACCTTCCAGTAGGAATTTCACATATTTATTTGGTATGGGATATTCCTATCTATGAGCATGTGTGATGGTCCTTATAATTTATGATTATTACTAATTCATGCTATTACTCACGTACATAGATGTATTTCGTAAACCATGATGATAACAGTTCATGGTAATGTTGGATATGTTGGGTGTGTCACGGTTGAAATTTTATAAATGAATAAGTCAAGGAAATATTTTTATCTTTTATATTTATGGAACCAAATATCTCTTCCCTTTGATTGGAATAGAGCTATCATATTAAATTCCAGGTGCATGGTGTAATTTTTAGGGCCCTTTGTATAACAGTAGTCACTATAGGGGGGTTAATAGTCCTTTTTTATTTATTATTAAAAATTATTATCTATTAGATTTATAAAAGTGTTAAATCTTACAGCAGTAATAAAACATATAACAAAGGAGGTTTTTATAGAGGTATAGATCACCGAAATCCTAGTCTTATCTTCAATATCCGCTACTCCTCGGGGAGACTAGTATGCCCTATATCCTCACTTTTGAATGGGATTAATAACATGATTACAAAAAAATACAAACATACCTTTTCACACCTGGTGGTATAACCCGATCCATTTTAATGAGTCAAAAAATTCATTCCTTTTTCCTAATTGGGAAAAATCATCCATACTTTTAGATGTGATGAATAACCCAGTGACATATTTTAGAATAGAAAATCTTAAACCATGACTCTATAGAAAAAGTAGGTAATAAGAAATATAAAAATGGAAAAAAAATGAAAATAATTGAAACATAAGCTCTATAAGATGATGACTACATTTATTATAGCTCATTCTCTTTGATCACATTAGTGTAGGAGGATGAAGGTGATGAAAATGTTCAGTGATCACTACAAAACTGAAGATATCGAATATATTTTTTGATCAAATCGAGAGAAATAGAAAAAAAATTAATGTATCATTATGGAATGGATCATCTGCACTAGTTTATATGTTTTATCCTTCAGTCAATCTACCAAATAATTAAAAAAAATATCTATAAGAGAGTGTCTATGTCCAATGTCTATACAACACTTTTTAGTATTTAAAAATAAAATAATAAGACTGTTTCTTTATTTTGTTGAAACCGCACTATAAAAAATGCAATAAGATATATATTTATTAATATAAAATAATAGACGTAATATATTAAGAGTAATATTTATTAATCAAATCACAATTTAAAATAAATTGAAATAATAATATAACTCTTAAAATTATAAAAACCAAAAAAATTATGAAGAATCAGAGCATCATATGGAAAATATTCTATATGAGAAAATGTCACTAAAAATAAACTAAAATTATTTTTAAATAATGTTTATATTGTATTTCAACATAAAATAATAATAATTAGACAATGTAAATTATATTTATAAAATTAACTAAAATTATAATAAAAACATTTCTATAAACAAATTTCAAAATAATGTTGAGTCAGGGATCGCCATTGAAAATAGAGAGTTTGAGACATTACTCACAGTTGGAAATGTTCAATAGTTTAAAATATAATATTACCTACCAATGCTTTCTTTAGAAATACTAAAAATAATGAAACAAAACCAAAATAAATTCCATGAATCTTAGGGTCAAATGGATCATTAAGAACAATAAAATATAACCTACCATTGGATGTCCAATGGGGGATAAATTACCTACCATTGGATTCCAATGATGGATTGTTAAAATAAATATTATCGAACAATAAAAAAATTAAAATATGAATACATCATTCTTATTAAATTTTCAAATATGGTTAAAGTAATAAAATTGATCAAAATGAAATTAACAAAAGTCTTCTTCCATGTTTTTAAATAAAAATGAATAAGATGATAAATATAGGATGAAAATTAGAAGAATAATTCCCTGATAAAAAATATAAAATAGATTTAAATAATATCAAATAGATAAGAGGAAAATTTATACCCAAAAAATAAACAAGAGATTATTCAAGAAAATGAATGTTTTATTACCAAGGAATTTTTGCAGTAAACAAAAGAAAACATTGGGTGGAAATATAACTCATTTTTGATATTTAAATAGTGGGTAAATTTTCATACCATTTATGTGAAATTTTTAGTGAATTTAGTCATCATTGATCTCATGGTGGTGGTTTAATGACTCCCTATTAGGTTCCATCAGTGAGTAAAATTACCCATTCTTTGAATTTTTCCAAGGGTGACATGTTACTCGACATTTATATTTTTACCAATAGTGACTTGTCAACCATTAACCAAGGGAGGGAAGAAATAATGAATTAGAAAAAAGTAAATACCTTCTTGAGAAGAAGAAAAATGGTGAACATATAATACCAAAAGATAGCATTTATTGAATACTATGAATGAGATAAGAAGTTCAAGCCTGGTCTTCTAGTAATGAAATAGAAAGAGGGAATCCAAAACTCAATACTAGATAAAAGGCTTGAAAAATAAAATGAATGATGCAAACACATTGTCATTCGTAGAAGTATTAGGACTTCATGGAACAACCTAAGGAGAAGATGAATAAGAGAATCATTGGAAACATGATGGGGACAAATAAGATTGAAAATGGAAGTGGGAGTTCAAAAGAATGAGTGTGTGGGATGAGAGTAAGATCGGGTAGAGAATAAAATATAGAGGAGATCTAATGGCTAGGATTAAATATCGGTTGAAAATCGATGTCCCACATCAAATCCAATATGTGAGGATTGAGTGTTATATAAGTCAGGATGGGGTGAACAAATCCTAGAACAAAAAACAACTCACACATGAACACTCATCCTATGGTCCATGCAGGTGACCTATGCCCATACTAAGAAAGCACATGGTTGGGACTTATACATAGGTCTGGTCGGTTCTATGCCAGTAGAATTCTTAACCCAACCCAGTGTGGATGTCACCACCATGGCTACCTCCCATGGGTTTTAAACTTCAGGTCACCCTAAATGTGGTTGAAGGATTGTCGTAGGTGTCCAGTTGAGGAAGTATTTTTTAAAACACTTAACATTATAAAAATATAATCATCAAAAAAACAACCAAAATACCTTATTAGGAATTAAACCACATTATTAGAAATAATATTTTTGAAACAAAAATATATTTAATTAAATTTTAGGAATTGTAATTTCTCAAAATAAAACTAGAGATATAAAGTATTAAAGACACAGTTATAAACCATATCCCCCTTTTTGTAAATTACAAAACATAATATTTTATAAATTTTCAAATAATATTAATAAATAAATTATTAAATTTTCAAAAACATTCACCCCTTTTTGAATGTTATAAAAAACGAAATTAATATCAAAATATATCAATAAAAGTGAAAGAAAAAAGTGAAAAATTATATTTAGATATAGATAAAAAATAATAATAAAATTTTATTTTTTTAACTATGAAATATTTAAACATTAAGATCTAATTATCATTTTATCATACTAGGAAAAAAATAACAAATAGTTACATTGTTCAATTTTATAATGCTATTTAATAAAAAGTGATATGAGATTAATAAAGATATTTTAATTAATAAATAAATACAATAACTGTTGAATATTTTTATTAAAACATGAATTTTACCAAGAAAATGTTATATTTCAAGCATACCAAATTCAAACTTCATTTTAATAAATTTAACAGAATCCAAGGGTTCAGTAAAAATATAATATAATTATTACTTAGTTGGAATCAATTACAACCATATAGCACCATTATTTACATGATCCATGTAAGAGACCAGAAATACTAAACAAGGTTTTATTAAAAATATATTTTATTAAATGGATTTATTTACATTTTCTTTGGAAAATAGTAATTAAAAATTTTAGTATTTCAATTAATTTAATTATAATACTTATGTTTAATTATAGGTACTATTTATAGTTTTCAAAATTGATTTGAAATTAAAAAATATATATCATTATTTTCTTCAAGTGATTATTTGATTATTAATTTTATTTGAATAATGAAATTTATATTAAAAGATAGTTAATAAAATAGATTGAATGTGTAAATTTATAATTTTCAATATATATGTATATATTTTGACTATTATAACTATCTTGATAAATGAAACTAATTTGGTTTTATAAACGTTGATTTTCACAAAAATAAAATTATACATATATATATAAGAAATAACAATTGTTAATTTTGAATTATGAATAATGATTAAATTATTTTTATAAAACTATTACTTTTATAAAATTTGAATTATGAAAAAGTAGTTTAAAGAAATAAAATATAATTATTAGTTTCAAAATACAAAATATGTTTAGATTATGAACTTTTTTTCTAAATGTTTAATTCAAACTTTTAGTATTTATATCATGATAATCCTTATATAATATTATATTGATTTTAATATTGAAACTATAAAATATGTTAGTACATATATTGTATTTATATAAATAAAGTATATTAAATAAATTAGTTATATAATAATAATAATATAATAATAATAATAAAGGATGAAAATTGATTAAGGAAAATCGGGTCTTGAAGTGGGGAGCATCGAGGGTTTGGAGAAAAGGGGAGTTGATCGGGTGGTTCGTGAGGGTTTCACATCTAGGATATACTAGGTGGGGGTCATTGGTCATTGGTCGCGGGTCGCAATCATCGAGTCACCTAAGGGAGAGGCTGCAGTGAATGTCTCCAAGTCACATAGGAAGGCTTCGAGCCGAAGCCTTGGTCCAAGAGGCGTCATCGTCGCACCACCATAGGAGTCCGACCAAGCCCATTTGTGGTACAGGATATGGTTTCCAATGTTGTTTTGTCCAGCCATCGATGAGGAGTTAGAGTAGGTTAGGGATCTAATTTCATTTTTCTCTAAACTAGTTTAGGGTAGATGTTTGTTTTTGGAAGTCTCGTTTTCTTCCCCATTTTTCTATATGTATCTTGATTTCCTCTACCAATTTTTCTATCTCTATACTATTTATAGTTTTTAAATTAATCTTATTATGGTACTTTTTTCAAATATTGGTATGTTTTTTTTGTTATATTTTGATATATATATGTGTGTGTGTTTTTTATAATGTTTTCAAAAATTGATTGAAAATTTTGGTCTCTTTTTTTCAATATGAATCGAATCTCACATGGTATTTGTTTCTTTTTTTTATCATCATTGTTCCAAAAATATTTTTGGATAAGCTTATAATGTGGCGTGTATATATATAAATGTTTTTATGCAAAGAAGAACCCAAATTCCCATGTGTAAGGAAGACTCTTACCAAGTTAAACCCGTCTCTCTTTCATATCCCTAGTTCGATATCCTTCAAGCAGGAATAAACCTTCTTCCATCATCTGGTTCAACAACCATTGGCAGAAGTGTTTTTGTTATTTGTGTTCTTCATTTTATGTAAGGGAAAATTGTTTTTTTTATTACTAGATGAAAATTTGTTTGTCAAGATATTCACTTATTCCATTTTCAAAATCAAAAAGGGGAATTATTGATTATGTTTATGATCAAACTTATTTTGTAAGGAAATAATATTTTATTGTTCAGCTTAAATAAATAATTATTTTCTATCAGAGCATTTTAGAATTTTTTGTAATGGATTTACATACATTTTTTGTTTCAAAATGAATTTATTCAGTTATACGGGAAAATTAAGTGGATCTATTTATTAGATGATAATTTGTTTTTCATGATATTAATTTATTCCATTTTCAAAAAAAAATCAATAAATGGATTTATTGTATATGTTTCTAGTCAAAATTATTCAATAAAATTTTTATATATATTACTATATCTAAATTCATAAATATACCTTCATTTTATTTAATTATTTACGTAGATTTTATTTTATAAAAATTATGTTAAATCTGTCGTAACACATATTTGCTTTAGTATTGAGCTTCATTCTGAATTTCTCTATGACATTGAGGAATTATTTGTTTCTTTTATAAATCACTTTATTGTAATAATTTTAATTATCTGATTATATGTTCAAATTTTATATGTAATATTTTCATTTACCAAATCATATTTTTAAACAGGGTTGTGTGATAATTTAAAATGGTATTATATGTTTATTAGATCTAAGTTTTGGTTTTTGTTAGAAACTTATATTTTTATCAATGTCTTGAATAACATGAATTTTATTCCACGATGTTATGTAATGAGAGTTCTTTATCCTTATATATATACATGATTATGGGAAAAATAATTATCTTTAATTTAGAATATAAATTTAGGATTTATAAATATATAATTTATTTTGTTTAGTTTATGTTTGATGCATATAATCATGGACATGCGAATATGAACAATGACTTACCTTGCATTAATATTCATGATTTAAAATTAATTTTAAGGTTTAATTCTGAGATGAATACACACGAATTGAAATGATTTAATTAAGAAGTTTATTTCTGAATTTTATATGTATAAGCATCGTATTAATTTTACATTTATTGAAACAACCCTCAAAATGGATGTTCATAGAAGAGTGTTTAAGTGCATGGTTCACAATTGATATTTTGTGTAACAATACAATATGCATGTATCAAGTGATTTGGTTTTTCAAGTCTAGTAAATGATTTTCCATGAATGTTTATACTTACACATTTATAAATAAATTTAAGTGCATGCGCAATTAATGTTTGTTTATATATATATGCACGAAGTCATTTACATTCTTATGTTAAAACTCTTGTTAAATATAGATATATTTTTTTATCCAAGTTTTTATTAAATAGGAATTTATCAAGTAAATTATATTATTATAAATACCATGTCCTATAAATGTATGTATATATATATATGGGAAATATTATATTATTTTATTTTAAAAGTTAAACTCTTGTTTTACATATATATATAGAAAGGATATAATGTTTATTAACATGTTATAATACATAACGTCATATTATAAAAAATGTGAATAACATGTCTTCGTGTAATTTTAAAACTTAAGGATGTCGCATCTGCATATAGTCATAGTCATGAATCAAGCGTAACATTGACACATCTTTCATTCACAATAAACTCATGCTTTCAAATAAATTTTTCGAGATTATCAATCACATGGATTTTTTAGGAAATAAAATGTTTTATTTATAATTTTATGTGCGAAACATATTTATTTATTGTAAAATATTATTTTGAGAAGACAATACTATATAGGAATTATTGATTAAATGTGAATTTATTTCATTACTCATTTTATTGATGGATTAAAAATAAAGAAAATTATTTCAAGTTTGGGGTTAATATTTTTATGATATTATATTAAATAAGAATTAAACTTTTAAAAGTGGTATACAACACTATGTATTGATTAAATATCATCTACCTCAATAATTTATCAATTAATTTATTTTCATCTATGATTTATATTTAAATAAATCAAAGTGGTATGGGAAAATTTTATATAAATACATATTTTTATTAGATGTATGAGAACGGCATTTGACTTGGTATGTGATGTGTGAGGCCCAATATAGCCTCTTAGTGCATCGAAAGGTCTCATGAGAAAAACTAGTGTCTTGCCACGAGGCCTTGATAGATTGATGTTTTTGTTTGGAATTATGCATTCACACATGTATTGGACTTGTTATTTGATGGTTGAGGCATGATATAGCCTCTCGATGCATCGGTAGGTCTCATGAGACAAACTAGGTCTTGGCATAGGGCCTTGAAAAATGGTTATATAGGGTCTTGACATAAGGCCTTGATAAAATTTTTATGATGTCCTATATTACGCATTCTTCATTATGAATCAATTAAGTGAAATTCCATGTGATTTTCTAACTAGTAGAATAATCACGATTAAAAATCATTCTATTATGAACATGTATTAATCAGTTATAAATTTTCAAGTGTACATGGAATAATTTTTTTTACATAATTATATAATTTATTAAGAATGGGTTAATTGCTCGTTTCCAATCCATAAACAAAGGTTAAGAACTTATCTTTTATTTCATGGTTTGCGTACATGTGTATTGATGTCATTTTCAATAAAGGTAACATTTCATGTGAAAAACTATATCTACACACCTAGCATGTCATACATAATTATGTATGGTCATTATTTAACATATAAGTGGAATTTCATTCATTTATGATCAAGTGCGTGCATATTTTATAATGTATTTTATTTGTAACTCTTAAAAAACTTTAGAAATTTTGAGTATTATTTTATCATAAAATCTATTTCAGAATCTCTCAAGAAAATGATGATGCCATGTTATGAGAAAATTTAATTTCATAATTTAAAACTTTTATTTTAAAGAAATGTTTTAAAGAAAAATTATTTCGTTATGGTCTTATTTTAAAACCCCTTATTGGGAATTTCCAATGTTCAGCCCTTGTTTAACAATACTATTCACAGGTCACTTAGAAGTCAAAAGTTGGACGCCATCGTTTTTACACGTGTGAAAGACTAGTTTGGTTTTTTGTTTGTTTAATTTTATTGCAACTCTGATAAATGGTAAAGCATGTATCTAACTCCCCAGAACCTAGACCGGTAAATGGTCATCTATTATATAATTTTTAAGGTTGGGTCTTTATAATTGGTATCAGAGGAACGGTCTAAACAACTTTGTAGATTAGATGTTGTGATAGAGTCTAGAAGTCTAATAGTTCTCCTTTTCTTAATTCTGAAGAAGGAAACTAAGATTTCCTTTTAGTCCAACGAAAAGAATTGTGAGGATTCATTCTTTTGAGGGGATAATAATGTAACAACCCATAGATTATAAACTTAGTTTTATTAAAATATATATTTTATTAAATGGATATATTTACATTTTCATTTGAAAATAATAAATAAAAAATTAAGTATTTCATTTAATTTAATTATCATACTTATAGTTAATTATTGGTACTATTTATATTTTTCAAATTGATTTAAAATTAAAAAATATAGTATTATTTTCTTCAAAATATTATTTGATTATTACTTTTATTTGAATAATGAAATTTATTTTAAATTTTAGTTAATAAAATATATTGAATGAGTAAATTTCTAATTTTCGATGGATATTTATAAATTTTGACAATTATAACTATCTTGATAAATGAAACTATTTTTTTATAAACATTTATTTTCACAAAAATAAAATTATATATATATATATATACATACATACATACATACATACATACATACATACATACATATATATATGTATGTATGTATAAGAAATAACAATTTTTAATTTTGAATTAAGAATTATGATTAAATTAATTTTATAAAACTATTACTTATATAAAATTTAGAATTATGAAAAATTAGTTTAAATAAATAAAATATAATTATTAGTATCAAATTATAAAATAGGTTTAGATCATGAAAATGTTTTGCTAAATGTTAATGTTAAATTTATAATATTTATATTACGTTAATCCTTATATTAAATTATTTTGATTTTAATATTGAAACTATAAAATTTGTTAGTAAATATATTTTCTTTATATAAATAAAGTATATTAAATAAATTAGTTATGGAATAATAATGATATACTAATAAAAAAAGGATAAAAATGGGTTAAGGGAAATTGAGTCTTGAAGTGGGGCATGTAGATGGTTTATGGGAAAGGGGGCACAGATTGGGTGGTTTGTAAGGGTCGTGCAGTGATATTGAACTAAGTGGGGGTCGTCAGACATAGGTCGCAGTCATCGAGTCGCCTAAGGGAGAGGCCAAGGAATAGGTCTCTAGGTCACATATGAAGGCTTTGAGCCGATGCCTTGGTCTAAGAGGCATCTTCATCACACCGACAGAGGAGTCTGATCGAGGTCGTTTGAAGTACGGTATGCGGTCACCGGTGTGGTTTCGTCCGGCCATCAGTGAGGTGTCCAAGCAGGTTAGGATTCTGATTTAATTTTTCATCAACCTAGTACGGGGTATATGTTTTTTTTGAAGTCCCTTTTCCCCATTTTGGTGTCTATATCTTGATATCCTCCACTAATTTTAATGTAGCCTTAATTTTTATGTTTTATTAGTTAATCTTACTGTGGTCCTTTTTTCAAATATAGGCTTTTTTGTTTTTAGTCCGATTGTGATATATATGTGTGTGTTTATTTTGATAATTTTTTCAGAAATTGATTGCACCTTTTGCCCTCTTCTATTTTTAGAATGAACAGAATCTCACATAGGATTTTTTTATTTTTTATTATCTATGTTCCACAAAGAATCTCAAATAAGCTTTTGTAGTGGTGTGTATTTATATAATTGCTTTTATGCATATAAGAACCCAACTTCTTCTATGTGAGGAAGACTCCACCCATGATAAACTATCCTCCCTTTATTATCCCGAGTTCGAGATCCTTCAATCAGGAAGACACCTTCAGCCCTTATCTGGTTCAAGAACCCCTTAGTAGTATTGTTTTTTTATTTGGGATCTTTATTTTATGTAAGGGAAAATTATTTGGTTCTATTTCTAGATGTAAATTTGTTTTTCAAGCTATTTACTTATTCCGTTTTCAAAATCAAAAAAGAAATTATTTTTTATATTTGTGATCAAACTTATTTTGTAATGAAAATATTTTTTAGTTTTCAGCTAAAATTAATAATTATTTTAAAATTTTAATTTATGTTTGTGTAAGGGAAAATATTTTTGTGAGCATTTGTTTGTTTCTTGGATTCAAAACCAGTAATGATTGCAGTTTCAAGTTTTATTGAGTTAATATTATATTTCTGGTATTGGTCATTTGTTTTATTTTCCAATAATTATTTTATTTGATAATTTTATTGGTAATTGAATATTTGATTCAATTCTAATTCAATAAAACATATTTGAAAGGGGAATTATATTTCAGTGTTAATTTGTCTGGTTTTTTTCATTAAAAATGTTTTTCAAATATGGTTTGTTAATTTTCTATCAAATCGTTTCAGAATTTTTTAAGGGATTTATGTACATGTTTTTTTCCAAATGAATTTATTCATACATAAAGGGAAATTATGTGGATCAATTTATTAGGTTCTAATTTGTTTTTCAAGCTATTTATTTATTCTATTTTCAAAAAAAAAATCATGAAAGGGATTTATTGTTTATGTTTACAGTCAAAAAATTTCAGTAAGGGATTTATATATATTACTATATCTAAATTCATAAATATTCCATTAGTTTATTTAATTATTTACATAATTTTTGTTTCATGAAAATTATGTTAAATCTGTTATATCACATATTTTCTTTATTATTTCACTTCACTCTAAATTTCTCTATGTTATTGAGGCATTAATTTATTGCATCTATAAATTTTAGTATTGTTATAATTTTAATTATCTGATTATATGTTCAAATTTGATATGTAATATATTAATTTATCAAATAATGATTTTAAACTATGATGTGTGATAATTTAAAATGGTATTTTATGTTTATTAAACTATGTGTTGGTTCTTGTTAAAAACTTATATTTTAATCAATGTCTTTAATAACATGAATTGTATTCCATGATGTTTTTTAATGAAAGTTATTTATCTTTATATATATTTATAGGTATGTATACATGATTATGTAAAATGTTAAGATCCTTAAAATTGAATATGAATTTATGATTTATAAATATATATGTGATTTTGTTGAGTTTATGTTTGATGCATATAATCATGGTCATGTGATTATGCGCAATGACATACTAACATGTGCCTATTGTGGGGTGTGGAAAAACATATATAACCTAAGTTAAAATGTATTATAGTGGGTTACCTAGGTTGTCTCCAAAGAGGATTTCTCAAAAATAATGTTTTTCACTTAAAATAAGAGAAAGAAGTGATGTTGTTTTTGATATTTTTTGATTTGGAAAATACAAGAAAGAAACTAAATAAAGTAAAGTAATTATGTGAAAGTTTTAAAACAAATTGACAAATTATGTGATTTAAATTAGTGATATGTAATGGTGATCAGGTTAGGGTCAGTTTTCCAATTTTAATTCTATCATAGTTCATTTTACCCAATTTGCTTCTGCTAAATCGTTAAGAGTTAGAACCACAATCGTTTGTTATCACTCCCTTGGTCAATTAAAAATGTGATAATAAACCTTAATAAATCTTAGGTTAGTATAATCTCCTTATAATGTGTAATATAGTTTTAGAAAATGCCCCCAATTATCTTAGCCAATTCCCAATCGGGTCTTGCTTATCCCAAGTAATTAAGAAAATTCACTACTCCTCACACATATACCAGTGATCACCGAGTACTTTACCACTATGTCCTGGTATATTCCATCGTTTAGAAACCATAACCTAGTGGAGGGAGATATTGATCATTGACCAAATATAAATGAACAATAGAATCTAAAATCAGATACAATCGTATATGATAAATAAAACTGTTATAAGAAATTGAAACTGATTCACAAAAGAGAAAAGAGGATTTTAAAACATTAATAAAAGTAAATCATGAAATACAACATGGAAGACCTATCCTTCCCCAATCACACATTAGTTTACCCCACCATGGAAAGGGTAATTGTGACTAAGGGGAAATAATAACACATTACAAGACTAAGAAGTGTAAAGCAAAGAAAAGAAAGAATAGAAATTTGATCCTCCAGAATCTGTCCTCTAGAAGTTTGCCTCTGTTCTTCCCACCAGACGGCTGAAACTTACTAAGTTCACTTCTTATATAATGTTGTAAATGAAGTTGGATATAAACCCTTAAAATTTTAGAGTCATTGGATAGCTGTAATGAAATATATGGCTGAATTAATGACTATTACTTTTCTGTCCTCCAAAAACTATTTCAACCACTTTACTTGGACAAGCAAACAATATGCCTTGATGAGCTTCATATTTTATCAACATTATTGTGAACCATACTTTGGATGTCCTATATCGAAAATAGATAGAATCACCCCATTATAAGGTCGTATGAATGAGATATTATTTGTTTAATGAGATGGGGTCCATTTTGCCAACCAGACTGAGTTCTTTACTTGATTGATTTTTTTGTACCATTGGGTTTCAAATTGGGTCTTGATCCAGAAGAAAAATGTGAATCCCACGAGAATATTAAGCCTAAAAAAGGATTCACTTAAATTGGAAAATTATTGTAAAAGTTATTCCCAAAAACAGAAGCTATATAAAACTGTCAATTTTACAAAATTACCCCATTTTCACATTTAAGCCCAAAATACACCAAAAACACATAAATGATGAAAATACACTCAAACTAAATAATTGAGAGGGATTAAATCATTGAAAACATATTAATAATATTGAAAATATTAACTCTATCAATTCCCCCACACTTATCACTTGGACTCCTGGACAAGTCAGAATCAAAATAAAATCAAAGTAAATTCAAAAAACATATCCATGTGATCCACCAATTTAAAAACAAGAAACAAAATATATCATTCCTCATCAAAATATATTATTTCATGTTATTAATATTAGATCATTCAATATATTTACTCTTCATTTTTCATCCCATGCACATGAAACACTTACCTAACTTTTATTATCTCTCATCACACAACTTTTCAATTTTTTAGCAATGTCTTTCTCATCCAAACTCATACGAGGGTCACCATAGGCTTGATAAATTCATACATCTCCACCAGATGTGAGTCAAAGACATATGTTTATCATGAGTAATTGTCAAGGTTTTTATGTGGCTTTAGGTTGGTAGGATTTATATGTGAAAATTTTGAGGGTGAATGAAGAGGGATTGGCTCTTTTTGAAGCAAAATTGCATTACTCTAATTTTCACACAAGTATGGTCTCCACTTCACTCTCCTTAGTAGTAAATAAGCTCCTTTTTCATGGAATATCAAGGAATTTTCACACAGTTCATCATTTCAGAAGCAAACATTTAAATATTCTCAAAAATAATATTTCTTGAATGCTCCAAAAAAGGCACAACTTTCTTTTTACATTAGAAGCTCTAGAAAGGCACAGCTTCTCTCATCGTGAAAGCTCCAGAAAAGGCACTACTTTCAGAAGAATGGTTTTTTTCATAGAAAAAACATCTCTTCAGTATTTTATTTCCCACCCAATGTTTTATAAAATGATCTAGAACAACAAAAGACATCTTCCCCCACACATAAGTTCAAATAGATCATGCAATTTCACTTCAAGAGCAGGTTGGATTAGGAAAATTGGCTTGTAATGTGGCTAACCTAATAGGATGTTCACAGCTTCTATGGTATACAAGGATTAAATTTATAAGCTAGGACAGGATGGAAGGGATTATCATGAAAATGGGGCTTCCAAAAAAAATAAATGCCTCAATCATTTAAAACACATGTACCCTAAACCCTCATGTTTTGAAAGGAATAAATCAAATTCTGGTTGAAACAGGCATGGTTTGGTTCTCTCGAGAAGTGAGGTGAATGTAAATAATATAAAAATAATAGGTTCAGAAGCCTCATGGGAATGTGATTACAAATATATAGACTGTGATATGTGGCATGGGATTCAAAAAAACGAGTATTTTTCATGAAATTCCCAAATAATTGAACATGAAACAATGTCATTTTCAGCATTCATTTAAGCTCAGTTTCAAGGAATAAATTATTTCTCCCATGGATATGGGATTAAAAAATGTCAAATATAATCATTTTAGTAAAAAAAATTCAAAAACACACAAACATTTAAAAATAAACACACACATGTTTTTTTAAAAAAATAAATAGGAAAAGAAACAACACATAAAAATACTAAACTACAAAGGATACCTCCCCCACACATAAATGATGCAGTGTCCATAATGCATTCAAATGGATTTAACACATAAGATTATTTGAAATTGAATCACAGAAATCAAGAAAATATAAAGGAGAGGTACGACCTAATGATATTTATTGATAAACAGGTTGGAGGAGTGTGATCTCCTCCATTGGCTTAGATGGCATGGTCCTTAGGAATTTCTCCAATCTATGCCCATTAATAGTGAATGGATCCTTCAATCCATCCTTCAAATCTACATTGCACCAAAATGATATACATGAGTAAAACTACATGGACCATCCCACCTGGAACGAAGTTTACCTGGCATCATCTTGAGCCTTGAATTGAATAACAACACTTTGTCTCCAAGATGAAAGTCTTTTGGTTGGATCAGTTTGTCATGATCCACTCTTGTCCTCTCTTTTTAAATCCTAGAATTTTCAAATGCTTCCCTTTAAATTTATTCTAGCTCGTATAACTAAAATCTTCTCTCTTTCCTCACACTTTCAAGATCCAGATTCCCCTTCCTCACAACCCAGTATGCCTTGTTTTCCAATTCCACAGTTTGGTGACAACTTTTCCCATAAATCAACCTATAGGGACTCATTCCAATTGGGGTTTCGTAGGCTATCCTATAAGCCCATAACGTTTCTTCCAACCTTTGGCTCTAATCCTTCCTATTTGTGTTAATAGTCTTTTCCAAAATTCCATTGATTTCTCTATTGGACACTTCAGTTTTCCCATTAGTCTGTGGATGATAGGGAGTTGATATTTTTTGATGCACCCCATACTTTTTTAACAAGGCATCCATTATCCAATTACAAAAGTGAGTCCCTTGATCACTAATGATGTATTTGGGAACTCCAAACCTACAAAATATGATAGCCCTGTCCAAATCACAAACAACTTTAGCATCGTCAGTCCTGGTGGATTTTACTTCCACCCATTTGGAAACATAATCAACAACAAGTAGAATATAAGAATTTAGAAATGACATTGGGAAAGGGCCCATAAAATCTATCCACCAAACAGAAAATATTTCACAAAAATTAAGTGTCTTTTGGGTCATTTCTTTTCTCTTTAAAACTGTAAATTGACATTTTTCACACCATTTACAAAATCCATGAGAATCTTTGAAAAGTGTTGGCCAATAAAGTCAAGATTCTAAAACATTCCTTGTTGTCCTTTGAGGTCCAAAGTGTCCTCCACAAGCTAATGTTTGACAAAACATAAAGACAGAATCAATTTAATTTTTTGGAAAACATCTTCTTATCATATGTGCATTGCAAATATTCGATAGGAATGGATCATTCTAGATGTAATATCTGGATTTAGCTTTCAATTTTTGAATTTGTTGAGAATTTAAATGAGATGGTACCTGATTTGTTACCAGATAATTGACCATGTTAGCATACCAAGGTACTTCTTCTTCAATCAAGTACAACTGTTCTCCTGGAAGGCGATCATTTAGTGGTTCAGTGTCTGGAATTTCAACTTCAGCAGTGTTAGGCAGTCTACTTAAGTGATCAGCCACTTGTTTCTCCAATCCCTTCTTATCTTTGATTTCTATGTTGAACTCCTATAGTAATAGCATCTATCTCACAAGCCTTTGTTTTTCTTTATCCTTCTTCATCAAGTACCTAAGAGCTGCATCATCAAAAAACAGAATGACTTTAATTCCAAGCAGATATGATCTAAATGATTCTAAAGAAAAAACAACTGCTAAAAACTCTTTTTCTATTGTTGTGTAGTTGAATTGGGACGCATCTAAGGTTTACGAGGAATATGAAATGAATTTTGGTCTTCCCTAAATTCTCTGAGAAAGGAATGATCCAACATCTTGGTTTGAAGCATCACAAAGCATCTCGATTGGTTCTTCCCAATTGGGTGGCTGCATTACCGGTGGTGTAATCAATCTACTTTTCAACTCATCAAAGGCTTCCCTACATGAACCATTGAAATCGAAATCAGCATCTTTCAAAAGTAATCTAGAGAGAGGGAGATAAATCTTACTAAAATATTTGATAAACCTTCTATAGAATCCTGCATGTCCTAAAAATGATCTAACATGTTACACACAAGTTGGGTAAGGCAAAGAATTTATCACTTCAATTTTTGATTTATCAACATCAATTCCTTTCTGTGAAATGACATGCCCAAGGAAAATTCCTATCTCAACCATAAAATGACACTTTTAAAAATTCAAAACAATATTTCTTTTCAATGCAAGTTTTCAGAACTTTTTCCATATTTTTCAATCAATGGTCAAACAAATTTCCAAAAACTGTGAAATCATCCAAGAAAATCTCCAAAAAAATCTTCAACGTGATCAAAAAATATACTTACCATACACCTCTGAAATGTACCTGGAGCATTACACAATCCAAATGGAATCCTTTTGTAAGAAAAATTACTGAATGGACAAGTAAAGATAGTCTTCTCTTGATCCTCGGGAGCAATGGGTACCTGAAAATAACCTAAAAATCCATCCAAAATCAATAATGAGTTTTACCTGCCAACCTCTCTAGTATCTGGTCAATGAAAGGGATAGGGAAATGATCTTTTCGAGTGACCTGATTCACCTTCCTAAAATCTATGCATACTCTCTAGCTATTCTGAATTATCACATGGATTAATTCATTCTTTTCATTCCTTATAATGGTTAGGCCGGTTTTCTTTGGGACTACATGGATGGGGATAACCCATTATGAATCTGATATGGGATAGCTGATCCCAGCTTCTAAAAGTTTCTCAATATCTTTTTTCACAACCTCCATTAGGGTGCGGTTTATCCCCCTTTGGGGTTATCTGACAGGTTTGGAATCTCCTTCAAGAAAAATTCTATGTGATAAAATTTTTTGGGTTTATTCCTGGGATATCACCTAAACTCCACCATATTCCTTGGACATTCTCTCTCAAAATTGCAATCAATGATTTTTATTGAGGTTCAGATATATTATTAGAAATTTTTACTGGTAATTTCTCTACATCCATCATTTTTAAAATGTATTATAGTGGGTTACCTAGGTTGTCTTTAGAGAGGAGTGATAAATAATAATGTTAGTCAATTAAAATAAGGGAAAGAAGTGATGCTGTTTTTGAAATTGTTTGATTTGGAAAATACAAGAAAGAAACTAAATAAAGTAACATAATTAAGTGAAAGTTTTAAAAAAAATTGAATAATGATTTGATTTAAATTAGGGATATGAAATGGTGATCAGGTTAGCATCAGTTTTCTAATTGTAATTATATCACAGTTCATTTTACCCAATTCTCTTCTGTTAAATTGTTAAGAGTGAGAATCCATAATCATTTCTTCTCACTCCCTTGGTCAATTAAAAATGTGAGAATAAACCTTTCTAAATCTTAAGTTGTCTACTCTCCTTCCAATGTGTAATAATTTTTAGAAAATACCCCCAATTATCTTAGGTAATTCCCAATAGGGACTTGTTTATCCCAAGTAATTAAGAACATTCAATACTCTTTACAGACGTACCGGTGATTACCGAGTACTTCACCACTACGTCCTGGAATATTCCATCTTTTATAAACCATAAACTAGTGGAAGGGGATATTGATCATTGACCAAATATAAAGAAACAACAGAATCTAAAATCAGATACAATCGTACATTACAATAGAAACTGTTATAAGAAATTGAAACTGATTCACAGAAGAGAAAAGATTATTTTAAAACATTAATAGAAGGAACTCATGAAATAAAACATGGAAAACCTCTCCTTCCCAAATCACACATAATTGTACACCACCATGTTAAGGGTAATTGTGACTAAGGGGAAATAAAAACACATTACAAGTCTAAGAAGTGTAAAACAAAGAAAAGAAAGAACAGAAATTTGATCCTCCCGAATCTGTCCTCCAGATGTTTTCCTCTTTTCTTCCCACCATCCGACCGAAACTCACGGAGGTCACTTATTATAGAATGTTGGAAATGAAGTTTTTTATCGACCCTCAAAATTTGAGAGTCATTGGATAGGTGTAAAGAAAGATATATCCGAATAAATGAACATTACTTTTCTGGACGCCACAAACTATTTCACCCACTCCACTTGTACGAGACAAAAATATGCCTTGATGAGCTTCATATTTTATAAAATTTATTTTGAACCGTACTTTGTATGTTATCTGTCGACACCAGCAATAATAACCTCATTATAAGGTCTTATTAATGAGATATTGTTGATTTAATGCGGTAGGGTCTATTCTTCCAACCATACTGAGTTCTCTACTTGATTGATTTTTCTGTACCATTGGGTTTCGAATTGGGTCTTGGTCCAAAAGAAAAATGTGAATCCCACGAGCATATTAAGCCTAAAAAATTGATTCACTTAAATTGGACCAATATTTTAAAAGTTATACCCGAAAAATAGAAGCTTTATAAAACTTTCAATTTTACAGAATTACCCCATTTTCACATTTAAGCCCAAAATACACTAAAAACGCCTAAATGATGAAAATACACTCAAATTGAATAATAAAGAGGGATTAAATCATTTAAAACATATTAATAATATAGAAAATATTAACACTATCACATACCTTGAATTCATAATCAGGATTTCAAATTAATTTTACGTTTTACTTCTAAGATGAATAAGCACATAATTGAATTGATTTAATTAAGTTATTTATTTATGAATTTTATATGAATAAGAATCGTATTAAATTTACATTTATCAGAAAAACCATCAAAATGTATGTTTATGGAAGAATTGTTTTAGTTCATGGTTGACAATTGATCTTTCATGTAATTATACAATGTGCACGTATCAAGAGATTTGTTTGTGCATGTCTAATAAGTGAGTTTCTATAAAATTTTATAATCACACATTTATAAATAAATATATGTTAATGGGAGATTAATGTTTATTTATATATCTATATATATATCCAAATTAATTTATGTTCTTATGTTCTAACTCTTGTTAAATATGGATGTTTTTATTTATCAAAGCATTCATTAAATATAAATTTATCCTGTGAATTATAGTATTATAAATACCATGTCATATAAATGTATATATATATGGGAAACATTAAGTTATTTTAATTTAAAATTTATACTCATGGTATATATATATGATTATATATATATATATAAAGGATATAATATTTATTGACATGTTATAATACTTAACATCATATTTTAAAAAAATGTGCATAACATGTCGTCATGTTATTTTAAAACTTAAGGATGTGGCATCTGTATATAGTCATTGTACTGTGTCAAGCATAACATTAACACATCTTTCATTCATAATAAACTCATGGTTTCAAATAAATTTTTTGAGATTATCAAGAACATGGATTTCTTCAGGAACTAAAATGTTTTATTTATAATTTTATTTGTGAAACATATTTATTTATTAAAAATAATACCTTGAGAAGAAAAAATATATAAGAATATTTTATTAATTGTGAATTTATTTCATTACTCATTTTATTGATGGATTACAAATAAATGAAATTATATCAAGTATGGGATTAATATTTTTATGATATAATATGGATTAAGAATTAAAATTTTCAAAGTGGTAAGGGCCACTTTGGATTTTTTAAAGATCATATACATTAAGAATTTATCAATGAATTTATTTTCATACATGATTAAGCTTTAAATAAATCAAAATGGTATGTGAAACATTGATTTAAAGACATATGTTTATTAGACATATGATGAATGCATTAGACATGGTATGTGATGGGTGAGGCCCGCTATACCTCTTGGTTCATCGATGGGTCTCATGATACAAACTAATGTCTTGGAATGATGCATTGACAGAATTATTATGTTTTCCGGCATTATACATTCACATATACATTGGACTTGTTATGTGATGTGTGAGACCCTCTATAGCCTCTCGATTCATCGATTGGTCTCATGAGATAAACTAGTTCTTGGAATGAGGCCTTGAAAAAATAGGTTTCTATGATCTTAAAATGAGGCCTTGACAGAATTTTTATGATGTCTCCAATTATACATTCCCTAATTATGAATCTAGTAAGTAAAATTCGATGTGATTATTAGACTAGTAGAATAATTATGGTTAAGAGTCATTCTCTTATGAATGTGAATTAATTAGTTAAACATTTTCAAGTGTACATTAAATAAAGTTTTATACTTATGTATATAATTTATTAATAAGGTTTAATTGTTCATTTCCAATACATAAACAAAGGATAAGAATTTATCTATCATTTCATGGTTTTCATACAAGTGTTTTGAACTTGTTTTCTATAAAAATCCATAAAAGTAACATTTCATGAGCAAAACTATATCTGCACACCTTTCCTATCATACATAATTATGTATGGTCATTATTTAACTTATAAGTGGAATTTCAGGAATTTCTGATCAAGTGTGTGAATATTTTATAATGTATTTTATTTGTAACTCTTAAACAAGATTATCAATTTTGAGCAAGAGTTTATCCTAAAAACTATTTCAGAATCTCTCAAGAAAATGATAATGATATGTTATGAGAAAAGTTTACTTCATGATTTAAAACATTATTTTAAAGAAATATTTTAAAGAAAAATTATTTCTTTATGGTCATTTTTTAAAACCCCTTACTGGCCCTTTCGAATGCTCACCCCTTTTTCAAAATTATTTTTTACAGGTCACTTGGAAGTCCAAAGTTGGACTCCATATTTTTTACGCATACAGAAGAGATGTTTGGAATTTTTTTTGTTTATTTTTATTGCAAATATGAAAAAAAAAATCAATCTTGTATCTAACTCCCCAAAACGTAGACTGGTAAAAGGTCCTATGCTATGTAATTTTTAAGTTTCATCCCTTAAAATCCCTATGAATGTTAAATCTGACATCAATATACTTAGTTCTAGAATAGTGAACAGTGTTTTAGGAAATT
Organism: Viscum album; assembly: GCA_963277665.1. Taxonomy (NCBI): domain Eukaryota; kingdom Viridiplantae; phylum Streptophyta; class Magnoliopsida; order Santalales; family Viscaceae; genus Viscum; species Viscum album. The sequence continues at coordinate 383,311,357 of OY728163.1, read as the reverse complement.
GAAATGACACAAGTTTCATCATAGTAATTAGGAATTTTATCAAAATTAATAATAAAATCACACAAAGATTGCTTTATACAAATACTTTTTGAACACAAACTGGCAGCAACAACATAATTAGACTTAACTGTTGACAATTCTACTAATATATTTTCTTAGAGCTCCATGAAATTAAATTTTTTCCTAAAAATATGCACAAACCTGAATTGATTATCTGATCAAGTATCGTACCTCCAAATTCAAAATTATACTAATACTATAAATCAAAGAAATTTTCATAAGCATAAAACATTCCAATACTAATAGTACCTTTGATTTACTTACTTACCCTTTTAACAGTCTTAATATGACTTTCTTTGGGGTTTGAATGATATCTAGCACACATGAAAATAGCAAACATAATATATTTCTTATAAGCTATAAGATACATAAGTCTTCATATCATGCCATTGTACAACTTTTCACATTTAGACTTTCCATATCCATATTTGTCCTATTTAGAGTTTGGGCACATAGGGGTTTTCAAAGTTTTACAATAATCAAGTCTGAACTTTTAAACATGTCCATTGGCATAATTGTCTTGATTTAAGAAAATACCATTTTTATTTTATTAACTCAAGAAAAATTTTCAATTCTCCCATTAGTCTCGTATTAAATTAATTTGTTATTAATTTTGAAAACCCATTACTTAATTTTTCATTTGTATAATCAAAAATGTTGTCATCAACATAAATCTATATAATCATTATATGATTTTAAAATCCTTTTATAAATAAGTTTGGATCAATCCTACCTTTAAGAGAGTCATTTTGAATTAAAAATTCAGTTATTCTTTCATACAAAGCTCAGGGATATTTCTTAAGACCATATAATGCATTAGACAGTTTGAAAACATGATTTGGAAATTTGTTATTTTTTAATTCAGGTGGTTGTTTAACATAAACCTCTTCTAAAATTACACCATATAAAAAATCACCTTTTACATCTATTTGAAAAAATTCATAATTTTTAAAACATATAAAATCTAATAAAATACGAATGAATTCAAATCTAGATACTAGGGAAAATAAACCCTCAAAATCAATACTTTCTTCTGGAAGATATTATTGGAAAACTAATCTTGAATTATGTTTAATTATATTACCAGATTAATCTAATTTATTTTGAAAATTCTATTTGGTTCCTATAAAAATCGTATCTATAGGTAACTCAACTAAATTTTATATTTTATTTCTATCAAACAGGTCAATTTCATCATGCATAACATTAACCCAATAATAATCTTTCAATGAATATTTAATATTAATAGGAAAAAAATAATCCATAAAGGAAGAATTCCCAAAAAAATGTAAATAACACTTTATATTACTAATTCTCAATTCAACATTTCCTATAACATTATATAAAGAGTGACCTTTTTGATTTTTCCAAATTAAAGGATTGAATAGATAAGATAAAATTTCCCCCTCAACCAATTCGACATTAATTTTAGGTTTATCTTCATCAGGGTTGAAATATTTAAAATCTCAAGCATTATCAGCAGAATCAGTACTCTATTTATCAATATCTTCACTGAATTTAACATGCATAGATTCTTCCATTGTTATAGTAAATTTATTGTAAACTCTATATGTTTAATATAATTATAGTATCCCAAAAATATTCCTTGGCCACTTTATGAACCAAACTTGTACAAATTTTATTTAGTATTTAAAATATAAACAGTACATCCAAAAACTTTAAAATAACTAATTTTGGTTTTTTTTATTATTAAATATTTCAAAGGGAATTTTCTTTAACAAAGGTATGATATAAAATCTATTTAAGATATATCAAGCAGTGTTAATAGATTCTTCCCAATAATATTTTGGAAAAAGGAATTTATAAATCATTTTTATGCCATTTCATGAATGAGTCAAGTTTTTCTCTCTATAACATCATTATGTTGTGGTGTTATATGGGGTGAAAAAATTATGAAAATATCCATTAGTTTCAAAAATAATTTAAAATTCATAGTATAAAAATCTCCTCCATTATCACTTCTAATAGAGGAAATTAAGTGACCTTTCTGATTTTGAATTTTCTTATTGAAACTAAAAAATTTGGTTAATGTTTCACTTTTCTGAGATAATAAAATAGTCCAAGTAAATCTACTAATGTCATGAATAATTACAAAAAAACATATCATTTATAACCTAAACTAGAAGTTTTAATGGGTCTAAAAAGATCAATATGTATCAGTTATACGCATCTAGTGGTATTAACCATATTTTCATATCTAAAAAACTCATTGTGTTGTTTACCTTGTAGATAATAATCACATATAATAATTATATGAACTAAACATTGGATTTTCTAGAACCTATTTATGTTCATCTAGCTTTTGAAACTATCAAATATGAACATGTCTCAACCTCATATGCCTCAAAATGTGATCTATATCAACAAAATTTAAGAATTTAAATTTTGTTGGCTGAGTTCTGAAAAGTAAATTGAATATATATATTCTTTTCTATTTGTATAAAATGAAACATTATTATATTTATAAAAAAGACATTTATTATATTTTAATTTTACATATGCCATCATCAGAAAGTTGTGATATGATAATTAAGTTTTTTTAATCATTATAAAAAAAATACTTTTGAAATTATAACAAAAGTTAATATACGTACTTCTATAAAACCATTTACCATTCCATTAGAGTAATAATCGAATGTGATAGTACCTCCATCATAGGATTTAAAAGAAAAGAAATTATAAATTTCAACATTAATTTTTATTGAGATCCCATTGTCCATATATAATGTTTCTTTGGAACTATTCAGCTAGGTTTCTTAGAAATCAGATCAAGCATAAGGTTGTTTTGGTACCCAAACTATTTTGGGTCCTACATGATTAGTAGAATCAAATTTAGGAACCTACAAAGATTTGGGAAAAGTATTATTAGGTAATATTGAATACAGATATTTAAAAATGAAAGTATTCGTATGGCCTAAAGGTTGAGTAAACTTTAAAGAATATTAATTTTATAATTCCCTCTAAAGTTACAATTAAAGAAGGTAACATTTGAAATATTACCATTTATTCCTTTAAAAAAATTAGTTCCATACATCTTATGAAATTGAGTATTATATCAATAACCCTTTTTATCATATTTTGGTTTTTTGATAGTCATAATCTTATCAATTTTATCTTCACCTTGAAAAAAAAATTATTTAAGGTTCCCTTCAGACCAGAAATTTCATTTTTAAGGTTTCTATTGTATTTCTAAATAAATTCTAGGTCATCATAAGCTTTTATATTTGAGCATGATCCAGAATTTTTCAGTGTATTATTTTCATGTTTAATAATCTTACATTAATTTTCTACTTTAGCTATATTGTTGAAAACTAATTTAAATCTTCTATTTTAAAGTTTATTAGATTTTTATACAAAATACTTTATTCTTATTTTATCATCTTTAAATTTTAACCGTTTTGAAACTACACACTTTTTCTCTTCTATATTAATTAAATAGAATGATTTAATTTTTTAATTTCTTCTTTAATCTTCTTATTTTTTGTAGTTCTCTATATAGTTTTCCCATTATTAATATGACACTTCGAAATATTTCATTGTAGATGTTAATTATTTAACTTCATTTTCATTATCAGTTTCATATCAAGAACTGTAATTATAGTCATATTGTACCTCTTTTATAGTACAATCCATCAAATAAAAAATTAGATATTTCTTTTTTCGTTTACAACCAACATCAATTAAATTTAACTCTTCTATAAAACTCTATCTTGTATGATATTCCTTTATTTTTACCTTCTTGTATTTCTTTCTCTTTCCTTCTTGTATTAATTAGGGTCAATTTGATTTTATGTGACCCATATTACTGCATTCATAAAGTATTAATTAGGAAACATTGTACTTACTAGTTTTACATACTTTACTACCCATTATGTCATATTTTTTAAAATATATTCTATAACTCTAACCCTTCATGTATTTGTAAACACATTTGGTGAAGTTTATAATTTCATGTTACACACTTTTCTGTAACTCGGAATTAGAATAATTTGAAATAACATTTTTTATTGATTTAAATGTTATACCTTTCCTTTTATAATGGTCAATAATATTGTCATTCTTCATTTCTAGCTCGTATTAATGTATTGATCCAATCAACTTATCCATGGAATATTCAATAAAATCCTTACTTTCTTCAATATAAAAATTAATTGAATTCCATTTATTGGGTAGAGCTAGAATTATTATTTAAATGAGAGAATAATTATTCAAGGTCTCTATGATAGAAACCATCATATTAACAATTTTTGTGAATTTATTTTACATCTCATTTACACTTTCTTGATTAGTAATCCTTAATTATTTAAACTCATCTTTCTGTATACCTATCTTGGTTCTCTATAACATGGATGTTCCTTAATGGCATTCTTTAAAGTCCTATAAATTTTAGAATAATTTTTAAATGACGAAATATGTCTATACATATTTATAGAGAAATTTAAGAAATTTTTAAATTTTTAATTTAAAACACATTTTGCATCATCATTACTAGTGAGAGTATCTAAATAAATGATAATAAATTTATATTATTTTGACATTATATACCAAAAATCAAGACCTATATTTTTAAGAAAGACCAACATCATGTCTTTCCAAAAGAAACAGTCCCTTCCGTTGAACTGAGGTGGCCTTATGGGATTCAACGTATAAAAATAGTGATTAACCATAAAAAAGAAGTAGATCGTTTTCATATACATTCAAGTGTATGATAATGGTTAGTTCAGAAATAGTTAATAAAACAAAAAAACCAAATTCTTAAAAAGGAATCACCCTCTGAAACCAATTTTTAAGTCTCTTGTTATGGTAGTAGTTACTATAGTGAAGGTGAATAGCCTTTTTTTATTAATTAATAAAAATTATAATTTATTAATTTTATAACACTGTTAAATATTTCAGTGGAAATAAAATAGGTATCATAGAATATTTTTATAGATGTTTGGATACCAAGATCTAATCCTCTCTTCAATCTCCTCTACTCCTCAAGGAGACAAGTATGAACTATATCCCCACTTTTGAATTGGAGTGATAACCCTATTACATTCAAATAAAAACCTACCTTTTTACCACCCTGTTTTATAACCCTTGACTATTGATAAAGTCACAACCTACGTTCCATTTTTCAGGGAAGAACAACCCAAACTTCCTTTGATGTGGGAATAATATCCTAGTGACAGACTTTGGAAGGGAAAATCTTAAACTAGGACTCCATAGAATAAATAGTTAATATGAAATATTATAATAGATAAATAATTGAAAATAAATGAAACAACATCTTGAAAAGATGATGAATAAATTCTTTGCATCTCATGTTATTTCATCATGTCATTGGAGGGGGATAAAGGAGATGAAGATGTTAAGTGATCATATTATAACAGCATTTGTCAGAAAATATTTTTAATCAAATCAATAGTAGAAGGAAAAATATTATCATATCATTGTGGAATTTATCATTTTCACCAGTTCATATGTTTTATCCTTGAAAAAATCTCCCAAAAAATTAAAACTTAGATCTACAGTAGTGTGTTTGTGTCCACCATTTTCACAACACTTGTTAGTATTTAATAATAAAATAAAATGATTGTTACCGTGTTTTGTTGAATTAGTGATGTAAAGAAAAGTCAATCAGACTTAAATTTTTTAATATAAGAAATATATATTAAGAGTAATATTTTTTAAATAAATCACAATTTAAAATCAATTTCAATAATAATATATTTCTGCAAATTATAGAAGAAGTAGAAAGTTGTGAACAAACAGTGCATCGTAAGATAAACATTCTACATTAGAAAATGTCACTAAAAAAATGCTACAATTATTTTCTAAACAATGTTGAAATTTTATTTCAATATAAAATAATTAATAATATACAATGTAATTTATTTTAACAACATTGACTATAATTATGAAAATAAAAATTTTAGAATCAAATTTTTAACTAAAGGTGAGTCAGGACTCATTGTTGAAAATAGAGAGTGGTGATACATTACTCACCATTGGAAATTTATAATAGTTTTAAAATAGATTATTACCTAATGTTTCAAATTTTTATACAAAATAAAAAGAATTAAAAAACTAAAATAAATTCCATTCCACTTAAGGCCAAATAGATCCATGGGAACAAAAAAAGATAACCTCCCATTGGATGAACAAAGATGAATAAATTACCTATTATTGGGTTCCAACACTATCTTATTAAAAAGAAATATTATACCACAACAACAAAAAATAACATATGAATAAATCAAACGTATTAAATTTTAAACTAATTTTAGAATAATAAAATTGAAAAAAATGAAATAAACAGAAATATCATTCCTTGTTTGTAAAGAAACATGATTAAGATTCTAAAAAGAGGATGAAAATTAGAGGAATAACATTATGATGAAAATAATAAAATAGATTAAAAAAACATGAAACAGTTAAGAGAAAAACATTTAACTCAACAAAATAAACAAAAACTACTATAAGAATAAGAATGTGTTACTTCCAAGGAATTTGTGCATCAAACAAAATAAAACAATGGGTGGAAATTTAAGTCACCATTGATATTTCAACAATGGGAGAATTTTCATACCATTTATGTTAAATGGTGAGGGAATTTAATCATTGTTGATCTCCTAGATGTGAATCGATCACTCACTACGGGGTTGTAGTGGTGAGTAAAATTAATCACTATTGGGATTTTTCTAACAATTACATGTTACTTAATATTCGTATTTTAACAAATAGTGACTCGTCACCCATTAACCAAGGGACTGAATAACTTTTGAATTATAAAAAATGAAATAAATTCTTGAGAAAAAGAAAAAAGGTGTATATTCAGTTCAAAAAGTTAGTCTACCCATCATCCTAAGAAATAGATAAAAAGTTTGAGCATGGTCTTTTAGTAAGAAAGGATTAAGAAAGATTCTATGTACTTGAGACCATATCAAAGAATTAAAGAATAAAATGAATGACCAGTATACAATGCGATTCATATAAGTACTAGAGATTCATTGAATGGTCAAAGGAGATGATGAATAAGAGAACCAAGAGAAAGGGTGGGGAGACATAGTAGATTAAAAACAGGAGAGGGAGTTTAAAAGAACAAGCACACAGGACATGAGGAGGATCAGATGGAGGATAAAAACATTTAGGAGACCCAATGACCAAGAATCAATCTTGGGTGAAAATATTTACCCCATATTGAATCCTATATGTGGGGACTGAGTGGTATATAAGTCAGGATGTGGTGAATGAATCCTAGAACAAAAAACAAATCACACACGAATACTCAAATTGTGGACCATACAGGTGACCTAGGTGTATACTAATCTTGTTCATGGTTAGGCCTTATACACGGGCCTGGTCAGTGCTATACCAACACTATACTTGTCCCAACCCATTGTGCGGGCCACCACCATGTCTACCTCCCATGGGGATTGAACTTCGGGTCTCCCAAAATGTGGCTGATGATTCAGACAAGGTATACTTCTTTCGCTAGATTTTTTACACCAATTAATAAAAAAAATAAGTACAAAAAACCAGAAGTAATAATAATTAATTAAACCAAGTTATTAGAAAAATATTTTAGAAACAAAAATAGATTTAATTAAATGTTTTGAATTTTAATTTGTCAAAAGAAAGGGTGATATATAAAATAGTTAATAGATAGTTAAAACAGAAATGATGAGATTTTTCAAATAGTCAAAGAAATAAGTATCAAGCATATAGGTTGGTGACATAGATGTGAAAACTCCTTGAGGATATATTGTGAAAAATGGATTATATTACACAGTGACCATTCATATGTGGTTGTCAATGTTGTGACATTGTGTTCTTTCTCTTGGGTGTTTTGACCCATTGTTAGAGAGTATTCTTGGACTTTAGTCATTCCCTCCTAAATCTAATGAGAAAGAATCCTAGTGGGGAACACACTAAGTGTTTCCATTGATATTGATTAATTTATAGTTGAGTTTAATTAATGGGATAAATATTATCCTCAAGTTTAATTAGTAGTTTTATTGATGTTATATTGATTTCATAAATTAAATAAATATGTATCCATCATTTAGTGAATAAAATATCAATTTTATTTATTAAATATTTTAATAAATATTTATTCACTAGATTATGAATAATATATTTATTTATGAATAAAATTTTTATTTAGTTGTTCAATAAATTCTAGAGGAGTTCTAATAGACCAAGACTAGGTCGAGTGATAAATATTAATTAACAAGACCATTACATAATATTTGGTACAATTCAAGTTGGTGTACGCCAAAAAATAATAATAATATAATTATTATTATGTGTTCTGGGGTTTATTAAAGGTAATAAATGATATTTAATGGTTGATATACCATTAAATAATTTTTATCAATAATAAAAACTCTATAAATAAATGGCTAGGTCAATTGAACAGAGCATCCAAAAATTAAGAATATGGAATTTTTGTGCATAGAAAATGTTCACTCAACACCTCCTCCTCTCTCCATCTCAAGAATGAGAAGTGAAAGAGAGATATATTAAATATTGAAAATGAGCGATCAAGAACAAAAAATGCAAGACATTCAAACTATTATGCTAGAACTTGAAGATAAATTAGTGTTGATCGAAGATCATAAGACCATGTGTGGATCGCCGCTATAGGGATTATATCCTTGGATCCTCACAAAGCAATGAAGGTAATATGAAAGGGACTTTTTGATGATCAACATTCACTAAATAGTAAAGTTCCTAAGACTATGTATTTATTTCTTCAAATATTAATTAAATTAATTATAAATTTTATGTGCAAGATCATAGCTCTTTGTTTTAGGAAATGATTATTAAAAGAAATTCTAATATATCACCCACCTCTTCATGCTACCTTCACACACAAAACCTTTAATTTGTATCATAGTGGTTGTGTTTAAATTTATAATTATTTATTAGATTGTTTATCAATGTGAAATTTTGGTTGGATTTTAATTTCAAGTTTCTTTTTATTTAATCCGATTTGAATTAACCTGCAATCGACATATTAATCATGTTCGTTTAGTGTTTCATTTTCTCGAAGGCTTAAGAAAAAATGAATAATGAATAGATATTCCATCATGAAGTTCCAAATATTTGCATGGTAAAACTAGGTTACACAGCATGAAGTTGGAGCACACACCGTATACCCATGAACATTGTATCTAGATGTTCTGAGTAATTGATTATACACGATGCTTTTATTCCATAATGCATGTTATCCGGTCCATCCTATAACAGGGATAGAAGATACTGGGTGTGTATCTGGCATGTACATGCTATATAGTCTGGTCAAATTAACATGATGAAGCTTCATGTGTGTTACTTTGATTTACAACAACTGAGGTACAAAGCGTGTAGTTGGATGTACATACCATGTAGTCTCCCATTAATAGAAAAAATTAAAATTACGTTATTAAAACATTTTTTTATTTTTTAGAACATCATTTTGTGTTCGAAATTTGAATAATGGTTTTAAATAATTTTAAATGCTTTATTAATTTATTATAATTAATATCTTATTATTGGTTCTTCCATTTATTGGTCATGAATTCCATTAATGATGGGTATCTCCAAATAAGATCGCATGATCATTAAGATGAAAAGGAATTCCTTAAATGGTTATTTAATTAACTAATTTTAATGTGTATATCATAAATAATAAAAGAAAAAATAAATGAATGAATGTTATCCATTTAATTTTATGTATTCATTACAAGTATAACCACTCATGAGCTTGACCAATACCTATGTAAGTGTTGGAAGTTTTAATTTAATTTATTGTATGAGTGTGATATAATTTAATGTTAAATTGAATTATGTTATTTGATTCATCCCTCCATCCATTACTATGTAAGACCTGTGTGTACAAGGGTATTTATGTAATCCCTTTTAGCCAATCCTTTGGTTTCCCTTACCTGCATGTGAGTAAAAAATATTTTTAACTGATGGAGCATCCTAGTGTGCATGGAGGTAGTTCAATATGGAACCATAATGATGTCAACCCAAGTGATACATAGGTGAACATGTGGAATTTTGTAACTAATAAAAAGGCTAGAAATAAGCGTTATTTCACCAATGTTAATGGTTGAATTAATGTGGTAGCATTAAATTAACCATTATAAAAATCTCATTAATGGGTCATTTAATAAATTAATTATTTTTTTCTGGGAAATTATTTATATTTTGGATACAAGGACACAATCACATAAATAAATGAATTAATGTGAAAAGACAAAAATTAAATAAATGAATCATGCTTAGTTGTTTTATCCCACATGGTAAATTAATTAAGTAACATCTACATAATATGTAAACTCTGTGTAAAGGATAAAATAAGATAACATTAATTCATAATTAATTAAAATCTCCTAATTAAGTATTATTTTAGACTAATGATTCCATTACTTGATTGGGAATGAAACAATAGAACTAGGTGTACTACATGGCCAAAGTCTGAACACTTGATTTTATCCAGAAGTTCCCATGAGGGTTTTTGGATGAATTAACTAAAATTATATTGAGTTTAATATAAAAAGTATTTTCAATAAAAATCTGGAGTCATGTGTTGAGGAAATCCAAGTCCGAATTTCAGGATTGGGGAATACACTTAATGTATCAAGGGGCTACAAGTTTGCAGTTGGAAAGACCTCCTACTTAGTTACTTTATTATGGTTTTCATGGTCAATGTTTTTCTCTATAATAAAATTAATGTGGATAATTTTCAATATAATTTTAAAGAAACTAGGCAATCTTAGTTTATTGGTGAGTGCTATTGAGACTTGATAAAATAATGATAGATTTAATGAACAAAAAAAATAAACATTTAGTTTATTATATCTCACTTATTATTTAATCAAGAAAAGTGATAATATTATTATTTTTTTAATTGTATAATAAAATGAGGAGTTATTCATTCATACAATATCTATGATCAATATTGGAGAAGGATAACCACTTAACGAGAAGTTACTTCTAGTAGTGGTATAAACGCCATTGTTTTTTGCTGCTCCATGAACGGAAATCTTATGTCCTAGAATCCATAGTGGCTAATTGTCCTACTAAAGAGGCGAACGATGAAGAGTTCTTTTTATATGAAAAAAATTTCCATGACACGGTTGATTTTCTATGTTTGATGCTCTCATTGATGCCTAGTGAACTAATGAAGTCTCATGAACACATGAATGTTTATAGTATTCTTGATATTACCTATGGTATTTACCATGAGAGAGCTAGACATGAATGATTTGAGATTTCCAAGGGTCTATTTCATAGAAAAAACTAGAGAGGGTTCCCCAAATGGGCCCCATGTATTCAATATCATTGGATACATTGAGAGATTATAGGTTCTAGGGTCTAAACTCCCCAAATAACTAGTCATCAACCTCATTTTTTCATCACTCCTTCAGAGATTATCTAGCATTATTGTGAACATTAATATGAAAAACATTGAGAAGTCTCTTCTAGATCATATTACTATTTTTCACCAAGTAGATAAGGATACAAATCCTGAAAAAAATATTTCTTACGGTCACCAAATAGAAAGGGAAAGCTAAGAGATTTAAGACCAAAGCTTCTTCATGCCCTTATAAGAAGAGGAATATAAAAGGGAAATCAAGGGAATGGGATGTTTTCTATTTCACAAGTGGAAAGAAGGCCCACTGGAAAATAAATTCACCAAACCAAAGAAGCATGGTGAAGCTTCAGGTTTGTTTTTTATTGAGTAAAATGTATCTATTTCTACAAATTGGGTATTACATATGGTTTTTGGTGATTACATATATATTCAAATATAGGAACCTATTATATTCATAAATATTGACCGAGAAGAGGTAGATTTTTTAGTATCCAATAGAGTATAAATTATTATCATTGCTATCAGGGACTATTACCTCATGTTTTTGACTAGAGTGATCTTTGTTTTAAATTATTTTTATTATGTAACTTTAGTAGCAAAAAAATTATTTCTATAACGATACATGATAAAGATGGATTTAATTTAAATTTTTTGAATAAATGTTTCTTCTTTTGTAAGGATGTCATTTTTTATGGTAAGGAACATTTAAATAATGTTCTTCATGTGTTGGATTACATGAACCAAATAATAGAAATTGATAATGAAGATACTTCATAGGACTCATACCACACCTATCTTTTGAATCACTGACTAGGTCATGTAAATGAAATATACTTGACTAAATTACATAAAGATAGATATTTAGATTCTTTTGAACTAAACCCACTTCGTGTATGTCACACATGTTTATAAGTACAAATGACCAAATCCCCATTTAGTGGGAAAGGTGAAAAGGCTAAATAGCTAGATGAATTATTTCATATCGATGTGTGTGGACCATTTCTTATTGAAGTAAGGGGTGGGTACTCATACTTCATAACTTTTACTAATGATATTAGTATATATTGGTATGTCTACCTAATGAGGTATATGTTGAATTATTTTGATAAATTCAAGAAATACAAGAATGAATTTGATAACTAGATTTATAAGAAGACTAAGAAGCTTATCTCAGCTCATAGTATAGAATATCATCAATCGATAATTTACTTTTTTTATTAATAAAGAAATGACCAGCAGCCCATAATGCAAGAGGTTGTCACGAGGGTCCATAATGCAAGAGGTTGTCAATAATTCATTGATTATTTATTAAATTTTAGTATTTTATCTCAACTCACCCCTCCTTATACACTTTAGTGGAATCATGTTTTCAAAATCAAGGACTACACCTTATTGGATATCATGATATTAATGATGAGTCACGTGAGTATTCCATTATTCTTTTGGGGATATGTGTTACAAATAGTAGGATTTGTACTAAATTGATTTCTAACAAAAGAAAAAAACAGTATTCCATACCAATTATGGAATGGAATGAAACTAGTGATGTCTTACTTACATGTGTGGGGTTTTGAAGAAATTTTTAATGCCACTTTAGGTAATAAGATTACAACCTGGGGAACAAGGTGTATCTTTATAGGATACTCAAAAGAAACAAAGGGATACTTCCTATAAAATCCTTCATATAGATTTGTATGGTTGGAAGACATCACACATTTCTTGAGGAGGATCTTATCTCAAAAATAGATAATGAGAGAGTGATATACTACAATGTATTATAGGATCAAGATACACAATACTTGGAACAAGAACAAATTCTTCAAATCCCTATGGAAGAATAAATTATTCTAGAGACACAATTACTATGTAGGAGCACTAGGGGGGTTAGAGAACATGATCGGCATGGTTTTCAAGTCACTAACGATGGTGACTCATTATTAGTTTATAATAATGATCCTCTAACTTTAAATTAAGATATAAGTGGAATAGGTTTTTCCAATTGTAAATAATACATTAATTCTAAAATGGATTCCATTTACAAAAACAATATCTGGATTTTTGTAGATCCTTCAGTAGATGTAAATCCCATTGTTCATAAATGGGTATTCAAGATGAAAATGGACATGTAAGGATATATCAGTACATATAAGGCGTGAATGTTTGTAAAATGTTCTAAACAGTGTCAAGTCATTGACAAGGACAAAACATTTTCACCAATAGAAATGAAAATATCCATCAAAATTTTAATTTCCATTGTAGCTTTCCATGATTATGATATTTGGAAAATGGATAAAAATAAACCTTTCTTAATAAGAACCCTCAATAAGATATCTATATGGCATATCCAGAAGGTTTTGTGGCTTCAAATGATGCCAACAAGGTATTCATGTTTAAAATATACATTGATGTATTAAAGAAATAATCCAAGTCATGGAACATTCCTTTTTATGAGTCCATAAAAAAATTTGGTTTCATAAAGGATGAATGTGAGTCATGTATCTATAAATGGTTTAGTGGGATTGTAGTCATTTTCATAATAGTATATGTTAATGGAATATTACTCATTATAAATGAAGTACCTATCTTATAGCTTGTTAATTCATGGATGAATAAATGCTTCTCTCGGAAGGACTTGGCAGAGGCAGCATATATTCATGGGATCAAGATCCATCATGTTAAATCCAAGATGTTTCCCGACTTAAGTTAAAGTAAATACATTGAAAATATATTAAAGTATTCAGTATAGAATAGTCCAAGAGGGGATTGTTTCCAGTATCACATGGAATTCATATTTCCTTGAAAATATTACCTCAAACACATGATTAAAGAAATAGAATGACAATTATTTTATACACATCAGTGATTTTGTGAGTCGTGTATATTATATTGTGTATTATGCTATATGTTTCCTATGCATTAAGTGTGGTAGAAATATATCATGTTGATCCAAGTGACTTCCATTGGCAGGTAGACAAGACTATCCTTATCTATCTTAGGTGTACTAAGGATATATTCTTGGTTTATAAATGAGTTGAATAAGTAGTCTTCATAGGATATGAGGATTCTAGTTTCCAAACTAATAAAATGACATGAAGTCACAAATAGCATATATCTTCACATTGAATGGCGGTTTTGTGAGATGTAAGGGATTAAATTAGGCTATGGTTGTAGATTATATAGATAATTCTAAGTATATTTCATCTTCTAAGGAAACTACATAATTAGTATGGATGCAAAACGTATTCTAAGGTATTGATGTGGTATCTATAATTAATGATCCTATTATAATCTATTATGATAATGGTGTAGGAGTGCCTCTTGAAAAAGTTCTGAGGTCACATCAGAAGACGAAGAACATACTTCATAAGTATCATCTCTTGTTGGATTTTTCTCAAAGTGGTGAAGTTGTAGTGAGAGTATTTATATGAAGACAATGTGGAGAACCTCTTAACTAAAGACCTGACTCAGCACATACATGACTATCATGCGAGGTCCAGTAGACTAAAGGTCATAGGAATTTTGATCTAGACTAAGTGGGAGTTTTTTTGGAGTTGGTATCCTAAAACCAATTGTTTGTATTATGAATACATGTATATTCAATATATTGACTATTAATAAAACATTTTGTTACATATTTTTCATTATTCTGCATTACTCTAATATAATAATGACCAACAGTATACATCGCATTGATAAGGTGGTAATAGTTCCCAACTCTGACGAGAACCTTAATGTGTGATGATGATATTATTAAATAATGTTGTGCAGTTGTATAACGTACTATGATGGGATATATAGTTCATAGAGTATCAGGTCTGAGTACTTTTAAGAATATGAGACTTATTCTCATGTAGTTTGTACTTGGTAATCTCCAAAAATGGGATAGTATGATAACAGACCCACCAGCGAGAATTCTGCATGTTTTGGTGTCATCGTATATTCCTATCTAAGAACATGTGTGATGGACCTTACACTTTATTATTATTATAAATGCATTTTACAAGTCACCTATTTATGTATTTTATAAACCATTCTTATAAAAATTCACAGAAAATTTTGATATGTTCAGTGTGACATGAGTGACATGTCATTAATGAATAAGTTAAGGAATGAATTTTCCATTCTATATTTATGGAAGATAATATCTTGGGTCTTATATTGGAAAAGAACCATCACGTTAAATTCCATATCCATGATGTAATGTTGTATTTATTTCATATAGTCAAAGAAAGATATATAAATCATTTAGGTTGATGATACGGATGTGAAACATTCATGATGAGATATTGTAAAAAAGGGATTATATTAAACAATGATCATTCATATGTAGTTTTCAATGTTGTAATATTAAGTTATTTCTCTTGGGTGCCTTGACCCCTTTCTAGACAGAAATCTTGGACTTTAGGCATGCCCACTAAATGCCAATGAGAAAGAATCCTAAACAGGGTCACACACTAAGTGTTTCCATTGATCTCTATTAAATTATATTCAAGTTTAATTAATGGAATAAATATTATTATCTAGTTCGAGGAATAATTTTGTTCAGGTTATATTTATTATAAAAATTGCATAAATATTTATTCACCATCTTGGGAATAAAATATTTATTTAATTTATTGAATATTTTAATAAATATTTATTCACTAGATTGTGAATAAAATATTAATTTATGAATAAAATATTTATTTGGTTTTTCAATAAATGATATAGAAGTTTGAATGGATCAAGACTGAGTCTGGTGACTTTATTAATTAACAATACCATTATATAATATTTGTTATTGCACAATTTGGTGCACTCCACAAAATAATAACAATATAATTATTATTATGTGGAATGGGGTTTATTAAAGTTAAAAAATGTTATTTAGTGGCTGGTAAAAAATTAAAAATTATTTTATCTTAAATATTTTCTGTATAAATAGATGGATATGTCAGTTGTATAGAGCATTCAAAAATTGATAATAGAGAATTATTGCGCACAACGAATTCCCTCTCAACTCCTCCTCCTCTATTCCTCCCAAGAAGGATAAGTGAAGGAGATATTTATTCAAGACCAAAGAATGAGTGATCAAAAAATAATTAAAAAATATCTCTAACTCACCATGCTAGTACCCGAAGATTTCATTATTTGTGACGGAGCATGTCTGGATCACTGTTAGAGAGATTCTATATTTGGATCCTTGTAGCACAATGAAGGTAATATAACACTACTATAGATTTCATTTTTTGTGATGAATTATTAGCAATGGATTATTGCCGTTAAAATTCATTTAAAACGGGAGTCCATCGAGAATACTCCGTTGAAAAAGACAGCGTTGAAATTGTAGTCTTTTACGACAGACAGTCAGAAAAAGAAAAATTATTTGCTATGGATCGCCCATCTGTCAAAAATAAGGGTCGTAATAGTGTTGAATATGTAATTGTGACGATCCTTCACAATTAACTATTTGTGAATGATTCTTAATCTGTCGAAAATAATAGTTTTCCAGAAAAAATATTAAAATCAAAAATAATTTTAATATTTTAAAATTAATGAAATTATTTAGAAAATTTTTAAAAAATTATATCTTGAAAATTAATTGGTAAATTATTTAAAAATTAAATTAATTAGAATATATATTTATATAAATAATTAAAATAAATTTAAATATTAGGATTAATTAAAAAAATATATATTTTAAAATAATAAAAATAATTAACAAATTAAATTTATTTAAAAATTATATAAACTAAATTTAATAAAAAAAATAAATATTTAAAATTTATTATTAAATTGATAAATATTTAAAAATCATTAATAAAAAATTAAAAAAATAAAACCAAAAATAAAAAACTAAAACAGACAAAAAATTAATACATCATTTCAAACATGATATGTTTGTCATACCAAATTACAAAACAGTAATAAAACTTCAAAAATCCTCAATTATCATCAGGTGGTGGATGATAACTGGAAGAACTAGGGGGTCACTCAAAGAACCAGGTGGGGGATACTCCATGCTAACGCCACATGCAAGTCGCCACATATTCTCCAACATCTTCTCATCTATCACACATGGCGTCTCTCACTCATTCTCCCTATCTTTATGCATCTGCTTTATCATCTCATCCTAAGATCCCAACCTCTCCTCATAAAGTGCAGTGAATGACAACATTGAAGACAACTCTCCACGATCTCCCTTCACGCTCATTGATGCCATCATAGAAGTACCATAATAACTCATAGGTGCCAATCGAGAACCAATACCAATCACCCGAACTTTCTTGACACCCTACAAAGTCACCTATATCTAGGCCCAATCATCAAAACCTGAATCACTAGTGAAATCATGTTCACTCTCTCCTTGAATCTCATGTGATTGAGAAGTCATAGTCTCATACTTTTACTTTAAATAAATTGAAAACATAGAATAACAATCAAATTAATATCCATGAAATTTTAAAAAAAAATTACTTACCAAGACATGGCGATGTTGGTAACTTGTAACTACTCTTGTATAGGGATCAGTATACATGTTCTTATATAGTTAAAACTCTATAATAGTTATGTCAGTAATGGCCTATATAATATAACAAACATGTTATAGTTAAAGTATATATATATTAATAAATAATTTCACTTACCATATGTCATCGATGTATTCCAAATATATGTATTTCAAACCTATGTGTGACATATTTTCTCCCCTAGCTCTGGCGTTTAGATAATAACCACCTCCTAAAAGTCTCTCCTAGCCAGAAGGAGCATAATCCATCCTATACCTGAGCTAAGATATAGCCAGGTTAATGGGAGATACAAGACTTGTGGAAAATAGTAGCACAAGCTGTATCCATAGCTCTATTTCTAATGTTGTGTATAAACTAACGAAAGTGATCACGTATAAAAATATCACATTCCACTCAGATAAGACCTCGCTAGCTATCAGGAATCAAAGAAAATAAATTTCATAAGACAATTGAAAAAAAATTAGTAAGTAAATAAATTTTAAAACTTTATATATTATTTAATAAAGTAAAATCCCGTGATCAAACATCTGGTGACACACAACAATGGGAACTATGTTTTAGGGCACCCATGGCTTGGAAAAATAATTTCATAGAATCTCACCTGTCATCCCAATAGCTAAATACAAAAAACAATGAAAATAAAAACAAATAATAATAAAATTATTTAAAAAATTAATCAACAAAGTAAATATAAAATAAATATTGTAAATAAATAAAAATATCTCTATAAATGAGGATCAAAATCAATAGATTTTCATCTCTCTAAAACAGGATATGGAGTCATCAATTGAGCAAGACTGTTCCCCATCCTAATAGGTGCATCATCGTTATGCTCAGCTGAATCGAGCTCATCAGCAAGAAGTACAACATCAGTGAGAGAACGAAATAGATCATCATGATCATCTCCAGCCATCTAAAACAAATATTCTTAAATGTATGAAATCATTAATATAGATATTAAAAAAAATTAATAAATAACAGAATATAATAATCTTACCTATAAAAAAATCTTAATACAAATATCAAATATAAAAAACTAATAAATATCAGAATATAATAGTTACCTGTAACTAATGACCTGAATATAATACATCAATCTTCATCATCTTTATAATTTTTATCGAGATCATTGTCTTCATCCTCATCTTCGACATCATCAACTTCTATATGGCTTTTAGTTTCATCTTCCTTTATTACTCCCTCAACATTATCTATATCACTAGCCATTAACTGAGGGGTTTCATCATCAATATTTATATCTCATCGGGTAAGATAAATATTTTTGGTTATTTCTTAAAAAATTTCAATATGTTGCACTTTCATAGAACCATTATTTTTAGGAAATTGATTTTCATAGGATTTCATTTTTATCACACTCCAACAGTCCTTTTAATCCTTCAAAATAGCACAGTAATTTTCATAATAAAATTTTTGTGCTTCATGTGCCAACATAAATGGTTCATTTGATTCAAGAAGACTTTTATATTTAATTTCAACGACTCTATGTTGTGGATAAACTCGCAACCCTCGATCAGTATCACGCCAATGACATTTAAACATTGTTACATAATTTGGTCCCATATAAAATAACTCAATTATTTCTTCTAGCATACCAAAAAAGTCAGCATCACTTTCCTTAATATGTAATCCTTTCTAATAAACTCCATTATTCATTGATTTCTTTGAGTCTCCATATATGCGTGTATGAAATATAAACACATTAACCACATTCCCATTATAAGATTTTTACCGATTTTGATGGAGGGTTTTTCAGAACACATAATCGACTATCAATTTAATTTTCATTGTGTGTTGCCTGTGAATAATAAAAATTATTAATAACATATATCATTGGAAAATTGATTTCTTATTCAATCATAAGTAACATAACTTATAATTGTTTGAAATCAATATGAAAAACTTTTTTTATGTTGTTCTTCATGAGTAGGAGATATAATTTTTATAAATTCTTTTCCGATATGGTCATCATATTCTCTACAAAAAAATTATGTAAATAAAATCATTTTTATAAATATTTAAAAATAATAATAATAATGCAGTACTTACTGCAAAACTATGTCATTTCTTCACAATTTAGTAGAACATATGGATGAGCTTAGTACAGTCCTTCATCTGTAATTAATCATTCATGATCACAACCAAAACTAAGATTGGATTGATTAAAAACCGAAAATTGATGGTATTTGACATCATCAACATTTTCTTCATTGCAACCCATGTGATTATGTTTTGAAGGATATTCCAACTGAAAATAATAAGAGCATGTATTTTAAATTTCCTCCTGAAAGTATGCTTTTGCAATCGACCCTTCAACTGATACTTTGTTATGTACTATCTTCTTTAATTTTTGCATCCATCTCTCAAACAGATACATCCACTGGAATTGTATTTCCCCTCTATATTTAGCTTCATATAGATAATGACATATTAAATGTTCTATGGAGTAATAGAAGCCTGGTGGGAATATTTTCTCTAATTTACATAAAATTAAAACAACATCTTTTTTCAGCAAACTCAATTCCTCATCATCCGATATTTCTACACAAATATATCGAAACAAATATGATATTTCGGTCAACAGATCCCATATTTAAGAATTAAACATCCCCTTAAGACCAATAGAAAGTAATCTTTCAATTATGACATGACACTCATGGATTTTTAACCCGGTAATATAACCATTTCTGACACAATGAGTCAAATTAGAAGCATAAACATCTAGCTACGTCAAATATATAATACATTGATAGAATAAAAAAAGTTTTTCTTTAGTAAGTGAGTAATATTATTTTGGATTCATTAATTTATGTGATCCTTCATCTTCAAATAATTGAAGTTTAGGACATCTGCAAATATGGGAAAGATCAAATTGTGCCTTTACATTATCCTTGGTCCTACCAGGTGTGTCCAGCATTGTATACAATATGTTATCAAAAACATTATTCACAATATGAATTATATCTAACATCTGATGAACCAACAAATCAAACCAATATCAAAGATCCCAAAGAATAATTCTCTTTATCCAATTATGATCTCTCCCAAAACAATTTATTTTTGTTTCATTTATGGCTGGTCCAAAATTAATATGAGGTAATGCAGAGACAATAGATTTTTCTAGATTACCTAAGAGTGCCACTGGTGGTTATTCTTTTTCAATTTTACCTTTTGTAAAATTATTTTGGTTCCTTTGAAAAGTTTTAGACCTAGAATAAATCTATAATGATAGTCAAAATAACTAACCTTTCTCCCATTACCAAGAATAAATTATCTTTTCTCATCCATGTAGTATGGACATGATTTTATACCATGTGTGATCCGTCTAGAAAATATACTATATGCCAGAAAGTCACAAATCGTCCATAATAATTCAACCTTCATTATAAAATTCATATCTGCAACCATATCGAGTGTAGTCACACTGTTGTTCCATAATAAAATTAACTCATCAATTAGTGGCCTCAAATAAACATCAATATTCTTCTTTATATGTCTTGGAATTGATAGCGCCAAATATATATATGGTTGCTTCATAAATATTGAAGGAGGTAAGTGTTAAGAATTACTGAAAATAGGCCAATAAGAATTTTGATAGTCATAAGAATCGAATGGAAAAAAACCATCAGCATAAATGGGAAATCCATATATTATGAGAATCTGAAGAAAAAGAATGGTGTGTCTGATCAAAGTGTTTCCATGAATCACTATCACATAGATGATTTAATCTTTTACTGATGGAAATATTTGATATATGGCATGTGATCAATACATTTTCATTACAAGACATAAATAAATGTTGTAAACACAGTGTAATTGGAAAATAATTCAACTATTTCACAAGAACTCTAGATTTCCCCTATTGGGCCTCTTTAAAGGTCAATTATCCACATGTTAGACATTAAACAAGAAATCATAATCAACAAAATATAATATGAAATCATTTAAACATGCATGAATTTTTTAATAACTAAAATCCAAATTATGAACCACCATCTTACTTTCATAGAAACATATATGTCATATATTATTTTCAGGTAAAAACGATTTAACCAACGATAATATCTAATTGAAACAACTATTTGGAATTCAAAAATATGATTCAATAGCCATAAATTTTGTAACAGATTCATGTTTTCTCATCTGGAATCCTGGATATAAGGACTTCTTAATATATTTCAACAAATTGTAAAACTGAGAAGGTTATGATTCAGGAATTGGAATAACATTTAGAGTTTTTTTTTTGGGAATAGATGGACTAGTGGCCTTATTTACTAAATTCTAAAATGATGGATCTGGAACCAAAAAATATAATATTTCCGAAACCCAAAACGTAAAATATAAAGTCCAACATTGTCAAAAATTTAAAATATCCTAATATCACATTTCTATCATGGAAATTTAGTTTTTCCTTCAAAAAGAAAATTGGAATTCGATGATGAAAATGATATAAAGGTTTGAACACCTTCAATATAGACTGGATTTATACCAAATACATTTGGATTTTTGTGATGATTTCTCTAATCACGATCAGATAATAGAAACAGGATTATACTTACTGAGTCCATAGTTATCTAATAAAACAATAGAAATAATAATAAATATTACCAATTACTTTGACTAGGTGAAAATTACTATTATATTTTAACACCTTGAAATATTCTATGAAGCATAATCAGAGTGAGGTGGTGAGTTTGTACTTGAATATGGGGCTTGTAGAGGCCTAGTGCATATAGAATAAAAATATTAAATATATTATATAAGACACACTTTATTTGAAAATAATACAATATGTCTTGAACGGTGTCTCATGTGATAAATTAGATATCACCATTGGGTCTAAGATGTGGGGTTTACCCTAGGGGTGACATAACATTTGTGGGCATAGGGAATTGCACGAGAGAGTAATTCTTTTGATATTTTTATTATAAGTTCTTATTAAAATTTAAAGTATCTTCTAAACTATTTATCATTGGAAAAATTAGAGGCCATCTTTAGGTCTGGGGTATGGGGTTTTACCCTTTGTAATATAATATTTTTAGGAAAAAATGATTTAACCAATGATAAAATCTAATCGAAATAACTATTTGGCATTCCAAAATCTGATTCAATAGCCATAAATTTTGTAACAGCTTCAATTTTTCTCATCTGGCACCCCGGATATAAGGACTCCTTATCATATTTCAACAAATTGTAAAACTGAGAAGGTTATGATTCGGAAATTGGAATATCATTATATGTTGTTGTTTCAGGAATAGATAGACCAGTGGCCTTACGTACTAAATTCTAAAATGATGGATCTGGAACCAAATTTTTTTTTTATTTTCTACTGAATTTATTTCGCCATGTTGATACCAAAAAATATAATCATTCTGAAAACCAAAATGTAAAATATGAATTCCAACATTGTCAATCTTTTCAAATATCCTAAAATCACATTTCTAACATGGAAATTTAGTTATTCCTTTAAAAAGAAAATTTGAATTCGATGATACAAATGATATAAAGGTTTCAACACCTTCAATGTAGACAGAATTTATACCAGATCTGTTTGGATTTTTGGGATGATTTATCTAATCATGATCACATAATAGAAATGTGATTATACTTACAGAGACCGTGGTTATATAATAAAACAATAGAAATAATAAGAACTATTACCAATAAATTTGACTAGGTGAAAATTATTATTATATTTTAACACCTTCAAATATTATATGAAGTATAATCAGAGTGAGGTGGTGAGTTAGGACTGGATTACGGGGCTTGTAGAGGCTCGGTGCATATAGAATAAAA
This sequence comes from Viscum album, assembly GCA_963277665.1. Lineage (NCBI taxonomy): Eukaryota > Viridiplantae > Streptophyta > Magnoliopsida > Santalales > Viscaceae > Viscum > Viscum album. The sequence goes on along the minus strand of OY728163.1, from coordinate 383,287,597 downwards.
ATATTATATACGTTATATGAGACACACTTTTTTTGAAAATAATAGAATATGTCTTGAATAGTGTCTCGTATGATAAATTAGACATCACATTTGGGTCTGAGATGTGGTGTTTACCCCCGGCGCGACATAACATTTGTGGGCGTAGGACATTGCACGAGAGAGTAATTCTTTTAATATTTTTATTATAATTTATTATTAAAATTTAAAGTATCTACTAAACTATTTATCATATGAAAAATCATAGACCGCCTTTGGGTCTAGGGTATAGGGTTTACCCTAGGTGTGACATAATATTTGTGTGTGTCGAGTGTTTTGTTAGATTACACATGAGGGTAATTAATTTAATATTTTTATTATAACTTATTATTAAAATTTAAAGTATCTCCCCAACTATTTGTTTTTTGAAAAATTGGAGACCACCGTTGGGTTTGGGATATCAGGTATAACCTAGCATGACATAATGTTTTTTATCATCATCTGTTTCATTAGATTGAACACGATGGTAATTTATTGAATATTTTTATTATAATTTCTCATTAAAATTTAAAGTATCTCACAAAGTATTTAACATATGAAAAATCGGAGAGCATTGTAAAGTCTAGGATGAGGGTTTTACCCTAAGTGCGATATAACATTTGTAAGCATTGAGTGTTTCGTTACATTGCATGTGAAGGTATCATTTTTAATCTTTTTTAAATATTATCTATATAATTATTTTTATATATACAAATATATATTACCATATTTATACAAATTATTAATATGTATTATTTTATTTAATTAAACATTTATATGAAATGATTATTAATTTATTAATAATTACTATATATATCGCAATTTATTATAATTTATGTAATGCCTATTATTAATTATCCAATGATTATTATTAATTTTTATAAATTATTATAAATTATGTAATTATTATTATGTAATGATTATTATTAATTATTTCAATTATTATAATTTATGTAATGATTATATATATATCAGAATTTATTAAATTATTTTTTCTATTTTATTATTACAATTTTATTATGAAATGATTATTATTATTACAATTCCGTAAATTATTTACATTATTATAAATTATGTAATGATGATGATTATTTTATTTAAATTATTATTACAATTTTAATAATTATTATATATATCACAATTGGTTAATTAATATAAGTACATCAATTGTATTATAACTTATTTTTAAACAAATATACAAATATCAAATATATATAAAGATATATATATGTGTGTGTGTGTGTGTGTGTGTACATATGGTTAATTTTGATTATAAATAAATTTCATTAACTTGAATTTTTAATTTACATAAATAATTTATAAATAAAATTGAGTTTATATTTTTTTAATTAATATTTAATTAGAATTCATAATTTTTTTGAATTAATAAATTTTGAATAAATATTTTTTACTCGAGATGCATTATAATAGTTGTGAGATTTAGGTTTTTTAACAACATTAATAAAAAATATTAATATTAATTATTTTTATTAATACAATATTTACACGAATTTTTAAGAATTTCTAAATGTTGTAATATTTTATTATAATTGTTTTACAAATTGTTAATATTTTATACTTATCACAAATGTTTACAATTTATTAATAATAAAAACTGATTAATTATTACATATTATAAATTATTTATTGATTTATAACAATTATTTTAATTAATACTACATTTATAATAATTAATATTTTTACGAACTTATAATGATTCTTTGTTTTTTTTGTTTTTTTATAAACTATTACAAAAAAATATAATTATTATTAACTATGTTTTTAATAAATATGATATATTTTAAATTTTTTATTTTTTCATTAAACCAACTTTTTTATGTTTTTTTATAAAAAATTCTTATAAATAACATTTTATTAAACTGCTTTCCTAATTTAATTTTCTAATCATTATTAAAAATAAATCAATTCTATTTAGTTCAAATGTTGTTTATATATATATATATTACATAATTTCTTAATCAAATATATTAACATCAAATGTTTTATTACGATTTTATAATAAAATTAACATATCAAATATTAGACATGCATAAACGTGCATGCAAAAAAATGGACCTGGGACACAAATAAAATGAATAAAAAACCCAAAAAACAATAAGCAACAAAGAATGGGTAAATTTATAATAAATTTCCAACAACTCTAAAACAAAATGAAAATTAAAATAAATCTATGTATTAACGAAATCATCATATTTGAAAACTAATAAAAACTTCCAACATATTTCATTAATAATCATATTTCAAATATTAATATAAAATAATAACATTTTGGTAACCCTAAACATTGAAAAAAATTTATAAAGTTTAAAAATCAGAAAATGTGAAAAATATTGTATTTCAAATTAAAACAATGTAATTAAGACACTCAAATATCGAATAATAAATTTTGATAAACCATACATGTCAACTAAATCATCAAAATAAAATAAATTTCTAAACATAGGTTTTTTCAAACTAGTATTTATAATATCTTACCAAAATATTCGAAAATAACTGATAGAGGATAGAAGCAGAGTCCATACCTTGTAGAGATGAGGTGAAATCACCCAATAATCAAAAGAAATGGACGTTTCTAGGGCTGCATGGAGCAGGCAGTCATAGGGTTCCATCACGGTTCGGGAGATGGGAAGAGAGGAGAGAGGGAGAGAGGAAGAAAAAAGGAGGGGTCGCGCACTTTTAAAACCTGGTACTTTTTACGATGGACTAACTGTGATGGAATTAATTCCTTCGTAAAAAGTTTTTGGTCAAATTTATTTGTTATGGGGATTGAATCTGTCACAAATAATATCGAATTATAGGGAATTTTTTATAGACTAAGCAGTCTCTCGCGAATGATTTTCGTAAGGGGGGGAGTGAAACCCCACCAATACTTTTTGCAACAGATTGATAATTCTGTCACAAATAATTACTATTTTTGATATAATCCTACATGTGTCACAAATAGTCCATGCATAAGAACTATTTAAGATGGGGTATTTGTCCGTCGCAAATACATTAAATTCATGTAGTGTAAAAGTGTCTTTTTGGATGATCAACATTCACCAACTAAAAAAGTTCCTAATCACATGTATTTATTTATTCAAATATTATATAAATTAATTATAAATTTGACATGAAATATATTTTCTCATGTTCTTCGGAAATGATTATTAAAAGAAATTTTAATATCTCTCCCACCTCCATACACTTCTTCTATTCCCGGAACCTTTAGAATGAAGAAAATTAGGATTATAAATGGGAAAAACCATCATACCTTGGCCATTTTTGAGCAATTTTTCACCTTATAAGTAAAATTATAGCCCTTCAATATTGGAAAAATCGTTACCCTAGTTAAGGTTAAAAATGATTAACCAAGGGGTAAAACAAAAATATTTGGTAAAAAATGATATCTAAACCTGTCAAAATTTGATTGGTTGATAATATTAAGATCATATATTCTTTTTCTTTGATGAAATATAATTTATGAACTATTTTACAAGAGTTAGACAGATGTTATATTATAATATTTTTTATACTTACAAATATGACATTAATGACATTTTGTAATAAATAATATTTTTTTAAATGATTTAAAATCCATAAAAATATTATCTTCTACTATTTAAATGGGATATGGTTATAGATATTAACCATGGTAAGGATATAAGCATAAACAAAAATATGTAAAATTTTATACGATAATTATTCTGATTCATATTCATCTTATCATATAATTTTATCAATTTGGATCCATTTTTTATTACAAATTATTTATATCAATTTATTACATTATGTGATTCTAAGAGGGCCCCTCCCCTCACTTTTGAAAGGGAACCTCCAATACTTAATTATTAGCATTGTTTTGGCCGTATATATCTACCAATACCAGTTCTAATATCAGCAAATATTCCTTTACCACATCCTATACCTTCTTTTATTCCCAAAAAAACATTCTTTCAGGGCTTAAGTTGTAAGACAAAATAGGTTTATCAATGAAGCGGTTTAACACTTAACTGGGTGTTTTTAGTTTTATTTCATTATCTATCTCCTTTAAGTACATGGTATCCATTATAAAATAATTAAACCTCCATCTTCAATGCACTGATTTATTATTGTTATTTTGAAGTAATAATAATTATCCACTTTCTTTTCATATAATAGAAAGCAAAATCATCACTTATGCGTAAGTATAGCTTACCGTCTCCACGTAGCATTGTAAGTCATTTTTTCATCACCAGTATATATGGATAGTTATAATGAAATATTTATTAAATATATATATTATTTATGATATTAATATGATTTTGTAAAAATTAATTATTAAATACCTTTCTTTCATTCCATCCATCAAATAGTCTAAACATCATTCATGCATATATATATGTGATATCATCTCCACAAATATTATATTTCATTTCACTATATCTAATGGATGAATCAGTATTTATAATTAATTTTTCAACACATTGAAAACTTAATTTAAATTAATAATAATCTAGAGAGAATTCATAATAATAAACACTCAGTCTTAAGTGAATTGAGATATATTATAAAATATTATTCTTTAAATGTGGTCATGATATTATAATAATTGAGTAAGAGGGTATAAATTTGAGTAACTAAATTATGATATATATTTAAAATGTTAATAATTAACAAAAATTTATTAATCAATCCTTATGAAATAATCACTCAGTTTTTAATAAAGTCATTTTATGCTTTAAAATGCATTTTCTTTAAAAAAATACATTGAATGAATTTTTTGCATGGAAATTATAGTTAATTTATTCTACTTTTATAAATTCTATTTTATAAAATAATATTAATTTTTTAAATCATAAATTCATAATTATCATACTATTAATTATTTATAATTTTCATATTTATTGATTTTTCAATGAATAGAAAAAATATTAATTTTTTATGAAAAATGTATTTCTGTTAAATAAATTTACAAAGTAACATGTAATTTTAAAATCGTTTTCAATGTAAAAATATCTCGTTTATTTTATGAATAATACAATTAAGTTCATTTGGAATAAATTTTATTTTCTATTTTTGTATAAAAAGCTTTTACAATTCAAAAAACATATTTTCAATAAAATTGATTTTCATCACGTTTTGTGAGTTTAATTTTAAAATAAAATCTCACGATTATGTGAATTTAATCCTGAAAAATAGATTTCATATTTTAAATTATGGATTTTAAATTTTTTTAAATATACCCGTTTTATTTTTTTCTCATTATGAATAGTTAGCTAGGTAGATATTTGTCACCTCAGAAAGGGTAAAATAGTGATAAATTTTTTGGATAAGGCTTAAAATTTTTATAATAATTTAATTTAAGCTATTTGATGAGTATATATCATCCATAACCATACATGTTCTGAAAATATGTCCATTGTGTTCCATTTTTCATTGATTATGACTTTTATATTATTTTAATAAAAAAACGAATAAAAAATGTCAATATCTTGACTTTAATATCTCTAATCTTTTTACATAAGGATAAAAAGAGGATAAGTTTAGTTATAAATATTTATTTTAAATATGAATTAATTTTTTTATAATAGATATTTATATTAATTCTTAGTGATTTAATAGTTACCATAAATGTTTACACATTGCTAACACAATATTAATCCACTTAATAGAAATATAAAACAAAATATGTTAACAATATTAAATGTAAATTATTATATTTCAAAAATATTTTATAAAAATATAACATATTAGAGATTTTATAATGGTTTTATTTCAAATTCAATTGTTTCCATGTTGTTTCCGAATTCAAATTATTTAAATTGTTCATAAAATTACATTTATAGTATTTTAGGTTAAATATATTTTTTAAAATTAATTAAAAACATGGAAATATTTTAATAAAGAACATTAGAACTGGGAATGGTCTCAAATTTCATCCCTTGTTAATTTAGGATCCATTTTTTACTTTATAAGTAATATTAAATCACTTTAGTAATAAAAAAATTCCATTTCCATAGTTAAGATTGAGATTTGTTTACTAGGAGGTTAAACCAAAATATGAGGTTTAAGATGATATTATAGCTATAAAAATTTAATTTGGTAATTATAATAAGACCCCATAGTCCTTATAAACTAATAAATATAATTCTTTAACCATTTCACATTATTTATACCCATATTATATTATAACATTTCATGTGTTTCGATAAAGAAAATTAATTGTATTTTATAATAAAAAATATTTTGTTGAATGATTTAAAATTCATATAAAACTATATTTTCTTAATTTAATGGTGTATGGTTAAAAAATCAACCATGTTACATTTATTAGACACTTTTGTTTTTATGGTAACTCTCTATACCATTAAAAAATAAAAACTTTGATATAGTGGTAATTTTCAAAAGGGATAACTCGGGTTAAAAATTGAGATAAGGGTGAAACATCACCAAAACATGTAAAATATTATTGGAATTGAGTATTTTGAATAATAATCACCTTTTATTCTAAATATATCAATTTCTATCCACATGCAATTGAAAATTAATTTATATCAATTTAATAATTTATATAATTCCAAGAGTGCCCTCTCATCACTTATAAAAGGCAACCTCTTCTCCTCTCTTCTTCACACCCTTTTAGAAATATATCTTGACTAAACCTAGAAAATTTATCTTCCAAAATTCCATATAAATGAATAATTTCATATGTTCGCCTTAAAAGACCATACCAAGGGTCCTTAAGAGAGGATCTAATTGAGGCCTACCAAATAAGAGGTAATCATCTTTCTCAACCTCTTTAACCTTTTTTCTTCTTCTACCTACACTAATTAAATTATATTCATCATAAAATAATAAATTTAGAATCTTGAATATATTTAAATTTTATTATGATTATGTAAACACCAATAATCATCCACTATTCTATTAAATGAGAATTCAATGTATCGATCGGTCATAAGTGTGGACTACCGACACCATGTAGTGATACAATTTTATTTCCATCACAATATTTCATGGATGGTTATTATTATGGGTTAAATTTTTTATTTTTTATTTATAACTTAATTATTATTCTTTAATTATAATATCATATTTTACTTATTACCTTCCAATCCCTCAAAAATGACAATGTCTCTCATGCGCACATGTGGACTACCACCTCTGTGAAGCGATGTGCTATTATTTAGATTCACCATTATATAGACGGTAAAAGGATATAATTAATTAATATATATATATATATATATGATATATATTATATAATAATGATAATTTTTTATTGGTGATTTATTATTTACCTTCATTTTGTTCCATTCATTGAAATGGGAAAACAATTTTTATTCATACGTACAACTTCCCATCTCCATTAATGGTGTAACATGTTTTTTATATCTCTACCTTTTATGAATGAATATATATGATACTCATGAGATGATTACAGTTATAGAGATTATAGAGCCATAATCAATGTATAAGAATCAATATTGTCATATCAATCCATATAAGGAAAATAAATAAGTTATCACACGAAACAGTGGTTTTAATAAAACAAATGTCAACAAATGAGTGATAAGATGATATAGGTAAATAATATACGGTATGATATATATGAGTTTTTTTCTGTGATATATATATATATAATAAATATATAGTTTTTATAAGATAATTTTTAATGTGTATAAAGATATATGAGACTTGAGGTAATGAATTTTCATCTCACTTTTATTTCTATGAGACAAATTTCATATTCAGAACATATTTATTTTAAGTGGTTTACATAATTCCCATGAATTTATTTTATGATTATTCAAATGAAAATTATATTTGCATACATATTCATCTACATTTATATCTTTCATGATGTTTTAATTCTAAAGTTACCAAAGTGGTAAGGTATTTATGTTTCAATTCAATTTTATTTAGGATTGTTTATGCTTGAATTTTCATTGAGTGAATTATATAATACTAATATGATAAATCTGTTAAATTTTTTTCTCATGTAATTATTTCTAGATAATACATTTTTTTCATTTCATTTCCCACACTTTATGTACTTAGGATACAAAAATAATGTTTTTAGAACCATCTACATTTTACTATTTGATCGGGAATATTTTTCTCCCATGTCCATGTTTTATTCCAAAACAATTCCAGAATAATTTTGATTATACTCTAATTATTGTTAAAATTAATTTTTAAACATATTTGAGTTTCTATAATAAAATAAAAGTAATGTTCTTATCATTCTCCAAATGAGTTATTTTTGAATTTTTAGAAGACATTTGAGATGAATCTTTATTTAACCATTAGTGGAATAAATAGAATCTCTTGTTATCCTGAATAGTTATATTTATTAACCTTACATTACAAGTTTCAAAGTTTATTTTTAATGGTAAATTTTTATCTTAATATTTAACAAATTTTTATATTTTAATTAAGTGAGTTCAAATGAAATGGTTTTGTTCCATAATAAATATTCCAATTGTCTTTCTAAGGAATTTTCATCTATGATAAAATCCTATGATGTTAATGTTGAATTACTATAGATATCATCTAATGATACCATCCTTATTATTTATCTAGATTATTTATTTTTACAAGGAGTATATGTTAACAAAACCAATTTATTTTACCCCGATTATGCTATGATGGAATGACAAGATGTTTATAAAACCCATATTCCTTCCATGGGTTAGGTTATGATGATATGTTAAGTGTTTTATATTCTTATGGCATGGTTCTTGTTTTTTCATGGGTGTTCTAGGAATTATATAGCATTCTAATGCATTGGGTGAAGTCCTATTTCTCATTATATAATCACACGGTTCCGGTTGATATTATTGTAATACTATGGGTTGAAGGTTGATAATCTTGATCTGCTATGATAAATATGTGATGATTCTTTATCCGTTATAATATATGAAAAAGGAGTTAATTCATGGTCCCCTTTGATTCAATGGTATCAGTAGTTAAACTTTTCATATGAAATGGTTTTTATACCTATGATGGTTTTATAATCTTATGAAATGTTTCCATGATAATAATCTTAACTTATGGTTCATGATTTATTTATAAGGATTCATCACTCTTACAATTCTTGTATTTTGAAATGATATAGTTTTTGGCGATAACTAATATTTATGATCTATTAGAGATTGGGTATGAAAATTGTAAGTTATTTTCATGATCATATACCAATATTTGTATCTTATGCATTCATATGATCATCAATTTATGTCTCCCATGTTTACCCTAACTGATCATCTAAGCTCAAACTTTATTTTCTTTACCTTCCTTGGGTTATAGAGGAAGGTTTTAAGTAGAGCATCTAAATAAATTTATAATATTATAATGACTTTATAAAAGATTATTAAGAAAGTACATGAATAATATGTTTGTGTATCTAGCCTCCAAATACAATAAACCATTATGGTTTTTGACATGGATCGTAATTTTATATATTGATTATTCATAAAAAATGATATAATATTTAAGAATGAAAAGATTCATTCTATATAGTTGGTATTAGAGCTTGTATTAGTTAACTTTGGAAACTATAATGAAAAAACTTTAATTATAACACTTAGGATAATCTTATGTATAAGAGAACATCCTAAGTTATGTTAAATAAATGAGTGTGGTTTTCCTAGAAATAAATCATAGCCTCGATACTATAAGCGGATTTGGTTTTGGAGTAGATGCATTTAGGTGTAACAACCTTTCAAAAAGAGTTTATTGAGTATATCTTGAATATCATTCTAGTACATATTTAATGATCCCTTACAATTCATCTACTTTGATACTCATAGGGGACATGATTGGGTTAACTCACATTTTCCTTATGAACCACTATAAATGATTTGAATAGATGATAACCTAGGGTAAACTATGTTAATCCTAAGGTTTCCTATATTTAAATAATAGTATCAATATTTAGACATATTATGAATGATTTTTCAGGATTTTTCACTATGGATATTGTTTTTCACAATATGATTTTTGGTTTTAGTCAATGGTTGGAACTGTGAGGAATTATGTTAATGGTAAATGTGATAGAAAATGTAATGATCTTCCTCATGAGAAAACATATGAAACAAGATATGGAATTTGAAACCCTTTGATTATAGCTGACTATCTATCTCATTATATGTCTAAAAACCTGAAATTTTATGAGGTTCCTAACACACCTAATAATGACAAAATGGAGTTTAATGAAGACCATAGAGTAAAAGAGATTTGGATTCCTACATGTTTGAAATGTGGGAAGAATCCCTTAGGGGAATTTCTCAAAGAAATGTGAATATGCTTTGAGTTTGTAAAAGAAGGATATATATCAAGAAATTACTATTGAAAAATTAAAATTCTGGTTAACCCAATGGATTATAATAATGTTTTCTTAAGGTATTTTTTAATGTTGATTGTTTTAAATATATAAATTATGGTTATTAAGAAAATTTATTTCCTATGGGGATCTCAAGAAGATTATAAAAAAGGATGAAGGAGTATATATGTTTTTGTTGATAATTAATATACTACAAATGAAATGTAAAAGGAGGAGGTGTTAGGGAATAAGATGATGAAGACAAGTTCATTTTTCAATAATAAAGTGGAATGGTTGAAGTATTTATGTATTTGGTTTTGATAGTTATGTTATAGAAGTATTTGTATCAATATTATTATGGTCATAAGAATCATGAATCATATAAGGGTTATTATTTAGTATTTTTCATTAAATATTTTCAAGAATATGTTGAATGGTATTGGTGAACTAGAAAAGTGATTTACTAGTAATTGTATTTTTTTGAAAATGCATGACTAAGGGAACTATAGCCCTTAATTTATGCCTAATTTTTAGATAATAATGTTTATTTGTGATAAAGAGATGACTGAAAATAATAATACAAATGGGATAATATTGGTGGCCTATAAATTTGTTAGTGATTTGAGGATAAAGTGACTTATTTCATTTTTAATGAAGTTTATTTAATTTTTGGATTTATGGAATATATTGGATAGAGTAATTTTAGGAGGAATTTATCTTTTCATTGAGGTTTTATAGTCATTAAAACTATATTTAGGAAAGTATTATAAATTTTTAGAAGAATATAAGGTCGTCGTATTTATATGTTTTGTTATGTTGGCATTATGATATGATTCATGTTGTATAGGGATAAATGTTAGAGTTGATTTTGGAAAAACAATATGTGATAAAATCTATCATATTTTTTTGGATTTGAATTTGGTCAAAGATATTTTTGTGGATTCTTATGGTTAACTATATATGGACTATAATAATATAAACTTTGGTTGTTATTGTTCAGGTGGTAGATATTAATGTATAGCATTTTCTCATATTGGATAAATTATTCTAAACATTTTTTTCATAAACATATAGAAATTGACGGAATGAATTATGGATATTATTATTAATTAAAACATAATTTCAGTTCTTAAAGCCATATAAATTAATCTTCAATATCCTTTTCATGGAGTAAGAGATGAGACAGAAGTGGAATTTATCGAAGCACTACCAACCGATCGAGTTTTGATAAAAATATAATGAGATTATGTAGGTATATTATCTTAAAATCTTTATATTGATAGAAAAAAAGTCTCTCAAATTTTAGAAAAATATCTTGAAAGAAAAAAAATATCCTTTTACATTCTTCGTTGATGAATCAATTGTATTTTTACCCCACATAGATTTATAGATTTCTGGCTGTTAACACTATCAGGGCCATGATCTCTTTTACTCACTAATATTCCTTATAAGTTAGTTTTATACAACATTTCTATAATTTAGTTTCCCATAAATTTTATCCTTATTTGAGAACATGATAATGAGTTAATTTAGGTAAACTTTATGGCTCCCACTTCCCCTTTTCGTAGAATGTTTTATTATCTATTTGTATTATGTGGGTTTCTAATAAAGGTATTTTTTAATATTGAACCTTTGATGAATCAGATAAAAATTTTATAGTGTAATTTATTTAAGGGAGTATAACATCACCATTATTATTTTGTTTAAAATAATATTGAAATTGATATCTTTATTAACGTGGAACATCAGCCTTTAATAGAATTGTATATATTATATAAAAAATATTACTTAAATGTGACTATTATAACATAGCCATTGAATTGGAGGGTATTGATATGATTAATTTTATAATTAAATATATTTATTATGGTCTTTCTCAATTATACTTTATTGATTAATTATTATAAAATAATTGATTAGTTTTTACTAAACTCATTTTATGTTTCAAAAATGTTTTTATTACATTTCATATATGGAAATTATAATAAATTTCTAAAAAAATAATAATTTTTATTTTAACAATTATCTTCATTTTTTAAAGCAAAATTTCAAAATTATCTTAGAGTGAATATTTGGTAATTCTCTAAAGATATTGATTTTTTCATGAATAGTGAAAATACTTATTTTTATTAAAAATTATTTTTCATTTAATGAATATTAATGGTTATATTTTTCTAAAAATGGGTTTGAAATTAAAAATAATTTATTTATATTATTATTAATCCAAATAAATTCATTATAATTAATTTTGTTTTATATTTTGGTCTAAAAACCTTTATACTTCATAATAAAAATTTGGAAATATGCTTTTTATTGCCCATTGTAGGTTTAATTTTAAATAATTTTTTTTTACTTATATGATTTGAATCATTAAAAATGAATTACATATTATGAATTAGGTGGTAAAAATTTGGTAAATTGGAGCCTTTAATTTTTTTCATTATTAATAGTAACCTTGATAAATATTTGTCACCTCAATAAGGGTAATATGGGTAAAACAAGGTTAAAACTTTGGGATATGGATTTCAAATATTTATAACACTTACCTTAATCCTATTTGATGGGTATATTTAGACCATAAACATGCATTTTTCAAAAATATGGCCACTTGGTTCTATTTCTCTTTGATTATGACCTTTATATTATTTTAATAAAAGAATAAATATAAAATTTTACTCTCATGACTTTAATATATCTAATATTTTAACATAAGTATAAAAAGAGGAAAATTTAGGTTCTAAATTTTCATATAAAATGTGAATTAATTTGTTTATCATTGTAATTTATTTTTCATATCTAGTGATATAATAATTACCTTAAATGCTTACGCATTGGTGATATAATATTATTCAATTAATTGAAAAATAAAATAAAAGTTTTAAAAATATAAAATTGTTACAATTTTGGTGAATTGTTGTGTTCCATGAATTTTTTAGATAATTATAAAATATTTGAGATGTTTTAAAGCTTTATATTCTAATTATTCTATTGTCATTTTGTTTTGTGAATAGTTCTTAAAATGATATTAATAATATTTTATGTCAAATATATAATATTAAATTATTTAAAAATAATAAAAATATGAAATAGAAAATGTATGATGATGAGTAGTTTAAAATTTATTACCTTGTCCATTTATGGTCTAATTGTAACCTTAAGAGTAAAATTATAGCCCATTAATATTAAAAAAATCATTATTGATGTTAAGATTTAAATTGGTTAACCAAGGTGTTTAACCATAAATAAGGTTTAAAACGATATCTAAAATTTAATAGGTGATTATAATAATACCCCATACTACTTATCATAAAATTATTATCTATTAGAATAATTTTACAAGATTTTGGAATATATTATATTATAATATTTCATGTATTTTCAAAAAATACTTTATTTTTGTTTTATACAATACAATATTTTGTTAAATGGTTTAAGTTACATTAAAATGATATATTCATCTAATTTGATGGTATATTGTATAAAATATCAACCATGGTATATTTATTCATCACTTTTTCATTTATGGTAACTATCTTGTCCCTTAAAGAGTAAAAATCTTTGATATTGTGGTAATTATAAAAATGGGAAACCGGGGAGATTAAAACAAAGAGATAAGAGTCCAAAAATCACATAAAATTATCCAAATAAATTATGTCAGTATTTTTATTCATACTCACCATATGTTTAATATATGTAAATTTTTATTCACTTAAACATGAAAATTAATTTATATTAATTTAATATATTACATAATTCAACGAGTTCCCCTCTCCTCATATATAAAATGGGACCTATTCTTGTCTATTCCTCACACCCTTTTAGAAATATAGATAAACAAAATCATACCAATTATCTTCCCCAAATCCCTAGATTTGGATTATAGGTTCTAGTATCCATAAAAGACCAATACAAGGGTCCTTAATAAAGGATTTAAAGGAGAATTACTGAAGATGAGGTAATCATCTGACCCGACCTCTTTCAATTTATTTTTTCTTACACCTCTTATAAAACTATGTTTTTCAACATTAATTAATAAAATTATTAACCTAAATATATTATTATTTTATTATAGATTTGTAACCCCGAATATCCATCTTTTATTCCATCAAAGGGGAAGTGAAATTATTACTTGTGTATACATGTGGACTGTTGTCTCTATGTAGTGATACAAATCATTTTACATAAAATTAATCCAAATAGGTTTATTATGATGGGTTTAATATTTTTAGATGATATTAATTAAATAATTAATATTATTTAATTATAATATCATATCTACCTTCTAACCTTTCGATCCACTGGAAAGCAATAATGTCATTCATGTGTACGTGTGGACTGCCACCTCCATGAAACAATATGATTTGTTTTTAGATTTCTATTTACATGGATGGTAATAAGGATAAATGATTTGAATATAAATGATATATAGTATATAATAATAATTCTATAAAGTCAAATTATTATTTACCTTTCTTTCATTCCATCCATCGAAAAGATAAAAATAGTGTTTATGCATACTTACTGCCTACCATCTCAATGAATAGTGTAGTTCATTTTTTATTTATTGCTTTTATGGATGTATATATTTATTTTTGGGTCTATATAATGAATATATATGATAAACATTAAATGATTAACATTATAGATATTATGGAACCATTATTAATGTATAAAGATCTGGATTACCGAACTAAAACATGCATGAAAAACGAAGCAATTATCACACAGAAAAATGATGTTAATCACAAATTTATAATAAATGAGTGATATTATTTTATAAGTAAATAATATATGGTATGATATATATGATTATGTTTATATAATAAATGTTTTATAAATCTATTTTTATTATAAATTAGGTTCAATTTTCTATGATAAAATATGAGGCTTGAGGTAAGGGATTTTCATCTCACTTTTATTTATGAGAGACACGTTTTATATTCATAGATTGTTTTATTTATATGGTGTATATACTACCCATGAATGTATTTTATGATTATTTTAATAAAAAATATTGGTATATACATTTTCATGTATGTTTATCTTTAATATGAGGTTTTTATTCAAAATTCACAAAAATTTTAATTGGGATTGTTTGTGCTGGAATTTACATTGATGAAATTATATGATAATTATATGATAAATCCATTGATTTTTCATATAAAATTGTTATTTATGGATAATACATTTTTCCATTTCATTTTTCTTAGTTTAATTACTCAAGATACCATAATACTGTTTTTAAGGAAAAGTTGATATCTTTTACTCTTCAGTTGGAAATATTTTTCTTCCATGTCCATTTATTCATTAAAATTCAATCAAGAGAGATTTTTATTATTCTAAAATTATTTCTTAAATTCTTTTATAAAAATAATTTACTTTATATAAACAATTTAAAGGAATCATCTTCTCATTTTCTGAAATATGTACTTTTGACTTTTTTCAAAAATGTGAATGGAATATTTGTTTTATCATACATCGTATGAATGGATTTTCCCACCATCATGACCACTTAAATATTTAATGATTTATATAAAAAATTAAAAAGTTATTTTTAAAGAAAAAAAATTCCATTATATTTGGAAAACTTTTATATTTTAAATAAGTTATTTCAAAATGAAAAGTTTATTTTCCCCAATAAATATTATAGAGATATTTTCAAGGAATTTTCATCTATAATAACATCCTTTGATTTTAATTACATTATACTAGGGATATGGTTCAACGATACCATCCATATTCATTCTCTAGATGGTTAATGGTTATTATAATGATATGATTACAAAACACATTTATTCTCCATGGGTTATGCTGTGATGAATTTATGAAATGTTTATTAAACCCATATTATTTCCACAGGTTATATTATGATGATATGAAAGATATTTTAGGATCTTGCGACACACATATGTATAGATTTCATTATTATATGGGTGTTCCCATAATTATATATCACTCCAATTGATTAGTAATTTTTTTATATCTCATTAAAAAATTATAGGATGTTAGTTGATGTGATTGATCCACTATGGTAAATTGGTAATGATTTCAGATCTATTATGATATAGAAAAATGTGTTGATTTATGATCCACTATTATTTAATGGTCATGGTAGTTAGACTAGGTGTGTGAAATGGATTCTATAAATATGTTGGTTCCACACTCTTATGAAATTTATTCATGTTTATTATCCGAACTTATAACATATGATTGATTTATGATGAACCTTGTGAATCATGTATTTTGAAATGATAAATTTTTATACTATGAATCTTTTTTATGATCTATAATATATTGGGTATGGAATTTTTATCTTATGTTCATGATATAATACCCTTATTCTTTTCTTATGCTTATATAAGATCGTTCATTAATATCCCTCAGGTTTTACCTTATTGGGCATCTAAAATCACACTTTATTATGTCTTCTTTCCTATGGTTATGAAGAAATATTTTTTGTAGGGTATGTTGAGAAGGTTTCAAATTGAAATTTGAATTAGGATATATTATTTAGAATGTAACTGGATAATATTTTTGTATCGTGTATCCAAATACATTCAGCCACTATGATTTTAGAAAGAATCGCAAATTTATGTATTGAATATTCATCTAAAAAGATGTGATATTTATGTGTGAAAATATTAGGTTACTATAATTATATATGATATTTATATCATGATTAAGATTTTTTATATGATGGAAGTATGATCAAAGTACACGGACAGGAACTACCAAACCAAAATTCACCTGAAAAAACAAAACAGTTAACACCCAAAAATGATAATTTTAATTAAAACTTATTGATAAATTGGTGTTGATATATTATAAGTGGGTCATATATGATATTATAAGTAATTAAATAACTCTAGTATATAATTATAATAAATTTAAATTTATTATAAAGGTGGTCAAATCACTTTGAATCAAGTCGATCTCGGGGTAAGGGATTTTCTTCACACTTTTATTTCTATGAGACACCTTCCACATTCACCATTTGTTTCATATATGTGGTGTATATCATGACCATTAATTAATTTTGAAATGATTATCATGAAAATTAATTTCATATACAAATCTATATAAGGTTCTTCAATTCATGTTGCTTATGATTCAAATCTTTCTAAAGCAGTAAGGGATTTATGTTTTAATATCAATTTAATCAGGATTACTTATGCTTAAATTTCCATTGAAGGAAATTTTAACATAATATGATGATAAATCCATTTTATTTTATTCTCCTGTAGTTAGTTCTTATATATAAATTTTTTTCATTTCATTTTCATCACTTTAAGTACTCAATAGAACAAATGTCTCTTTTTAAGGGTAAAATGTCATTGTTTCTCTATTTAGTCAAAAATATTTGTTATTCCATATTTATGTTTTATAAATTTTTAAAAAAGTGTATTTTATTCTATGATTTTTTGTATTAATTTTTACCCATTATTGAAATTTTCACAAAATAGTTTAAAATTAATCTTCTTGTGATTTGCTGAATGAATTGCTTTATACATTTTATAGAAAATGTTAAATGAATACTTTATTTAATGTAAAAACATGAAAATAATTTACCACCATCATGAACACTCGTTTATTTGAATATTAATTTAAAATTTTACAATTATATTTACAAATTAAATGTTTTAAATAATATTTGGAAAGTTTTTATATTTTAAACATGTGATTTAAAAGTGAAAAGGGTATTTTTATCAAGAAATATTCCATTGATCATTTAAAGGATTTTTCTCATCTATGATAACATCCCTTTATGTTACATATACTTTAATAGTGATATGATCCAATGATACAATATTTATACATTAATTGGATATTTTAGGTTTATGATGATGGAATATCATGGAAACCCATTTCCTTTTCAATGGGATAATTTATGATGATATTTTTATTATCATATGAAAAACATATGAATAGATTTATGATTATTTGATTTTTTTGGGAAATAATTATATATGCCTATAATAAATTGAGTAAAGATAAATGTTCTATGAGCTTAAAAGGTACACGATAGGTTATCCCATTCCCAAAGCTGGTACATGGGAGATTACCCCAAGACTAACATGTTATGAATGTCTTGGTGGGTTACCTTAAAATAATATTTCTATGATTATGATTATGCCACACTTTATACCACTATTCTATGACATGGTATCATGAAAATGTTATGTTATCATGGCTCATGTTCTTTGATCTCTTTATGATTCATTTCTTAAAAACTATAAAACTTTATCTCAGTTATCATGTTTGTATTGTAATAATTTTCACGTATAATTTTCAATGGTTAAGATCTTGTTATCATACCCTTTGTACTCATGTTATGTTTAAATGGTCATTGATAACTCCCTTGTTTACCCTTTCTATTTATTTGATCTCAAACTTTGTTTTCTTCCTTTTCATGATGATATGGAAAAAATAGAAGGGTGCTAGTAGAAAATAACTAAGTGGGAGATTATATTGACCTTTTTTGAACCATTTTTTTATGTATCCATATTTATAAACATGCTAAAACATTATAGTTCTATAATGGATTGTAATTTTATGAATATTAATTTAATAATATATAATAGTTATGTTTAAAAATTTAGGGTCGTTATACCTACAAAGATAAATAGATTAAATATATGTATCACCTCATATTCAACCTTTGATGATAAACAAAAATGCATCGTCATTTTCTATATAGAATAATTATTATAATGGACTACTCCCATGCCCGAATATGACTCCTAAGAAAGGTGGTATGAAAAGTCACTAAGGCTTGAAAAGTACATGTCATGCACTCAAGGGGTGCATTGTGGGTATTCCCTCAATAATAGTCTGGTCATGTATGTCCCCACCACATGTCATGTTAAGGTCTACCTTCATGGAATGTAGGACAAGGTTCATAACATGTGGGGATTGATTGGTAATCATCATATACAATCATAGCTTGTGACATGTGAGATTTGACATTCATGGTCCTTCCCAGGTGGAACACGACATGTATAGTTAGACATCTCACTCAATGTGTACTATCTAAGAGGTGGATTCATGTACCAACAAGGATACAGGGCATGTTTTCATAGCCCGTAGAACTTGTATGGCTAAACATCCACCTATGAGTTTACTCTCGATGCATACCTTATTTTTCATCTTTTGGGAACACAACATCTATACTAAGGTCTCATGTCAAGTGATAAATAACAACATTGAAACTATATATGATCTATCTAGGAATATTTAATGCATGTTTTCCTATAAACTACTTTTCTTGTAGTCATGTCTTTGAGCCCAGACTCTATAGTTCCCCGGGAAACTTCAATGTTATTGTTGGTCACTCCCCCCAATGTGCCCGACACATCACAAAATACCTTTTACAATGATTTAATTCCTCCAGTGGTCAATTTCTGGATTTTAATTTTCCATAAAATGGATTAGAAGGGTTTTCAAATTACCCCCATCGCTCAGCACGCAACAACCTTTTTTAAGCTGCACTAGTGTGCCTCTAGTGAACCTTCATCACTTGATGATCCCCAATCATGCGATGATTTTTTATAATAAACCAAATCCAATCACTCATATCCCTAGATATAATCACATTTCAATTGATACCAAAATCAATTTAATGGCCTTATATAATGAAGTCTTATGCTAAACGTGTGAAGAATAGGGAAGGTAAAATGTATAATATTTGGAGGAAATAAATTTCAATCATTACAAAGTCTTACAAGTAGTCATTGGGTGAATAATTAACCAATGACATATAATTCAAGGTAATGAATAAAAAGATTATTATATATTGATAATGTCGTAGGGATATGAAATAGAGATACCATATAAATACAAGATAATCCATACTCAAAATCATAATGAATGAAGTATCATCTAATTAAAAATTCCCTACCTCATCAATGGATCAATCATTAATGAAGAGAATGTTTGTATTGGTCATTGTTAGAAGTTTCTAATGGAGAATGTTATTCTATGGGTTCCATATATCCCCAAGAACTCTTCTTCCAACTCCCCCTCTATCTCATGATAGTGTTTTTTGAAACAAACTATGGTGAGAGAGTCTAGTGATGAATTTCATTGAGGGGGTATAAGGTAAAAAATATGGTTAGTAAGTAAATTAATTAATTAAATTAATTAATTAATACCCTTGTGACAGATCAACCTTAGAGACCACGGTGTGGATAGAAATTGTTCCACCTCTTAGGTAAAACCATCATTTTAGAAGTAATTGCATCATTGGTTTCCAAATGTGATGTTTCATTTAGATGGAAATAAATTTTTCATTTGAAAGAAAACACATGAACTAAAATGATATATATAATTTTAAATATATTATTTTCATATCCTCACAACTTCAAAATCAATGAAATTTCCCAATGACCTTTGTTAAAAATATTGTTTAAAAAATTATACAATGTGAAAATAGTAAAATCCAGGGTCACTAAAATGTTCCACAAACTAGGGACATGTAAAATAAAAATTATCATATTTTAATAATATTATGTAAAATATAAATAATATTAATTATTTAACGATAATTTAAGACCACATTTATTTTTTTAAATAATACATTTTAAAAAAAAACAATTTTTGAATTTGTAGTGCTAAATACATGATTTTAAAAAACACTTCAATTTTTTATTTAAAAACTATTTTATCATTTATAGAAACTGAATTTCTTGAAAGGAATTTTAAATTCTTAATTTACACATTAAATTTTAAAAATGGTTAATTATTTAGAAATTTTTTATAGAGTTTAATTTTCACATGAATGGGAAATTATGGTATGTTTTAAAAGCGCACATTGGCTTAAAAAAGATGTAACAATAAAAAAATTTCATTTATTATCTAAGTTATGTTTATTTATTACAATAATTTATACTATAGTATAAAAAGATATTTTCAAATCATTTAAATTGATTTATAAATTCCTTAATATATTTTTTCTTTGAAAAAATAATTCATTATTAACAAATAATTTTCCCACAACTAAAATAATATAAATAAAATGATTTTGGTTCTTTTACTAATTAATTTAAAAACCCTTGTTTAAAATTTAAAATAATTTCTTTTGAAACAATTGGTATGTAATTCCCCGAACCTAGTCACCCAGGGTCGGTGCATTATTACATAACAATATCATGATCACAAGGGATCAAATTCGGAAAGATTGATCAGTTTAGTATCCTTGAAAGTACTAGATGCAAACATAAGTTTTACATTACATTATGAAATGAAAAACAATAAAATTGTGTCTCATTTTAAAAAATTCATCTCCCATAGACTATTCCTACCGGTCAATCATAATATACTTCTTCGCATCCTGGGAAAAATAAAACATAGAAAGGGGTGAGCTCAAGTCCTTAGTAAGGATAACAATATAGCAGAAACTTTCATAAATAAGCAAAAACATTTAAGGAAATGTATAAGACTAAAACACAAGACTTTTAATCTTAAACTTCAGAACAATATGGCAAAGATAAATCAAATAATTCCATTTACTTATTCAAATGTATATTCTACTAGTTGATTAATCACATATAATATCAATATCCAATTTCATAATGATGGAATGCATAATGTCGGACATCATAACCACATAGTCAAGGCCTCATGCCAAGAATACAAATAAGATTTTGTCAAGGCCTTATTCCAAGACACTAGTTTGTCTCATGAGACCTACCGATGCATCGAGGAGATATAGCGATCTCCACCCGTCACTTACTATGTATAATGCATTCCTCATATGAAAAGGTTGAAGCATAACATGAACATTCATACTAAAACTAGCATATGAAATGTCAATTTTTTAACTATAAACCATGAATGGTATAAAAATATCACATCCATATTCAAACATATCACAAAACCTTCAATACAATATGGAATATTTTATCATAATAAATCAACTTCAAACAAGCACAAAATCCAATAAAGGATGTTGACATAGATGAAATCAAAACTATTTGAGAGAGATATCTCTTTCTATTTTAAAATAATTTAAAAGTCATGTAATTTTAAAAGAAAAATTTATTTTTAAAATATTCTTATAAACTTTTAAAGGAATTTTCAAGGTTTTATAATGGGGAAAAATAGCCGTACCCTCCTTATAAGTTAAAAAAACATTCTTTCCTTAATTTTGTCAAAAATGTCGTAAAGGGCCTTGTTTGGAAAATGAAAAAAATATTGCTTTATAAAAAATTTATAAAAAGTCAAACAAGGGTATAAATTACTTTAACTTAAAATCTAGGAAATATTAAAAATGTTTTGAAATACATTTTTAAGAAACACAGATGTGGATGATAAAGAGGTCACAGTAGATACTCACATATAAACAACCTCAGATAATGAAGATATTGTAGAATTAACCCTTACCTTGTACTTTTACTTGATTGAGGGTATGTTAACCTCATTTATAATATTTAAATCATTGTTATTAAATTATTCAAGAACCACATACATAAATATGATTTCATATATTATCTTCTAATATTGCTTTGTTAATAATATTTCAGTAGTATTATTGTTTCGGGTGTTAACTGATTCGTTTTAAATTATATTCTTGGTTATATAAGCCATGTTTTTTATGGATAGGATGTATTTGATTCATATACATAATGATATTAAGTTCTTCAACATTATTTTTAATCATAAAATTAAAATTATTCTTTAATGTTTATGATGGGGAATGAATTTCATCGCGTTCATGGAGACGGTAATCCGTACGTACGCATGATCGATAATATCATTATATTGATGGTGAAATTGTATGTAATTAGATGGTATATCATATATACATAATCCTTAATATTTTATATTTATTATTTACATCTGTTATAATCATTATTATACCCCTAAAAATAATGAAGTGTTTGAGTGACAAACTATACCACGACTTGGAGACGGTAAGTCGTACGTACGCACGTATGGTGACATGTCATCCATAGGATGGATAGAATAATGAATATGGTTATACCATTTTTATAATAACATAACTTTATGTATAAGGTATTAGAGTTATTATTTTTTTATGGAAACAACAAAGAAAGAGGAAGTGGAAGAAGAAAAGGACTTTGAAAGAGGTGGTGAAATTACTACCACTTCTTCGGGTGCTTCCTTTTGATTTGATCAAAAGGGATCCTTAGGTTGTATTATGATCAAAGTAAGGACTCTAGGTAGAATTGAGGGTAGTTGGGAAGATATTTTAGTAGGGTTTGTACAAGAAAAATGGCTTTAGAGGTGTGATTTTTAGAGAAGGGGAAGTACCCATTAATAAGAGAGGTGAGGGTCACTTTAGGAAAAGCTTGAAATATTATTTTATTATACAATCATATTCGGTTTATAATTGCTCCAAAAGGATTTATTTGGAGGATGAGGTGGTTCTAGATTGAGAACCTCCCAACCAATAGGTTTTATATATATTTATGTCACCATATTAACCTTATCTTTTAGATTTAACTCTTAGTTAAATAGTTTAACATTTACAATGTCTTCTTGTATTTTTATATTACATAGTTAATAAACATAGTATAAAATGCCAAGAGAACCCCAAGAGGTTCATTAATGACATATATATTATTATATAAATCCTTTGGACTAACCCTATATTTTTATGAATGATATACCAATTAATAATTTAGTATTTGTTTTAAAAACTCATTTATGTCAATTTTGACACTATTTAGTATTTTGTTTTTGTGAAAGTCGTAAAAACATTATCACATTGAAAAAAATATTTAATAAACCCTACATGTCATATTAATCTAGAAAATTATTTTAATTCATCATAACTCTAAATTTAAATATATTTGGATATTTATAATATCAATTATTTTAATCTTTCAGTAATAAGGTAATTAATGCATCATTATTATGTCATAAATAAATTCAATTATTTAAGGTCTAAAAATTATAAATAAAATACCATTATGTATGAAATATTTTTATCTTTATAATTAATATTTATTTTTAAATTTATCTTATGTATAAACCTATATTAAAAATGGTTTAGTTATTAAACTTTGAATTTAACACTTTTAACTCTTCTTTAAATAAAATAATAATAAACGTCCTAATCTAATCCAAGTGGAACAAAAGGATAATATTTTATTCCTAAGGTTTATTTTGGTCTAAATACACTTATCCAATATAATTAGTACATGTTTTAGGGTAATTATAATATTATTTTTTACCTTTAATTACCCTATTTACTTTTAACTGTGGTAAATAAAAGTCAAAAGATATTATTCACCAAAAATTATTTTCATCTTATTGAACCAAATTTTACTTACTAATGTCAACCCAGTCTCTTGGATTTTTGAAATTCAATTCACTGAAGCGGTAAAATTATGTTTTATGCAAATTTGAAAATGTGCCTAGAAGGTGGGTAAAAGACGGTAAAAAGTTCAATAAAAATTTTTATATCTAATATTATTATAAAATGACTCCAATGAATTATATTTAAAATATATAGGAATTATGTATCTATTTTTACCTAAAATAAATTTATATAAAATAACTAATTATTTAAATAAAAATTCGGTTTTAAACAATAACGCAATGTTATTCACTATTCATAAAAAATTGAATGTTTTCAGAAAAATACTAAAAATTCACCCTAAGATAATTTTGATATTCAAAATCCAAAAATGAAGTCTATTTTTAAAAATAAAATTTATAAAATTACAAAAAGTGGGTATTACTATTCATAACGGCTAGTTTGATTGGTCATGGTGTATTAGAACTCAAAGTTGCATACAATGCAAGCTATTGTATTATTAAAAGGGAAGCATACCATGGAAGCTTGGGTGTTATATTTTTCCCTCCTTCAAATAATTTCGTCCTAGAAATTTCTAGAATATTACTGCAAAAAAACATTCTGGTGGTTTTTAATTATGAGTTCTTTGGGTTCCCACATTGTCTCTTCTATCTTATGGTTTCTCCATAGAACTTTCACCAGACAATTTTTCTCATTTCTCAACACTTGTTCTCTGGTATCAGGAATCTTGAATGTCTCTTCACAATAATATATATTGGGTTCCAGTTCTATTTCCTCATAGGTGAGTACATGTGTTGGGTCAGGTATGTATTTTCATAACAGTGACATGTGGAACACATCATGTACATTGGAGAGACTAGGAGGCATTGCCAAACGATGAGCTACAACTCCAATTCATTCTAGAATTTTGAAAGGTCTGATGTACCTATGAATCAATTTACCCTTCTTACCAAATCGTAAAACACCCTTCCATGAAGATACCTTTAACAAAACATGATCTTCTACTAGAAATTCCAAATCCTTCCTTTGGTTATCGGCATAGCTCTTCTTCCTACTTTGAGCTACTTTGATGTGGGTTTTGATAATATTCACCTTTTCCATTGTTTCCTCAACAAGTTCAAGGCCTACGAGTTTTCTTTCATAAACATCATCCCGAAAAGTTGGTGTGTGACATCTCTTTCCATATAACGCTTCATATGGTGCAATCTAAATACTTGAATAGAAGCTATTGTTATAAGAAAATTATACCCGAGGTAAATATTGATCACAAATACCTTGAAGGTCAAGTGAGAAATATCTCAACATGTTTTCTATGGTTTTAATAGTCTGTTCTGATTGTCCATCAGTTTGAGGGTGGTATGCATTACTAGAACAAAGTTTAGTATCCAAGGCCTTCTGATGACCTTTCCATAATCTTGATTTAAAATGGGGATCATGGTCAGAAACAATCGATAGGGGTACTCCATGAAGTCTTACAACTTCATTAATATATAGTCTTCCTAGACTTTCAGGTGGTAAATCTTCTCTTATAGCAAGACAATGTACTGACTTGGTAAGACGATCAATAATGACCCATATTGCATCATTCTTTCTAGGATTATTTGGTAGCCCTATGATAAAGTCCATCATAATATCATCCCATTTCCACTTAGGAATGGGAAGAGGTTTCATGACTCTTCTTGGATGTTGTCTTCCAGCCATAACCTATTGACAACCCATACATTTTGACACATAATCAGAAATCTCCCTCTTCATGATGTCCCACCAAAAATGTTCTTTCAAATCTTTATACATCTTTGTGCTACTATGGTGTATAGAGAAATTCTATCTATGAGAATCATCCATCAGTTCCCTTTTTAGATCAGGTATATCAAGAACACAAAGTATCTTCCCAAATTTATAAATTTCATCCTCATATACGAATTCAATCAATCTCACATCATTCACAGTATTAATTTTCTTTTGATACTCCTCATCCTAAGTGTGAGAGCTTTTTATCCTTTTTAGTAACGTTGGATTGGAAACCATTTGAAAAAGTATTGGTGTTTCACCTTCCATGATTATTCCCATATTCATCTTTACTAGATCCATGAACATAGGATCCCTTTCAAATCTCATCTTGTTCAAAACTCCATGATCCTTTTTACTCAAAGCATCTTCCACCTTATTTGTCTTTCCCGGGTGGTAGTGTATAGTGCAATCATAATCTTAGAGTAGTTCAAGCCATCATCATTTCCTCATATTGAGTTCTTTCTGTGAGAAAATATACTTAAAAATATTTTTATCAGTATATACCTAACATTTTTCACCATAAAGATAGTGTCTCCATATCTTCAAAGAAAATATTACATCTCATAACTCATGATCATGAGTAGGATGGTTTTGTTCATGAATTTTTTTTGATGCATAGGCAATAACTCTATCATTCTACATAAGGACACAACCATGTCCTTTATTTGAAACATCAATATAAATAAAAAACCCATCATTCCCCAAAGGGTAGAGTCAAAATAGAATCATTGACTAATATTCCCTTCAGTTCTTCAAAATATTCTTCACACTCTTTTTTTGAGACAAATTTAACCCATTTATGTGCGATTTTGGTTAATTGGTTTTCCAATAGGGAAAAATTTGGGACGAAATGCCGATAATAACCTGCTAAACCAATAGAATTCCGTACCTAAGTTATACTTTTCTGTGATGGCCATTATTGAAATGATCTTGTGTTATAAGGATCAATAGATATTCCATCCTTAGAGACAATATGGCCAAGAAAAGAAATTTCCTGAAGCCAGAATTCACACTTGCTAAACTTCCCATATAATTCATTTCTTCTGAGGGTTTTCTAAATAGTGCGCAAGTGAGTTCCATGATATTATTATATTTTTGATTATACCAAGATAGCATCAATAAATAATGCTAAATATTCTTCAAGATATTCTTTAAAAACTCTATTCATTAGATCCATCAAAATAGAGGGTGCATTATTTAGTCCAAAAGGAATTACTGTAAACTCGTTATGCCCATAATTGGTATGAAATGCTATCATCGGAATGTCTTCATTCTTCACACCAACTAATGATATCCAAATAAAAGGTCAATCTTTGAAAAATATTTATCTCCATGAAGTTGATCAAATAAATCATCAATACGAGGTAGGGGATACTTATTCTTTATTGTTATAGCATTGATCTCCCTATAGTCAATGCACAACCTTATAGATCTATCTTTCTTCTTAACAAAAAGAACAGGGGCTCCCCATAGAGAAACACTTAAATGAATAAATCATTTATTACTAAATTCTTCTAGTTGTTTCTTTAGTTACACTAATTCCATAGTGTCCATTCTATAATGGGTCTTCGATATGGGCCTTGAACTAGGAATTAAATCAATGAAAAACTAAATTTCTCATTATTGAGGATGTCCAAGTAAATCCTATAGAAACACATCAACATATTCTTTTACAATAGGTACATCCTCTATTTGAACATTATTTTCCTCACCCATAGGAATTTTATTCTCTTCCTCCCCAATAATTGAATTTTGTAGAGCTACTGGGGGTGGATCTATATAGGAATCAGATGGTGACATTTCGGCTCTAAAGATACGGTACTCTTTATCATCATCGAAAATTGTAACCTCCTTCTTCTTACAATAAATTTCCGCATCATGGTCCAAAATCCAATCCATACCGAGGATTATATCAATTTCAATCATGGTTATGATGATGATATCAGCTGATAAAGAACATTTATATGCCCTAATGGGGACTAATTCACAAAACATTATTACAATGATACTTCCCTTAAGAGTTTTTACGGACAACATCCTTCTAAAATAAAATTGAAAATATCTAATTTTATTAGCAAACTGGGAAGATATGAAATAATTTGATGATCCAGAATCAGATAAATCATTGGTTAAACATGAAGAAACCATTAAATTACCTGCCACCACGTCATTTGGAGCTACAACCTCAGTAGTAGTGATTTCATAAGCTTGTCCTTTCTCCCTTGGACTTTTCTAAGGTAATTTTCCTTAGCTCTTAGGACATTCATTTGCATAATTATCCATTTCTCTAAAATTGTATCATTAAACATTGACAACCTCTTTCTTTCCCTTGCAATCACAAGCTTGGGGGACTTTTTCACCACGCTAGTAAGAGACTCTCGTTCCCTTTAGGCAAGTACCGGGGTGTTTCTTCCCACATTTAACGAAGGGTGGAAATTCAACTTTTCCCTTCTTCCCCTTATTTTAATTTACGAGGTGTTTAATAGATCTCTTCTTCACTTTCTTTTCTTTAAAGTCATAAGACTTATATAATTCTTTTCCTGTCTTGATTTCACATGAGACAATATCTGCGTATGATGAGAAGGAATGTGAGACTAATGCTCGATGTAGAAATGGTTTTAAACCATAAAAGAATCGATCATTTTTACTCATTGGGTTATGTATATAATATTCTACATGACTTGATAACCTCATAAATTTAGCCTCATACTTTGCGACATTCTCATCCTTATTTTGCCTCATACTCAGAAATTGTCTTTAAATATCTGCACGATGGTCACAAGGAAAGTATTTTTCTAAGAAAATCTCTTTAAACTCCCTCCATTCCATATTTGATACTTCTTCATCCTTCTTTGTGTTTTGAGTTAATGACCACCATTGATTTTAATCTCCCATTAGGAAATAAACTACCATGACAACTTTTTCTCTTCCCTTGCTCCCCAAAGCATGAAATATTTTCTATAAGGAACCTATCCATTTCTCAGCTACAAATGGATTTGAATTCCCATTGAATTTTGTTGTTTGTTTCCTCATGAAGCGGTCAAGCATTGATCCATCATGTTGTGGATCAGGGTGCTCCATACGGGTAAGGTTATTATTCATAACCTAAGTGAGTTTTCCCAGTATGGTGATAAGCTGATCAGCACCAGTTGCATCACCAGATCCACTATAATTATCTTAAGTAAGGGTAAAATCCATACATGGATTATGTGTGTTGATACGGTTTCCATTCCTTCCACTACGCGCCATTTCTAAACAATGGCATACACTAGATTAGTTTATGAATCGTAATACATAATTCCAAAATTGTAAAACACTTAACATAAATTGAACAGTTTATGGATATAATACATAATCATAAAAATGTTTTCCTTGAGGAGGTATATACTCATAAATCATTCATAATAGTTTGTAAATAAAATGTGAATATCCTAAGAAAATCCCCTGGGAGTTTCATAACCAAGAGTGCAGCAAGGCTCGTTGTCCTGTACCGGGATACCCCGAGTCAAGCCCAAAACTCCTTGACGGAGATTTCACTCCCAGGTACATCTATTCCAGAGCTGCCTCTACCTTCTCATATCCAGAACTGGTTGTATTACTTGGAAAACTCAAAAAAACTCTACATTACAAAATTCTAGTAAGTTCTTCTATACTAATCCTCAAAGTCTATATTATGGTAATGTTCATTAATCAGAGTTTTTCTAAATCTAGTTTCAAATTTTTGTACTAAACTTCATCTAATACCAATTGTAATTCCCTGAACCAGGTTACCCAGAGTCGGTACATTATTACATAACATTGGAATGATCATAAGGGATCAAATCCAGAAAGACCGATCAATTTAGTATCCTTTGAAGTACTAGATACAAACATAAGTTTTACATTACATTATTAAATGAAAAACAACAACATTGTGTCTCCTTTTAACACATTCATCTCCCTTATAATATTCTTGAAGGTCAGTCATAATATAATTCTTTGCATCCTGGGAAAAATAAAACATAGAAAGGGGTGAGCATAGGTGCTTAGTAAGGATAACAATATAGTGGAAACTTTCATAAATAAGAATAAACATTTAAGAAAATGTATAAGACTAAAATACAAGCCTTTTAAACTTAAACTTCAGCATAATATTGCAAAGATAAATCAAATAATTTCATTTAATTATTCACATGGATATTATACTAGTCGAATAATCACGTGTAATATCAATAGCCAATTTCATAATGATGGAATGCATAATGTCAGACATCATAACCACATAGTCAAGGCCTCGTGCCAAGACAACAAATAAGATTTTTTCAAGGCCTTGTGCCAAGACACTAGTTTGTCTCATGATACCTACCGATGTATCTAGGAGCTATAGTGGGCTCCACCTATGACTTACTAAGTCTAATGCATTCCTCATATGAAAAGGTTGAAACATAATAGAAACATTTGTATTAAAACTAGCATACGAAGTGTCAATACTTTAACCATAAACCATGAATGGTATAAAAATATCACACCACAGTCAAAAATATCACAAAACCTTTAATAAAATATGGAAGATTGTAACATAATAAATCAACTTCAAACAAGCGTAAAATCCAACAAAGGATGTCGACATAGATGAAATCAAAACTATTTGAGGGAAATATCTAATTCTATTTTGAAATAATTTAAAAGTCATGAAATTTTAAAAGAAAACATTTTATTGAAAATATTCTTATAAGCTTGTAAGGGAATCTCCAAATGTGTTATAATGGTGGAAAATAGTCGTACCCACAGTATAAGTTAAAAAACATTCCTTCCTTAATGTTTTCGAAAAGGTCGTAAAGGACATTGTTTGGAAAATGATGGAAAGATTCATTTACAAACCTTTTATACAAATTCAAACAATGGTATAAAGGAATTTAACCCATAGTCTAGGAAATAGTAAAAATGGTTTAAAATACATTTTTAAGAAACACATATGTGGATGATAAAGAGGTCCCAGTAGATACGTATAAACAACCTCGGATAATGAAGAGATTAAAGAATTAACCCTTACCTTGTAATTTTCCTTGATCGAGGGTACGTTAAACTCTCATATAATGGTTAAATCATTGTTATTAAATTATACAATAACCACATACATAAATATGATATCATATATAATCTTCTAATATTTCTTTGTTAATAATATTTCAGTAGTATCATTGTTTCGGGTGTTAACTGATATGTTTTTCATTTATATGCTTGGTTATGTAATCTATGTTTGTTATGGATACGATGTATTTGATTCATATAAAAAATTATATTAAGTTCTTACAAATTATTTTTAATCATAAAATGAAAATAATTCTTGAATGTTTATGATGGGGAATGAATTACATCGCATTTGTGGAGACGGTAATCCACACGCATGCACGGCGACAATATCATTCTATTGATGGTGAAATTGTATGAAATTGGATGTTATATCATATATATAGATTAATTAACATGTTATATTTATTATTTATATTAGTTATTCTCATTATTATACCCATCCAAATATTTAAGTGTTTGAATAACAAACTACACCACGACGTGGAAACGGTAAGCCATATGTACGCGTGTATGGTCACTTGTCATTTATAGGATGGATAGAATAATGAATATGGTTGTACCATATTTATAATAACATCACAGTATGTATTAGGTACTATAGTTATTATTTTGTTATGGAAACAACAAAGAAAGAGGAAGTGGAAGAAGAAAAGGACTTTGAAAGAGGTGGTGAAATTATTACCACCTCTTTGGGTGCTTCCTTTTGATTTGATCAAAATGGATCCTTAGGTTGGATTCTGATCAAAGTCAAGCCTCTAGGTCACAGTGAGGGTAGTTGGGAGGATATTTTAGTAGGTTTTGGCTGAGCCAAATGACTTTGGAGGTGTGATTTTGAGAGAAGGAGAAGAATCCTTTTATAAGAGAGGTGAGGGTCACTTTAGGAAAATTTTGAATGATTGTTTTATTATACAAACATATTCATTTTATAATGGCTAAAAAAGGATTTATTTTTTGGATAAGGTGTGGATGGGTCTAAAACCTCTTAACCAATATGTTTTAGACAGTTTTAGGTCACCATATTAACCTTATCTTTTATATTTGTCTCTTAGTTAAATAGTTTAACTTTTACAATGTCTTCTTGTATTTTTATATTACATGGTTAATAAAATTACTATAAAATTATAAGAGAACATAAAGTGGTACCTTAATGAAATATATATTATCATATAAGACATTTTTCTGATCCTTATATTTTTAAGAATGTTATATCAAGTAATAATATAGTATTTGTTTTTAAATCTCATTTATGTCAATTTTGCACTATTTAGTATTTTATTTTTTTGAAAGTCATAAAAACTATATCACTTCTAAAAAAATTATTTAATAAACCCTAACATGTCATATTAACCTATAAAATTATTTTAATTCATCATAAGTCTCAATTTATATTTATTTTGATATTTATAATATCAATTATTTTAATCATTCATTAATAAGGTAATTATTGCATCATCATTGTGTCATAAATAAATTTAAGTATTTAATTTCTAAAAAATATAAATAAAATACCAATATGTAGGAACTATTTTTATCTTTATAGTGAATATTTATAGTCGAATTTATTCTATGTTTGACCCTATATTAAAAATGGTTTAGTTATTAAACTTTGAATTTAACACTTTAAACTCTTCTTTAAATAAAATAATAATAAATGTCCTAATCTAATCCAAGTGGACCAAAAGGATCATATTTTATTACTAAGGTTGGTTTTTTTTGAAATATGCTTATCCAATAGAAATAGGACAACTGTTAGGGTAATTATAATTTCATTTTTTACCTTTAATTACCCTATTTACTATTAACTGAGATAAATAAAAGTCAAAAGTTACTATTCACCAAAATTTATTTTCATCTTATTAAACCACATTTTACTTAATAATATCAACCTTTTATCTTGGATTTTTTAAATTCAATTTACATAAGTGATAAAATTACGTTTTATTCAAATTTGCAAATGCTCCTAGAATGTGGGCAAAAGACGGTAAAAAGTTCAAAAAAAAATTTTATATCTAATATTATTATAAAAGGATTCCAATGAATTAAATTGAACATATATATGTATTATGTATCTATTTTTACCTAATATAAATTTAAATAAAATAACTAATTATTTAAATAAAGATGCAGTTTTAAACAATAACACAGAGTTTTCACTATTGATCCAAAATTGAATGTTTTCAGAAAAATACCATAAATTCACCCAAAGCTAATTTTGATATTCAGAATCCAAAAATGAAGTCCATTTTGAAATATAAAATTTATAAAATTTCAAAAAATGGTTATTACTATTCATAACAACTAGTTTGATTGATCGTGGTGTGTTAGAACTCGAAGTTGCGTACAACGCAATATATTGTATTATTCAAAGAGAAGCATACCATGGAAGCTTAGGGTGTTTCATGGTATGACAATGGTATTTAATTTTACACAACATATATTTTGAAAGCCAATGTTTATACATTATTAAAAATATCTCACCCATTGGCTATGAATACTCTCCCACACTCCCATGACTCTAAATTTTATAAATATTTAGCATGGATATCCTGACATTTAATCTCTCAAGATACCTTAAAATAACCTCTTAATATTTTAAGGTGTTACTTCTCAAGTATTAAGAAGCTATTTAGAAATGTAATATTTCTAAATTATCTAATTTTATTTCATATATGAGTTTCTTTTTACTATGATGTATTTTAAACTAATATTTCATATACTTTTAAAATTATTATTCCATAGTACTGATAGCCCGGTAGGGTGTTGTAAGATCAATATGGTACTATGTAAAACCAAATTTATAAAAAACAACTATGATACTCAATTAATATAGTAAAGTGTAAGTTCGAGGTCGAACTCATAGAGGCGATGAATTAGTTTACTTTAGGTTTTCAAAAAAGATTTAATGTTATTAGATTTTAGTAAAATTAGGGATTTGGTTGATTGATTTGAATAAATAAAAATGAAATAAAAGTAGTAGATTGGTTGGTTTTGTGAGAAAAGTTGGAGAGTTTCTAGATAACTCATCCCATGTATTGATGGAATGAGTGAGTAGGCCTTCAATTTAGTCACGTTCTCGATCTCATAATGAACATTAGAAAATAAAAAATCTTACCACATTGCTCGAAATGATCTAGAATTTGAAACTGTTACAAAGCTCGACGAAGTCTCCCATATGCTTGTTTGGATCTTCATATGGAATTATGGTGAATTTCACATTATTTGTGATCATTAAAATTATAGTTGGCTTGATCTTGATGTGATTTGCAATGATGGGGGGTGCGGGGATGCTTTGTTGCAATAATGTATTCGATGGATGCCTATAGTCTGCGAACATTCTCAAGCCCTGCTCTCTTTGAAGAATTTTATTTTGTTCTTTCCCTGACATTTCTCTATCTTCCTTGAATTCTATGTTCGGTATGGAAATTTTTTTTGAATCGTTTATTTTTTTTCCCTATGATCGTGTGTTTTAGTTGTGCATGTCATGATTTGAAAACCTCAAAACTAACAGCATAAAATACCTAGCGTAAAATGTGGAATAAAAATAAATAAATAAAATTAAAAAATTGAAATCCTAAAAAAATAAAAGGATACATTCCCCGACAATGATGCCAGTATGATAGCCCTGTATGTAATCGTTAGTTCCTTATGGTACTATGGAAAAACAAATTTATAAAACTTAGCTATACTACTCAATTAATGTATTAAAGTGGAAGTTTTAGGTTGAACCCACATAGATGGTGAATTAGTTTAATTAGGTTTTCAAAAAGATTTAATTTTATTATATTTGAGGAAGAAGAGTGATTTGATTGATTTATTTGAAGAAATAAAAATGAAGATGAGCAGTAGATTGGTTGGTTTTGTGAGTAGATTTGGAAAGTGTTTCAGGGTTTTGTAATTTCCAGGTTCAGGTGCAACTAGATTTCAGAATATAGATTGATTATTTCATGATTTGGTGTTGGAGTTGAGACTACATAGATCCAATGGCCATGGTATCACCTCCACAATGTGTCAATACCGTATTTCCCTTAGTCTGGTAATATAGGATTTCACTAAATCGAGTTTGTCTCAATACCGTATTTAAACTTGTATTCCCCTAAAGATGAAAATGGTCATGCCTCCTTTAGGGTAATCAGTTGTGCAATTTTAATCTTCCTTTTAACTGTATTATCAATGGTAAGGATAATATAAAAATAAATGGATTTGGAATATTCATATTAAATTATGGAAAACCAAATACAACTATAAAAATAAATTAATTATTCTAACGCACCTTCCCCCTTTGATTACACCACCCTAGCACATGTAGGTAGTACCCCCTAATCCTAGGGATGAGATGTCTATATGGAAGGAGAAAAGAAAATTAAAGCATATATAACGAACTAGAAAAGGGTGCAGTAGATTCTCTCCAAGTGTTAGTCTTCAGTGGAATCCAAATTTCTCAAAGAAGCAACAAGGACCTCTATTTATAGGCATCAATTGGGTTCTACTCTACCTCAGTCATAATGTGTACTTGAACTACACATCATGTAATGTCGGTCTACTTTTTGTTAATCTTTATGACACGTGCGCGGATCTCAGTTATGGTTTTACAAAATTTGACCCCATTTATGATGTGTACATAGGTGACATATCATGTACTCCTTGTCTATATTGCCTCCGTATTCACGAGAATCATGCGCAAAGATTGTTCATTAATTTGGATCTTTGACTATTGTCACATCGTGTACTGAAGGTACATGATGTGTACTTGTCATTCACAGCATGTATGCCTGTGATGACCTATCTAATGGAATTTCATGAACTAAAACCACACATCTTGTACTCTAAGTACACGACATGTACCAGTTCTACTCTAGAATTTCCACCTTCCTTCTCTCTAAAAAAATCGGTGTCTCGCTGCAATCTTCGCTCATAGTGTGAACTGTCTTTTAGCTCCATTTTCAAATGGTTTTCATTCCTTTTTCAAATATTAAATGTTTCCTACCATAAAACATAAAAAATTCAAAATTATCAAAACCTGGAAAGATTAATCAATTAAATAGACAAATCAATACAATAAACCACTCAAAAATATATGTATGCAATGCACTTATCAAATCCACCCAGACTTGAATTCAACCTCGTCCTTAATGATGGAATCTCAACATACTACAAAGGAAAATCACGATACTATGCTTCAAATTAAATTTCAATAAAATAAATTGATCAAATTAAAAATAAAATTTTCAAGCATCACATAGTAAAATTCATTAACGCATCTTTTTTTAAACAAACAAGATAACTAAGTATTTTACTTTTCATATTTGAAACAATCAAGCCTTGTCAATCATCATTTTTCATTTTTCAATTCATTTTCTGTATGCATGCCACTTTCAATTTACCTCACATGAATTTTTTCTCTCATCATAAGGGTATAATTGTAAATATAATTCTATGCAATCCTCAATAACATGTATCATACCATATGCTCACAAAGAATCTAATATCTCTACCATGTAAATTCAAAGTCACAATTAATCATGAGGGCTTCAACATTAAGGTTAAAATGACTATGAGGCTTTAGGGAAGGTAGGTAAATGATATAAAAATATAATCTCAAAAATTAGGTTTGACTCAAAATAATTTTTCATGATAACAAAAGATAAGCTCAATGATTGTCTCCCTTTAAAAATGTCATCTCTTTTCCCCAGAAAGCACAAAGTGGACACATGATACATGTAATCACAATGAATGAATCAACCTCTCTTGCTTTTTTCTATATTGTTTTTCTTCTTTTGAATAACTATTCGTGGGACAAATCTCACATCCATCACCTAACCACATACGATCAAAAATCCTCGGTCTGGAAAATGGTGATATTTGATCCTCCCAAAACACAAACCTTTATTTCAAATTAAATTATTTTTTATAAAGAGAGATAAATGGTAAAATACAAAGAAAGATTTCATGGAATCTCTCTATATCACAATAGAAAATCCCCCATCACAATATCCAAAATGAATTATATCTCAGAACACCCAATAAAGATCCTCCCCCACACTTATTCTTATCAATATCATGAAAAACAATTAGAGGAAGGTATAAATAGATAAAATAGGTTTGTAACACTACTCATTTCCTAACAAGTCTATTCCTGGATTCTACAGGCTTAAAAAAGAATAATGTAAAGTGGGTCTCTGGATAAGGTCTACTAAAAAATTGCCTCAATATTATTAAAAGTATCTTTATACAGTCATAGCTTTGATAAGATGTAGTGAAAGTTATAGAAGAAAACATGCCTGAGTTTCTCATTAAATATACTAAAGAAATAATTCGAAATATTAGCTTAGTGGATGTCTTGGGAATGAGACGAATGTTTGGGACAATCACTCATGCAAATACATACAAATAATTAAATCAATTAATAAATCTTAAAATTTTAAAAACATGGCCATTTCTCGTAAAAAATTATCTACAATGATTAACATGCTCCTCTAATTCATGATTTATAAAATCTTAATCAACATTCGTATCTATACTAATTTTTTCCCCATTTTTCTCATTCATGTTTATTGAAAAATAAATTTAAATATATGGAATGATAATTTTCCTAAGTAGTTTATGTCTCCTAGATAAATTTATTAAATAATTACTCAGTGTGGGAATGTAATTGGAAGTAAAATCTCTAAATCCTTTTAAAATGTGGGGAATATAGTATAAAAATATAGAGTTTAAACTCTTACTCCCCTTGAAATTTCTTCTTCAATCATGGATGTACAGGTTATGCCTACTCATTCCTACTAATTTTTTATGCCCTAGGTCGTGGTGGTCCTACAAATTAAAAATAAACAAGTGGAATCACAATCCATTACCAAATAATTTTAAAATATTTTAGCAAGAGCATTAATTCCTCTAAAAAAAATAAATAACGAAAGACAAAAAACTCGGGTTTCCTCCCAGAAGAGCATTTTTTTATTGTCGTTGGCTCGACCTTACCTCCTTCATCTTTCTCTCATGTGATGGGTGATGGAAAATTTTGTACTTTTCAGGGTATATGAATAGTTTCAGTTGTGTCTTATCCACATAGGTAGGCCCCTATCCTTCTTCTTTGAATAAGTTAACTCTCCCCGATGGTAGTACT
Organism: Viscum album; assembly: GCA_963277665.1. Classification (NCBI taxonomy): domain Eukaryota; kingdom Viridiplantae; phylum Streptophyta; class Magnoliopsida; order Santalales; family Viscaceae; genus Viscum; species Viscum album. The sequence continues at coordinate 383,249,008 of OY728163.1, read as the reverse complement.
TACGTGATTTCTATTGGACTGATCCACCATTTCTTCCTCAATTCTGATGAACTAAATGGAATTTCAGGTATCATCCATACTCATTGTCCTTTCTCAAATGTTTTAGAGACATTATCTCTTTTGGTTTCAGTGTTCTTGGTTTTCGGATTCTTTTTCCTCTTTGGTTGACCATCCTCTTCCACAACAGCATCTAACTCATGAAACTCTTCAATATCAGTGATATCCTTAATTTCAGCTATTTATCTTTCTCCAAACACATCATCCTATTGTACATCATAGTTCATCATTGATCTATGTGTGTTGAAACTTTCTTGATCACTTCCAACTCTCGGAAATATTTCTCAATTTTGAACATCAATCAGCGCACACCCTGTTGCTAAAAATTGTTTTCCTATAATAAGTGGATTATTCTCCTCTTCTATATCCAACACTAGGAAGTCAACGGGGAAGTATAATTTGATGAAATTGATTAGGAAATATTTGATGACTCCTCTTAGGGATATCACAGTTGAATCAACTAGTTGGAGACGTACTCTTTTAGGATTTAGTCCATCCAGTCCCAAACTCTTGAATTTCTTGTACAACATGATATTGGCACTCGCACCAAATTCACACAAAGCTTTCCCAAATTTTTCATCTCTAATAAAGATGTGAGTTGAAAGTATAACTAGGTCTCTTTGCTTCATAGGTAGTTCATTTGATAACACTATTGAATACTCTCATGTGAGTGGGATAGTACCAATCTCTTCCAGCTTCTTTTTGTTTCTTACTAGTTATTTCGTGAATTTTTCATATATCAGTATGTTTTCTAGGGCCTCTTCAAAAGTTATATTAATATTCAATTTTTTAATGTGTTCAAGAAACAAAACACTCTGCATGCCATTCTTTTTTTGGGCCATACACCCTAGAAAAAACATACTTGGCTTGTACTGAGGTGGTTTTTCTTCTTCTTTTTCAACAACTTGTTCCTTGTCAGCATTAGCTTCCTCTTCAATTTCTTTCACTGGTGGTAATTCTAAAAACTCTATTCTTATTCCTTGAATTTTCTTCCACTTCTGGGCTCTATAGCCTTTAAATCTTCACATAGGCATTCTTTAGTAAATCTTGGAAGCTCTCAAATTTTCCTCTCTCTAAGTTGGTTAGCAATTTAGTCAAATTGATGCTCCAGATTCTAAAATGTGGCCTTTTGGTATGATACTTCTTCTCTTATTTCCTTGATTGCAACCCCAGAAGTGGTCATAAATGTTACCAGAGTCTCCTCCAATGAATGAATTTGTCTTGTCAGTGTGGTCCCCTACGGTGCTTGTTATTGTATCCCTTATTGTCCTTTAAATCCTTGTCCTTGTTATTATTATTGTTGTTGTTGTATAGTGGAGATTATTCCCACCTATCATGTAGGTGACCCGAGTTCGATCCCCGGTAATGGCACCAGTTTGATATCCCTACAGTGCTTCATTAGGTCCCTACGGTACTATGCAAAAACAAATTAATAAAACTCAACTATGATGCTCAATTAATGTAGTAAAGTGTAATTTTGAGGTCAAACCCATATAGACGGTGAATTAATTTAATTATATTTTAAAATATATTTAATTATATATTATATTTGAGGAAAAATATTGATTTAATTGAGTGATTTTAAGAAATAAAAATAAAAATATGAAGCAATAGATTGGTTGGTTTTGTGAGCAGATTTTGAAATCGTGCCAAGGTTTTGTAATTTCCGGGTTCATGTGCATTTGGATTTTAGACTATAGATTGATTAATTCATGATTTGGTGTCAGATTTGAGATGAGGTAGATACAATGGTCATGGTATCGCCTCTTCAACATGGAAATACCCTATTTCCCTTGGTCCATTAATATAGGATTTCACCGAATCGAGTTTGTCTCGATACTATATTTAAACATGAATTTTCATAAAGTTGAAAATTTTTATGCCTCCTTCAGGGTTATCAGTTTCACATGTTTAATTTTCCTTTTAATTACATTATCCGTGGTCATGATAAAATAAAAAGAAAGGGATTTGGATGATTAATATTAAATTATAGCAAACCAAATACATAAATAAATAAAAAGTATTAATCCAACACACCATTCCCATTCAGTTACATCACCCTAGAACAAGGTAGGATTACCCCCTCATCCTAGCGATGGGAGGTTTAGAGGGAAGGAGGAAAGAAAATTAAAGCATAGATAAAGAACTCAGAAGGGGAATAGTATCTTCGTTTCAAGCATTGGTCTTCAGCAGAATCCGATTTTTTTAATGCAGTAGCCAAGAAATCTATTTATAGGCTTAAATTCGGTTATCTTGGACCTCGGTCATGAAGTGTACTTGAACTACATGTCTTGTAATGTCAATCTAATTTTTGTGAATACAAGTGACGCGTGCACGGATCTCGGATGAGATTTTTTAAGATTTGACCTGTTACACGATGTGTACATGGGTTACACATTTTGTACTCCTTTTTTATGTTGACTCCATATTCATGAGAATCTATCGCAAATATCGTTCATTAATTTTTAACTTTTACTATTGTCGCATCATGTACTAAAGGTACATGATGTGTACTTTTCATTCATAGCATGTATTCATGTCACGACCTATCCTGTGGCATGTGACTAACTAAAACTATATATCATGTACTCTCAGTACACGACATGTATCGGTTCTACTCTAGAATTTTAAGTTTCCTTCTCTGAAAAAAATCTAATGTCACACTGCAAGCGAAGCTCGGAGTGCGAACTGTCTTTTAGAAACATCTTCAACTACTTTTCGTTCCTTTTTCAAATATTCAGTGTTTCTTTCCATAAAACATAAAACAAGTTAAAACACTCACAAAATGGAAATATTAATCAATTAAATACACAAATAAATACAATTAAACACTTAAAATATATACATAAAATACATTTATCAAGTATTATTATCCATTTAATATTTATTAAAGTATACATTACTAGTTTCCTCTCATTATATGTTTTTATAATGGCATTTTAATGTTGAATTAGTGGTTCTTAATCACTTTTATTCATTTTTATTTTACAATTATTTTTATTTATTTTATATTTCCGTGTCAAAATTTTTGATATTTAATTATTGAATATCCATTATTGTCTTATGAATGATATATTACCATTACCTCTCTTTATACTTCTAATGAGGACGTGGTCAAGGCTTGTACCTAGTAGGACACCAATATAGTATCTTCTCTCTTTTGGTAACTAGACAGAGAACAATGAATAGAAAATTTGTGATGTTATTTATTAGGGGGAAGGTGGGACTTACAGTACATTAGTATCCAATATATAAATATATATATCATTAATTAAGAGTAATGGTGGTAATATTAGGGATTAATTTGGCACCTAGTGGAGTTTTAGATAATCTAAAATCTGCTGATAAAATGAGTTTTGTAATATGTCCAAGGAAGGGTTCAATTAGAACCTATCATGCTAATACATGAAGGCTCACCAAATACATAAGTATTATTGGGGTCTGGTCTAAGTGGTCAAGATGGGTGTATTAGTCTAGGTAAGTATTCATTAGTTTTTAAAGGGTAGAGACCCTCATTAATAAGGAAATACATGATTTTTAATACCTATAGTATCCTATCTACTAGAGAGGAAAACTAGGGGCATATTCTACATGATACTAAATTCCTATTTTCAATAGAATATATGATATAAGGGAATAACATAAACTTAATGGGTCACTCAATCATGTCAATAAGGTTGTTATGTAGGATTAATTCGTTAAGTAGTACTTTTGGGGGAGTGGCCTTAGAGAAAGGATGCTAATGAGGTCATTTGGGTGGATAGTTTAACCAAAATGGATGGTCTGGATGAGTGATGGGTCATTAAGGAGGTTTGGATATCCACAATAGTGACACTTCATAAAGGAGATTGCCATGGGTCAAATCATATATGGTGATTGAACTTTGGAAGGAGGACAACACGTACATTAAGGGGCATGTGTCTCACATAATATTATAGTTATATACATGTGATTTGGTTTCACAAAAGGTGTGGGTTTTTATGGTTAGCCATAGTATAATAATTAAGTGTAACATCCCTCCATAATGAAATTACAAGGGGATACATTCCAAAAAGATTTTATATAATCAGTGTCATTAAGAATTATGTGGGAGAATATATATCATGAATAATTAATAGAGGGTCCCCCCCCCCCCACTCCATGGAATGTCTTCAAAATATACCTGGGGAGATTTTTTGGGACCTCAATGAAAAGAAAATTCTCACAAATGTTGTTAATTATCTTGAGATTTATATGATTATGAATTTCATCATTTTTTTAATGTGTGTTAGTGAATTATTTATAGGATAATAATTTAATAGCTTCCCTAGGATCTATTAAACTATCATCACATGAGAATTACATATTTGTAAAAGATCTCTTCTAGGCCGTTGTAAATGAAATTTTGCTTGTAGTTTTTAATTTGGTCACAAAGTCCATCCTTCATGGCAGTATAAATCATACACCTATAATGAGGATTTCTTCTGATAACAATGATTATTTTTTCATCAAATAAAATAATGTGCCTTTAACAAGGTTTTCATGAAACCATTAATAATTACCATCTAATATTTATGTATAATTCCAATTTACTTTTAAATGAAGCATGTTATACTTTCCAATGTTTTCATATTTTACCCTTTGCATTCAAGTTATGTTTATTGTAATCATTAGATTTTTCATGTTTTAATAAAGACCCCCTATAAATTTTATTTTATTGGAATGGATAAGATCAAACACTTATAAAAATAAGGGGAAACATAAGATATATGTGGTTTCACAAAATATTTATAAAATGAAGAGTCAAAAGTTTCTATAAAAATAGACTAAGGGGCCCACCTTCATGACATATAATGTGTATTAAAACATTTTTAATCTACTCTCACTCACACATGACTCTTATTTTTTTAATAATATAATACTACAAAAAGATAATATATTTTTGATTGACCATTTATTTTACCACAAAAAATTTGTATGCATGCTTCTACAACACAAAAAATCCATGTGAAATCAATGTGATAGAGTATTTTTTATTTGGTTCACTTATTGTATAATTTCTATGTGAATTTTATATATTTTTTTGTTTCAATAATATTCAACTTTCTTTCTTATATTGAACTAACTTTATCTTTAGGTCTTTTTGTTTATTATTTTTTAAAAATGAATCATGAACAAGCTTCCTAAAATATCACTACTAATAGGATAGATGTTATCAATGATGTTGTGGTTGGCCTATTTTACCATGTATGTCTAATGCATCTACCTATCATAGAATTAATTGGAGTGGGGTGGCCAAATTATTTAGTGTTATAGAGGATGACCCTTTATGGGTTTAAGCTACAAACTAACATGGATATCCCCAAACTTTAGCTAAGCATAAACCAACCATTACACCAGTTCAACCGAACCCATAATATCACATGAGCTAATGTATTTTCACCTGGATTCCTAATCAATGAGAATCATTATTTAGAGGTTTTTTCCTTGAGTATACTATCGTAACTCTGGAATATAATTCTCTTAATCTATATTTATAGGTATATAATTACACCTTTATTTTTTTAGATTGACACCCATTCAGACACTAGGGTAGAACACTTCATGAGATCATCACACTGAGTCATTTTAAGGAATGAATTGGGAATTTTCTTTCTTCGTTTTTTAAAGACACATGAAATTTGAAAGATAACTCATAGTATTTGAGATATATGAAGTGGTTTTTGTGTCATAATAATTACTTCACTAAAAAAACAAGATCATATAGGAACTAATCAGTTGATAGAGCCTGATACAAACAAGTTCAACTTGATGCACAAAGAGGTCATGATAATCCTCTAGGATTTGTACATGATCATTGGGCATCCAATTCAAGGTGATATATTTGATGAGTTTATACTTATAACTTTTGAAGGTTAAAATGTAGAAAGGACCCTGTTTTTACAAATTTAACTAACTCATCTAGTGAGGAACATCATTCAATATAATCTTTACCCCCTGATTTGAGGTTCTATTTGAAACATGGGTGTGAATATTTAACATTTTTAATGTTTGAGAGACATATAAATGAAGTACTCAAATATTACCAACTCATAATAACTAATGTATTTCAAGTTTCTATTGGAAAATTATATACAAATGATAAAATATTGAGTGGTTTGGGGATTTCACCCCTAGGGTTACCTCATTCCTTCACCTGGTAGATTTCCTTTCTATTTTTACAAATGAGTATCTCCTCTTGGTTCATGAATCATAAATAGGTTAAAGATTAAAGAATTATAATAGTGACTTAGTGGGTGATTGGAAAATGTATCAACTTGGTAGTGTTTATACTAGCCAAGTTGTATCATCTATTTTTTTACATTTGATGGGGAAGGCCACATTCAGACTTACTAGATCCATCCAAGTGATCTGGGGCTGGATTGCAACTCACATTGGATGTTATGAATTCATAAAATAGAAATTTTTTTGAATTGATTTGTTTAATAAATATTTATATATTATATTTTGTGTTAAAAAAATCTAGTTGGGATAATGATATTGAGTAAATGTACTAAATTTACACAATTTATTTTTTATACCATATTTCACCCCAACCAGAAAAATCATTCATAATGTGTCCAGAACCATGGAATAGTTTACATTCCTGATCATGATGTGAGACATCATATTCATTTATTTTATTTATTGAAAAATCATATTTTATGTATACGCAACAAATCAGTTCATCTAATAGAATAAATATATTCATAAGAAGTTTTTTTTCTCACCTCAAAGCCTCCAGGATGGGTGGTATTCTATAGTTTCAAAGGTTAATGCTCAAAAAAGAGGAAATAGGAATATAAGTCATGTTCCACCGAATAATTCCATTAATGGGATGAAATATGAGTACCCAAATACTTGGATCAAGTCACATCTCATGGGTCATCTTGGATACTTATTTCCCAAAATCAAGTCTATAACTTTGACTATCAATGAAGAAGAACAGAAGTAGCCAAAAGAGGTTGGGATATCCCATTATTATATCATTCCACAGAATAATTGGATGATATATAATCAAGAGAAGTGTTCGATGTAACTAAAACCCTCTCCCTCAAAGAGTAGGGTTCCTCTTCTACCATTTTTTCTTATAGATGACTAGTTTTTGGTTGTAGGGGTTGAGTTTGATTTTTAGAGGGGAATATAAACCATAACCGAAATATCTAATGTCATCTAGGTTGAATAGATAATTTTTATAGATATTGGTTAGATCAATAAATTATTCTACATTTATTATGAGATTCATACTTAGGGGGTGAAGTCCTACATAATGTAATTTTAGGTAGTGGTCAATTTGATCAAGGGATAAAAAAATTTATCAAACTGATTTCTCAAGCTAATAGATCTATATCTAATTGGTTTTGATGGTGATGATCATGGAGAAAAAGATGTTGATTTTAACTCCCATGATGAAGGTGACTTGGAGGTTAAAGATACCACCAGTTATGACGAGGCCAATTTTAGATCCTCCCTTGAGATGGTAATTACTATTGATATTTAAGTATTTATATCTTCAGTGTCATTATCAGTGATATTAAATTTTATTCTTTTTAGTATTATGAAGATTTTTTCCAAATGGTCAGGTCCTTGTAATTCTCACTAGGGGGAATTTGAGTTGGGATAGTGGTTGATTCAAGCATTAGGATTGAAGTGTAACCTTCCCCTACCCATATTTTATAGCTTAATTTCATGGCCTCTAGACCAATAGGGGGTTTCTAGTTCCCCTAGTAGTGTTTCAACAACTTCATCTTTCTTCGAATGAATAAAATAATTGATATCAGGTGAGGATACTAAAATATATCCTCCATTTGGGACTGAATGGTAAATTATGGATATACTCATTTATTTACAAAATCTTATTACCCTTTTACACCATCATTTGGGTTTGTTAAAACATTCAACGAAGATTCTCATATATAAGAGTGAAATCCATCTAGGAGAATATTGTCTTTATCAACAATCAAGGGGATTCCAACATGGTAATGGATCATAGAACATAGAAGAGACATGAATCCTGCATTAACTTAAATGCACCATCATACATTTTGACTGACTGGTGTTTAGTAGACGACCTTAGGGGTGGTAAAGATTTGTTCAACTATACTCAGTTGGATTCCAACACAATCTATATGTCTTTAGAAGATGATTCATTACTTTTTCATATATACCTTTTTTATAAATCTTGTTATTCAAGTTCTACACTTACATGTATAGAACTTCATGGTACCTACTATGCTGTATCTAGAAAATATATACCACCTAAGTCTATTTCTTCACATAAGAGTGTGGAACATTCAGGGACTTACATGTCCCATAAAGAGCCTATACTGGGACATCTACAAGTAGGCCCTCAACTAATGTGGGTGGATGAATTAGTGTTAGTATATAAATAATTTCTCTCCCAAACATATGAGGAAACAATAATATTAGGACGAGACACCCCTGGTCCACCTATTGATGAGATTACAGTAGTAAAAGATACCAATACCTGAGCAAGTAAAGGTGAGTGTACACATTTCATTACATTTAATTTTATGTTTGGGGTAAATCATATCATGGGGTGTGCATTTAAACAATCATCCATTATGTCAAATAAGTTCATATTCTAATTGATCCAGTGTCTCGACTATTAGTTATCATAGAGGAATGGACTTTTCTACTTTTGTATCATTTAATAGATGATGAGGTTGAACCCTCATTGAGTGAATCAGTCCCAAATCATGTGTGGGTTCCCATGATGGAATCTCATTAATATTTTATGTAAGTTTAATTCTAGCACAATATGTGAAAGTGTGAAAGGGGGGAATCTGAATAATGATTCATAACACCCCTCTCAATGAGTTTAGTGGTTAATTATGTCACCTCTAAAACATGTTTCCCACTCTTGGTTTCACTAAAATTGATTACTATGTAATCCATGCTAATGTAAATTAGGTTATTAATATATAAATAGTTGGCCAAAATAATTCATTCAAAAATTTGAATTTAATATTCTATGACCTGCTATATAAACCAAATGACTACAACACATCAAAAATAATCTCAACACCTAGGAGTGTAAGCTAAGTGGAGGCATCTAATTATAGAAGGAATGTACTTAGAGTAAATACATATTCAATATTTATCCACTAATTAAATTTTTTTGTATGAAAAATATAATATGTTTAAAGATTTTGATAAATAAGGGAAGGATGATGTTGGAAGTGTAGAGGAATTTTGAATTGATAATGAGGTAGAAACTGTATGGTTAAATGAACTATATGATGTTATTAGTACATAAAAGTAATAAATGATCCATCTCTAAGGGTCACTTTAGAATGCCTTTTAATATTACTCAAATCCATTATTAATTTTTTACATCTTTAGAGATTAACTCCATATTGGGGATGCTCCTCCCCCTTTTTCTCGTTTAATAAACAAATATCATGTCTCAAACTGTTGTTAATTTTTATAAAAAAAATTCTTTAACTATCATTCAAAAAAATAACTCATAAGAAGTAATATAATAGTAATTAAATTCAAATAAACACTAGATGAACATGTGGTTGATATATAATAATTTCTAACCACTTGATTCAAATGATTAAGAGGGGGTCAATCAATCATCTATATGGTGTGTTTTCCCCTATGGATATAGGAAATAGGGATACATAATATATTTACTGTCACTGTAAGATGAGATAAATATGATAAATGAAACATTGTAGTTTTATTCCCTTCAAAAAAAAAATTCTTGGACTGATATAGGTAGGGTATATGCAATGCATTTTCCATTACCATAATCCATGGTCAGCATATTCAAATATGTGGCAGTGAATAAATCCTCTTAATGAAAATCAGAAGGGGGTTTTTCATGGAAGAATCAATACTAAAGAGGGATAAAATATGCTAAAATTACATTTATTCACTTTCCACACATATAATTTGAACTTATATAGTTTAGGAACATGAGGGTTTGTTGAATTTTTCTAAAAACTATAAACCTAGAGATCATGGATTGAATATTTTTTGAGCCAAATGGTGGTTTCCAAAAGACTTATATGTTTCCCTTTTCACCCAATCTTTTACTAATCTTTGGGAGGGAATGTATTGTCTAGTAGAAACTAAGATTTTTCTTAGGAATCAATTTTATGGGCTTTTAACTTAAAAATATTTCTTCCTTTTTTCCCATTTAAACATTAACATCTTATAGGCTATGTGAGGTATAGACATACCAAGAAAAGACACATCTTTTTCTAAAAATTAACTTAGTGGGTTTTCAAAATAGTGAGTACCATGTTCAATTTCTTCAAGAATGTAAGGGCTTAAGGTTATTACAAATTATGGTTGATATTTAAGGTCATATATCATTGGCCAAAATTGTTTTTATTTAATGTTCGTAAAACATTAGGCACAATTTATTGGGGTTTAAGACTATATGGATTTCATATATAAAAAAGGTTGAGGTTTCATGTCTAAAATAGAGGTGATATAAACCTCATATGAATTTATATACCATATTATAGTACAAAAAACCTCTAAAATAAAATATGCATTTAGTTTAAGGTTGTAATTATTGAACTAATATAGAGTTAATTTTAGGTTTTATAACTCTAAAAAAATTAGTGTGGTCTATATAGTATTATGGAAAACTAAAAACCATAATGTGAATTAAAGAGGGTCTATATTGGTATAAATGATGACTGATAAATGTTTCACATAGTTTAATTTCATAATTTATGTACCAAGTAAGGGAGGGGACAAATCAAATGGTGGTATTAGTTCTAGGAGGGCTCCAACACCTTTAAACATGGAATGAAAATTATATAAATCATAACATTAGTTATTTGAATCAGGAATTGATAAAACTAAATAGAATATTGAGTATGACTACTAAAAATATTCAAATAATGGTTTCCACTAAAATATTGTTGAGGGAACATGGGGTTAGAATATATATTACATAGGATGAAAAAGTTTCTCTAGTTGGATATAGGTGCACCGGATATATAGAGTGAGTGGTATAATTGAGCAGATAGTTCCTTTTTGGAATCAGATGTACTCATGACCAATAATGTGAATTCTTTTTGGTGATTAAAATATTTGAGGCATGATTTACAACATATGGAAATATAATTTTCAAAATAGTACTTGAAGACTAAAGCTCTAAGCCGACAATACTTTGAATATTATGGGATATTATAATGGAATAGAAGTGGAAAATGGTCAGTAACTAAGTCTAGGTTTGATGGAATTTACATTACTATATACATTTTGATAACAATAATCGTGCAAAAAGTAGTGCTTAGATAAAATATTTGTTATCTCATAGTAGAGTCAAATTGAGAAAGACTCGATGTGAATCAAGGAAAATTTATTCTATGAGAGGGGATTTGGTGAAATAGAATTTACAGTTGGGACTAAGATACATGATTTAGAATCCAACATGTATCCCATAAAAACAAAAAACATGTCACACATAGTTATAAGAAATGATATAGAAAGTTATCATCCCATAATAGGATTAATAGATACATACCTAGATTAAATTTAGAAGATCATGTTTTTGGATGGTGGGGGAAAATAAGAATCTATAATATGGAAGAGGAATTCATGGAGATATAAATGTCACTATATATCCTGAAATAATAGAAATAAAGTCATACATAGTTCTATAAAAAACTTTTGTATATCATATCATATCTCGGGGAAATAATAATTAAATATTTCAATTACCTACTAAGAAATGAAAAAAACCTGACATTAATGAGGTCTCATCACTAATATGATGTGAAATAGTATTATTCAAATATATGGATAGTGTAAGACCCGATCTAAATGAAAAAGGTCTCATAGACTAGAATTAACATTCATGGTATTTATAGATATAGAGAAATATGATATCCAAACATCACTACATATCATATGATAATAAGAATCAATCCATACATAGTTTTGGGAAATATGGTGTGTTTTTATCCTTGTATTAGCTTTTTTGTGAGAATAATTTCATTTTAGGACACTTACATGGATCATTCTCTCCTGTAAGGAGGATTGGTCATACAAATAAACCACTTTAAGTAGTTTTAAGTTCATTAAAGGAGGACTATGTGTCATCATGAGGTTTAGCATCCTTTAATAGGGCTGACATTTAATACTGTTTAAATCCATTTAGCGAGGATGTTGGAGAAAAGAAAACTATATAGATTTTAAAGGAATATTCCCTAAATCATTATTTGTATATCTTACAGTAAGATATATATTGTGACTTTAAATCATGCATGAGATGTTTACATGACCTTTGATGTCTTTAGAATCTGAATTATAAACATTATCATTTAGGTTGATCTTTCCCATAGCTATCATTTAATGAAACTTTTCATAATTTGTAACACATGGGACATAAATGAATTCATGAATTAGAATAATAAATTAGTTGAGGCATCAAATTGTGCATTATAAACACGTGAGTTCAAGAATGTATCACCAAGTAGTATCCTTGGGATTATTTATAGACCAATTTGTTGTGGTAGTACTGTGTGTGTGTGTGCTTAGTTGAAACTCCCTTAGCCAGAATCTTTCTTCGTATTCCAACATTTCATATTATATTCTAGTACATTTTGAATATAATAGTAATCCCATTCTAACATTTAATATTTAAATGTGGCCCATGGATACACTATGGAGGTGGGATGACATTTTTCTACCACATAGTGGTCCCTCTCAAACACATGTGATGGAATTTTAAGATGACACAGTGCCTTATTCGGTGTATATTACATATGATTATAATAGAATTCATCATTTATGTCTATATGTAGTTTTTTATATTATCTAGAATGATGATGCTTAAATATGGGTTTAATTTCTTCCACTTAATCTAATAAGTGTAATTAGTATCTTTTGAAATCATTTGGTGATATCAAAGCAATATTACGCTTTATATTTGTGAAATAAATTAAATGAAATAATGAATAAACATACAACTAGAAGTGTTTTTTCCTTATAGAAAATAAATTAAATGGTTTAACTTTACACAGTGCACTACTTGTGTAAAGGTCACCCTTGATTACCCTTATTCAATAAAGGAAACTTGAGGTTTACCATTACATGGAGGGTTCACAATATGGTGGTTTGGATTTTAATCATTGTCAAAATGGATTGAGTAAGGTTTATGTAAGGTATTATATTTCTTACCCTTATGTGTAAAGACTCTAATGGGTTTAAAAGGCTCATTTCAGGGTATGTTACGATAAGGTTGTTGCATAAAGGTTATGTAGTATTTTATAACATGAGTAAATGTAATGCATTTAAAATAATGACTATGTAAAATTATTAACCTTGTATAACGATTTGTGTAAAGGTAAAAATTGAGTTACCTTTGAATACATGATCTATGTAAAGGTAGTGGCTTTGTTACCATTATGTTGGCTTTCGAATACTTAAGTTACCTTTATGTCAATAACCTGTGTAAAGGTAACGACCTCAGTATCCTTACAAATATTGGGTTGCATAAAGGTAATCTTTGTATTACCTTTATGTAGCATGTTATATTTACGTTGTTTCAAGGTTAGTAGTGACTTACCATTATGCAAGGCCTTCCAAATTGCATGTATAAGGGTAGAAGGATTTACCCCTACATAAGAATACCCCAATGTATAAGGGTGAAACTAATTATCTTAAAAAAAATAACAACTTTTTTTAACATATAAAATGATTTAAATGGTTTATAATGTATTTATAAATCATTGAAAAGATATATAAATGATATTTATTAATTAATCAAGGTTTCATTAATGATATAATTATATAGGGTTTAGAATTGTTTAAAAAATGTTAATTTAATTTTTATTATTAAATATTCCTTAAATATTAAAGGTTAATATTTAAAATACATTTTAATGGGTTATATGATAATATTTATGATATATAATTAATTTTGATTATATTGAAATCATAATAAATAATTTATAAATGGTTATAAATTATGAAATATGGCCATAGTATAAAATATTAATATTTAAATACTGAATTGTTCACAATTAAATTTTTTTAATTATTCAAATTAAAGAGGGTTTATTTTGATATTATTTGATCCACATCAAAAAAATTTTGATTAATTATATGATCATGGTTTAAATAATGTTATGTATGTGATGTTAGATTATGTTATCATAATAAAAATTTACATATAAATTTTTTATAATTCATTAAATATTTTATATTTGAAATGGAAATTCTAAATGATGATAAATATAAGAGATTTCATATTGTCTCAAATGAAAACTATTTATATTTAATGTTATGGAATGGATATAATATTTTTATGTTCATATTTATGGAATTTCTATAAAATAAAATTATAAAATGTTTATAGTTATCTTTTATTTTCAATTTTTTTTGAATTGTTATCTCATGTTCAAATACTTCAATTGTTAATTTATGTTAAGGATATTCCCTTATATAATAAATTTTAGTAAATTTTTTGAAAGATGAGATTATTTTTAATGATTTAGTTTAAAATTTTAAAGTACTTCTCAGATAGTGCCTTATATATCATGTTGGGAATGAATTTATATATGAATTTTTTTTCCATCTACCCAGACCTCAGTTTTTAATTGATGTTGTAAGCTTTAATTAAGTTATTGAGAATAGTTTTTTTATATAAGGTATTACAATTTGGATTAATTATATTATCTCTTGATTAATGTAACTGTATTTAATGGGAATTGGGGTCGGACTACCAACTTACCTAGAGTTTTATGCCCTGTTTATGAAAGTGAGTAGGGTAAGAGATCTATCTCACCATGATAATTAATGCAGGATTATAAATTTAATATAATTATAAACTTTTAAATGAACTATTCAACTACATATTCATGAGATCCATTTGGACAGGTATGAATTGTTTTAATTCTATTTTTAGTGAGTAACACAAATCTGTTGGTTTTTGTAAAGAGTTACATATCAATATTGCATGAAAATATTGGTTTGGTGGATAGAATAATATTCGAAACTAAAATACTAAAATCATGATTATGTAAAAGGGGATAACATGGGGTAAGAAAGTTATATTGAAATATCCTTCAAATACTAAGTGTTATAAACCTTCCAAAATGACACTTTTCAAGACATTAATTATTAAAATAGCTATGTCATGCAATATTTTGGTACTCTTGGATTATCATGTATAAGAAAAGAAAGGATGAGTGAAACTAGATCACCATTGGGTAGTTCATCCCATAGTTGGGTTACCTAGATTATTGATTGTTATCTTATACCTAGAACTTTTTTTGGGTTACATAAGTCTATAAACCCTAATATGATTAGGTTACCAGACAAATAGAGTTGGTTTTATCCATATGATAGATTGGAAAAAAGAGTTTCTTCTCAAATATCCCAGAATCATATATGTTATGGCTTGGATGATGACCTACCTAAATAACTAAGTGATAAGGGAAATTCTATAGAGGGATCATTGTGAAATTAGACATATATATTGTCCCACTAACCCGAATGATGTTTACTTAAAGGGTTCATCATTTTCAAAAGACCTATTTAATAAAATTCCTTTTTGTTTGTAATAGATTATACTCATCTGATAAAATCTTATGTTGTAGATAAATATCATCATCATCAAGCTAAAAATTGTGATCAATTCTTGATAAGGGGAAGCTTGATGTAAGATACTCCCATGACTGGTAACTTATGAAATGTTCATAAATAAAGATTAGTGATTTAATATAAGTTATTAATGAATATTATATGTGTTAAAATAATCTATTCTTAAGTAACCAAGTGCTAAAATATTAAACAAGTGAATCTAAATTCTTGTGGAGTCGTAGTTTGATTAAATCAAAGCTTAAAAGGCATTAGATTCAGAATGACCAAAGGTGTCTTAGTATCCACTCATGTACTCTATTTGATTAGGTACACAAATGATTAAAGGAATTTGATAATCATATACTCAATATGATTGGGGTTGTCAAATGATATTCAGTTTGACAAAATATGTTGATAAAACAACGATACTAATGGTTTCCTTAAAAAAGTATTGGTTATATAAATCAATTATACAATTCTTACAGATATATGATATCAACTGTATCTTTACCATAGTGTTCTAAATATAAATAATGTTGGAAGATGAAAATAATTGCATCATGCTATTTTGTTTCAAGTAATAAAGCAAATGAGTTGCTGCATTGATTACTTGTATGCTTTAAGATATGTTAAACTTTTCCTCAAATGTTTATTTTTATCTCATTTATCCCTTGATAAGAGAATTTAAACAATCATAATTAAAATGAAATGATATGGGTGATTTTAGAATACAAGGTTTATGGTATTTTTAGTTCTATAAAATTATTTAAGGTGAGATTAAAAATGGCTGGTTATGGTTAGGTAATTCAACCTATAATCATCTATAGAATGTTTTTGAAAATATTATTGAGTTAAAATAACATTTACCCAATATTCTCAAAGTTTTGGGAATATATATGAATGAGGAATGTGATGTCTAGGTTATAAATCACTATATAGATAATAGAAGTAGGTAAAAGTTCATGTTGGTGGAAGAATAGTTGGTTCAATTGTTTAACAATGTTTCTTTTAGAAACCAATCAAGTTCATTAAAACCTAGGGTTTTTAGGAAGGAAGAGTAATAATTAAATATGATTTTATCATCTAATATATACATCAATGAGTTTTTAAAACTCTATGGAGTTTCCATTAAAGGTATATATGTTATATAATTGACTTATTTGATTTTTAAATTTATGTTATATCGAATGTATATTGTAAAAAAATTTGTAAATATACAAGAGTTAAATATAAAATGTAAGAATTGTTTAATCTTATAGTTTATATTCATGAAATGAAGTAAATAGTTACTAAATAACTAGCTAAATATAAAGTTATTTATCAAGATAAATTCAATATATGTATAAGGTGTGTATCCTAATCTCATTTCTCTAGTGGGATTAGAGAACATGTTCAATAACAGAGAGTTTTTACAAACAAGTATGAGATGATTCAATTTATACACATGGTTTATGATTCAAAAATTTATATAACATGTTTTAAGAAGAATTTATAGATAAAATTATTATAAAAGTATTTATTAAAATATGAGGTAATGTGTTCCTACCAGCCATCAGTGGTATATATTAATAATGAATTCTTTTCAAATGAAAATGTTCCAAAAATATAGAATAATATATATATATATATATACAATAGAAACAATATTTATTTGTTAAATTCTCATTAGAAAAATTAAATCAGTTTAATTTCCTAAGAAAAAATAATTTTGAGAGGAATATTAATAGGATATTCTATAAATAATTGTGTCTAAGATGTCAGTGAGAGTATGTTTGGACTTAAAGAATTTCGAATTAAAAAAAATAATGGATTACACCAATCTTAATGTGATTTCCAATTAATATCCTAAAATAATTAGGCTATTTAATAGTAAATAAAATTTTAAAATGTTATATTTAGTAACCATTTAGAAAATGAACATTACTATTTCTTATAAGATTATACTAATCTATGTTTAAATCAAATTTTTCTTAATATCCTAAAAGAGTTTATGATGTATTAGTAAATAATAATGTTAGTTGTTTCATTATTCTAAGGAAATTTTTTTATTCAATATGGTTCCAAGTATTATGATGATGAATAAATATATTTTTCTAAGTATCCAATATAAATTGATATCGAAATATTTGATATTGTGAAGTTAACAGGTTTGAATATGTTCATGTGGTAAAATAGTTAAGAATGTGATTTATAAGTATCAACATTATTCATGATAGCTTACTTTATAGATGTTTCTCACTAAAGTGTGTATTGATAGGGTTTCATAAGATTATCATATAGATGTGGGATAGATATTACATGTGATATCATGGGTTAACAAAACCCATAATGTGAAACACACATAAACCATCTGAAATTTTACAAATAGGATGTGTCAAACTGGTGCTAATATTGGGTTTATCATATAAAAATAAAAGGTTTTAAGAGTATGAAATGTATCATATTAAAATTAAATCTCCAATTTATCATTATTTTACATTGATTTCATAAATGTATATATATATATATATATATATATATTTCTTAAACTTTAATGATAATTGACCTCCCAAAGTATAACATTGAGTTTATCTTTTACTGATATTCATCATGAAGTGTTATAGGTCATGATAAAAAGTTGAGGTTGACATCAATAAGAATTTTTTATTGAGATTCATAATATGCTCATGAGACACAAAACATAGAATTGGATTCAATGTGTGTGTTGTATGACCTACTAAGTGTGCCATAAGGAGTAGAATAAAAATTTATCTGGTATACTTGGGGCGAATTGATCATATTTGTATCATAATTACCTAATATTGGAGAGATACCCATTATGAGGAACTTTATAATTTTATACCCTACTTATGAAAGTCTACATATTATTAGAGCTAATATAGGGGTGGTTGGGTATGTTGATGATCATGTCATTGGCCGGAGCTTCACTATGATGGGATTTTTACACTCATATGTTGAGTATAACATCTAGGCCCCTAATAGATATAGTCTATGGGAGTGTGAGAGTGAACTGAGATATTATATATAAATATAGATAAGGGGAATTTGATGTGAATATCAATGAGGATGAATTACATGTGATGTATTCATCAGTTAGATCAGTCTACGCTCTGAGGATCAAAATAGATGAGTTTTCTATATGGGATTTTCATGATTTGTGTCCTATAATCACTTGATATCTTGGAAAATGTGGAAATATGAGAATTCAAATTTTTATAAGATGTATATAGGCGGGAAAAGATATAGAGAAACATGTTCTTGATGAAAATCATGCCAGATAACTTTATAGCATGAATATTATTGATGATTTATTATAGTCCCCTCATTGCATACACATATAGATCCAAATATTCATATTTTTTATCAATAATATAAAGTAATATGGGTTCACACATTGTGGTTGAATTAATGGGGAATATTTTTGACTCAGATATCTACTATAACATATGTAATAGTTAATCCAAAAAATATTTTAGATTGGTATTCAATAGGTATTTCATAGGATGTGATACTAGGTGATGTTAATGACATATTTCCAAAAAAAGTGTTTTAAAAACATATCCAAAATTAGTTTTTTATATGGTTTCACAAGTTATTGTATATGATATAATATAAGGTGAAATTTCACATATTCATTCATACTTTAGTGCAAGTGGGACATCGAAATGAAAATTCCCTAAATCCATTTTTCTATATGATAAAAGAAGCTAGGTACTATGTGTTTATATAATGGATAAAATTAAAACACTACCTATAATATGTTTATAATCTAAATGATAAAAATATCAGTTGGTTTGATCTTCCATGTAGATGTCATTTAATAAAAAAATCATAAGTTGAAATGTGTGAGAGTTAAATACATTCATGCATATGAAGCATGAATTAGTTGAGGTATCAACTCATGTATTACAAATGAATGAGTTAATGATTGAATCACTAAAGAGAATCATTGGGATTATTTATAGACAACTTCCATGTGATGAATGTATGTTTGTGTGTGCTTGATTGAAATGCCCTTAGCTCAAAGATTTATTCTTCTTCCTTCACTAGATATGAGGTGCTAGCACATAATTAATAGAATAGTATTCTCATAAAAACTTATAATGAATAATCATATCCATTTGAAACAATAAATAGGTGGTAATTAATTTGGATACCACCTAGTGATCTCTCTCAAACCCACATGATGGATTTTGAAGATGACGTAGTGGATTCATTGGTGTATGAACACACATATATAAAATTATTCTTATTTTCTATTTATATATAGTTTTCATATTATCTAGTGTAGTTATCATTGTACATGGGTTAATTCACATTATATTGATCTAATGAGTGTTATTAGTTTCATTTTAGTCCTTTTATATTTGTCTCACAATAATAAAGGGGAGATAAAATGGTTTCATCCTAGTGTTGAGTAGTTTGAGGAAACCTCATCTACACTAAGGAATTCCCAAAGACATGGATGAAGTGGGAGTTTGATAGATATGAAACCTTTAGGTGGACCCATGATGGGTGTTATGAGCATAAATATTTATCTTTTGATAACAAAAAACAATCATTGCATTGTTATCAATAATAATGGAATATTTTTTATCTTAGTGTAGGATTATATATGGGTAGACCATATATTAGAAACTATTTCATAGATCAGGGTATCATAAAATGAATCAGGTCATATGAAGATACCACTCTAATAATTTTATTAGTAATGTGGGTTAGACCTTATTCCTTTTAGTTTAATGTAATGTGATAAGGACTCTTGTTCCATTCAGTTTAGTTTTGTATGATAACAACCTATTTTGAGTAGTCCAAATTCATTGGGAATGTAGTTTCATATAGAACTATTCAATTTATTCCTTGATAAACCTTGAATTGGTGGAATGAATAATGTGATAACCATCCATCAGAATAAGGGAAGCTCTTTTGGAGTAGACCTTGGGTATAAAAGATGTCTATAACCACTTTAGATTAAAAATTGGTGGCCTCTTTCTAGGCATCATCGGTATTCTCAAGGCCAATACTAATTCTCCAATATTGAATGAAAAAAAGAATACCTTCTTATTAAATTATCATGATACCTGATACTAAGGGAATTAAAGGTTTTTCAATTTTCATAACCTCTTCTCATTGAGTCATTCTAGTTTTGCTTTAATTCAAATCTATAAATTATCATGTTTCAATACTTAATTGACTATTAAAATTTAAAGTTATGGAAACTAAAATTTAATAATAAATATGGTTTTATCACATGAACAAGTGAGTATAGAGTTAACTGTATATTGGAATATGTAGTGGTGTTAAAATTCTATAAAACATTCAAAAGTTTATCTGGACAAGACTCCTTGTATTTTTTCAGAATCATCTTAAGGATATTACATACGACTTTATTGAAGGCCTCTATCAATATATTTACTACTCTATGATAACAAGATAATTGGTTGGACTAAATATTTATTCTTTATATAGACTAATTAGTTTAGATGCATAGAAATCAGTGTTGATTCATATCATTATTATATGAGGGGATCCAAGTCTAGTAATGATGTTGCAGTTTATGAAGTTGATGGTAGACTTAATCCCATCCTCCTTGAGGGGAACAAATTTATCCCATTTCAAGAAAACTTTGATTGAATTAGAAATTAAAATATACATCCTAACTGTGTTTATAGGGTATAAACACATGAAATTTATCCCGCTTATGGAGAATGGATTGGAATAAATAAAATTTTGAAAAAAAGTAGGGGCTAATTAATAATGTTGGAATGATGTTTATGGTCCCTTTTAAAAAAGATTAGGATATAAAAAATATGTGGAATCTTAACATTAGAACCTAATATATGACACTCAGCCATCTTATGCTCTAGTACTCATGCTCAGACCTCATGTTCTTTGGTCCACGGGCTCACACCTTAGGAACCCTAGTCTTTATTCTTATCCCTTATTCTTTTCCTCCATCTTTCGGGTTCCCGTGTTGTGGAACTTGTCCATTTTCCATATAACAACAAGTGTACATCATTTCTTACACTTAACTCATGTGCCGTAGTGCCATAATTTTCTTACAAATAGACTATAAAAGGAACTCATTTGTAACACTTTAAAGGGAAAATAAATGCTCAAAGCTATCATTTTAAAGGTACCCCTTTCTAATCCAGGTAGATTATTAATCTGAAACCCTATAATATTTAATTAAATGTTAGTGTGATTGAGTCATATGAATGTAAAAAACCATTATGAGAGAGCACATTATCCCTACTTCATTCATTATAGTGTGAATAACACCCAAGGTAGCCATACTAGAAAATCATGTTCCCAACACCTTTCAATGAATATCATATTAAGGAGAGATGCACCTAAGTCCCTTAAGGGAAATTTATAACAAAGAGAAACTCTTTACCCTGATCCAAGATAGGGATACCTCTTCACTCTGACCCAAACAAGGGTGACCATGTAACCCTTAACCATAAAAGGGATATGACTTCTCCTAGACCCATAAAACGTAGACCACTTTTCCTCGAGATATTTTAGTTAAAATCATCATTCCATCCATCAATCAGGGAGAAGCATCCATCTAGGCCTCACTAATGTGAAGTATCCTTTTCTTCTCCTACATTAGTACACCATACATTCCATAATTTCAATGATAGATAATCCCTTATCCCATATTTCCTACCTAGGTGTCAAATTATCAAGGCCACCCTTGATGCCACAAGACATACATGTTCATGGCATGAACACCATCATGAACCCCTTCAATTGCATATTCCCTTAATAAAAGGAGATTCAAGAACTATAAAACCCTACCATTTTTTATGTTATTTTCTATTATGTTTTGTTGAAACTATTGTATATTAAAATTTTATTAGGGTTTCGGGGGTTGATAATGACTCAAGGGACTTTTTAAAAAGATTTAGAAGGCCTCCAACGGACAAAATAAAGTATATATCCCTACATAGTGTAATCCCTTGAATCGTGTTTTAAAATGATTGGTCAGAGGGTCGGGTATCCTAACTTGGCTTGTTCATGGAATGAACCAAGTGGTCACATCATGAAAAATTTTGAGGTACATTTATTAATATTTTTTGTGTTAATTAACTAGTTATTTAAGTGTGGTTTTACATTAGAATAGGTTCTTACCCTTATCCAATACATGCAATGTACTCCCTACCACATTCATCCATATCCACTATCAAGTGGGATTCTCCCCTGATTCTCCATAAAATAGACCAATTTTCATTGTGATAGGACTATTGATGTAATATTATCCATCCACCTTCTTCCTTTCTCTACTTACTCATTTTATTCTTTTTCTCTTTCTTGTTTCATTGATTATGACCTATTTCCTTGGTATTCTTCTTCTTTTCTGATTTATACATTTTTAACTTTAATAAATGAACAGTTTTGGATTAGTAGATATCTACAAAGAAAATATTTTTAGTCTTGAATCTATTCCCTTGTAGTATCTTCATTTTAGAAATGAGTGTGATGTCTGGTCTTGCTGTCATACTGCTCACTCAGCCAAAAACATAATTACCTTTTGTTTAGACTTAAATAAATAAATACAATATCCCCATGGGACACAAGTAATCTTTGTAAGAGTTTATACAAAATCTTTATCCACCATTAAGGTGTGTGTAACTTTGGAAATGAATTTTGGGAATTAAATAAGTAACCCTTAGGGTTCCTTAGACTTATAATGTGATCTTATTTATGTGCCCAAGGATGCTTAGGATATTCTCTTGGATCTAGTGACCATGATTAGTTTTTGAAACTATATATAATTAAATAAAAGGGATGTATGAGTAAATTTTATATATAAATGAATTGAAGTTAATGGTTTGGAATTCCTTGGGGAAACCTCCCTTGGATTATGATTGACAACCCTTGGATTGGAAGGCCATGGGGTAATCCCCTTGGATTCAGATAGATGACTATTGGACTGGAATGAATTAGGGTAATCCCCCCTTAGATTTGGATTAATGACTCTTGGTTTAGAATGCCTTCGGGTAAACCCCCATGGATTTGTAATGGAGACTCATTGTTTGGAATTCCATTTGGTAATCCCCCTTGGATTCAAATTGATGATTCTTAGTTTGTACTGACTTGGGGTAATTACCTTTGGATACAGATTGATGGTTATTCATTAGGAATTACTTAGAGAAATACCCCCCGAGAATTTTCATATGATTGTGGATTTATAATTCCAAGGGTAAATCCACCTTGGATTGGTTTGTGACTCTATAGGATACTATGGACAAAGACATCGGTCTTAGGCCAGAGTAAGTATGTTCAATCCTGGGTGACACTAAGGAAATTGTGGATCGATAGTGGAATATTTTTTAATGTATCTTATTCATTTTATAATGCACATAATCTTACACTGTATACTCTAACTAGAGATGATTTTATATGTCAATAGTGTTATCCTTCTGATTCATACTCAAATGGTGCTCAGTCTGGCAGTTGTTACCTAAGCAGACTTTATGGTTCCAGGATGTGATATGGGAAATTTCAATATGATAGATAATGGATTTAGACTACTAGGATATGGAAACGGATATTACGACCAGTCTAGGACTTAGGACCATTTTTTGGAGGAGTCTCATAGTTTTATTATTGCTTATCATTGGGGATATTGGTTTATATGACCGGATCTAGGATTTAGTATTTATTTATATGTACATATCTTATTTTGATAAATTATGGGTTGTAATTATTTATTTTAACTTTCCAAGATATCAATTTATTTCCTTTTCTGGATACATGTTTCTAGTTTTTATTATTTCCACTATCATTTCCTAATTATATGTGGTAATAATCACCCCACCATGCCACTTTGGAACATTGATACTATTTGGTAGCCTTTAGAATATTAAGAGTTGTTCTAAGGTCTCATTTCATAATTGGATGAGACACTTGATATTGGTCCCTGTTTTGATGATGTCATAAAGTTGTATCAGATCCCTTTTTTAGACAATTTTGTTAAGGTGGATAGGAGATAGGTAATTATTAGAACATGAAATAGAACTCAAACCTAAGATTATTTGACCCACATATCAGGGAAGTGCAAATTTTTTGGGGATGGTATTGTTGTTTGGGGTTTTGTTTTTAATGTTTTTATATTTAATCTTGAGTTATCCACATAGTTTTGAGGTTATTATTTTAGTGTATTTTTACTGTTGGTATAAAAGGAAAGAGAGTGTGTGTTCTTGTATTATATCGAGAATTTATTATTCATAAACCATTCACAAAATATCCTATGATTGATTACTTGGGTATAGTATGAGGTTCGGTTGTTTAAAGTGTTAGTGGTAATTTATATGGTGTTTCCTCGTATAAATTTATGGTGGAATCTTACATAAAAATCATTTAAATAGTTAAATTGGGATTAAAAAATAATTTATGATGGTAAATATGTTGCATCATCTAAATAAAATTCCAATTACAACTTATAAATCATTTTCCTCTATGAAATTTAATTGAAATTTAAGTTAACAAGGCCTTAATTATAAAGATTATAGCTTTGGTAAATAGAAAAGTGTGATGATATTACTCATATGTGTATGCTAAAAAGATTAAGTCACTACTAAAAAACTGGCCTTTAATAGAACTGGTATTTATCAGAGCTAGAAAAATGTGCTAAGAAAGTCCATCTTTATCAGCGCATTTTGTTTAGCACTGAGAAAAGATCATCTTCATCAGCACTTTATTTTCAGGCTGATAAAGGTTACCCTTTATCAACGGTTTTATTTTAGAACAGATAAATGTTGGCCTTTATGAGTGCTAACAATAAATCGCTAAAAATGGTAACCTTTATCAGTACTTTATTAATTCTGAAAAAGGTTCAAAAAATAAAATTAGAAAAATTAACACTTTCTTTAATTAAATAATTATTGGTAAAAATGAATAAACATATATATAAGTTTTACAAAATATTAAATATTATATATGAAATATATAGATATATAAAATGAATAAAATGTAATAATTCTACAAATAAAAATTTAAAATGAGTAAATTAAGAAAAATATTAAACCTTTTAGTAATTAAATAATCATCGATAAAAATGAATAAATTTAATATATAAATATAAATTATAAATATTTATAAATATTATATATTAAATATAGAGATATAAATGAATATATAATCAAAATAAAAATTAAGAATAAAAAAATTAAAAAAATTATTTAAAAATTTATTAATGAAACTATTATTAATAAAAATGAGTAAGTAATTTATATATATATATATATTAATTATAAATAGTAATACATAATATATATTAAATATATATATATATGTTAAATATATATATAATGAATATAATGTTAATTAAAAACATATTAATGTCTTCTTAATTTTTAATGTTGTTTGATTTTTCAATTTAACATATATCAAACGTTATGTGTTGCATTGATTTCATATATATATATATGTGTGTGTGTGTGTGTGTTTGTGTGCGTAATTAATGCAGTTTATATGAAAACGCACACTCAAATATATTTACGCAATATATAGAAACACATACACCAAATATTTATGTAATTTATTCAAATTTCAGTATATTTTATAATTTAATTGTTGACATTATACATTTAATATATTATGTTTTTAATCGGTCAATTTTATTTATTTATTTTTAATACTATTACAGTTAGGGCAATCATTTTTAATTTTTTAATTTTTTATTTTATTTTTGAATTTTTTCATTTTCTATTATTTATTTATGTAAATATTTATTTATAATGCTTTAGTATTTTCAATATGTATTCATCTTTACTTCAGTATATATATATGTCCATATTTTTATAATAATTTATATTTAATTAAAAAAACTTATCTATTTTTTATATATTTTTAAAGTGCACTTATATTCAATTATTTATTTTCACTTATTTTTAAATTGCAGGTAATTAAGATTATATATCCAACAATAATGTTAAAAATATATTTGTAAATAAATATTTCTAAATATATATATATATATATGTATACTTAATATATTTATATATTTATATATTTATATATTTATGATTATTATAAATAAATAATTTTTATTTTTTAAATAAGTATTTATATAGTTATAAATAAATAATTATATATATATATATAATTATAAAATTGTAATAAATTTATTTAAATAAATCCTTTATCAGCGCTAAAATTTTAGCGCTCATAAAGATCGGTATTTATCAGCACTAAAAAGCATTGTTAAAAATAATTTTTCTCAACGCTAAAATATTAGCACTGATAAAGATATTTTTTATCAGTGATTTCTAAGTGCTGATAAATCTCAAGATTTTTCAGTGCTTTTTTAGTGCCAATAAAGATCTCTTTTATCAGCACTTATCAATTTAATGATGATAAAATGGATCTTTATCAGTGCTTTTATGAAAGTTTTGTTAAAAGTGTTCTTGGTATATTTAAAATAACCCTAACTAGTACTCACTCATCAAGATTCTAAAGCTCTCATAGAACTCCTCTATTGTATGTGTGACTCTACTATGATTCATCAGAATAATCAGGGATAGAATCTAGTGTATGTTATTTTCTACTTTTCCTGTATCATTGTACGATCTTTTGGGTTCTACGTTTTGTATTTTTGTGATGTTCTTAACCTAGAAGAACCCTACATCTCATCACCTTGTTTCTTCTAGCGTGACTCATGTGAATTTTAATGGCTTGTTGAGAAGATCAATATTTGTAGTTTAACTTCATGAAACCAGGATGAGATATGTGCTGCAATTTAACATCCTACTGCCATGATGAATTTGTGTAGTTTAATGTCATGTAACCAAGATGAGAGATGTTGTGAAGTTTAACGTCTTTCTTCTAGAATGATATTTTGTAGTTTAACATCCTATAACCAGGATGAGATATAGTATACAGTTTAGTGCCTTGCTACCAAGATAAATTATTGATGTTTAACATCATGAAAACATGACGAGAGACACTATGCAGTTTAACTTCTTTCTTCTAGGATAAATGTGTGTAGTTTAACATCATGGAAGAATGAAGAGATCTGATTGATGACCACTATGAAAATTATTTCATGAGAAATGTTGTATTAGTGTGGGTTTTGACTCATTCCTCATCCATTGTGTCCAATGTGCATGCTTTGTTTTGTGGATCATCTTAGCTTGGTTTTCCGAAATGGTTTTTAGAAAGGGGAAAATGATATTTTTAATTGGGTTTTCATTAAAAATTTGAGTTATTATGTTGTCAAAAGTGGCCTTAGAGGAAGTTGGTTTGAAATTGAAAATGAAATATTGTTTTTCAAATAGATAAATATTGGTTTGTTATGAAATTTAGCTTATGATGCAGTTGTTTTAGCCCCAGATGTTCCTTTTGGTTGTGGTTTAGATTGATTATAAACCTGATTTTATGATTTTTGTGTTATTCAGAATATTCGGCTCAGAAAGGTCCCCTAAGTTTCTAGTGGGTCTCACCCTGATTCTGTTTCTCCTCAATTTCTACCCATCTTTCATGGCAATCGTGGTTCATTATAGGTAGTGAAGTGGCTTGAGGAAGTTGAGCATGTCTCCATAGTGTTTGGAACTCCCAAAGCTGTAAGAGTTTGTGTTATTCAGGGTCTACTTAGGGGTCCAGTGTTGGAAGAATGGGAGTTGTTTTCCCCACCAACGATGAAATTTGGGATGACGTGGGAAGATTTAAAGCCCCTCTATATCCAATGGTTTATACCTGATGAGGTGAAGATGAATAAAATGTAAGAACTCACGAGTGTCCAACAATTTCAGTGGATGGTGAAGGATTATGTCGAAAACTTCAACGATTTGGTTTCCTTTTTTTAGTAGGTGGTGTGGTAGGATCTGTTAAAAGCCTCTATTTTCATTTGGGGACTTCATCCAGAGATCAAGGAGCGAGTCCTCTTCTCCAAGGATCTCCATTTTGAGAAGTTGGAGGAGGAAGAATTTTTGGCTGAGTTATTGTGAAATAATCAGAAACACATTGACTCAGTTGTTATCTCCTGTGTTGGGGTGAGAATGTTCACAGTTTCCTCATTTTTGTTATGTGGTTGTTGTATGTTCATTTTTCATTATAAAAGTCTGATGAAATTATCCTTTTGTAGTTCAAATGGTTTTTTTTTTGAATTTTAACCTTTAAATGGTTAGCCTTTCATGAATTAGTTCTCCTCTTTCTATCTTGCTTGTCTGGAGATGTCTTTTTTTTTGGAAATCTCTCTTTGGGACCTATGTGTGGGTTCATTTATATTCTGTATTTTGATCATTTATGCTTATTCTTATACTAATGTAGTGTGTTGGAAGAATATTGATGTCTATTTGGCTCCATTGATCAATGAATCCAAAACATGGATTGGTTATGCATCACTCACAAATTTAATAACAAAACTAAGGATTCTCTGTGCACTTCACTATTGTTGGTTAAATACCGCATAACATATCATCTGACCTGAACTTCCTTCCTGATGTCCCTGTGATTCTCTCATCTCACACATTCTCACCACCATCTATATCATATCATGATTCACTATTCACTTTTTCTTCTATTTCTGCACCCATTTACTATATGCATGAAACTACATGCATCGTTCATCTTTACAAGTAGTAAAAGGGTTCAAGAAAAGAAGGAAAAGTGAATGTTGAATGGTGATATGATAGAGATGGTGACGATCATGTGTGGGATGAGAGCATCATGTTGATGTTGGGTAAGAAGTTTATGTCAGATGTTATTCTAAGAAGTAGTTAACCAATAGTAGTGAAGTGCACGTAGAATCCTTAGTTTGGTAATTATATTATATCTGAACCAAAGAAAACCTTTGGAAATATATAAAGGTATGTTACAATATACATTCTCTATTTTACCAAAAAAATTATATAACAAAATGTGGCTTTAATTTTTATTAATCCTTGCAGAGTTCATTTATTTTAGAAGATTATTTTCCATGTGTCATTTTTTGTAGGAAGATCAATGACACTGTCTCTATTCAATCATAGAGGTAATCTTGATGTTTTCATAGTTAAATAATTGTCTATATAATTAATTCATTATTTCATATTTATATTTAATTTATTTCTTTTTAGGATTACTCACATAATAATTGTTTTCTTGTACAGGTGGATTCTTTTGTTTTAGTTTGGTTTTTTGGCCAACATTCATGCTTCTTCTCCCTCAGAACCTTTTTACCCCTATAGTGTTGCATTTATCGCATTCTTTAAAGTTATATCCATTGCCTTTGTAGGAAGAGTAATGTCACTGTCTTTGCGTAATTAAAAAATAATAATCTTGATATTTTCAATATAAAAATCATTTTCCATAGAATTAATGTATTATTTCATATTTATTTTTAATTTATTTATTTTAAATATTACTCATAACTATTTTTTTTAAACAGTTGGATTCTTTTTTTCGGGTTGTTGTGGTTTTTTTAAGAAACTTGTGCATTGTTAGTAGTTTGACAAAGAACGTCAATGAAAATCATGGTAACATTGATATTTAGGAATGATTTTGAATATATGTAATAATTTTTATTTATGTAATTGTATAAACCATTTTTTGAAAGGCATATAATATAGTGTTTTTCTAGTATTTGTGTTGTAAATTTCATTTCATTTAAATTTTGAATTGGGACTCATTTTTTATGATATCTGGTGTATTCCTAGTGTGTTTTTTGTGAATTTATAGTGATTATGGTGTTGTGGTGTGCTATTACAACACACCACAATATGGCCCTTTTTGATCACTTTTAAAAGTGTTGATAAATAACACATTTATTAGTGTTTTAAAAGAACTGATAAAGGACACTTTTATTAGTGATTCTAAAAGAGGTGATAAAGTTTTACTTATCAGTTCTTCTAAATGTGGTGATAAAGGTATAATTTATCAGTGCTCCAACAACGCTGATAAAAGGTCCTTTATCAGTGCTTATAAAATCGCTGATAAAGGATTCCTTTAGCGGTGCTAAATAAAAGCACTGATAAATGGGATCTTTATCACCACTTTAAAAATCATTGATAAAGTTCCTATTTTTCAATGTGTTTGTTATCACTGATAAATTTCTCATTTATCAGTGATTTTTCATCACTGATAAAAGTATTTTACTTTTAACATCGCTCCTGTTTTCATCGCTTTTCTTGTGCTGATAAAGGAAATTTAGAGCATTGTTAAAGGCCATTTTTGTAGTAGTAGTGTGTGTGTGGTTTTCATCTAATTTGTATGTATATGGGGCTAGTTAGTGTGAAAATGTCCTAAAAATCATGTGATATGAGATATAGTGATTATTGGGGAGTTATGCATGTTATTTATTTCCTAAAATTTTGATATCAAGGACTATCTTAGTAATGTGTTCGGAGGTGTACGTTTGGAATTGAAGAAAAATGCATCTATAATGCCCTATGATTGAGTTCAATGTGGGAAATGATGATCACACCCTCGATTTTCTCATGCCAAAACGTCATACATTTTTTGGGAAAGTGATTGATGATCACCTCTGAGTGAACTTAATATGAGTGGTGTCACTGATGGAGAGAGGATTCATGAGTTGTGCTGATGATGTTTGAGTTTTCTCGGAATTTTTAGAAGTAACACACACTATTATTTTCTATGAGGGGTGTTCCCTAGGAATTTGTGTTCTAGATTGAGTCTATTCAGATGATTTTTGAGCACCTAGTGATTCCTCATGAGAGGAGGGTTAAATTAGTGATTTATATGCTTTGAGGGTTAGTGAAGAAGTAGTGGGACATACTTTTCAAAGTAGATCATCATGCGGGAATATCTGGGAAGGAACTAGAGATGTGTTTCTTTGAAAATTTATTCCCCAAGACCCCAATATATTAAATGTAAAGGGAGTTTATACACCTTATATAGGGGAATATTTAGGTCATGGAATATTTTGATCATTTTACTGATTTATAGTGATTTTACCCTATGCTTGCGGGGGATGAAGTAGCTCAAGTGAGACATTTCAAGGATGGGATACAATGTGGAATTCAATTTTAAGTGAATATTTTTTTATCTTTCAGCCTTTTCTGAGGTAGTGAACTAGAATCTTTTTTTATAGGAACCTGATAAAGAAAGTACAGACTCGTGGTGGGTAGCTTCTTCTGGGCAGATCGGTGGCACCCTTAGAAGTAGAGACAATTTTTTTGATAGATCACACTCGATTTGTGGTGAGGAAACTAGTTAGGGTTGGGGATCTTATTTTCCTCTGAAAGATGACAGTACAGTGTGATGACACCAATTAGGTAAGATCATCCACTACATTCTCACTGTGATCGTCCACTCTTAGAGTAATAAAATTATTGAATAACGGGGATCCTGCACAGGTTCTATAAGAGTGCTCAGTAGATTTATAGTGACATGGGATCTCTATAGATGTGGTTTTTTTGGAGTTAGACCATTTATATTGTTTTATTCAGATATCTAGAGTTCCACAGGATGTTCAAGTTAGTGTGGTGGGTGTGGTTTTCAATGATAAGAGTAGTAGCACTGGCAAGATAGTGAAATTTAGGGAGTTCAAGTAGGGATTCAACGCGGAGGTATAGATCAGCTACATAATGTCCATCCTTTCTCTATTGAGTTGGATATTGGGCCTTCCATGGTATGAGGTATGATTCTATTCACCTCTATGTTAGCTTCTGTATAGTTTGATGTATTATCTTCACATTCATTTATGTCTACTCATTTTATTGATGTACCTGGGAAAGATATAGATTATTTGTATTGGGTAATGTCTACGAACAAGCCATTGGAGGTGTGATCTGATTTCATTCTCCTTTGTAGGAAATTTTCCCTGGTGGTTGG
The DNA here is from genome assembly GCA_963277665.1 of Viscum album. Classification (NCBI taxonomy): domain Eukaryota; kingdom Viridiplantae; phylum Streptophyta; class Magnoliopsida; order Santalales; family Viscaceae; genus Viscum; species Viscum album. The sequence goes on along the minus strand of OY728163.1, from coordinate 383,216,566 downwards.
TGGTTATTGATTCATATGGAACATATTCATGTTAGATATAACTAGTTTTCATCTGATTCATTTGATGGACTTGTCAGTGTCATACAGATCACACATCAATTGTTTTCATCGATGGGTATCTTTCATGTCACCTGAAGGTGTTCTGTATGTGCATTATATATAATTGGATATCTATGTAGGTCATATTGTACCATACCTCTACTAGTAGCCATAATATTTCAAATCGGGTTTCCATCCTTATTTTAGATTATGTGTACACATAGAACTGTTTTTTTAACCTATTGTTCCCAAGTTTTAAGTATTATTCCCTTCTAATTTATTGATCTTTTTGCCTAAGATGGAATTGTATTTTATCATTGTGCTAATGAAATGTGTTGAAGCTATTTCCATTTTACCATAAAGGATGTATCCTTTGAAGATACAAGATCTTATGTATTAGTAAGATGATTTAAGGGCCAATGAATTTATATAACTAAAAAATCACATCTAGTTTCTTTTGTCCATTTTTTCAATAAAATGGATGGTTTATTAAGTTTTTGTGTGAATTATAAAAATATAAAACAATTTATGGTTATGAACAAGTACCCTCTACCGCATATAGATGTGTATTTTAAAAATCCTAAGAGGGATCTTTGTGATTACTTAGAGGGGTTAAATTAGTGATATCTATTTCTTTAATGTTTTCATTATTATGAAAAAACCTTCACCTCCTTTAAGAGTTATAAATTTTATAAAAAAATTAACTCACAATCACAACCACATGAAACCAAGAATATAAAAGGATCGCAAATCAACAAGAGTATCTTTTCCTTGGCATGGTATGGAAAAAATACAACACCACACAATCCACTAAAAAAATCCTTTTAAGTGGTTATAATAAGTTAGAAGTATCCTTTCACGTGAATGGAACTCTGATAAATAAAATAGTGCATGTTATCTTCAACCACAAATTATGTAAATATGATTTTGTGACAAGTTTAAAAACCTTTAAAAATAGATTCATATCCTTTTCACTATGTTATTTCTTTAAACCTCGCTTTTTTTATTCTTTTAAATCCTATTATTGAAATTCCTACCCAGCAGTATGTAATAAATTATTCTCTAGACTTTGTAAAAAAATTCAGTCTGATCACTCTTTCTGATTCTTGTTTTTATTTCTCACTATATATTTCATCAATTTGGAAATGATTCTTTGTGAAAATAGGAAATACTGTTTTTCTACAGCAACCAAAACCTTTCTCTTTCCTTCTCTTCTCTCCATCTAGAATCTATCTATCCAATTATTTTTTTTGATCATTTCAATTTGATGAGTTCATCCAGAATTTTCATAAGATAATACATGACCACCAATTCTTTCAGTGCAATTATTTTTCTTCACCACAACAAAGAAATTATATGGTTGTAAATAACCTTCTCAAAACTCTGGCCAAAATAAGTTCATCTGATGTACCAATATGAAACAAAATTTTCAACACTCTAACTTTATCACACAAGTAAACAATCACACCTCCATACTCTCACTTTCACCCTTTATATAGGTTTGTTTGAAATGGGAAAGGGAAAAACTCCAATTTATTTTATGGGTTCAATGAATAACCAAAATTCAAAATGCTTGGTCAAACAATTTGTAATTTGAGATATTCATAACCTTTCTATAAACATTCTTAAAACTCGATGAGAATCATGATTTTTCAATATTAGTTTTTGTTATAATAAAATATTTTCTCAGTAGCACTACATTTTGATAACAATACAAAAAATTTAAATTTATTTATTTCGTATTTTGAATTTTTTTCTGAAAAATGATTTTCCAAAAAGCAAAAAATTATATAAAATCAATAAAATAATATTTTTTATATAAACTTTGTGTTCTAAACTATGTCTACTCTTCTCTATCAACAAAATTGAGTCTCAAAAAAACTTTAGATCTTCTATATTTCAGTAACTTTTTAATCCTCTCAACATTCTATTCATGAAATCAAGAGTCTTTAGTAAGACTCTATCTGGAAGTCTGTGTCCAGAACTCTAAAGATCACCCTTTTTAAATTTACATAAGTATTAAAACTCTTTTCTTGCAAATTGAATGAAAACTAGTACCATTTTAACCCGATGAAAACCAAGAAATGTTCACAAACTACTCAACTTCAAAGACTTTGTAATTCTTTAGCCAGATCTCTATTTGGTATTTTGTCAAGAAACCTCTTTGCAATCTTCAATTTGAAAACATCTCTTTGTTATTCTATTTAGAAAACTTTTTCCATAATTATTTCATTGAAATGTGTAGTATGAACTTTGTATATACCAAATTTTATCCCCCTATCTATAAAAATTCTTGTATAATGAACTTTTAATAATTCATGATGTTGGAAGCTTTCATAATAACAAAGCATCACCATATTTTTCCCCAAAAAACATTTTCTAAAAAAATTTGTTTGTATAACTATATCCAAATAAATTTCAATTGAATAAATTCAACTTACCCTCTTTATAAAAATCAATTATCATGAGATTTTCCATGATTTTAGAAGTTTTTATATGTGCATATCATCATCTAAAATAATATTAAACACTCCCTATGAAAATATTTTTCTGGAAAGGTTTGTATGGAATCCATTTCTAGATAAAACATTCATGACAAAAACAATTCATGGAAATTGTTATGGAAACTTTTTCCTATATTATACACCTGACCCACTATGATTAATCCTCTGAGTCTGATCAACATAATTACAAAGTTAGATGATTTTTTAAAAGATAAATAAAGGTAATTCCTTTAGCTAACTTCTTTCAAACAAAAACTTTATCCAACTTGGTCCCAACAATATCCCTCTTTAGATTTTATTTTCAATCAAGGATTATAAATTACTGAATCATTGTAACGAATAAAATGGACAACTTCTACAACAATTCTAAGCCTACGTGAGTGAAAATGATAAATGAAACAAGAATCCTTGAACCAAAAAGTCATTATTTCAATAAGTAGTGACTTAAGAAAATTCTTATTTCTCAAAAAACTATTCAGATAATTCTTCTTATAACTTTCTTACATTTTTCACAAAAACCTAAAAGAATAAGGTTTCTAATATCCACTTCGAAACACTATTAAAATAGTTCACACATGCTAAAATCAAAGCTTACCTCTTTTAATAACTCCCACAAAACACATTCTTTCCTTGAATGGTTTAGCACATACCAATAGATAGATTTATGAAAAATCATTTTCTAACCCTTTAAAACACTATCTAAAGGCAATATGAGAGATGGGATGAAATATATATACCACAACCTTGGAGAGAATGAGTTTGTACCCCCCGTGTTAAACATTAGTTGTAAACTTTTTCCTTCTGTTAAGTTTTGTTTGGATATATTAGCAACTTGTTCAATTATAGGAACATATTTAAAATCCAGTTCATTCTTCTTCACATGATATTATATGGAGTGATATTTTATATCATTATACTTTGAATGGGAATGTTGTACAAGATTCTAGTGATATTTATAGCACTTTGATTATCACAACCTAAGAGAAGGGGTAACTTCACTTCAACTAAAAAATCATTGAACTGAGTTTTCATCCATATAAGTTGTGTTTCAATTATAGTAGCAGCAGCATATTTATATTTAGTTATGATAATAGTTATAGAATTTTTCTTTTTTCTATACCAATTCACACAAATTTCCCCCATAAAGAAAACTCCACCATATGTGGATCTTTTAACATGAACACATCCTTCCCAATCATCATCTGTATAAACAAACAAATCAATATTTTTTGAGATATGATATTTTATATCAAAATATATTGTGCCTTTAATATATCTATGAATTTAGTTTCCTACCCTGAAACGATATTCTTTTGGATCACTCTCAAATCTTCAACACAAAGTAACAACATATGAAATATCTAGTTTTGAAGCCATCAGATATAAAAACCTTTCAAATACATTTATATTCTCTTTAGGATCCACTTTCTTGGCATATCAATCTATAGAAAACTTAGTTCCCATAGAAATTGGTGTGGAAAGTAATTTTGAATCATCCACACCATATTTCTTAAGAAGTTCCATTGAAAAAATTTCTTGACATAGGAAAATATAATTCTTCTTTTTTGAGATTTGTAAGACAATAAGGTATTTCATTTCTCTCAGTGTGGACATTTCAAAAAACATCTATATTTCTTCAAAAAACGTTTCATGTCTCTTTATCATTCCCAATAAAGAAAATATCATCAATATAAACTATCATACTGGGGTAAAACTTCTAATTTTTTTGATGTATAGATTACTATTTCCTCTCCCTTTCTTAAAGTTTGACATCCTTAAATAGGTATCCAATTTTTAATACTAAGCTCTCAGATATTTCTTTAACCCATAAAAATAATTCTTAAACTTACACACTAAATTGCATCTTTTTTAATCACAAAGCCACACAGTTTTTTAATGTACACTTCTTCATCAAGATCTCCATTAAGAAAATATGACTTTACATCCATCTAGAAAATCTACAAACTCATTGTGTAGCAATAGATAAAAATATTTTGATAGTTTGTAACCAAGCTACTGAAGAAAAAGTCTCATCAAAATAAATGATTTTAATTTTTGAGTAACCATTACAAACTAATCATAATTTGTTTCTTATCACTTCACCATATTCATTTACCTTATTTTAAAACACCCACTTCATACCAATTATATTTTTATTGTTTATTTTAGATACAAGTTGTAAGTATCATTTTTTTTCAATATGATAAAACTCTTCATTCATATTATCAGTCCACTCAGTTGAGTATATTACTAGACAATCGATGGTTTCAGCTCGAGAGGATACACCCTTCGCGCTTGTTTGAGAACCCTCTTCATCGTTTCCTCTATCAGTGGCTCCAATAGTGAAAAATTCATTGTAGGAAATTCCGAATTTGGGTTCTCCTCACATGGATGTGGATATTCTTTGCAATCCAAGGGTCACTGGTTTGTGGTCTTTCAAGGATTACCTAGCTGATCCGCCTCATCCTACCTTGCCAGTTTTTCAAAAAATACCTCTGATCAAGGTGGATCCTCAGTGTGTAGATTAGGTGGATGGGTGCTCAGATGTTTATTTCTTGGCAAATGATCTTCAAGAAGTGGAATATTTTCCCTAATGGTCTATGGTGGTGTCATTCTATAGGGAAAAATATCCACTAGCATTTTTCATGAATGTTATAGCTACATGGGGGCTTTAGTATGTGGCAGTAGTGTCAGTGTTCTCCAGGTCAGCTTTCTACATCCATTTCTTTTATTGGGATTATTTTTCAAAATTTTGGTCTAAAGAGGATAGGAATTATGGTTCATGGATGTTCTTCCTTACCAGATGGTCCTGTGACTTACATGTTGGTTTAGAGTCAGGTCTCGTGACTGTGTGGGTTACGCTTCTAGGGCTTCCACTCCCTCTCTATAATCCAACAATGCTTCAATCTTTGGGAATGAAATTGGTATATTATTTTGCTCGGATGAATATAATTGATGCTTGCAATCATCTTTGGTTCCATGTATCTGTGTGGAACTAGATCTTAAGGAGCAGTTGTTGTTATAGATTCTAATCAGGGCAGGGGATGAGTTCTATAGGTGGTAGAAATGTGTTTTTCATTCAGTTTTGTGTTAATGTGTCCTGTGTTTCCAAGAAGCCCCTTTCTATAGTTTTTTGTAGATTAATAAAGACTCTATATGCTTCTGGTGGTAATATTCATTTTCAGCCGAATGAGTTAGCTTTACCTTTGAGGGATCCTTCATCATCAAGGTGGGAGAGGTGGTATTTGGTTCTGCTACCATCACCTCCTCCTTTGAGCTTGGTGTTGGTTTTCAATGGGGCTTCTATAGTTGATTCTTCTTCGCCTGTGTGTGTTGTGTCACTGTTAGGGACTCCTAGGGTGGATAGACAGCTTCAAGGAAAGCCGGATTTGGAGTCAGTGGTCAAAAACCAGATTCTGAGGAGGTGTGCATAGGAAGGTATATCTGTGGGTTGTTCAAATTTGGAGACTGATTTTCTCACTCATGGTTCCTAGTTTCCTATCATAAAGTTGGGGGACTCTTCTAATGTTCCATCACATGTTGCCTCCTTTTCTTTAGGAAAATACTATCAATATGGGGGAAAAGGCATGCTTCTGTAGGCGGTACTCTCTCAAAATCTTCCAATTTGCAGCATGGGGAGGAACACATCTGGTAATCATCAATGTTGTGGGGGATTCTGTAATAAATTACCACCTCTCGGAAATCACATAAAAGGATGCTGCTAAAATCATTATATCCATAGAGGGTGTCTCGTTCCCAATATCTGATTTCTTGTTTTTCCAACAGTTATTCTGAAAAGGAGCTTCCTCGATCCTTGGTGATCAGAACTCCCTTAAAATCTTCTGATCAGGATTCTTCAGAGGATGAGCATCAATAATATGCAGTGGTAAGTTGTTTCTCTTCTGTTATGAAAGTTTGGAAAGATGTGGTAGGCGGGGACAGCTAGTTGAGGAGTGGGTGCATTACTAGGGAAAAGGAAAGAGAGGTAGCTCTCTTAGGTTCAGTTATTAAGGCGGGAAGGCTAGGCTGCAATACTTTTTCTCCCCCTATCTTTTGGTTAACATCAAATATATAATTCTCAGTGGATGGGGATGCAGGTGAAGAGTTATTTTATTGCTACTGAATCGAGGCATAATAGTGTTTCCATTTCAGATATCTTGAAACCTAAACAGATGGCTAAGAGAATTTTTTCCGTCTCGAAATCAATGTGTTTTGATGAATGCTTTCAAGAAAGTGATCTTAATAAGAACATTTGGGTCTTCTGGAAGTGGTACGTTTCAGTCATATTTTTGGAAGCAACATCACAGTATCTTATAGTTAAAATTAATATAGGGGGAAGTGAATTCCTTTTATCACTGGTGTATGACAATTGCGAGGTGTTAGAAAGATGGGCTCTTTGTGGGATCAACTTGGATCTAATTATCCTGGCCAGTTGCCTTGTTTCTTTGGGTGGGATTTCTACATGATTTCTGATTTTTCTATGAAAAAAGGAGGTGTCAGTTTAAAACAAGGAATGGCTCAAAACATCACTGTTTTTATGGCATAAAGAGGATTACTGGATTTGGGGTTCTCGGGAAGTAGGTTCGCATGGTGTAGCAATCAAAAAGGGGACATGAGAATTTGGTGTATATTAGATAGGTACTTATCAAACCTGCAAGGCTTGAATTCTTTTTCCCAGGCTTCTATCTCACATCTACCAAGATCCATGTCAAATCATTCTTCTCTCTCGATTCAACTCAAGAGGGGAAATTGGAGAAGTAATCGGTTCTTTTATTCCAGTAGCTGGCAGCGAAGGGACAATTTTCTACAGGAGGTGGAAAAGTCTTAGATCCAATCAGAAGGGGGAAATGCTTAGAACAGGTTGATGTAGAGGCTAAAACATCTGAGAAGAGGCCTTTATAAATGGGCTACAAAGGTCCAGAAGAGGAGCTCGGCTTGGAAAGTTTAAGGGAGAGTATAGGTCATCTGAAGACATGTAATGGCCCGGGTTGTGGGAGGTCCATTACATAGTAAAAATATGATGCTTTAGGTGTTCTGGGAGGTCTAGGAGACCATCCCAACTTCTCGGTGAAGTTTGACCCACGGTAGGCCTACCGGTAACCTTATCCTACCGGTAGCTGTCAGCCACTGGTAGCTCTCAGCTACCGGTAGCTCTCATCTACCCCCACGGGTTTTTCCAGTGACGCCTTCCTTTTGCGCAAATTGGGTTTTAAACCCTATTTTGACCCCTTAAAGCCCATTAATGCCCATAAATGTCATTTAATTAAATATTTAATAGATTAACCTGGTGTGTGAGTTAGTTTAAACTGCCCGACCCATTAATGACGTGTGGGGTGTCTCAAACGCGTGGTCAACCCACGACCCCACTCCTTACGTGGTTTCGCATTCTTACCTCAACCGTCCCTGGCCTTTATAAACTAAAAGAGTTCTCCCAAGGTTTCTTTTCTCAATCACCCTGTGCTAGGAGTACCCTTTGTTCAGATGAGCCGCTTTTCATTCCGACGAGCCGCATCGCTTTCTGTGGAGTTCCACGCCCAGGCTTAGCGTCAATCGTTGATCAACATGTAGGTAATTTCTCATTCATCTCTCCCTTTTGTGTATCATTCGGGGTGGGAAAGCTTTTGATTCTGTAGAATTGGATAAACCCGAAAATAATGAAGATAATGAACGAACTCTAATGAATGAGGGGGGGATGTGATCGATGATGCTTTGATTTATGATCTTCCATGATTTATGATTTCTGAATTGTGTGGGCTTACACCTTTTGAAAATCATGGCCATTGGTGGTCTTTCTGTGTGCACTAACGAAGCCTTACCTCTGATGATGTTTAATGGATCGTTTTTTGGTTGTGAACCCTTGTTGTGAAAAGTAAATTAGTTGATTACTTATATTTGACTAAAAAATTGAAAGCACTAGGATCAACTCCTTTCTGTGATAACCCCAGTTAAAGTACAGCAAATTTGAAAATCATGGAGTGTATTAAATCTTATAAATCTGAAACTTCCGGCATGGGCCTACTTTGTGTTGATGGTAGTGGGTTTATCTTTTCTTTTCACTCACGGGCCAATTGCTGGGTGATGTGGGTGGGGATGGGATCCCCTGTTATTATACTCTCAGTGGTTACAAAATTGAGGATGGGATCCTCTGTTATATCAAAAATTGGGGTGGAATCCTTTGTTGTTAAGAAACCTTTTGGCTCCTGGATATTGGACATGGGGAAGTATCTTGGGGTTTTCTTTGGTTGTTGTGGCTTTACAAGAGAACTGTGTGTGTGTGTTGTAGTTGATGCTTGACTGTTTTCTTTCCCTTGACTTGTGCTTATGATTACTAGTTGCCCATGTAGGTGCAGAAACGTATTTTAAACATTATTATTGAACATGTAAACCAGCATGGGACAAATGAGTTTTGGTTTGGTGTGAGTTGTGACTTGGACATGGTACTGATTGTGTTCTTTAGGAAAGATGAAGAAAAACCTAAACTTTGGGTGACTTCTTGTTACCTATACATAAACTTGAAGTTTTTTGTTTCTTATTCACGCCCCACCCAAGTTAAGAACTTAGTGTAAAACACCCCCATTTCATGGGGGAGGGTTTTTTCCCAACACTTCTATTAGTGGATGGTTCTTAGATCATTTATTCTCCCTTTCCCAGATAGCCCAAGTATCTTCGGGTAGGCTGTAATGGCATGAAGTCCATTATTAGCCCAAGAATCTTCGTGCAGGGTAGTGTGGTGGTTGGCCCAGGTGTGTGCGGGCCGGTGGTTTTCCCAAGTGTCTTCGGGATGAGGCCCAGGTGTCTTCGGGTGTGGCAGTGGATCTTCTAGCCCAGGTGTCTTCGGGCATGGTGGTGGTTGTTCTGGCCTAGGTGTTTTCAGTCATGGTTACGTGTGACAGTTGTGGCCTAGGTGTGTGCGAGCGGGGTTTGGAAGTGGGACTACAGTCAGGTTCTGGCCTAGGTGTGTGCGGGCAAGGTTTGGTTGTGGGACTGTGGTGAGGTTATGGCCCAGGTGTGTGCGGGCAGGGTGTGGCAGTGGGACTATAGTGAGAATGGCAGGATTGGTTCTATGCGTAGGATGTATTCAATAACTAGTGGGAAAGTGGCACGGGGTACCCAAACATCGATGTGCTATTACTATACATTACTTGACTTGCGTTATATGGGGAGTGTGCCTTGGTGAGGCTTGGGTGGATAGTTTACCTTGTTGGGTGTTTCGTTTATTCTTTTTGTCACGGGACTTTAGTACGTTCCCCCACTTGTGCACGAGAGTCTTTGGTTTTCCCTACTGAGTATACTTGTATTCTCACCCTACGTATATAAAACTGCTTTCAGTTTTCTAGGAGGACTTCAGGGATCGCGCGGTACTATACTAGCTCAGACCATTGGGGCAGTTGCAGTTGCTATTTTTTATTTCTTTCGTACTTTACCCTTGTAGTCACTTTGTACCTTATGTATTTTACTTTTGTAACATGCATTGGGAATGGTTCTTGGATTTACTTTTACTTTCTGCTTTTGGTGTTGTTGGGATTTACCATCTTTTCTCCCGATCCTATTAAAAGAAAAAGGGTAATTCCTTCCATTTAGTGAGTGATTCTATACCCTTCGTGCTGGTTGCCACTCCGGGAGCTATTGAAGGCAGGTTTCGGGGGACATTATCTCTCCTTCAACTTGAAGAAGGAAGGGCCTGGTAATCTACTGACCCTTCCCTCCTTTTGGTGAAGGTGGGTCGTGACAAGATATCTCGAGAAGATGGATGGGAAGAATTTAATTTTTCTGTTGGAGGATAACAGAAACCTTCTCTCAAAGAAGCTTCTAGAGGTGGAGAGGGTCTGCAAGTAAAATTATTAGGCAGTTTGGTTGTAGTAAGGGGATAGGAAAACTTCTTTTCTTCCATCCTGTTTGAAAGGGAAACATATTTCCTAGAGGATCAACCTTCAACTTGAAGATGCTACTTTCACTTTGGATGTGGATGTGGCTATCCAACTAGCTCTAAATCACATCAAGGGGGTTCTATCAGATCCAATCAGTTATTTTGAAGAGGGTTATTGTATAGAATATGAGATATTCATGCAGTGTATTCCCAGAATAATTGAGGATAGGGAAAACAGTTCTTTGTAAGCTATTCTGGAGGATGAAGAGATCAAAGCAACAGTTTTCAGCATGAAGATGGAGAGTTCCCCTGGTCCTAATGGGTTCCCTAGTATGTTATATGTTTGTACATGGGATATTGTTAAATACAATGTGAAGGAGGGAGTTCAATATTATTTTAGAGGTGTGGAGCTTAACAGGTTAGTTTGTGCCTCTAAGGCACTCCTGGTCCCCAAAGTGAAGGATCCCATAGCTTTGAACCAATACAGACCGATTTGTCTCTGTAATTTTTCATATAAAATCCTTTCAATTATTATTAATAGGAGGCTTAGTATTATGCTACCCAAAATAATTTCGATGGAGCAGCATTGTTTTGTGCAGGTCAGAACCATATAAGGGGAAATTAGAATTGCCAAGGAAATAGTGGAGGATATAAACAAGAAGACAATCAGCTCTAATGTCATGGTCAAAGTGGACATGAAAAAGGCTTCTGATAGACTAGAATGAAATTCCATTATAAGGGTGATGATGAAATTTGGTTTTCAGGAGTGGTTCTACGACCTATGTTTCAGATGTTATGCATCGACATGGATCACCATATCGCTACTGGGGAATGGTTTTGGATTTTTCAAAACAGTGAGAGGTGTAAGACAAGGGGATATTTTATCCCCAATCCTTTTTATCATGGATCAATAGGTTCTCACTATGAATATAAAATTTTGCATGGAGGAGGGGAAAATTTTTCCAGACAAGAATAGATCGGGAGTGGTATGGTGTCTCATTTGATGTTGGCGGATGATATGTTATTTTTTCTAAATGGAATTCTATGTTTGATTGGAGGATTTATGGAAGTTATAGAGATGTGCGTCAAGTTAAGAGGAAAAAGTATAAATACTAGAAAAAAATGTTTATATCTCCAATAAATTCCATGTTAGATGAAGCAATATAATTCAAGAGAAACTAATAATCCAATGGTGGTAGCTTTGAATGGTTTATTTAGGATCTCCCATCTCAAATGGAAGAATAAAAAAGGTGTTGTTTGATGACATTATAAATCAGATCACAGGCTGAATATGTTACTATAATAACAACTTCATGTCATTTAGAGGAAGGATAACACTTATTAACAGTTTCCTAACATCTTTTCCAATGCATATTATATCAATAATCAGACCTCTAAAAGGAAAAATCAACAGGGTGGAAAAGGTTTTAAATGCGTTCTTATGGGATGACAATCTAACAGGTCAATTTCATTGGGTTTCCTGTAAGTGACTTGACACACTAGTGGAAGAGGGAGGCATCGGGCTACGTAGTGTATCGAAGACAATACCAACAATGCAGGAAAGGTTGGCTTGGGAGGTAACTGAGGGTACATCTTTTAGGGTCACATTTATGAAAGATAGATAGGCTGGTGATTGGAGGGGCTGGTCAGATTGCAATTAGAGGCTTATAAACATGTCACATTATATTCTTGAACACATATAGGTGCTTTAGGATGAGGATTGATGGATTGTGGAATGCAGAGAAATTAATTTTAGGGAAAACAATTGGGCAGGTGATAATTTTCTTTTCCTAGGGTGTCCAGTGCCAAATATAACTTTTTAGGGGGCGAGCATGTTTCCAGAATTCATCAAAACAATTTTAGATAATGATCAGAGGAATTTTAATGTTATTATTTTGATTAATGAGCATCTAGAAATATGTATTTTTACGAAATCATCCTTAGGTAATATTAGTAGAGGTGAGTACATGAAATTGATACATTAAATAGGCAAGCCGGATAACTGGGCTACCAGATTGTGGTGCAAGTAAATTCCAAGAAAAATGAATTTTATGGTATGGCAAATAAGAAATAATTCACTAATAATTGATGATCATGTAAAAAAAGGGGTACACCTAGCATATAGATGTCAATGCTATAATCAGTTGAATCAGGAAACAATCTGGAACATCATCTTCCAGGGTGTGTGGCTGACCGCAATGTGGGCCTCCTTGAGGCAGGGCATGATTGTACATGCTGAAGAATAATCAGCTCATGGGTTTCTGGAAATTTGGTTTAATGGAAGTAAACAGTAAGTCATAGAGAATAGGGTCTCAGTGGTGGATTTTGCAACATCATGTTGGATTATGTGGGAGGCTTAGAACTCAGCGAGAGATGGGAGGAATCATTTACTGATCTTTTTACAGGTGCGTGGTAAGATTTTACTAACAGAGCTAGGGTCCCTAATCAAGGGTAGTGTGAATTCAAAATTTCTCAAGAGATTCCACTGGGGAGTCTATAATAGTTTGGGTGATACCATTTCAAATGTTTAGCGTCAGTGGGTAAGGTTTCATTCACACTAATGATGAATGGATGTAGTTTAGTCAGAGATAGCATGGGTTCGGTGCTATTGGATATCAAATCCTACTGTGGTCTAGGTAATTCTCTTGGGCCAGAGGGACAGGCTGTAGACACTGTACTCATATTACATAATAGTCACCATTTTCAAATTAATGAAGTAGAATAGGACTCTACAGTTTTGTTTGATATACTTAAAAAGAAGGATTTTGTTCCATGGGAGTTTTCATATTTCATTAGAAGATCTAGGAATTTCATTAATCAAGGCAATCATGTCAGTCACACCTAGGGAGAAGGGAAATACACGGTCGATGCTCTATCCAACAAAGAAAGGCCAAATTAGAGAAAAATTGTGTTCACCACCTTGGGAGCTTTACCATATGATTGTAAGAATGTTGTTTGCAAAGATTCTCTATGCCTCCACCATTTTCTTCCACCGTGAGGCGGGGATGATGCACCTATTGTATGGATTTCATCAATAAAATTAAATTTGAATAGGATAGAAAAATAAAAAAATAAAAAACCACTCTTGATTCTCAAATGTTTCATTTATATATTTTGGCTCAACTTTTGAGAATAATGAAATATGTGTAACTAATCTTGTTTTTTATCATTTGAAGCTATTGTTGTTGATCACCAGTGATGTTTTGAGCTTCCTCATATTACCTTGTCCAAAGATGAGATGTATGATGTTCTTCCTCATCACTATAAATATGTTATTCAGAAACCTCATTTTATATAGAATCTCTTTTTTTATTTTTTTCATGTTTCTTAACAATAACTATCTCATATTCCCCATTTTCTAATTTTCATGTGTTTGTGAAAATATATCATCTTCTTTTTCAAGAACTTTTAAATCTTCTCAATCAACAATATTTTGTGTTTATTTGTCAAAAGATTTATATCATCTACCCTTATGAGCATATCCAAGAAAGATTCAATAAACACCTCTCTCGTCATATTTTCCAAGATTTCGACCTTTAAATTTTATGTAGGGACGTACATAAGCCCTTTGGTGTTTCAAACATGGAGTTTCATTGTAAAACCTTTTTTAAGGATTTGTATTAGTACTCGGTCTATAAAAACATTAGTTCTGAATATAAAAAGATATAATCATCTCCTACCTGAAAAATAATGAGAAGTGTCGTGCTTGATCAATAGTGTATGTCCTATCTCCACTAATCTTTTATGTTTTCTTTTAGAAACAAAATTTTGGTACTGTTTATAGGAGAAATGAAATCATGGTGAATTCCCTTTTTTCAACTTAATCACTGAACTCAAAAATTTTGTATTCTCCTCTATTTTCAGTTCATAACTTCTTTATATAATACCCACATTATTTTTCAGCACATCTCCAAAAACTATTAAACATTTTTAGAGCCTGTAATTTATGTTTCAAATACATTATACATGTAATTTGAGTAATCAATGAAATAAATTAATTACCTATCTCCATTTGTAGACTGTTTACTCATTAGCCCACAAATATTATAATTAAATAGCTCTAAGGGATTAGTTAAATTAATCTTAACATTCTTATGAACTGAATTTGTAATATTCCCTTTCTAGAAAATGGAACAACACTAATATCATCTTCCTATCCTATCAAGAATATCATTAATGTTTTCATTGTTTTTTAACTTGATCATGCACCTCTAAAACATGTCCCAGTATTTTATTCCAGGGATCATTTATTTCTATCATGCTCAGATAACATGAATTTTTTACATCAAGAACTTGAAACAATTTCCCCTTTGTTCATTGGACACTCATAACAACTTTTCCATATTTTAATCTTTATAAAAAAAACCATTTTGTCTGATAAAAAATTTATTACCTTCATCAAAACATTCTGAAAAACAAAATATGTTGTGTTTTTTACCATAAAAAATAGGGCTCATTTTGATTTAAATTTTCCTTCCTCAATTATGGAAGATTCAACACCATTGATTCTGAGTGACTCAACATTTTCAAAAGTCATTATGCCTTATTTAAAATCATTCATGTTCAATAGATTTATATCTCTTATCATATGTGAAGATCAACCACTATCCATAATCCAGGTTCATTATCCTTTTGCAACTTTGAGAGTTGTTCCAACAACAATAGCTCTTTCTATTCCTTTATCTTCCTTCGTATATAACCTTTGGGAATTTTTAAATACTTTGTTGTGTCGGTAAAAAAAATAAGAAATTTTTTTGCAAGGTTTCTAGATGATTCATATCTTTCACAAATAGTTTCTAAAGGTTGGAATCTATTTTCATTTTTCAGAGCAACGTTATCAAGTTTCCTTCTTTGAGTGGGTTGACACCCCTTAAAACATAGCCTCTGGTTTCTCTTGGTATTATTGTAGTTTTTTTAATTGAACCAATGTATATTCTTTATATAGATAAATAAACCACAATACCAGCATTTTCTATAGAAGGATTTTCCTCTGTAACATCAATGCTGCGTAATATTTTAAACATTCCTTTCCTCGTCTTTTATACTTTCTACTCTAGAATTTTTTTCTACCCCAAAATTTTGTTTCTCTTTATAAATTTTCTTCTTAAATTTATATATCTTATCTTCTTCAACATAATCACCATTAGTAGAAATGTTTGATTTTTTATTTGAAATTGTAGAAACATTAGATTTTTCAACTCTATTGTTCTTAGATACATATATGATTTTCTCAACATTATTATCCTTATGAGCATCTTAATTCTTCTTCTCAACCTTTAAAGACAACCATTATTGATATTTATTAGGTTTATACTACTCAGAACATTCACCAGCTTTTGTAAATGGGTTTTGGAAACTCGTAACTCCTTGATCAGTTTTAGCAAATCTTTTTTGAAAAAGTTCTAATTCTTCCTTCTTCACTTATATCTTCACTTCAAACTGAATATTAAGGTTCTTATATTTTTAAATATATTTATTCAAATGACTAATTTCTTCCAAAAATGTAGATTTTTATTCCAGAAAATATTCTTGATTATCTACTGTTGAGCTTTGCCTTCCCAATTTCTTTGTCTCTATTGAAAGTCTTGCAATATTTCAGGCATTATTTCAGTTCTCTTTTCAGATCAAATTCCAACTTAATATCATCTTCATCATAACTACCAATTTCTTCATTGGTGAAACATTCATCATTAACGTTTCTAATAAAATTATTTTCAATAGCATTTTCAGTTAAGTTTTTAGTTTAAAATTTGCTGTTATCAACTTCAGCATATTTGGAAAAAACGCTTCTTCTTTTGGACTTAGAAAACTTTTTATCCTTTCACTTGAAATAAGATATAGATTAGTCTTTATTTTTCATAAATTATATTATTTAATTTATTTCATATTCATCACTTTCTTTGTCGTTATTTCTTCACATACAACATTCATCAAAATTCCCAATATCTTTATAGCCAAAGAATTCAAGTGGTAACTTCCCTTTGTACTGCTCTATTGTCACGAACCGAATCTGGTCACCACCAAAACCGGCACCAAAACCAGCCCGTGACATGACCCGAGGGGCGTTCCCAATCCCCACGGGCTGGCACAAGTGCCCGGGTATCATAAAATGAAAATTGGGAACGATTTACCCGAGTTTATAAACATAAAACAACAAAAGAATCCAATGAAACAAATCTGGATTTTTCAAACCAAACAATATTTTACAAAAATTCAGAACTGAATGACATGGTTTAAAACAACTCAAAAGGTATATACCAAAGTTAAAAATCCAAATAAGGACAGCCCAAGAACCCTCATGGCAAGGGGCACCGCCCACAAGCCACCTCCACAAGACTTCACCACCAAGGACCTGCTAGAAACCCGAACCACTGGAACAAAAAAACTGTACCCAACCTGCGACAACAAAAACAACCATGTCTACTTACACCCAAGGGTGTAAGTAGGGTGTGAGACAATTCCCAGTAGGATTCCACCACTAAGAGATTTCATGTGATAAACATTTAAAGACGAAAAGCATGCAAGTTTTCAAAAACATGAAAAGCTAGTTACAATTTCTAAAAGATGCTACTTTGAATAAAAACAGTTTTCAAGTGGGCTAACATTAAGAATCAACACTTTTAAAAATAATTTCAACAATACTGAATTTTCCAGCCAACTATACCGTGTGCCGACGGTAAGTACAAAGTAAATAATGAGCACAAGAAATAGGAAGTAACCCCTAGGCACTAGCTAGCTGTGGGTCCCAGGTACCTCGTATCTCGGTGAGAGTAACCATCACAAATATCCATTCTCGTGCACGAGCCACTAGTAGGGAACATACCCATAACCTAGTGTTCCCCAATCATCATCGTCATAGTTTAGTTACAGTTGTAAGCGTCAATCTTGCTAAGTGAAACTGAGGCCAAACCCCACGGATTCACTAGCATACTAGTACACATCCACCCACCTAGATACCCAGGTTTTCCCCTTGTGCTCAAACAAGTTCCACAAGTCGAGAAATGTACATTGAACATGAAAATATTATTTCCACATCACAAATTCACCAAACAGCCCATATGTATACCACACAAGTCACAAAAATCCATTTTTCATTCAAAATGATTTTGAAATCCGAATCACACCAAAATAGCCCACAACACATTTCACATTTCTTCAACACTTCCACAAAACCATTAAACAATTTTATAAAACAATTATAAGATATTTAAACTCATATAACAGCCCACACACATGGAATATAACACTTCTTTCATAATCAAAATTCAATTTTTCACATCACACTCACACAAAAAACTCCACATCACTTTCACATCAGTTTCACTCTAAAATATATCCTTCAAACAATTTAATAAAATATTTCCAAGATGATACATATCACATAACAACCTTTTCACAAATGAAATGGAACTTTTAAAAATATACTCCTACCAAAACAGTTTGCTGATATAGTTTCACCTATTACACAACCCAATAAAGCATTCAAAACTTTCATAAAACAATTATAAACAGTATACCCAAACTTTGCACATAAAATCCATTTCAAAAATCTCTTTTTCAGCCAAAAGCACACTAAGACCCTACCAAAACAGAATTTTCAACCCAATCAACATGAAATAATCCACATTCAAATGTTATATAATCACGTTGAATAATATCACAAAAGATACCCATGAGAATACACAAATCCATAAAACACTTTCAAGGAGTATAACAAGGTTATACAAATAAAACCATTCAAATACACCCCATTTTTAGGCCCACGTGGAACTATATCATTACCTAACCATAATTGGCAGCCCCTTTCAACAACTAATAAATCACTTCCACATTTTACAAAATTACCACAAGATATAACACATGAAATACATTTGAAAAATACACACTTCAAGCAAAAATGTAACTTTAAAAACAAATGC
This sequence comes from Viscum album, assembly GCA_963277665.1. Classification (NCBI taxonomy): domain Eukaryota; kingdom Viridiplantae; phylum Streptophyta; class Magnoliopsida; order Santalales; family Viscaceae; genus Viscum; species Viscum album. The sequence goes on along the minus strand of OY728163.1, from coordinate 383,198,237 downwards.
TTTACTATTGCAACCAAAAATGGTTTTCTCATAATTCACAGCACATAAGGAACATGCAAAATTATTTAATCAAGCAAACTAACTCATCATTAAATGGTTACCCACGGAATCACCTACCGAATGTGTCGAAACCCTCAAATATTGGGACGAAACATCAACCGCATGACCGCCGCACCTCAAGGTAGTTAAAAGACACCTAAAACCTCAATATTTCACCCAAAATACAGTAATTTAGAACCTATTCACGAACCCTAACTTCTGGAATTTTTTATAATTCATGAATTACGGAAGAAACCCTAAGCAATTTGAAATAGGAAAGAAATAGACTAACCTACTTGAAGCATCCTGAATTAATCACTCCAAAAACAATAGTTTCTGAAATTGAAAACAGCCAAAATTTAGGGATTATTCTAATAAGATATATGAGGTAATTTGGGAACTGGAATGGAGGGAAAAGATTAATAATTGAGAGAGTTAAGAAGGTATAAAGTTACATCTTCAATTCTGGACGATTTGAGACACCCTATGAAGATCAGCCCTAATTCTCGATATCAAAGAGCTCCAAGGAGGTAGGGAAGGCAATGGGAGCGCGCCGGGGTTTCTTAGGGTCTATTGGGAGGTTGAAGCACCGAAAAAACGCAAATATTGAAGGAGATATAAAACATTTAAAAATTATTTTTAATGCAGGAAATGGGCCTTCGGGCACGCCCAATATCTTAAATAAAAACCCATATCCACCATGATTATGGATTTATAAAGGCTCCAAATTTATATTTTGGTGTTAATAGGTCAGAGGAGACCATTTAGGAATTGGAATGAAGGAAAAATATTAAAAAATGAAAAAGTTATAAAGGAAAAAAAATTTATTTTTAAATATGGAATTGGGCTCACGGTTTGGCCCAATTCATGAAAACTCATCTATTTCTCCATAAAACCTTTGGAAACCATCCAAAACAAAAAATGAAAGGAAAATAAATGAAATTTAACTTCAAAATAAGTCATGTATGCGACAATTCTCCCCACCATGAAAACTTTCCGTCCCCGGAAAGCTACAGAAAGGCCAGATACAAAAGCCAAAACGAACTGATAAACCAAGATGTACTCCCTTTCCAGGTTTCGCCCCCAATGGCCAAAACACCTCCATTGATCAATTAAGGAAGGAATAATTCACAAAAAAATCATACACCACTTTCCTGAAACAATCAATCACATTCAGGCTTTATCCCAAAGGAAAACACCTCAAACACTATCAGAACAAGACTCAAGCAATTCACTCAAACGAACAACAACATCGAACAAGGTTACACATACCTTGCTATAACTAAACCATTGGTCACTCTCCAATCTCAATGGTTACTCAAGGAAGATTTAGGTAGATTGATAGATCCAAATGATACTACCTACCACCAATCCTTGACCATTGATAAGTCTAAGTTATTGGTACGGGGGAAAAAAGGCTCCCCACCATAAGAACCAACAATCTTAATCGACCATCATGGGCCGGTACAGAAAGACCCCAAAATATAAAGTGTTGGGACTACCACATGGTTAGTCTGCATGGTTTGGGAAACCATGAACTAACAGTGGAGATTCTTCTATCTACATGGTTTTTTTGGGGGGGGGGGCATGGTCACTACTAACCAAGTGTAAACCGTGTGGTCAACCTGTCTAGCCAAACTTCATACCTTTCTCTAAAGACTCAATGGAAACCAAAGTGGGAGGGAATAACATTGTGTGATGACATGGGTACAAGACCCTCCACCTATTTCCACCGAACGGGAACAAATGAAGAAATATGATGACACCATAGGTTTAAACTCTTCTTATCTTTCATATTGAGGATAGGACTTTGCACAAGGGTTTAAATGACACTGGGGTTTCCCCTAACTACGCGCCAGCTTCTCTCCGGGACCTATGGCTGGAGCTCAAAATATTGAAGCATCTTCGGCCTCGCAGTTAGGCTTTGGAAACCACCTGAATGAGAATTCTTCTTTCGTTGCAAACAACAACTACACCGCAATCCCCCCGATAGGTTTTTTTTCCAAGACATAACACATTCCAAACTCACTTTACCCTAACTCGATATTTCACTGAAACAAGGGATTAGAAGATGTACACACATCACACCTTGTTTGTTCGGGTGAGAAACAATAGAAGTAAAGAACACTTATACTCACCTTCCTCTAAAATGGAATTTTTTTTTTCAAGGGATACATTCTCCCAACATAATAGAGACTCTCAGATGATTGCCCAACTTTCACCTTTACAGTCAATCGAGCACATGCCATCACAAGGAATCACCGAACATGACCATTGCGACTGATATAAACAATGAATAGAGAGGGAACTTGTACAACATCCCAAAACAACACACAATTCTAGAAAGTGGCCATAATATCCTCTCATGACCAGATTTCCCACAATAGTAGTTTAACATAAACTCCTTCTTCGAAGAGACTATGATGGACTGAGAGTTATTCTTAGACACTATCTAAATACTCATCCATGCTAACAAACCGAGAACACTTCCACCTTCGAAAAATTAGGAAACTTAAGAGGCTAAGGTCACTTTCAACCATCCATAATCAATCTCCCACTACAAGAGGATACACAAAACCAATAAAGGAAAGGGTGTATACTCAATCTAAAAAGCTTAAGAAATGGATTCCTTATATTGATCAACTGGAGGATTTTCCAATGGAGAAACAATCTGGGTTGCGCTTCAATTATGCATTAACCTTTAATGGGGGTTTACCTTATCCAATGAGAGAACCCAAGGACCCAACCAACCTGGTATATTGGTCAAAACAAGCCATAAACCAGCTCCAAACACATTAAGGGGACTATCGTAAAGGCATCCCAAAACATTTTTCAAAATAGACCACTAACCGTCCCTACAACACAGCTTACCGACCAAACACAAACCCAAAACACAGTTCAAACAGAAGGGGTTCTTGGAATCAAAACATCCCACAACATCAACATTTTCAAAAAATACATAATATAAACCATTCCAAATAATTCATCAAGTCTTCATGTTTCTCATTAAAAACATTTCTTTGAAAACAAATGGTTCAGCGGTTAGCGCATCCACCAATGGTACCCCATGAGCCTTACACATGCATGTTTCAGTGCCACACCGAGCACCCTCCTCATATCCATCTCGACACTCATCGAGTCATGTCATCAACCATCTATCTTCCCATATAACCCCATGCATGTGGTTGCTCATGAAAATACCAAAGGTTAAAACAAAAATTTGTTCCACTTTTCAAAACCAAAACGGTCAACAAACACATCCTTTTTTCTCAAAACTGCTAACCACGAGATCAAAATCCCAACTCACATCTAATTTTTTTTCAGAAAGTCACAACCATTTAGAAAATAACTCACTTTCAAGATATTCACATCAATTTCAAAACATCTCATCCCATTAAAACACACTCTGATTGTTTAGAAAACTCTATTGGAAACACTTTTCAAAACCAACTTCTATATAGTTCCTGCTTTCAAAGAGGTTTAAGCACACCATTTTACATTTCAAAACAATTCTGAAAATTCAGTTCTGCCATTTCATAAACCAAACCATTCCCTCTTTATTTGAAAATCATTTCAAAAAAACATTACGCTTCTTAAAACCAAGGTGCTAAGGTTTCAAAACCTAAGCACAAAACAGTGCAAGAGGAAACTAGTTTCAGTGGGTGACTTGGAAATATGGTTGGCAGCCATATTCCAATCACCTCACTATCACAGAGAGTGTTATAGGGAATATCCTTGGCTCCACATGGCTTGCCAGGCCTTGCGAGCTCACTAGGACCATTAACCCAACTCTCTTTTCATTTCCCTTAATCATCATCGAACCAAGAAAATCGAAGGACTTAGATAAATACCGACATCTCTTGGAAACTTGAATCCCATTATGAGGTGTGGTGATCAGGCACACTACCCATAACTAGAATTCCATGTCCCAACAATCCTAACTTCATACTATCCTAACTCTTCCCCAAATAACATGACCCAAAGAGTTAACCTGAACCTCCCTTTGATACCATTTTGTCACGAACCGAATCTGGTCACCGCCAAAACCGGCACCAAAACCAGCCCGTGACATGACCCGAGGGGCGTTCCCAATCCCCACGGGCTGGCACAAGTGCCCGGGTATCATAAAATGAAAATTGGGAACGATTTGCCTGAGTTTATAAACATAAAACAACAAAAGAATCCAATGAAACAAATCTGGATTTTTCAAACCAAACAATCTTTTACAAAAATTCAGAACTGAATTACATGGCTTAAAACTACTCAAAAGGTCTATACCAAAGTTAAAAATCCAAATAAGGACAGCCCAAGAACCCTCATGGCAAGGGGCACCGCCCACAAGCCACCTCCACAAGACTTCACCACCAAGGACCAGCTAGAAACCCGAACCACTGGAACAAAAAAACTGTACCCAACCTGTGACAACAAAAACAACCATGTCTACTTACACCCAAGGGTGTAATTAGGGTGTGATCCAATGCCCAGTAGGATACCACCACTAAGAGATTCCATGTGATAAACATTTAAAGACGAAAAGCATGCAAGTTTTCAAAAACATGAAAAGCTAGTTACAATTTCTAAAAGATGCTACTTTGAATAAAAACAGTTTTCAAGTGGGATAACATTAAGAATCAACACTTTTAAAAATAATGTCAACAATACTGAATTTTCCAGCCAACTATACCGTGTGCCGACGGTAAGTACAAAGTAAATAATGAGCACAAGAAAAAGGAAGTAACCCCTAGGCACTAGCTAGCTGTGGGTCCCAGGTACCGCGTATCTCGGTGAGAGTAACCATCACAAATATCCATTCTCGTGCACGAGCCACTAGTAGGGAACATACCCATAACCTAGTGTTCCCCAATCATCATCGTCATAGTTTAGTTAGAGTTGTAAGCGTCAATATTGCTAAGTGAAACTGAGGCCAAACCCCACGGATTCACTAGCATACTAGTACACGTCCACCCACCTAGATACCCAGGTTTTCCCCTTGTGCTCAAACAAGTTCCACAAGTCGAGAAATGTACATTGAACATGAAAATATCATTTCCACATCACAAATTCACCAAACAGCCCATATGTATACCACACAAGTCACAAAAATCCATTTTTCATTCAAAATGATTTTGAAATCCGAATCACACCAAAATAGCCCACAACACATTTCACATTTCTTCAACACTTCCACAAAACCATTAAACAATTTTCTAAAACAATTATAAGATATTTAAACTCATATAACAGCCCACACACATGGAATATAACACTTCTTTCATAATCAAAATTCAATTTTTCACATCACACTCACACAAAACACTCCACATCACTTTCACATCAGTTTCACTCTAAAATATATCCTTCAAACAATTTAATAAAATATTTCAAAGATGATACATATCACATAACAACCTTTTCACAAATGAAATGGAACTTTTAAAAATATACTCCTACCAAAACAGTTTGCTGATATAGTTTCACCTATTACACAACCCAATAAAGCATTCAAAACTTTCATAAAACAATTATAAAGAGTATACCCAAACTTTGCACATAAAATCCATTTCAAAAATCTCTTTTTCAGCCAAAAGCACACCAAGACCCTACCAAAACAGAATTGGAAACCCAATCAACATGAAATAATCCACATTCAAATGTTATATAATCACGTTGAATAATATCACAAAAGATACCCATGAGAATACACAAATCCATAAAACACTTTCAAGGAGTATAACAAGGTTATACAAATAAAAACATTCAAATACACCCCATTTTTAGGCCCACATGGAACTATAATATTACCTAACCATAATTGGCAGCCCCTTTCAACAACTAATAAATCACTTCCACATTTTACAAAACTACCACAAGATATAACACATGAAATACATTTGAAAAATACACACTTCAAGAAACAATGTAACTTTAAAAACAAATGCTTTACTATTGCAACCAAAAATGGTTTTCTCATAAGTCACAGCACATAAGGAACATGCAAAATTATTTAATCAAGCAAACGAACTCATCATTAAATGGTTACCCACGGAATCACCTACCGAATGTGTTGAAACCCTCAAATATTGGGACGAAACATCAACCGCATGACCGCCGCACCTCAAGGTAGTTAAAAGAAACCTAAAACCTCAATATTTCACCCAAAATACAGTAATTTAGAACCTATTCACAAACCCTAACTTCTGGAATTTTTTATAATTCAAGAATTAGGGAAGAAACCCTAAGCAATTTGAAATAGGAAAGAAATAGACTCACCTTCTTGAAGCATCCTGAATTAATCACTCCAAAAACAATAGTTGCTGAAATTGCAAACAGCCAAAATTTAGGGATTCTTCGAATAAGATATATGAGGTAATTTGGGAACTGGAATGGAGGGAAAAGATTAAGAATTGAGAGAGTTAAGAAGGTATAAAGTTACCTCTTCAATTCTGGACGATTTGAGACACCCTATGAAGATCAGCCCTAATTCGCGATATCAAAGAGCTCCAAGGAGGTGGGGGAAGGCAATGGGAGCGCGCCTGGGTTTCTTAGGGTCGATTGGGAGGTTGAATCACTGAAAACACGCAAATATTGAAGTAGATATAAAAAATTTAAAAATTATTTTTAATGCAGGAAATGGGCCTTCGGGCAGGCCCAATATCTTAAATAAAAACCCATATCCACCATGATTATGGATTTATAAAGGCTCCAAATTTATATTTTGGTGTTAATAGGTCAGAGGAGACCATTTAGGAATTGGAATGACAGAAAAATATTAAAAAATGAAAATGTTATAAAGGAAACAAATTTTATTTTTAAATCTGGAATTGGGCTCACGGTTTGGCCCAATTCATGAAAACTCATCTATTTCTCCATAAAACCTTTGGAAACCATCCAAAACAAAAAAAATGAAAGGAAAATAAATGAAATTTAACTTCAAAATAAGTCATGTATGCGACATCTATTCCTCTAATCATGTATTTAGAAAAAGAGACATAAATTCACCAAAACTATAACTAACCTCATCTTCAGTTTCAGAGTCACCAGCTTCATCATATTTTATAACTTTCTTATTTTTTACTTCCATGTAAGCTTTAAAGGACATTTTTTGATCAAATTTTTCTTTGTTTTTCATAACTTTATCTCTTCTCATTTCATATGTGATGCCAGTACTATATAAATCATATAGAGATAGATTTTTAGGATCTCTATCTTCCAATAATGAAATTTGAAATAAAATTTATCAGGAAGAATTCATAATACATTTTAAAAAATAGATGAATCTTATAATTTCTCACCAAAATATCTTATGGATATTATAATATCCTTCACCATTGTAAAGAACTCACCATTTTAATCATAATTACCCATTTTGAGATCTTTGTACTTCAGCCTACAAATTTATAACATTGCAATCTAAACTTTCATATTTCCTTCATAGACGTTTTCCATAATTTCCAAAATACCTTTAGTCCAACCAACTCATTTAACTCTAAGAAACCCACTTTCAGAGAGTGAAGAAAGTATAGAATTTTTTTATTTCCCATCAATCTCTAAATTTTTCTTATCAGTAGCTATCATATGAAAATTATCAAGACGATGAGGAAAACCATTGGCCACAGCTTCAAGAACTTCATAACTAAGAGACATAAGATATGAAAACATAATATCTGTCCAAATACGATATTTCATTCCATAAAAAACCAGAATAACCATATTTTTCATAGAATTATGAACATCCATAGTCCATATCTTTTATTATAACTTTAGAAAAAATTCAAGGAAGGGGATCACTCTTTGATACCAATTGAAAATCCCAAGTAGGATCTATGTGGTCACTAAAAAGGGGTGAATCAATGATCTCTTTTTCATTTTGGTTTTATTTGTTATGAAAAAAAATTTGACTATTATTAAAGAGTTATAACATTTATGAAAAAAATATTACAAGGAAAACCACATAAACACACGAATATACATATTTCAATTCTAAATAAGAGAATCTATTCCTTAGCATGGTTTGTAAATATTAAAATACCTTGCAATCCACTAGAAAGAAAACCATTTATGTGGTTATACAAATTAGAGAGTATCCTTTCACTTGTATAGAACTATGATCAATACAATAGTGCATGTTCTTCTCAAGAATAAAATATGTAAATATGATTTCATAACAAGTTTAGAAACCATCACCAACATGTTTGGAAATTTATCACTATACTATTTCTTTACACCTTTATTTTCTTATTCTTGAAAAAATATCTTCTTCACTTTCTTACCCAGTAACAGGTAAGAACTTTTTATCTAGACTTTTTACAAAACTCAATACAATAACTATGCCTAATTCCTCTTTCTATTTCCCACTATTTTCTTTGTCTGTCTAGAAATGAGTCTATCTGGAAAATGATCTGTTTTTTTTTCCTATAGCAAACCATAACACTTCCCTTTCCTTCTTATTTATTTTTAAAAAATCATTCAATCTGATTATCCTATTCAATATTTTATTTCTGATGAGTTTGTATATAAATTTCATTTTTTCAGCCATAATCACAATTCATTATTCGCTTATAAAATTTTGTGTATTTCCACCAAGAGGTTCTTTGCTTGGATATAAAATGCTCAAAACTCTATCTAATAGAGTTTTGTTCAATGAGTTTTTCTGATCTACCTGAATAAAACTAATTCTACAAAACTTAAACTTCTATTTATATGAAATCATTCACACCTCTATAAACTCACATTCACCCTTTATATAGGTTTTCTTAAAATAGGAATGGTGGGAACTCAAATTTCTTTTCCTTCTTCAATTAAAAACTCAATTAAAAACCTGCTTGGAAAATTCATAATTTGAGGCTTTCATAAACATTCATCATACTACCTTAAAAATCTGTGAGAACCATGATTTCGATCCATGGTGTTTGGAACAATGAAATGTCATCTCATCATCTTCACATTTTGATAACTTTAAAAACTTTATAAAGTTATTCATTTCTTATCAAGACCTTTTTCTATAAAATGTTTGTCTGGAAAAAATTTATTTGGAAAATATTCACAATATTCCTTTATTTAAAAACTAAATCCAATCAATTGTGTATGGTCTTGTCTTTCTGAAAAAATGAGTCTGCAAATAAACATAAACTCTTTTTTCTATCATAAACTTCTTCATATGCTCAAATTTATATCTAAAACATTAAGAATATTTAGAAAGGCTCTATCTAGAAGTTTTTGTATGTAACTCTGATGATCATCCTTTTATGTTTTCATAGATATAAAACTCTAATCTTTTGGCATGAATGATAACTGTTACCATTTTCACATGATGAAATACCCAGAAAAATTCAAAAAGATCTCAACTTAAAAGTCTTTGTAATTATCCAACTATATATATGTCCTCTCTTTTATCTGTTGACTTATATATATTCTTCTTTCCAAAAAACTATGTCTAATCTTATGTCTAGAAACCTATGTCTAGTCTTCTGTTTGGAAACATATTTTTGGAATTCTTTCTAAAAAACACACAGTATGAAATTTATATATACCAATGATTTTCTCCTCCTTTCTATAAAAATTCTTGGATCATGAAAGATTAATAATTTGTGATGTTGGAAATTTTCATAATACCAAAGCATCACTAGATTTTTCCTCCCAAAATCTCTATCTAAGAAACTGCATAAAAAATGCATCCAAATTTTTTTGATCAAAGAACTTCAACTTACCCACTTTTTAAAAAACAAAATCATGTTATTTTACATGATTTTATGAATTTTTAGATCTTCATTACATCGTCTTACTTAATATCAAAGATTCCATCTGATAAACTGTTTTCGGAAAGGTATGCCTGGAAACCAGATCTAGTTAAAACATTTAGAACAAAAAATAATGTTAGACTATATTATGAAAATATTTTCTAATTTTTTTTCTTATAAACCTCTGTGTATGATATTTTCCATCTGATAACTAGATTTAAAAAGTTATGTGATTTTTTAAATAGACAAAAAAAGAATATTCCTACAAAAAAAATCTTTTAGATAATAACTTTAGCCAACATAGTCCCAATATTTTTTTATTAGTTAAGGGGTGTCTAAGTATTCTATAAGATTCATCTGATGTCCGGTTATCATAAGTTTAGAGTAAGTCCATAAAAAATTCCTCACATTTCCTTTAGAATTAGGCATGGTTTCTATGGTTATCTAGTTATGTCATTCAGTTTGACAAACATGCTGGTAATGTTTGTGGATTTAATGAATTGGGTATTCCACACATATCTAGACACCTTAATAGTTCTTTTTGTTAATGAAATTATCGTGTACTATAAATCAAGGGAGGATCACAAGAGAAATCTGAATATCATCTTTGAAACACTTATGAAGAATCGACTTATGACCAAGCTCTCTAACTTTCAGTTTTGGATTGACAAAGTACACTATTTTGGGTATGTTATATATGAGGCTGATGAATCATTCAACCCTAAGAAAGTTAGATTGGTGAATTCTTGGGAGCACCCCAAGAACAAATTTGAAATATATAGCTTTTTCATTATATATGATTATTATTGGATATTTATCTAGGACTTATCTTATTTGGCCACACCAATGAGAGGCCTTCCCAAAAAGGGAGTAATGTCCATATTCAATGAGTCTTATAGGAGTAATTTTTAAGATATGAACAGAAAGCTAAATACAATGTCGATCCTAACCTTACCTAAGTTGGTTAAGGAGAAAAACATGTATTATGATGCATCATGGATCAAGTTAGGAGCAGTTTTTATGTAGGGAAGATTTTTGTACATGTATGGGTCTAGTAAGTTTATAGACCATGAAAGGAATTACCCTATACATGACTTGGATGTGGAAACGGTAGTGCATTCCCTAATATGTTAGAGGTATTATTTTTTTGAAGGATAACTTTTTGGTCTATACCAACCATACGATACTAAAATATAACTTCTCACAATGGGACCTAAACCTTTAAGAATGATGGTGGATCAAGTATCTAAATTCATTTGATTTCAAGCTATCATACACCACTGTGCAGTGGAATGTAGTAGCTAATTCATTTAACTAGAAGATATAGACTTGGTTAGTCCAAGAATCTATCCACGAGTGGTATTTGATGGACCTCTTTATTGAGATGAATTTGTAAATTCAAGAGTACCAAGGTTTGGAAAATCATACATCATTTTCCATCATTCCTTCCCTTATCAATAGAATAAATATTAGACAACAATTCAATACATAGTGTTTAACTCCAAGGGATGTCATTTTTGGTGGGGAGCTACTACTGGACCAGGTCATTGATGATTATAAGAGTATTCTTGTTCATGGTCGCAAATTGGTTTCTACTGACATGTGTGAGGAGTTAATGAGGTATTTTCATGCATCAAAGTGGGTGTTACACCCAGGTATTACCAAGATGTATCATTACATGAGTCGACAATACTGGTGGCTACTAATGAAGAAAGATTTTATGGGTTTGGATACATAGTACTCAACCTGTTAGTAGGTGAAGGACATGAATCAACAAACCACTGGTCTCCTGTAGTTGTTACACATCCCTAAGTGGAAATGGGATGACGTCCCCATGGATTTTATTATGGGTAGTCTGAGGATACCCTTGGGTATCAACATGATTTTAGTAGGTAGTGTGCTTACATGGGATCCCTTAAAGTATTATATTAGACAAGGATGTACACTTTGTGTCTTAGTTTTTTCAATGGTTTCAAAAGTCACCTGATATGTGGGTTCATCTAACAAGTATCTATCATATATAGATAGATGGGAAGTCCTAGTATACTATTAAGATCATAAAGAATGTAATTAGAGAATGCGTCCTAGATTTTATTGGTTTTTTGGACAAGTAGTTGGTTTTACTGGATTTATCCTATAGTAATAGATATAAATAATTATTATATATGGAACCTTATGAGGTTTTTCATGTTAAATTTTGATGTCCTCCTCATGGTTAGTGGTTGGTGAGTCAATTATGATCATACTAGGTCACATATAGGATACTTCAGAGCATATCCATTTTATCTAAAAATAGATGGAAACCACCTAGAGTATGTAGAAGTCATATGTATACCAGAAATACCCACCTATTGAGATTAACATGGGTGATTGGGTGTTCTTACGAGTGTCACCAAGGTTAGTAGATTGTCTGTTTTAGAGGAAAGGGAAGATAATTCCCAAGTACATGGGAACATGTGAGATAGTGGAGAGAATAGTTCTAATGTAATTATTATTACCTCTCATATAGTGTTTCAATGTGATTCATGATGTGTTCTATGTTTCACAACTTATTTTTTATTATCCCAATCCATATCGCATAATAGACACCAAGGATACTAATCTTGAAACTAACATGTACTTTGAGGACAATCAATTATATATACTAGATCATACTAAAAATTATCTTTCTGTAAAGACAGTTCCTTTGGTACATGTACAGCTGAAGCATGGACATATTCAAGAGGATACATGGGAGTGAGAGTCAGATATATGGGCTCAATGTACATATTTTTCTATCGATGATTCCTAGTGGTGTTTGGGAGAGAATATCAAGGAAAAACTTCTATATGGTGGTGATGTTGTAAAACGCCATTATATTTCAAGGTTTTTGCGCTTATTTTCTTCTCAAACACATGTATTTTAACTAGTTAATATTTTTTTTGGTCAGGAATGAATTGGGATTAATTTTCAAAAGATATTTCAAGCCTATAATTGATAAAATACAGGCTATATCCATTCATACCATGGCACCTTATACCACGTTGTGTAATTCTTGGGAATATGGGAGGGACACCAACCTTGACTGGTTCATGCTATGAACCATGAGTTCATGTTGTGATCCTCTCCTATGTTTTTTTATTTCTTTACATAATTAGTTAGTTAAGTGGGGGTTCAATTAGAAGCAAGGTCTTAACCTTTTCTACAATGTGTGATACACTCCCCTCCCCCTTTGGACTTATCCCTTATCAAGTGATTTTATGAATCATTTATCCATGGAATCAGACATTGTTCATTTCTTTAATAATCTTGATGTAAACCTATCCTTCTATCACGGTCATTTCCTTGTTACTTTCTCCACCTCCCTTTATCTCATGAGTTTCATCTAGTATTTCCTATTTTGAGGGTATTAATATAATATTATAAATTCTACCATTTTTTCTCAATTCAATTACAAAATTTGGATGAGTGGACATCTATGATCATAAGGTAGTGGTCCTGAAGTTATTCCACAAAATCTCTTCACTTTATAAATGTGTGTGATGTATGGTGGTGCCCACATACCATATGGACATTAAAAAATAAAGATAATTATTTTTTAGACCATAATCATCAAGAAGAACCCCTTCAAAATCCATGATTACACTATGTGTGATATTATATTGATAATTTATCAACCATTGGGGTGTGTGAACCCTAGAAAGTGAATTTTGGAATTAAAAAGGTGGCCCTCAGGGTGCCTTGGAATTAAAATATGATCTTTTATGTGTGATTTTGGATTCCTAAGACATTCTCTATGATATAGTGAACATATTTAATTTTCAATAAAATATATAATTTAATTAATGAGATGTATGAGTAAATTTCATATGTACTCAAATTGAAACTAATGGTTTCAAATTCCTTACGGAAACCATTCATAGATTTTGATTGATGATTCATGGTTTGAAATGATTTTTGGTAATCTCCCTTTGATTCGAATGGGTGAATCTTAGTTTGGAATTCCATTGGGAAGTCCCCTTTAGATTCAGATTGATAACTCTTTTTTTGGAATTCCATGGGGTAAACGCCCTTGGATTCGGATTGATGACTCCTAGTTTCGAATTCATTGGGTAATTCCACTTGGATTCGGATTAATGATTCTTAGTTTGGAATTTCATGGGGTAATCCCCCTTGAAATTTGATTGAAGATAATTTATTTGAGATTACTTAGAGAAATACCTTTTGGATTCATATTATTATTATAGATTTGGATTCCTTAGGAAAATAAACTCTAGATTCATTTATTCCTCAATGGGATATTATGGATAAGTACATTCATCTTAGGCTAAATTAGATATGGTTGATCCTGGGTGCCACCAGGGAACCTAAGGATCAATGGTGGTTTTATTTATTCCTTGTGATTTATATTTTTATAAAGACCAACACGAACTAAATACACATATTGTATATGATTTTAGATGACGTTGGTGGTGACCTACTAAGTTATAATCACAACTTCCACAAGCATCCGATTGATACTCGAGCATACTTCATGGTTGCATAACGTCGCTAGGGAAAGTTCTATTTGAACGTATACTTGATTCAGACTGTTATAATAGGGAATGAGATATTGGGATTGGGATAGGGATCATGAACTTTTCTAGAAAAGTGTCATAGTTTTATTTTGGATTCTTTTTAGGGGTATTTGTGCATATGACCATCTTTGGGGTGTATGATTCCTCAAAATGTTTATAAATCATTATTATACAATCTGTATTGTGGTTATTTATTTTCACTTTCCATGATTTATGTTTACTAATTTACCTAGATTTAAATATATGATAATTATTCTTCTTGCTGTTATTGTGCCCCAATATAAGAGTATCATCTCTCTACTATACCACCTTAGACCCTCACTGTTAGTCAATATCATCTTTGGTATGGGGTATCATGCTTGAGGTCTCATTTTTCCTTTGGACAAGGAAGTAGATAATGGTATTCAGTTAGCATACATCACATGAATAATACTCCCAGATATGTAGATCCCTCATGGTAATCATGATCATACATTCCACTCATAATAGGGGTCCAAATAAGGATAACATTAGGGTAGTCCTTCCTAGATTACCATGCTCATCCTGGATCCTGATTTCAATCGATGAGTCATGTTTCAATGGGATTACTTACAAGGTGAAATCCACATCCATTTTTAATTGAGGATTTCATCACCATGATACATCAATGACCTAGGGACACCCATGTCTGATTAGAATACATTCATGTGTAATCCCCACTCTTGATCTCCCAGTTCTCAAGATATATTCTAGGAAATCTATTAGTGTAAGCCAAAATCATGGCCTCAATAAGGGAAAACAACCTTTTCCACCCAATGTGCCACTCCTCCTTTGTGTATCTTTAATTTATAATCCCAAACATGGCCTCCTCATATGGTTTTATACCCCTTGATTTCATTCACCCTTAATTTTCTAAAGTATCAAGTGGAAGGAAATAGACATATATTGTTAAGCCTCCTTAAGAGTAATCCCCAGTCAAAAATTCCATAATTAATTATCTCAGCCTAATAATGGATTAATGAGAAGTGTCAAAGAAGACTCGATGTAAAATCCCTACTCAATACTATAGTATCACCCCTTTCATGACATATGCATCATTACCACATGACTTTAATCTACATACGATGGTACATGACCATAAGCTGCTTAACTCAAATGATATGGTCTTTGATTCCAGTTAATTGGGATACAAAGGTAGCCGCCCTAACTTTTAATCCTAGTAAATGGAATCTTTTTTCAACTGGGATATACTTCCCCTACAAATCAACATCAAATATGACATCATATCCGTCTCTTAGAAGGCTACATTTCTTTTAGGTCAACCTGTATCTTTCTCATTGAGGTTATATCCCCAATGGGACCATATCTACTTTCACGAGGCTATATTACTTACAAAATTATATATTATTCCCAATGAGATATATTACCCACAAGTAAAATGTGATATGGTTTCTCATGCATAAGAATCACAACAACCAATGATAATAACCTACCGCCAACGGGATGGTGGTAAACCCCAGAGTGACCTGCTAGATGGAATTATACAATAGTATAATATCCAAAGGGTATTTAATTAATAAGAGTAAGATGGAGTGGTTATGATAAAAATGATTGGTAGCATCTATTGAGAGTATATTATACATGAACATTGTTCACATTTATGGGGAGACTCCCATATATAGGGATATTCAAATCAATTCCTTCCAATAATCAATTGTTAGCATAGGGGTAACCAATCCCACACTAACATTTTGATAGGATTATTAAAAGCATCGTAAATCTATAATAGAGTCCAATAGTATGTGATAATTCCACCAAAAATGGTGAGATGAACGTGATATCCTATCCTCTTATCCAAATTTCATTCTAAATAATACTTAGTATGAAACCAAAGAGACTGTCTACCATTAGAAAATAGGTAACAAATGAAGTTCACATCTAACTATAGCATATAGGGGAGCACATCAAATTTTAAATTACAAATAAAAATGGTGAACCTAATGTGAAATATATGTGATGAAAAAATAGTAGATCTAGTATAGTCACCCAATATTTTTTCCCAAACATGCATAAATTTCCTTAAAAAAGGGTCAACTCAACATGAATATTTTATCTATGAAAATAATTGGTTGACCATGTTCTTACTCATGATATGCACTGATGGGTTATATATTTTTTAGTGTCCATGAGTACCATGTATCCCTTTAAAGATCCCCCTTTGATCCAAAGTGATGGCATCCCCATCATGAATCAAATATTAATCTCTACACATCAAAGAATTTATATATCTAAAAACTAGGTAGTCATTGTCACTGATAAAGTATCTTCATCAATAAGTAAGAAATGTACTAGTGAGGGAGTAACATTTCTAAGGTACCATCCCGACATGGGAGGCATCCTAGAGGATTTTACAAACACTGAATCCCCATATTCCACATCCCAATCAAGATATAGCATAGATGTTAGTGGAACCCATTTCCACCTTGAAGTGTTATAGGATATTCTCCACAGAATTTTATAATATTAGAATCACTTACAAATAAAAAGTGGATGAGTTCACCAATACCTCCACTATTATTCAAGAGTCAACCAAGAGCAGTATCTTTAATTCTTTATTCCACCAACATCATGCATTTTTAAGTATGCGAGTATAATTTGGAGGTAGCTGATGAGTATACCCATATTTATATTCATTCTTAGGATGTCTTACACTATACAATTAAAGCAATAAAAGAACCATGTCTGTATATCTCAACATCTAGTAGAGGGGGAACCCCATATTCCCACTCCCACTCATCAAACCTGCTGGTGCACTCTTGTAGCATTGGGGGGGAGTGTGTCAATATATTATGGAATAAAAAAAGGTACAAATATATATTCATGGCCCTAAATATGAATATCATTGGTATATCTTGGAAGAAAATGGGGGATAGGAATGTGCTCATACTCCTCTTCCAATAGTGAAAGTGCATTAGCATATTCTGCAGGAAATACAAACACATGTAAACATTATTAATAATATAATGAAAATTTCTCAAAATATTCTAGAAACAACAATATAGGAAATTCATTGGAATATTCTAGTGACCCGTCATGGTAAAGAATACATTCTTATTCTCGCCAATAGAAAGTCTCATCAATATATTCTGGAAGCATCTTAGGAATGCTCCCACATTTCTGTTCCTATTTAGAATAATCATCAGTATATTCTAATGGGAATATAGGATAGACCTTATTTCTATACATCCACTAAAAATATTTAGTGTCATACTTTAGTAGTTATTGTGAAGGAAGAACATATTCATACCATTCCTAGTCTTTAATGCATTTATGTCACATCCTGCCTACAGCTAAACATAGCCGTATAAACCTTCCCATCCAAAATTGGTTCATCAATACACTCTAAAAAATACTCAGGAATAAGACTATATTAATTCCCTATTTAATTATAACATCCTTAAGGCCCTCCAATATCTTAATATTGAATCCCAAGGATTTGTTAACTCTCCATCAGGATAATAGGGAAGATTTACTTATGAAAGTACTCCTCGAGGTTCTATAGTTGACACTTCTAGAATATCACCACAAAAGAATTTTATAGGAAAATACTCTATGTGGTAATATTTAAATTAATCATTAGAACCCCTCCACTCATGAATTTTCTCACCTTATTAAATTTATTCCAAGAGTTTCAACATATCTAAAATGACTCTAGAGGCTATATCCATTTATACCAGGTGATTCATCACTACTAAAGTTATCATTTCTTATCTACAAGATAATTTAAATAAAAAAATCATTTATACCTCTTTTGAGTTTACCCTTTGGTTTTTTGGTGAGAATCCTAGATGAATCACATTATTTGTAAAAAACTAGAAAATTACCCTTAGGGTTAGATCATGTAGAGGAGTGTCTCCCAGATGATGAGGAAAATATTATGGACATGTGGTATGAACTAGATAAGTGAAATATATTGGTGATGTTTTAACTATTGTAATCCTCCAGTTATGAAATTAACAAATGTCTAAATGAGGAATGAATACATTAACCCTACTAAACTATATGGGAAACCCTCTATCAACTCCAAGAAAAACAACTTTCCTCTATAGATTATGCATGTCACCCTGAAATGCTGAGTAGCCTCTATTAACATATTGATTTTGAGGCCTTAGTAACCCAAATCCATAAGGTGATAAAGTAGTGGGACTATCTCTATAAAATTCTTTGGAAGTATAAGATAATTATTCAAAATAATTGATGATGTCACACTTGATGTGTGCATCAAGGGTTTGGGTTAATATAGAGAATTATATTTTACCATGTTCACTGGATAACCCAGTGAATCAAAGATAAAAACATGAAATGTAATTGCCTTATGTCATGTCTCAGGATTGGGGTATGCGCAATCCAGTAGGTCCATATTATAGAACCATACTATTTCATAAGCACTAAAATGAGGAATTTGGTAGGAATGTGACATCGATGGGATCCTCCATCTTCAAGAAAATAATGTTCAAAAGGCCTCCCACTTGAGAAAGATAAAGATTCGGAATCCTCTAATTATTAAGAAACCATACATATCCAAAATCTCACACCCAAGGAATTTTTAGCATCCCACATATTCTAAAGCTAAAACATGGAAATATAAAATTATACACTGGTAGTCGCCACCATGGAAATACAAGAGAAACACTATCCCATAGGGAGGGAGAAATTTTTACCACCACCTCATCCCTTAGGGTCATCAAATCACAATAAATAAAAAGTTTATAGGGTGATGGAACCAATTCAACCCTAACCCATTGGTCTTGGGGAATTAGTAACTTGTCATTCACATAGGAAATAATGTTTATATATATTGGAAGTGGATACCCTGTAAGGAATACCTTAATCATTTCTAATAATTTATGATTGTTCCTTATCATCAAGGATACAACTAGTAAGAAGTATTGTAGATTCTCTCTAGATTAAGTTCTATAATATAAATCTAGGTGATTATTAATATGGATAGATGGATTCTCACTAGAACCATAATACGAAACATCCAAAAAATATATCTCTCATTCAGAATACATGTAATTTGGAGTACCCCAAGTATGTTTAGTCCCCTCACTACTCTGAAAATAATTATTATATATTTTCTATTTTATGATACGTGTTAGTAAATTTCAACAGTATTACCCCAATGGGAAATATAGATCCCAAAACCAAAAAAGGGGAATATAATGAAGAAATATTTTCCCAAGAGGTTTCTTATAAAGAAATTCTTGAAAAGGTTGTGTGTACAAAACATCATAGCCTAGTTTAGAATTTATATCCCCTTCAAAATACTCATTCATTACCTTCTCTATGAGCATCATCCAAAGGTAATGGTAAAGGGGTGGATATATCTCACACCCCATTATTAGAGTTTGCAAAACCATATGTTAACGGTTAGTTATATCAATGAAAAGATATGATAGAGGAATTTAAATTGATTAATTTCAAGTTACTTAGGTTCAATATTATCACTGATTACATTTTCCCTAAAGAGTCCAATGCATTAGTTTCAGCAAATTTTTTCAAATAGAAAAAATTCATTGATTAGTTAGAGTGGAGCATAGTGATTAGACATATTTCATATACAAACTACTAATATACTTGACCATGATAGTCATAGACTATCAATAGGTTCCTTTGTTATGATAATATCCACTGTAATTCCAAGAAAGAAACCTTATACTAGTTTAGAATGGATCTAGATGGTCAACATATAAAATCCAACTATATCAGGATCTAATTGTCACCCATACCTAGGAATCGGTTCAAGTGATAATTCCATAAGAATTTATTAACTCAATTCAATCTCTTTCTACTCAAATGGAAGAACTAGAAGGGAGAAGTCCATCCGTACAACTAGAATGGTATCCATATATTGAATGGGTGGAAGAATCTCAACCTCTTCCCAACATTGAAAATACCATATTCCCATCCTTTAATGGTACATGGAATCTATAATAACACTTGATATAATTTACATCCTATTTTTTCAATATCAAGAGAACACTTAATCATTTTGAAGAATCTAGAAATATATAGTTTGTGTAAACCATAAAAGGACCAATGTTTTTCTAGTATACAAATCTTTCCATCCATGTCTGTTGAAAACCAGGAAGACCATTGATGACAGATTATTTATCAATTTTTCTCAACACCAAGGAATACAATGATCCATAAACTTTAAAACTATAAACAAAATGAGAGTGAGATAGTACATGAGTTAATCATTGGGTGGAAGGATTTAACATATTCCCTCAATGTGAATGTTCTTCAAGATCAGTTGATAGAGATATATATATAAAATATATGGGACGAGTTGAAAACATCCCTAATTACCCTAATGTATCAAGGTGATTTTATAGAGTTTGAAACCATAAAAAAATTCTCAGTGGATTCTATACAGTTGATGAAGGCCAAATCATGGGCCACTTATAACACTCAGGTGAAAAGATCTACTGAAGATGATACTATTGTTGACTCACTTAAATTGGTTCTAATGCCAACCCCAATTCTAAAAATAAAATTTTAACATGCGATTCCTTCTTTGAATGGACACAACATTATCAATATCCTAATTTAGAAGGTATAAGGAAACAAAACTATATAATTATTAAATATTGGAAGAATATAAATTATTCCTTCAAGAAATAATAGGTTCTAGGATATTTCATTTCCATAATGGAAAACAACCATCTCAAGGTACCAGAATCAAGGAGACCTAAAAAAACTTGGTCTCAATGGCCATCCAAAATATTTGCTCCAGTATTTAATATAGAGGAATAGCATTCAAGAGTGTTTCATATTCAATGATTTCCTCCAAAAGATATTTAATGCAAAGCATGTAAAATTTAGAAAGCCTCTAGAGTTGGTAAATTACATCTCTCTCACTCCACTAGAAAAGGATGGATAATGTAAAGAATATACAGTAAGTCATATATAAAAATTGAATCATTGGATTATAATAAAATCAATCAATTAAGTCCAATCCATCCTCAAGGTATAACTAATTATGACCTTAACACCCTCTTTAACTCTAGAGGTGGTGTTTCTATCATAATACTCTAATGGTAAATGCAATCAGCATAAGAATAATAAGGTATGATGTGAAGAATCTTGTCCAATTAAAAATCTATTCAAAACCCTTTAGTATGTATTTCCTCCAGAATTGAAAAAATGGGTACCGCCCTAGAAAACGGAACCCTCGTATAATAAATGGTTTTAATGTGGATCAATTAACATCATCCACATTGTAGAACCATTATCTGAAGAAGAATTTCCATGTGAACCAAAATTCCCCAACCAAAATTGAGGATTTAAAGTGATAAGTCATAGAGGCCAAGACGTTAGGGGGAGATTAAATCATGACCTATCTCGGTATTTAGGCCACATCCCCACCAAATCTATATATGTTGCTTAAACTAAAAGGTATGCATATTTCAAAGATCAATGAGGTAATCAATCTACTCCCAAATCTTTTATGGATTGTTAAAATCCTATTAACATGGAGGATAAGTTACAAAACATATAGTTATCTTGAAAAAATCATCTTGTGGGTAGACAAGACTAATATAACCTATAGGATATGAATAATACCACCGAATCCAATCAGGAGGGGAAGTTCACTGTATAGAAAATATTGGAATCAAAGTCGCAACCCAGGAAACAACATCATTTCAATAATCATAGTTCCTTGGGATATATGTATGAAATTATCTAAAAATTAGTTATTGTCCTGGAAAAAATTTCAATTCTTAATCTGCTTCAACTATCAAATGAGATCAAAGGAGTACTTACTGAGTCCCGCTTAATTCCTCAAGAATTTTGGTTGATGTTGTTTTATCCAAAAATTACTATAAAATAATTATACAATTGAATTCCACATATCCATGTCATTCATAAAACCAGTAGGGTAGACTCCTTAATAAGAACACATCATGCCTTTTTATATGTCCGTAAAGTTAGAAAAAATCAACATTAATAGATATTTGATTTATAATGTCTCTGGGATCAATTTCGTCCCATTCCACATGCTTCAAGTCTTAGGCTATAGAGAAGATGATTTGTCCCTATCTTTCTTGAAAATTTAGGGATATAATAAATGTGAGAAAAATACAATCAAGAAGGTCAATATGAGAGATCTATTTTGAGGCCTTGTATCTGACTCTAAATTCATGGTGGTTTGTCAAGACATAAATTTTAACACATTTATCAAGAGGCCTTAGCTTCATACACATGTGAAAGTTCCCAAATCATATCACCGAGGATTGAAATATTACATTGATGGATAGTTTGAGGTATCTTATAGTGATAATACCAATTTATATTCACTAGAGTCTCAATAAATAGACATGGTTATCTATAATAGGGAAGGAAAACACATAATAAAGGATGATGAAATTCAAATCATCATACCTAATGACCTAGAAGCTACTCCTTTCAATCCACTGATCAATCTTAGTGGAGACTATAAAATTCTTACCAACAAAATTGTGGTGAAAATTTATAGTCCTTGCATACCATGTGGGTACCACTTTATAATAAGACACAACATAAAAAGAGATGATAATAATATATGGGTGCATTATCTTCGATTATCAGGATCACAGTTATGCCATCTGAGCCCATTCAACTAAAAGGTAGTCATGATTCTATGGAACATAGTTATTCCCTACATGATGATACCCCCATTAATGACCCCATAATTGTATATTCTTGATTCTATGGAATTGGGATCCCTTATTCCTAGATGATATACTGAATGGAGGAAAACATTTTCAGGTTGATTGGGTTAATCATTCTTTTGCATCAAAACACTAGAGATCCAAAAACACCTCCATTTCATCCTTATTAGGTCAAAATTCCCCCATATTATTTTCTATATACAAATTTTTTCTTTAATCATATATTCCTAAGGTTATTGAGATGGAGGAAGAGGAGGAGTGGAATCTTATAGACTTTTCTTAAGAATATGAAGAAGGAATCTTGACCACTATTGATGAACTCAAACAATTGAACCTTAGTAAAGAAGAAAATCTGCAGACCACATTGATTTGTGATGTTATAACCCTTGAAGTGTAAGACAAATTTATTTACTTCCTAAAATAGCATAATAATTAATTCTCCCATAACTATATTGATATTACATGGTTTTATCCTAAGGTGGATTGCAATTTCTTTGGCCCACCATAGGATCACTATGGTTTGAATTAACCAGTGAGGACAATGCATCCTTTCCACATAGCTAAAGTCAAAGTGGACGTTGATGATTTGATAAAGGAATTTTTTTAGTGAATTCCAATAGTTAATGTGTCCTACACACATACTTATGGTTAATAATAAAACTGGTGGGATAATATTATATATTGAAATTATAGGTTTCAATCGACACAGCCCAAAGTATAGATTTCTCATCTCAATCAATGAATTCATAATTTATGTGACTACTAGCATCCATTCCTTATCTATCATGGATTAATATTATGTTTATAACTAGATATAGATTTCATGAGAAGATAAATAGGCCACCACCATTAGGTAACATCAAGGGATGTGTTATTATTAATTAATTCCTTATGTTTTCAAGAACTATGGTTTCAAATACCAACACTCTATGCATCATATCCTCAAATATTTCTTGGGTAACATCAATAAGGGCTATATAGATTACCTAGTTTTTAAATATCATTGATGTTGTGATAATATTACTGATTTTGAGATAGTATTTGATAAAATTTGGAAACACATTTTAATGATGAACCCCTTCAAGTGTGCTTTTAGGTTGGAATTGGGAAAATTTCTCAACTTCATGGTATAAAATCAGGGAATTGATGTGGATATTGAGAAGACCAAATTGAAAATAGATAGTCACCCTCCTAATAATCTTAAAGGGTTGTCGATAATTTAGGTAAACCTCGCATATAATATTAACTTTATAGCCAAACCTTTTGTTCAGTTTCTTCCCTTTACACTATTGATGAAAAAAGTAGCAACATGCTAGTGGGATTAAAATTTTCAAGAATATTTAGAAAATATAAAGAGATATATCTTGAACCCACTGGTCTTAATGTCATTGGTGGATAAAAAACAACTTTTATTATACAAATATTCTCTGGAGTGACCTCTTAGAGAACTCCTTTCTTGGAGAAATGATATGGGAAATTAAATCAGTCTTTATTATCATATAAGGATAATACGTGATGCTGAGACTCGATATTACATCATTGGGAATAATTTTCTCACATTGGTCTTTGCTATTTAAAATATTAAGAACATACTAGAACACTACAGTGTCCATTTTATATCCTATATGGATCTATTAAAATACATCCTAAATTTCTCCCATGCTGATTGGACATTTAGGGAGTTAAGTGGAACTAGTTTTTTATAATAGAAATCTATTAAGGGATAGGCATTAGAATATTTTTTTCATAGAACATCCTACTTTGGAAAAGGTTCCAATAAATATAGTGATACTTAATTAGGAGGTATTCTCTATCCAAGATGAATCTCATATATGGGAAATGAACTTCAATGGAACTTCTACAGGGTTGATAGGAATTATAGTGTAAAATAAAAATTTCAACCAAGCTGTTCTGGGTATCATATTTATCTCTCTAGTTAAAGAAGTTTTTCTAAATTACTTTATATTGTCTACATGACAAGCATAAAATTAGGTAGAATACAAATAATTCATATTAATCTTAGAGTTTCCCCTATAGGTACATGTGGATCAGTTGAATATAAAGGGTGACTCAAAGTTATTATTCAATAAAACCAATGGGGAAAATACCCATAAGTAGTAATTAATCCCCTTTATTGATTTTTCATGAGGATTGATTATAGAATTACCTTTCAAACAAAAATTATATTATTTTCTACTTTCCCATAAATCATACATCGATGCATTAGATAATTTTTTTTGGCCCTAGTTATCCTAGATAAATACGAAATGGTCATCCATATCACACATATAAGAGTTTTATCTCCATATATTGGCCATAATAGGGAGAAGATCAATGAAATCAAAGATGACCTATAGAGAGATGAGAATATGGATTAATCAAGAGATCATGTAGTTTGATATATATTTTATATAATAGAATACCTCTAAAATGGATTATTCCTTTGGATCAATCTAATAAAGATAATTTTTTCATCGGGTTGTAAACATTGTCCTCTATGATGGACCCAAATCTCATACAATCTGCTATAAATGAGGCTTTTATGGGGTCCTACTAAAATTAATTGAAGGTGGAGGAGATCGTCAATATTATGTAGGGTGTCTATGTAGGTTCCTATGGTTATCATCCATTAGGGACTAAACTCTTTGATCAAAAACAATAAACAGGGTATTTATTTCCATCAATGATTTAAGAATTCATAGAATTCTCTATGAAGTGTCATACTTGAAAGATAAGTGGAAAATTCATAATCATCACATAGAATTGATATGTACTTCAAAATAATCTTGGATATTTTGTTATTGGAGAATTTTTGTCATTGGTCCATATCCACTTGCTAGAGAAAGATGGTTTAGTCACATCCTTGACATCACTAACATCTTATCCAAATGGGTTGAGGCTGTATATCTTAAGAAATTTGGGATGAATGTTATAATCAAATTGAATAAGTTGAACATAATTACTAGATTGGGTCTCCCTAACACAATATTTATGGATAATGGAATCAATTTCTTCTCTTTTGACTTGAAAATTTTATATCAGCTATATAACCTCTAGTAAAACCATTCTTCTCATTACCATGAAAAAGTGAGCGGATAGATATATGGATTCAACAAAACTCTATAAAAAATCCTACAAAAGATGATAGACAAAGATAAAAAGTCATGGAAAGATAAAATATTATATTCCTCATGGTATTATTATACCACAACCCACACCTAGACACAAGTAACCACATATGTGATTCTGTATGGGATAGAAGTAGTCCTACCCATTGAGTTATTACTTACCTCACATCTCATTATTATACGTAGTTAATTATATATAGTTTTGAATCCCCAAATATGTTTGGATGTTCCAGAATGAAATAATGATAAAAGGTTTTTCACGTCACACAACCTCAAAATATATCAAAACTAGATCATATAATAATTCAAAAATAAAACTTAGTTTTTTAGTCCATAGAGAACTATTATTGGATTTTAAAACCTGAATAATGCTAGGGAAGAATCCTCAAAAAAACCAAAGTGGGAGGGACCCTACATCACACCCAAGGTCTACCCTAATAAATCTTACGAACTGATCATGTTGAATGTAGAGTGTATAACACCTCCCAATGATGAAATATTCATCAATAAATACTTTTTATAAATATATATCAAGTTCATTAAATCCTTAAAAAAAAGTTGAACTGTATGGGCAACATCCCCACATAAAGATCTTAATCTACTTGTGTAATGTCCCCATAGGATGACAATAAACTACAGTGGGAAATTTCAACTCTCATGATATAAAACTACAAAACACCTTTTCCTCACTACAAGAAATAAAAATAAATATATCTAGCCCTCATTACAATACCCTATATTGAACAACACATCCCTTCTTGAATCACAACCATAAACTGTACGCCTCCTCCACAAGTATATTATATAATACTTTCAATTCCTTATAAATCATCCTTGTCCCATAAAGTTAAATTATACATCATTGAGATCGTATTACATGAATTTAAAATAATCTGTGTAACCTATCTTATAAGGAATTGTCCCCTGATTTGAGATCTCAACCCATGTCAAAATTTATAGTCAATAAAATACACTAAGGAAATTACTCCCTTGTCAAACATGAGTGCTTAATCCATGTTTTTTTTAAAATGTACTAATATTATTAGAACTATATGTGTCTTGATTCTTGTCCTCACAACATATGTAGTGAATCTTTGATATTCTTTTCTAGGCATAGCTAAGAATCTTCAGGACCATCAACATCTTTCTCTTTACATAGGATCCAGATCTGTGTGAGGCTCCCATTATTCAACACTGTAGGACCTAAAACTACATATTAATATCTACCTATATCAATTTAAATTGCGTGACATCAAAAATCATCTAGTCATTTCTTGTTTCTTATAATGATATTGATGAATGGGAGATTATAGTTCATTGTTCATTTTCATGATTAGTGTAAGTGGGTAGCCTCATTTTTTAAATGAATGAGGTAGTTTCAACATTTCTTTATGATGTTAAACTAAGTAACATTTTATCTATCTTAAAATACCTTAGAATACTCAATGAATCCTACTCTATATTTCCCAACTCCATTACATGAGAACCGTGTCTGTGTAAGAGTATAACGATACATTGACCCCCATTTTTGTAAAATAACCCCTTTAACAATACCTACATGTGGATTTATTCATGCTATTATAGGATAAATAGTGATTCTTCAATAATAAATCATATTCCCAGTCATGAATTTATTCAATAAAAAGACCCCACACCCTATGTATGATATTATTTTATATAGAGGTCTACGTTTTCTTTCATCGATAATTTGAAAATTAGAGCTACACTGGTTGACTAAAATGTCATGTTTCATCGAAACATTGAAAAATTTTACCATTTAACAAGAACTATGTCTTCATTAATTATTTCCATGGTTGGATATATACTGACACTAGGATCTCATATCCTAGGCTCTTCCACAAATACTGGAAACATCAATGGATCTAATATCCTAGATATAACCATGGATCTCTCTATGGTTTAAATCCTTCATAAGGTTTATAAAAAAATTCCCTCCCTTAAAAATTATTAAGATATATATAGGAAAGAAAAGAACTATGTATGGATTGATTCATTTCCTTGTAATAAATTTAACAATTCATGAAACTTCTATCAAATGCCTAGCCATAAAATCTAATTTAATCCCTCACTCCATATTAGAGTTGAATGTCCGAATAATTTATGTTTTTTAATATCCTTAGCTTGACATGGATGCATGTTTTTCATTTATTTTATTCATGATCTATAAATATGTGAAAAAAATACCCTTTTCGAAACATTTTTAATACCTATATAGGATATCTCAGAACTATATACAGTAATATTTTTATCCTCATGGGATATGTAGTGATGCTTAAATCCTTTAAATTGGATCCAACTATAAGTTTTTTTCCCATAAAACAAATTTTGTAACATCAATAGTTACATCCATGAAACATGAAAAAAACTATTCAACTCATTATCCAATAATTACGGCCATAAACAACATCTGGTGATTTTTTGTCAAAATTATGAGACCTTATAACTCAATGAGAGTTAGGATCATTACCTCAACCTTGTATCATACCTATTCGGTCTTAAAAAATGATCATTACCTAATGATGAAACCTTTAGGGTTCTCGAACCCTCTTTACATTTTATTTCTCCATAAAACATACTTCATTGATCAAGTATTTGAATCCTCGTAAATCATCCATCAGTGGTAGTAACGAGTGAACTCAAATCTAAAGGTAACATTTTATTGGTAATATTTTGGTGAAAATTTACATAAAATTGATTCCTAAATTTATTTAAATACCTTTAATGTTACATGATTTTATATTTTACCCACTCATGAAATAATAGGTATGATGTTTCAAGTCCTAGTCGCATGATTTCAAACTACACAACATAAATTTCACCAATAATGACCTTAAACTACAAAGAATGCTCTCTTCCATATGATCCATATCAAAATTCCCCTCCTTTTATATAATATTTATACATACAGGGGCTATATTTGAAATAAATACATGCATCTGGATTCTTATCCTCATAGACTACATAGTAATGAATGGATCTCCTATCACAGGCCTAGACACAAACATACCTCTCACACATCAGTCCAAGCATCATGACCTTAAAATATGTTCACCCCTTTCCTAATAAATACTATCCTAATATTTGTGTCTCCCTCATGTCATATTTTTCTAGTATATTGTTTGTTAGATTGACTAACATTTTATTTAAATCTATATAAACATAAACTCTAAATCTTGACAGATCCAAATTGCATGCCATTAAACTTCAAGTGAAAGAGACACAAAACATTTTAGTTCAAAACCCAAAAAAGGGGGATTAAGAAAATTTTTAGTTTCATCTCACTAAGTGGTTCCATTCATGACTTGGTAAAAAATATATTTCAAAAAATAAGGGCACGGAGATTGTGGGGCACATCATATGGCCTGAGAAAAAGTTGAGTTATTGTTTCTAGACACACTAGTCTAGTAAAAATATATAGCAATGAAATTTCATATTTATTTCCCTAAACACATATTCATAGTAGGAAGTTTTAATTTTTTTGTTTATTGAAACCTCCTTGAATATTCCTTTTCATTGATAAACATACTTCATTTTTCAAGTGTTTAAATCCTCATAAATCTTCCACAGTGGGTGGTAATGAGTGTACTCAACATTAAATGAAAGTTTTTATTGGTAGTGTTTTTATTCCATGATAAATAGACCTACCTCATAGATTCATATCTCATGATAAGGATAAGATTGTGTATTCTATATACACCTCAGTAAAATTATAGCGGATTCCTTCATTCAAATATGATTAGTGGTCATCACAGGAATATACCACCTAAACATCCCTAATTCAAACTGCCTTGAGTTAGGACTAACATAACCTATAATAAAAATATTAAATATGGTTTAATACCTTATATGTTACAAACATATGAAACCTACTCATTTTCAAAGAAAATATGTTTAATTTTATCTTTAAACCATATGAAATAATAGTTTGAGCAGCATAACCTACAACCCCCTATGAAAAAAGGCATAAGACTTTACAAGACTAAAAACCCATAATGGGAAGCCTGAGAAAATTTGAGTACCAACTTTCTAACATTCCCTTAACTGATACATTGGTAAAATATCATATAAATAAATAAAGTAAAAGGAAAAAAAATTTATGGTTCCATTATATTTTCTCAAAAAGATATGGTTATGCTCACTTTCCTTCATAACCTAGAAAAGAGTTAGAACAGTCCTTTATTTTCGATGCATTGGTTCATGAATCCAAATGGATTTTATAAATGTGTTAGTTTAGGGAACTGAATCCTTATTGAACATTAGAATCATCATTCTATTATTTTCATTCATTATTCTCATCATTTTGAGTCATATATTCCACATACAAATGGATCATCACTAATGTTACAATGATGGTTCATAATCCTCTATGTGTATATTATCTATGCCTAGTAAGAAGCCGCATTCCATATACAAATGAATTAGCTATGGTGTTACAGTATTGATACATATAATTATATCCATATATAATCCATTCTTATGAGGATTCCACAATCAATATCTAAATGGATCAGCTTTGTTATTACACTGAAGGTATATATTCCTACACCAATTTGTGAGCCATGCATGGTGGAATTTTCTCTAACTTAATTATTTGAGAACCGTGTTTGACTAAATTAATTTCAGATTATTTTTCAAATGAATTAAAGTAATACTTATATTACCCCATAATATTTTCACAGGTTATAGTGAAGTGATAAGAATGTATAAATAGGGAATGAATAATTTTATAAATATTTGGAATAAAAATAAGGTTTTTTCATTCATTAATCAAATTGGGGGAGGAACATCGATAGGATGAAGTCTCTCTATTTTAAAAAATACATTTAAAAAATTACCTATATATAGTCTTGGATCTTGGAAACTAATTCCTAGGATTCATATTGTTCAAATTAATGTTTAACTAACTTTTCAACCTTGACTTCCTTAGCACAATAGGTTATCTCTCCTTCAATATCAAAACTCTCCTTTCTTACCAATTATTATTTGAATATCCCCAGGTTCTATTTCATTAATTCCTTAGTAGCATTCAACTAATATTAGAGGTGATCTTCTTTAATGAATTCCTCATCAATGAGACATATTTTCTTTTACCAGTATCTCTTTAAAATAGGATTCATCTTAGATTTTTCCATTTCGAAGTTCATCTAGTCTTGGTTTCATCTTTTCCCTATTAAAAAGTTTCCACAATGTCTTGTCCAACTCATATCATTATAGGATCTCATTAAAGTCATATAGAAATGTGTAGTAGTATATCCCACCATATCTCAGTATCGTGAACAAATCATGTATCCTAGGAATATTTCCCACCAAATACTATAGTGGAATTTGAGTAATCAGCCTCTAAAAATCCCAAAAAAACATATTGATGATTTCTGCATTGAGAATTAATGGATTCCTGATTATAATCAAAACCAATCTCAAAAGAAGGTATTTCATTTTTCATGAACTCTACCAGTGAAATTGTATATTCCATAACCCTTGAATATATAGATCCTAAAGTGATCTTAGTATTTTTACACTTTAGTTGTTGAGTTTCAGGATCAGTGAATTTCTTAATGAGATCTGCTACTTAATACATTACTACTGATAAAAATATATCAATACATATATATTACTAGTTAAAAGTCAAATAAAAATTCTTGGGTGTTATAGGAACTCATTGAATCCTTGTGACAGGGTTTCCTAATTAGACACCACCTTCAACAAGGGTGTATCATGGGTTATCCTCTATGATAGAACTCCATATTATGGAACATCATCCATAAATTGTGTAATATCATGTGATGGCATAGATATTATATCCTCCCATTACGTTTTTTAGTTCATTTGATGGGGTTTTAGCTTACTTCGTATTGATATACTCATCAACTTTCAATGTGGAGGTGTCTTGATGGGATCCTTCTTGAGAACCCTCAAGATTTACCCATGGAATTATAGGAAGTCCTATATTTTCAAACACCCTGATATGTGATATTTCCACCTAAATGGATGAGGTAACCATACATTCCCATTGGATATTTTTTTGAAATATAATTTATGTTCAAAGTTGTAGGAGTTGAGAATTCAAATAAACGTATCACATAGAAAAATTACGAAATCAAGGAATTATAAAAGAGACATTGTCCCCATGGATATTTATCTTTGGCACGAAGAAATTATATACATTAAAAGATATTATCCATCATGAAACCAAAATAAGATAGTTTAATGAACTCTAGTATGGATAGTGGATATTAATAATGATATTGTAAAACACCATTATCATACACAACTTTCACACCTGAATTACCTAATCTATTTCTAGAATAAGTTATTGATGTATCCACCACCAGAGTTCCCCTAATATATGTACCTTTATAAGAGTAAAAATACTTCATTATGTTTCTCCTTAAGTTTCCTCATTACCTACTTTAAGACATTCAAGGTAGTCAGATTATACAATCAAAGAATCTCAAACATATGGATTAATATGGAAGACAAACTATGATCATGGAAACTAACTCCATCAATCATAAAATATATGTTTGTCTAACATATTTACATTATTCTAATGGTAGATCTTGAATAGAGAGTGATATGACTTTTCCACCCAATGGTTTATTCCAAGGGGATGGAAAATGGATGAATATCCTTCCTTATCTACATTTTTCATCACTTATTGTTTAGGGGATAACTCATCTTCATCCTCATAAGGATCATCCCCCTTAGAGATTCCCTATGAATTCCCCCCAATGGTATACCCTAGAGACTTCATAAATGACTTTATTTTATCTAATATCTATAAAAAGATCGTAGTTTTATGTCAAATATGATTCTAGGTAAATGAGTTAAATAATTAATGGATCATTGACCATACCTCTTATGGTTTGATGATTTCATCCCATTCTTCATCATGAAATTTCTCAACCAACCCTTCAAGGGTTTCTCAATCCATTAATTCCTTCACTTTATTGGGGATTAAAACCCTTTTATTAGTGGGGAATATTTACATCCCTAACTCTTAGATACACTTTATCACCCCATGGGGTTATTTTAGAAATTAAAATCTTGAAGTGAAATTACATTATAGAGATGAGAATGTGAACACTACTATAGAGAAATTTTTAAAAATCCATGGCTTCAATAGTGGAGGGCCCATTTTTCCTGAACCAAAAAACATCAAAATTTATGTCATATGGGGACTCTCTAGCTATATTTTATTAAGGTCCTCATGATGACTCAGTCACCATTGATTTTCATTTCTTATGAGGACTTTCATTCTCGGCTAGGGCCTCACCACATTTACACTATCTTGACCACCTCAACCTAATTTTAGGTATCAATTATTATTAGGATACTAATTGATGGATAGCCTTGGATTATGGATGAAATAATGAATTAATAGAATCCCCCACTACTAAATTTTTATAAAATTTATAAGTCTCCCTCCTCCCTCTCTTTAAGGAGAAATATTTTGTGACCATCAATACATTTGTTTTAAATATTCTATAGGAATATAAAGAAACCCAAGATTAGGTATACCATGTGGTCAGCCCAATAAATGTATTAAAATAATTAGTTTAATTTTGCCCCCATGGTTTTCTTAATCCATCAAAACCCATAACTACATCTCCACCATTTGATTTTGTTTCATTCAAACATCCATCAATGGCGTAACCACTTAATTCTAAATGAAAAATAATTTATGGGTGAAATAATATGGTTTATATTAATTACCAAAAAATGTTACATTTTATGTTATCAAGCAATATGAAATCACACAAATCAATTTTATATGACTTCTTCTCACATTGAAACCATCCATCAACATTAATTTCACTAATGGGAGGGTTTCCATATGTATAATTCATAAACACTAGATATAAACAATTATGTTTAAAAAACATTTCACCCCTCAAAGTAGTTGTGTCATGTTAGATACATCTTCGATAAATGGTCTAAATTTTCTTCATGGAACTTACATTATGCTATGTATATCATATGAATTAAAATTCACCAATGACATTCCCCATAAGATTTTGAATTCCTTAAAAGGTGAAAGGTTTATTTACACTTGTGTATATTTAACAAACATTGATATATTTTTTATTGTATTGGAATAATTAATATAATTGTATCCCCTTATACAAGCTTGGAATCCATTGAAAACATGTCAGGTTGGATGCTATAGTGAGGATCACAAACTGGAAGGAGATATTGACTCAACCACATTTCTAGAAACCCTACTAGTCGAGTCTGGTTGGGGATGTTGGGGTTAATATCATAACCCCATTATTTATTTCAAACCCTTTCAAAATGCATACAATAAGTTATAGTGAATCCTATTTTTTATAAAAATGTACATCATTTTTGGAAATTTCAAGTAGGTCCTTCCCCATGAGAGATATTAAAGTCCCACATACAGGCCTCAAAACTGATGTCTTTCCATAGTAAAGGATCCTCCCACTCAATATTAATATTCATATTGAGTGGTGATTCAATCAATAAATAAATTTTTAAATGATGTCCCCATGAAAATTGGCAAGTTATAAACTCATCATATATATATTTGAGTATCAACACCCTATAGAACTTGTTCACATCCAAGTGACTAAATCCCATATCCAGATGAACTAGGTGGAGTGTTTTTTAGGACCACAATGTAAATGTAGTCCATGAAAAAAATCATAATTCATTAAAAATAATTCTACACGATACAAATGGACTCATAGATTTCTACTATATTAAAATCCTTTTCAAAATTGGTACATGTATAGTAGACCTAGAATGACTACATCTATTCAGGATTTACACCTCCCCATGGGAGTAGATCCCAGTATTTTACCCAAACATTACCATGGTCCATAACTGATTAATGTAATATTTAAGTGTATAATTTTATCTTAGGTTTAGATATATAAACCTGGTCATAATGTGTATCCTTGTAATGATATAAGATATATGTCATAGAAAAAAATACTACATGGATGTATACCCCTCTTGAAGATATATCGGTTCCCAATTGATGGGTATACTTTGAGATCCCTATGTTAGGAAGATTGGTATAAGGCCTCAAGATATTGATATACTATATGATTATATATCCATATAATTGAAGGAAACCTTATGTTAGATACTCCTTGTAGGTATTTAACATGTTTTTTTTCTATAGACAACATGTATATCATGTATAATGTTACCAACCCATGACTAATTTCTTATTTCTTATCCTTTATACAAGAAATAGATTTGGTGTTGGAAATGATGTTAAGAGTAAACTACATATAATTTCATCACAAATGATGAATTTAAATGGAATATATCAAGAAAAACTACAAGGATGAGAAGTATAATAAGGAATACCTTATCATGAGTTCATTTGGGAAAAAATTAATTGAAGGGTAAAATTTTACCCTAGTGAGTTAACCCCGATGCCACTCCCTAGTTCCTCTCCATAGTTCTTAACCATGATGCTTCACTCAACTATAATCATGAAACATTATTTTCCATGGTTTATTCCCCTAGTACATGATATTTTTCTTATACCAGTGTCCTTTGTATTGATACACCAAGGGAAAGCTAAAAGAATACTTATTCTTATAAAGACTATCATAGACAAATTACGTGACTAAAGAAAAAAATACATGATTTGATTATGATTAAAGAAAAGTGTATGGAATAAATGGAGTCATTATTTATATAGGTAGGTTCCCCACACAAAATCTATAAAACCTTGGTTTAGTGCACAAAATTTAGTGAATGTATCTAATTCACAGACTAGCATTCATATATTCATACCAGCACAAAAGACAAACAATTCACCAAGACTAAGAATGTGAGTATTTGATATAGAGACAGAGTTCTCACTAGAGTCACATTTAACTCATAATTTAACCCTATTCAATTTGATTAAGTTAAATTATATGGGGGGTCAGTCTTCCTTTTCAAAAATATGTACATAGGAAAAAGATGTGTCAGCTTAACCATGGATCCCAAGTTGTAGCACTGGACCCTCATGTTCCATAGTCCTCATTCTAATTGATCATATACACTAGTACTTGCACCCATACCATATATTCCTTAGTCCATATGTGCATCCCCAGTTCTGGACCCTTATCTCTATGGTTTTAATGTGTACAGCCTTGTCCATGCGCCCTATCATGATATTATACTTTAGAATTATAAATTATGATAGTTGATCTTGATATATCTCATGACTAATGGTGATCTTAATATAGATCACCAATTCATTGGGTAATAATTTAGTCTTCAAAGGTGAAAATGATGGAGATAATTGGGTTAGATACACATGTGGAATCAACTAGACTTTAGTTGTTCTAAAATTGGCTAAACATGAGTCAAAAAAATTATGAATATGATTCTCCAAGATACCAATGTTCTTCATTAAAAATGGTTTTTATGGAGATATTTTAATTTAATGGGGTATGGAAGGTTTATGAATTTTTAAATGTCAAAGGTTATTTTTTAAATAAATACTTTCATGGGTTCTCACATGATTTATGATTCCTTTACCATTTTCCCATTCCTGATATGTGTTTAAAATTATTCCTTTTATCAATGGTTTATTTATATATATAAAAATGTTTCTTTTATGTGCTCAATATTTTTATTGTAAAAAAGGTAAATGTCTTTATGGGTTTTTAGGTTTTATACTAGACTAATGGGGTTCTTTAATTTTTAAATCCTTTATAAATTTTTATTCTCTAATCCCAAGAATTCGAATGTTTTCCACAGGATATAAGGATGTGTATGAACTATATAATGGTCAACCATTTCACTTTTTACCCATATTAATATAAGATAAAGTGTCTTTAATGAAATAGGGGAACTTAAAGAACTATTTCTATGTAAAAATGTAGAATATATGGAATTTTCTGATTATTTAGGTGATATTTCTCCTAATTCAATAAATAAATATACCTAAAAGATCATGGTAATGTAAAAATGGTAAATCCTTTCTATGAAACTCATAT
Organism: Viscum album; assembly: GCA_963277665.1. Classification (NCBI taxonomy): domain Eukaryota; kingdom Viridiplantae; phylum Streptophyta; class Magnoliopsida; order Santalales; family Viscaceae; genus Viscum; species Viscum album. The sequence continues at coordinate 383,161,084 of OY728163.1, read as the reverse complement.
TTATGGGTTTTAAAAGTAATTTCTTGTTATAGTTAGTATTAGAACAAGGATTTAATACCTTAAAGGATATGAGAATATTAAAAAACATTCGTAAGAGATTCATATTTATAGTTATATTATCATGAGATATATTTTATGTATTTCCATGTTTCCTCATTTAATCCATATCTACACAGAATAGGTTTTTGTAAAGGAAATAAGGCAGTTGATTTAAGATGCCATCAAGAAGATAATGACCTTACAAATCATCAATGTAGAATTTTTGAAAAACAAAAATTATGGTAGTCATAATAACCCTAACCCTAGTAAGCTAGATCTATTGGTAAATTTATTACATTATCATAGATAAAATTGGTCAAATCCCAAATAACTGATATGTTTATTACTCTTGAAGAGATATATACATACACGATACTCATTTTACATTTGGGGTAAAATATAAAACATGTTAATGGAAAAATTTCAGTACCCATAAACTTATTCAAAACATTTGTCTTTATATCCAGGGGAAAGGAAACAAAATAAGGGTGAGATCAAATACTCAGTAAAGGTTATGTACAAAAAAAAGCTATCACATATCAATAAGACACATTTAATAGAATAAGTTAAATAACTGAATATGTGTTCCATTTAATCAGTAAATTAAATATCATGAGTATATAAGGAATAATAAATATGGAATGGTAAATAACTGAAAAAAAATTACATTTAATCAATAATTTGAGCACAAAATTCATCCATAGATAATGTCACTATAAATAATCTCATGGATAATAATGACTAAATTTACAATTAAGGGGATTCTTAATATTAGACATCATGATATATATATTATTAAGACCTTTTGTGAGATCATTTAAAACCATGGGTAAAATCCTATTTAATTTGACCAACTGATTTATATCATGATACCTACTAATGCAATGAGGGGTTGTATAATTCTAGGCCCCACCCATCACATCATTTCCAAGGCATTCCCCATATATCTAATGATCAATTTATTTCATTAACAATATGAATTATCAAAAAATATATGTATTGTCAACAAAATATGGATTTATCAGAATTTCCCTAGCTAATCAAATAAATTTTCAAGAAAGTACATTATGTAAAAATGGTATATTGTTGAGAAAATAATCCTATCTATAATATAAATAATATGTATATTTAAGAGAAATGTAATTTCCAATGAAAAATGATCACATGAAATTTATTATCTCCAAAGAAAGTTAAGAACCACAAAAGTAATTAGTAAATGAGAGACAACCATATTTTCATCCGGAATATATCTTTAAGAAATAAAACCATATCCTTTATAAGAATAAATGGAATATAAGTGAAATATTAAAATAATATTTCATAAAAATATTTATTTATTTTTTTTAAAACCATTGAAAATATATAGAAGAAGAAACATTTTGTATTGTTACAATAGTGGGTAAGTTTGTTATCATTGTATAAGTAAAAAACACTACTTTTTACTTTTTGTCAAAAAACCACTTTTTAAAAATAGTAGAAAGATTCATTTCAAACCATTTTTAAAATTCAAGGATAACATAAAATATACTTAATATATAAATTCAAAAAAAAAATAAAACAATTTTGAAAAACATGGACATGGAAGAAACATATTTCCTATTTAAATAGAAATAAAATTGGTTTTTCTTTTAAAAATTTCATTCCTTATTCAAGTGCCAAAGTGTAACATCCTAGACCCAGATTCCATTGAATGGTACCTCAGGCCTAGATGGAAAAAAGGCTTTAAGCGCATCTACAAATATTCTATAGGATTTTAAATAGACGACAGGGCCTATAGTGTGTCTATGGAGATATTATGCCCTATTATAAGATTCTAACATAGTAGTAGCAATCATATAGATCAATATGTGGAGCTGTAAATCAATCAGGCACTAGATAAACATTCAAGATTTTATATATAACAATTCCAAAACTAATCTCATATAAATTTATGATCATGTCATGTGTCTAAAAAGCATACAAAATAGGTATACAAGAGATGGTATATTAAATGTGTCATAATACCAAAAAAAATAAAAAATATTATACTATCTCTAGATAGCATCACAAGCCTCAACTTTGTCTCATACTCCCCTACTCCTAAGCATGACACAAAGTCAAGCATCAAACTGTTTGTTCTTTCCCTGGTCGCTACCTATTATTAAAATAGTCTCTATGGGTACCCAAAGATGGACTTAATAAGGTGTGAGATACAATCCCAATAGGCCACCACCCAAGGTTTCTATAACAATTATTTGGTGAAATACAAGCTAAAGCAGATTGAAAGGTATATAATATATATGACAACAATACAAGTAAAATTACCATAAAAAAGCAATAACTGTAATGTGTAACTATCAAACCAAACAAGGATTCTTGCAAAAAAAACTATCAATATCCTATAATAATAAAACAATATAGAAAAATGAAGTAAACACCACTTCCATTTCATATACACAATATCTCACATCAACCATGGACACTTAATATAACCTATATCTTATATCAACCATGGAGTAGTTTTATAATCAATAATGTGACATATACCATGGTCATTTTTTATAATAAAGCATACCACATTTACCATGTCCACATCATATAATCCGAAGTATCTGACCCTACAAGACTGGATCTAAGTTATAGTAGACCAAGACATCTTCATCGAGTCCCAATAGCAACTCAATGGAAACTATGTTATACTTGAGGTGGGTTCCAATGATCATGTTAACCAGCCATGTCTATTGTGGGCCCAAACAGTTGGATCCAAGGGGTATTAATTCCCAAGTCATCTAATGGAATCAAGACCTAAGGAATAATCTCATCCTAGGTGTCCACTATTGTTATCCATATCCAAGGAGTAACATCTAATGAGTCTAATGAAATCATTCATCATTAATTCCATTTATCAAATCACAAGAATTACAATTCCATGGGTTAGCCAACTAATATTTCAATTCACATTCAATTACATTCAATGATTTTACCCACTCATATAAAAATTCCATATAAACCATTTAATAAAATCATCAACATGAAAAGTATGAAATATAAATCTCCTAAAGATCATTTAGATTTAATTTAATTAATTATGGGATTACTCTGACTAGGAAAGTAAAAAACTCACCCCACCAGTGGTATATAAAAGGGTAAATCTCAAAGTCACACCCCATGGGTTACTTGGGTTGGAGAAACAACCTCTAAAAAGTCTCAATGAACTAGTGAACATACCTAACAAGTTCCGTTACATTTAATTTAGTTATTCAATTCATTTTTAGGTCCACTCTAAAAATTATGGTAGGTGTAACAATGTAAACTATCTTTATAAATAACCAGACCACTTGATAAAAAAAATAGACCAACAATCGTAGGTCTGTGGTAGAGTGATAATCTATTATCAGCTTCTAATTCGACTCATATAGAGGGAAAAATGAAAAAAATATACAAATAACCTGAATATAGGGCATACTATCTTGCACCCAAATAGTGAAGATGATACCAAGGAAAATTAAAAACAACTCAAGTGTCTTGTAGTACATACCGACATAGATCCAATGAGACTGATGATGTTTGATTCTGAGATCAGATGGTGATTTAGTGTAAAAACTAGGTCGCATTGTTCGGACACACAGTTGAACAAACCTGGCACCAAGTGTGTGCCCTTCACGGTAAGGAAGGGAACCTCAAACGGTTAGTTCCCAAGGTTTTCCTAAACATGTGAGAACAGTGTATCAACCCAATATCAAAAACTAGGGAGACCCTTGAATGGGTGTGTGCCACCATCTGCATGGTTTCCTCAAACCATGAAGATTTTGGATCCATCTATCCATCCCCACATGGTTTCATCAAATCACATAGCTTGGGTCACAAGGTTACTAATAACCATTCACACCAGCTATTTTTCTCCGAAATCTAGATATAGAGAATTGAAAAATCCCTATACACCCCTGATACCCCCATAAAATTAAAGGGTATTCACATAAGGTCTTAAATAATCATTTAAACCAAAATTAAAAATATATGCACCTCATACAAAAACTCAAGATCTTAAAATCTTCCCCCATTAAATAAATTCATCACAAAATTACCCCCTCTAGGGTGGTCAATAATATTTATAGAATCTTTATAAAATAAATCTGGGCCATGGGAACATACATCATACTCTCACCATCAAGTATCATCCTATAAGAAAATATTTTTCCATAATACTCGTACTAGAGGAACTGACCGACCTTAGATAACTTTGTGCACCTATCAATGATATGAATCGGATGTGCCTCAAATAATGAATCTATCTATAGCTCAACTTCATTAGGCTGATAATCCTAATATGGGTCCGAATGATAATGGCATAGCTGAGATATGTTGAAGATGTTGTGCATGTCTTGGTACATATGAGATAACTACAACCGATAGTCGACTGACTTGACACTACCCAGAATCTCGAATAGCCTGAAATATCATGGTGATAGATTACTCTATCTCATGATCCATACGTGTCCCATATTTAGTGAGATATGTAAAAAATACCTAATCCCTGACCTCGAACTCTAGAGGTCATTTGCGGTGATCGGTGTAAGATTTCTTCCAAGACTATGTAGTATCCATCCACTTCTAAATAAACTGAACCTGCTAAGAAGTCTTTTGTATGAGATATGGTCCTAGTAAATCTTCCTCACTTACCTCTAAATATAATATTGGTGATTAGAATTTAATATCATATAATGCCTCATAAGGTTCCATATTTATAGTATAGTGATATCTATTATTGTATGTGAACTCAACTTGGTGTATATTCCTTACCCAAGAGCCACAAAATCCAGGATGCATGCTCACAACATGTACTCAAGCACTTGTATCATACGATTTGATTGGTCATCAATATGAGGGTGGTATATTGTTCTCATAAGTACATGTGTACCCAAATCCCTCTGCAAACTCTTCCAGAAACAAGATGTATTCTAGGATCCCCTCTCTAAAATAATAATATGAGGGACCTCGTGAAGTTGTAATATCTCATAAATATAAAACCTTCCATGCACATCCACACTGAATGAATCCTTGGTCAGAAAGAAATGTGCAATCATCATGATACTTTCAACAATCACTCAGACAACATCAGTACCTCAGAGAGACCTTGGTATTCCTTTCACAAAATCCATCCTGAAATCATCCCATTTCCACAAGGGAATAGGTAATTAATGTAGAATTATAAATGGTCACTGATGTTCTTCCATCACTTACTGACAGGTGGAACACCTCATAAAAAATAGATACCTCATGTTTCATAACCGACCACCAGTACCGGTGATGAAAATCATGATACATCTCAGTGATGCTGGGATTCACTACCCAAAGTGAGGTGTGAAACTCTCACATCATCTCCTCATGTATTTACATTGTAATCCAAACATTGAAATGGATATAAAGGATCTCATCCTCACCTATGGGCCAACCAAGAGGTTGGTCCTCACCTATCACACTCTCTTGTAGGACTAGGCTCTCATAGTTAGATAGTTTGCACATCCTCTCTATATTCTATAGGGTAAAGGTCATATCTACGGATGAAATAAAAGTACTACCCTAATAGTCCTGCACCTCCAAGTACATCTCAGAGAAAAAATCCATAAGTTATCACTCCCTAAAAGACTGTTAAACTGCCTTTATCTGATTCCTCCTTCTTAGTGCATCAACCACTGCATTGCCTTTACCAGGTGTATAAGATAGCTCAGAGTTGAAAGACTGTAGGTAATCAACCCACCTTCTCCACATCATATTCAAATCATGCTATGTAAATAAATACTTTAGGATTTTGTGGTCCATGTACACCAAAAAACACTCTCCATGAAAATAATGTCTCCATTACCACAAAGTATGAACAAAAAATTATAAATACCTATAGATCATATGTCAGGTAATTACTATCATGTAGCCTCAGATATCGAGACCCATATTCCCAAAATAAATCCCACTACATTAGAACTACTCCTTGACTGATACCTGATGCGTTATAATTCACAGTGCAGTTTCTTCCCTACTCTAGAAGAATCAGGACAAGTGCCCAATTTATCCTCCCTTTCAGCTCCTGAATGTCTATCTCGTAGGTATCAATCTATAAAAACTTAACACCCTTATTATTAAATCCCATAATTAATGCTTCTAGGCATGTTAATTCCTTTATTAAATGTTTATAATATCAATATATCCCCAAGAAACTCCATATATCAAAGATGTTTTTGGGATACTCCTAGGAAACTATAGTTCTCACCATCTCTAGGTCAACTTATACTCCTATATCTGAGATAATATGACTAAGGAAGTGAATCATGTCCATTTAGAAGTGTCTCTTTGTGATCATAGAATATAAATAATTCTCTCTCAATGTATCCAAAATGAACTCAAGATATTTGGAATGGTCATGTCGATTATGAGAATACACCAAGATATCATCCATGAAAACCACCATAAACGAATCCAGATAAGGATATAAAACTCAGTTCATCAGTGCCATGAAAATTTCTAGCATGTTCGTAAGACCGAATGGCATAACCAGAGACTTATACAGACCATAACTTCTATGAAAAGTTTTTCAAGGTATTTTTATATGTCAAACATCCCCCTGATTATATTTAGATTTCAAATCAATTTTTTAAGAACACCCAAGATCCTAGGACCTAATAAAACAAGTTATCTATCCATGGAAAGAGATACCAGTACTTATCCATCATCTAGTTCAATTTATATTAATCCGTTATTTTCCTAATGGTACCATCCACATTTTTTACAAAAATGACCAGAGAACCTCCCAGAGAAGTATTAGGTCATACAACACCCTTCTCCACAAAATCCTCTAGTTCCATATTGAGCTCTTAAAACCCCATCGTAGACATCCTATAAATAGTAATGGCTACCAAAGAATCCCCTAGAACTACCTAGATGGGGAAATAAAACTCTATCATAGAAGATTAACCATAATTTTTTTTGAAAACACATCCCTGAAATGATCAACCATTGGATGGGAATCTATTTTACATTCTTTCTGATCATGCAGATAAAAACTATCAATCTAGGCTATCATACCACCCATCCCATGATGTTTTGGTCCATCTTAGATCACCTGGACTTCCCATTCATCCTTGTGAGTACAAACTAATCCCTTAAGTTATGTGAAAGTTACCCTAAGAGAATATCAGTCAACATAGGCTCAATAAGCTACTAGAAACTCTATTTAGGGTATTCTAATAAACCTTATAATCTCAAGGACAACAAGATTATAGATGAAGTGACACCCACCAACCTCTAGGGGGAACTCCCTGTACTAATGTACATTCTCCATTATAATCCCCAATGGAGTGTCTAGTATCATAAAACCCTCATAAACTGAATCATGATCCCAAGGATATCCACAATGGGTACATATATAAAACTAAGGGAGGCACCTATGTCAAAAAGAGAGGATACAATAATATATGCTACTAAGATCATACCTCCCACCATAGACAGTCGAGTACCCTACTCCTCAGGTGTAGGCTGTATAGAATATATCTAAACTGAACCATAGCCATGTAAAACATGATCACTACCTGAAGTAAGACCACTCTACAATCTCGATACAACTAGTGTCTGGCTACCTCAATCACGACCGCCACCTCAACCAAATTGATCAGTACAACTCCATCTCTTAGCCAAACATAGAGCAGAAAAACCCACTCATGAACCTGGTGTTGGAAATGACCCGCTACCAGTCACTACTAAAGGAAAGGTTCTACAAAATCATTGCTTGTTGACCATCCTGCCACAATCTTAGCACTTTATTGGGTTGAGATCACACTGATTCCTCCCATGTACACATATTCCACATTGATGAAAGAAAACTACATTCCCAATATTAGTGGCTTGGATGGTACCCATCTCATGAGAAACCTCAAAATAGTGATTCTTTATTGAAAACATTGAACCACTAGGTTAATATACTGCACTGATCTACTCAACACCCCTATATTCCTTCATGTTTTTTCTATAATTATAGCCTGATTTACCATCTCAGTAATGGTATTTAATAGAAACACTTTGACCCATGACTTTACAACATGTATGAGACCTTCTATGAAGTGTATCTCCCTCGACGGCTCATTAGTAATTTATATCAGTACATAATGTTGCACCACTTTAAAGTGTTACAAATAATCCATAACTATCATAGTACCCTTCTCTAGATACATGAACACACTATCCCACTCTGCTCTTAGATTACCAGGGAAGAAGAAATCATAGAATCGGTTTTGGAAATCCCACTAACACATGTGTCACACACATTTCCTTTATTTAAGGTACTTTTTTCTCTTATATTTTTTTCATACATCCCCCCTAATTTTTCCCTAGGCCCCCTTTGAATTTAAATAAGTTTTAACACTTTTTGAGTGGAAAAGGGGGGTGCAGGTTTGGGAGCACGGTTTTCTAAAGCATGCAAGAAAACCATACGGTCTTGTCCAACTCATTTAAATGTTTTAAAATTCAATTTTTGACCTCTATAGATTTATCCAAACTCTACCCTTTCATCCCCCATTCAACCCTATCATCCATGGAAGCCTCCCAAACACCTCAAACACTTCTTGGAACTCAATTTTGAGGGGGGATTTGGTAGATAAACTTCAAAATTTCTCAAGTAAGTGAGTTTCCTCCTTAGTTCCTTCCATTTTCATGGGGTTTCTTCCATTATTTTTGATTTTCCTAATTTCCAAAAAGTAGGGTTTTTAACCTAGGGTTTTATCTTGGGTTTCATGGTCTATTCTTGTGGTTTTAATCTTGATCTAAGTCCTTTGTGGTGTGGCGGTGGTGCGGTTTAACTTTCACACAAATATTAAAGGGTTTTAAAACTTTTGGTAGTAGATTCCATGTGTAAGCACCACTATATGAGTTATATTTTCTTAATTTCTATTTTTAGCACACTTCTCCTTCATTATCCTTGCTGTGAAATTTGGTTTTGGTGACATTTGTTAGAAAAAATGATTTTTAGGAACCAATTTTGTGTTAAATTGGGTGTTTTACATGTCTATTCTATGTTATGCTAATTGGGGTTTTTTTATAACTCATGTAATGGATTTATAAAAGTGTTTTCATTCATAAAATTCTATTTTGGTGAATATGGGTATGCACGTAGTGTTCAAAGTGGAGTTTTTAATGGATTTTGCGTGCAAAACATTTTTAAATTTTTTGAAGTTATTCTATTGAAATTATAAAGGTTTTATTAAGTGATGTAAGTTGGGAAAAGAATGTGTAGATACTATTTTGAGTTTATTATGACCATAAATGATGTGTTTATGTGCTAATAGATTTTGGTAACATGTGAATATGGTTTGAGCACAAAGGGGGAAACCTGGGTATCAAGGAGGGCAGATATGTACAAGTACGCTAGTGATTCGGAGTGGTTCTATCCCGATTTCACTGAGAAAAATGGATAACTAAAACACTAAAAAAACAATATTGATTATGTTTTGGGAACAATAGGTTATGTCTATATTCCCTACTAGTGGCTCGTGCTCGAGAACCAATTTTTCTATGGTTACTTTACATTGAGATACGATGTACATGGGGCCCGAGACTAACTAGTGCATAGGGGTGTTCCTGAGATTAGTGCTCATTGAATATGTCTGTATTTATCTTTTGAAATAAATTATCTTACATGATTTATTGAAATGTTATCACTCATGGAAAATTTTATTAGAAAACTTTTTACATTTAAAAGTTTCATTCTTTAGAAATTATTTCCACCACTTCTTGCTTATCCAAAATGGCATGATTTTTATCTTGTATTGTTTACTCTATAGAATATCTTGGTGGTATATTGTTGGGATTAGGCTCACACCATACTTAAAACCCTTGGGTGTATGTATATTAGATCATGTTTGACACCGGTAAAGGCAATGTCTTGGGTGATGGCGGTTCGGGGTGTTAGTTTCCTTCCATGGTGCAGTGTTGTGGAGACAGCTTGTGGGTGATGAACCCTTGTCGTGTGGAGTCCTTGGGGATGTGTTTATGATAATTTTATGTGTCTTTGGACCTCTTGTTTTATCTTTAAACCTATGTATTTAGTTCTTGATTTTTTTAATGCTTGTTTGGCATGAATTTTTAAATTTATTTTATCAATTGTTTTTTATGATTTATGTATCCATACTCTGGTAAATAATTCCCAAACCAAAATCAATGATACTTGAGAACTTATACCAGCCCGTGGGGATATAGAATACCCTTTAGGACTTGTAACGGGCTGGGTTTGGTGTCGGTTTTGATGGTGACCAGATTCGATTCCTGACAAAATGGTATCAGATCATGACAATGTTTTTGGGTTATATTATTATTTTGGGATGAGTCCAGTTAGATAGGAGCTAGGACTGTCGGGTCTTGTAGTTTTGGTCATGAGTAGGGTTCCTATCCTGCACCCCTTGTGATAGAACTCGAGCCACCATAGGATGTTGGTATTGTTTGTTTGGCTTCACTTCTAGGTGAGACGTGTGGGCTGTAGAATACATGTGGACATCAGACAGGGGTGAAGTAGTGGTTTATTTTATTGTTGTAATGTGTTTGGCCTATTTATATTTTATATTATTGATGAAATGTTTCAGAATTTTTGTACTGATTTTTTCTCTTGTGACTGTTTCCTTTTTGTAGCAACATGCCTCCCCAGAAATCTCCCAGGCACCCATGGGAGGAATCCAGAGAGAGTTCTCCCTCACCGCTTGATCAAAATCTAGTCGAGGGTATGGAACGAGCTTTACAAGCTCTAGGACATAGATCAGATTTATTTTATATATCCTATTATAGAAGATGAGATAGTTCCTAGGAGGGAAAAATCCCAGGATTTCTTGAAAAAACAAGCCTCCTACTTTCCGAGGTATCATAGAACCCCAGGAAGCAAAGGAATGACTTAAAAAGACCGATCACATGTTTGAGTTCCTGGACACACCCAAGGAGGTTAGGGTGAAGTGTGCCTCTTTTCTGTTGGAGGGTCCTGGCCCCATGTGGTTGGAATTAGTACTTCAAACTGGAAAAAATGACCAGATGCACTAGGGAGATTTCAAGGTTGTCTTCAATGAACAGTACTTCTCTAAATTCTTGGCATTTGCTAGATCCCGAGATTTCATGGATCTTTTTAGGGGGATATTTCTATAATAGAGTACACCAACCGTTTCACTGAGCTAGTTCAGTATCCTCCTGAAATTGTCTCTAATGAGCAAGCGATGACCCATAGGTTTGAGAAAGGCTTACAGCCAGAGATATACTCCCAGGTATTCTGGCATAAGCTGAGAACCTATACTGAGGTGGTTGATCAAGAATGTATAGTGGAGATTGAATGAAAATTGAGGGCTGGTTTATCTGGGACAATATCAGTAGTGGGAAGTGGTAGCTCTTCAGAGAAGAAAAGTAAGTGAGAGGAGTTGGGGAAGAAGGGAGGTGGTAGTTCAGGCCACTCTTCCAGGAAGTTTTCATCTCTGACTTCTAATGCGAGATCTGTCATGTCCCACCAATGTGGTATTATGGGGAACATCTAACCAACATTACCATTTCCTTTTAAGCCCTATTATAAATGTGGAGGTATGGGTCACTTTCATAACTTTTGTGGGGTCAAACATCCACTTCAGAGTGGGGTAGGATCAGTGGCTTCAAGAGGTGTGCCGATTCAGTCAGAGCTATCGAGGATGGGTGGATCATGATTTTTTGGTCATAGTGTTAGGTATGGGTCATATTCTAGGAAGATCTAGTTTAGGACACAACCAAAAACTAGCAGTTGTCCTCAGGTAGGGACCAGACATCTCCATGGGGTGGATTATGTATCAGTAGGATCAGAGGCAAGATCGTCGACAGTTCGAGGTACCATCTTGGTTTCATATTCTATGTCTACTTATCTTTTTTATACCAGTTCATCTTTTTCATTTATCTCTTCCCATATTGTGAAACATGTTGAATTTTCCAACCGATTTGTTGTCTTTTGCGATGGAGTTGGTGACGCTGCTGGGAAATAAGAAAGAGAAGGGTCTCAGGTGTACGTTGTGTGTGCTTTCCATGTCAAGGGTTGAGATGGAGTGGTACATCGTGGTATTATATATGGATCTATTTGACATAATAATTGTCATTTATTTTCTAGTAAACTTCTAATAGCACATCGATTTCTATAGGCGGTGAGTGATTTTCACGGCACCTGATGGGAGTCGTCGGGTTTTTCGTGGGGAATGGGATCCTCGGTCGAGTCGTGTAGGACCTAAACTCCCAAAGTTGGGAGATATTGTATTTAAGTTATCATATGTCATAATAGAGGATGATGGTAATGCTCTTGATGGTGGACTACCTCATGTAGTGGACGAGTTTCCGGAGTTATTTTCATATGATTTTTCAGGTTTCCCCCCAGAGTGGGATATGGAGTTCTCAATTTATCTGGCGCTAGGAACACAACTGATAGCTCTTCCCTCATATCGCATGGCCCCCACTGATATGAGGGAATTAAATATATATCTAGTTGAGTTATAATCCAAAAGATTCATTCACCTGAGCATCTCTCCTTGGGCCGCTCCTGTGTTGTTTGCAAAAAAGGTTGACGGATCCCTCTAGTTGTGCATTGACTACCAGAAGCTGAATAAGGTAACAATCAAGAAAAAATATCTTTTTCTCAGAATAGATGAATTGTTCGATCATTGGAAGGGAGAAAGTTGGTTTTATAAAATATACTTGTGTTTTGGCTATCATCAACTTAGGGTGAAAGAAGTAGATATCCCAAAGACAGCCTTCTGAAGTGGGTACGACCACATCAAGTACTTGATCATGCCCTTTAGATTGACCAATGCTCCTGCGGTCTTTATGGAACTCTTGAATGGGTAATTCCATCAGTATATCAATTATTTTGTCGTTGTATTTTTGGTTGACATCCTAGTTTATTTGGGATCTAAGGAGGAACATGACCATCACTTGCGGATCATTCTAAGCACTTTTCTAGAGCATCGCCATTATGTAAAGTTGTCCAAGTGCACTTTCTAGATCAGGGAGGTAAAATCTATGGTGCATGTGATCTCAGAGCAGGGTTTTTGGTGGACCCTGAGAAGATCAATGTGGTTATGTCATGGGAGAAGCCGAAGAATGTCTTCAAGATCAGGAGTTTCCTCAGCCTGGCTGGTTATTACAGGCAGTTTGTTTTGGATTTCTCTCGTCTTTCTTCACCGATAACCGTGATTACCCAAAAAGGGGTGAAGTTTGTATGGGCCCTATAATTTCAGGCATCCTTCAGGGATTTCAAGAAGAGGATGACTACCTCCCTCCATTCTGATTTTTCCAGAGGCTCAAAAGGGGTATGTAGTGTATTGGGACACTTTAGGTATGGGTATTAGGTGTGTGCTTGTGTAGGATAGTCACATAATGGTATATATCTCTCGCCAACTATGACCACATGAAAATAATTACCTGAACCATGACTTGGATTTAATAGCTATGATGCATGATTTGAAGACTTGGAGTCACTATCTCTTTGGGGATAATTTTGTGGTCTACTCTGATCACAAAATCTTGGCCTATATCTTCTTGTAGAAGGACCTAAACTTGAGGCATCGTTGTTGGATTGATTACTTGCAGGGGTTGGACTTTGAAATTGTCTATAACCAAGGAAAACATAATGTGGTTTCCAATGCCTTAAGTAGAAGCTTCCTAGTGCAGGCTTTGAGGAAGCCCAGTGATGAGTGGACTCTGATGGAACTCTTTACTCAGATTCATGTGGAGACCAAGGAGAAAAATAGGTGTGCGTTCTTGGCGAGCTTTCAGTTGACTCCATCTCCAGTGGAGATAATTTAGATGAAAAATCCTAGTGTTGATAGTTTTTAGTGGTTGAATTAGTTTCTTCATATTGTGGATATGTCTTCCAATTAGTCATCATCCCCTGAGGGCATCCTATGCTTCAAGGGCCATTCATTAGTGTCTTTATCTCTACGGAAGGTGGTGATGTAGAATAGCCATTGGTCTTAGTGTTTTGTCCATATGGGTGCCACAAATATGTATTATGATCCCTGTCAGCAATTTTGGTGGCCTGGTATGATACGAGACATCGCTGACTTCATTTCGAGATGCTACACATGCCAACAAGTGAAAGTAGAGCATTAAAGGCCTTCCAGTTTTCTCCAATCGTTACCCATTACTACCTGGAAGTGGGATTAGGTCTCCATAGACTTCATTTTTGGATTACCTCTTACACCTTGGATCAAGAATTCCATTTGGGTTGTGATTGATCATTTGACCAAATTGGCCCACTTCATTCCGATCATAGGTACAACTAAAGTGGATGAGTTAGACCATTTGTATATTTAAAAGGTGGTGAGGATCTATGGTGTTCCATCAGTAGTTGTCTTAGATAGAGACTCCCATTTCACCTCTCGGTTTTGGGAAGGCCTTCATAAGTCTTTGGGGTCTCATATTAAGATGATCACAAAATACCATCTTCAAACGGATGGTCAGACAGAGCGAGCGAATATGATTTTGGAGGATATGCTTCATGCATGTGTTATAGAATTTGGAGGTTCCTGGGATAGACATTTGGTATTGGTTGAGTTTTATTATAATAACAGTTACCAATCCTCTATTTTAATGGATACTTTTGAGGTTCTCTATAGTTGGCCTTGTGAGTCCCCCCAATGTTGGGCTGAGGTAGGTGAGACCTCACTACTGGGGATGAGTCTGGTGCAGGATACATTTGAGAAGTTCAAGTAGATCAGGAAGCACTTATTGACAACTCAAAGTCACCATAAACCATATGTTGACTATAGGTGTTGAGACCTAGAGTTTTTTGTGGGTGATAGGTTATTCTTGAAAGTGGGCCCTCGTCTGGGCCATCGTCGATTGGGAAAGCAAGGGAAGCTGACATCGCAGTATGTCAGACCTTTTGAGATCACTGAGCATATTGGAAAGGTGGAATATAGGTTGGTCTTACCTTCTCCATTAATATTTATCTGTGATGTCTTCCATGTCTCCTAGTTGAATAAATACCACCTGGATCTATCCCATGTACTGAATTGGGAGGAGTTGGATATAGATCCTGATTTCTCTGTTTTTGAGCGGCCAGTGTGAATAGTGGACTTCCAAGAAAATGTGCTTTGGGGAAAGTATATTCCAGTAGGCTAGGTTATTTGAAAGCATGGTAATGATTCACATGATACATGGGATTGGAATTCATGGGTTGAGGAAGTGTATCTATTCCTTCTTTCCAATCAAGCTTTAGGATGACTTTCCGATACATAAAGTTTTCATGGTGGGGAGAATTTTCACACCCATGTCCTTAATTTAAGGTACTTTGTTTTATTATATTTTTTCCCTAACATCCCCCCCCCCCTCAGTTTCCCCTAGTCCTCCCTCTAATTTGAATAAGTTTTGAAACTTTTTGAGTGGAAACAAGGGGGTGCACAGTTTGGGTGCACAGTTTACTAAACCGTACAAGAAAACCATGCAGCCTTGTCCATATCATTAAAATGTTGTTAAATTCTATTTTCCCTCTTAAGATTTATCCAAAATCTCCCATTTGTTCCCCCATTCTACCCTATCATCCTTGTAATCCTCACAATCACCTCAAACCCTCCTTGGAACTCCATTTTGAAGGGGTATTTGGTTGAGAAACTGAAAACTTTCTCAAGTAAGTGAGTTTCCTCCTTAGTTACTTCTATTTTCATGGGGTTTATTCCCTTATTATTGAATTTAATAATGTCCAGAAATTATGTTTTAGAAACTAGGGTTTTATCTTGGGTTTCATGGTCTATTCTTGTGGTTTTAGTCTTATTTTAAGTTCCTTGTGGTGCGGTGGTGGTGCGGTTGAACTTTCACACAAATATTAAAAGGTTTTGACACTTATAGTATGTGATTCCATGTGTAAGCACTACTAGATGAGTTATAATTACTTAATTTAAATTTTTATAATGCTTCTCCTTAATTGTCATTGCTATGAAATTTGTTTTTTGTGACGTTTATTAAGAAAATAAGTTTGAGGTATCAATTTTGTGTTAAATTGGATTTTTTACATGTCTATTATATGTTATGCCAATTGGGGTTATTTTATAACTCATGTAATGGATTTATAAAAATGTTTTAGTACTGAAAATTCTGTTTTGCTGAATATGGGTATGCACATATTGTTCAATGTGGGGTTTTAATGGATTTTGTGTGCAACACATTGTTAAATTTTGTGAAGTTATTCTATTGAAATTCTAAAGGTTTTATTTAGTGATGTAAGTGATGAAAAGCATTTGTAGCTACTTTTTTGAGTTGATTATGACCATAAATTATGTTTTTATGTGATAATGTCACTTGGTAACATGTGAAAATGGTTTGAGTGAAAAGGGGGAAACCTGGGTATCTAAGAGGGCGGATATGTACTAGTACGCTAGTGATCCGGTGCGGTTTAATCTATGTTTCACTAAGCAAAAAAGGATTAAAAAAACACTAACAAAAATATATTGATGATGGTTGGGGACCACTTGTTTATGGGTATGTTTTCTCCAAGTGTATCTTTCATGAGAACATATTTTTCTATGGTTACTTTACGTTGAGATACAATGTACATGGGGCCCGAGACTAACTAGTGCCTATGGGTGTTCCCGAGATTAGTGCTCATTGAATATTTTGTATTTATCATTATTATATGGTATATTTGGCTGGAAAATATAGTATCTTACATTTTTTATTGAAATTTTCTCACTCATGGAAATTCCGTTTGAAATCGATTTACATTTAAAAGTTTCATTCTTTACAAATTATTTCCACCACTCCTTGCTTATCAAAACTAGAATGATTTTTATCTTGTATTGATTACTATATGTAATCTTTTGGTGGTATCATATTGATCTTAGGATTACACCCTACTTACACCTCTTGGGAGTAAGTATACTGGATCATGTGGCACAGGTAAAGGCGAGGCCTTGGGTGATGGTGGTTTGAGTTATTAGTTCCCTTCCATGGTGTGGTGTTGTGGAGACGGATTGTGGGTGATGACCCCTTGTCAAGTGGAGTCCTTTGGTCTATTTTGATGCTACTTTTATGTGTATTTGGACCTCTTGTTTTACGTTTAAAACTATGTATTCATTTCTGTATTTTTTTAAATCTTTTTTGTCATGAATTATCATATTTGGTTTATCATTTTTTTTATGTATCCATACTCGGGTAAATCATTCCCAAACCAAAATATATGATACCCAGGAACTTTTGATATCTCGTAGGGATAGGTAATGCC
Organism: Viscum album; assembly: GCA_963277665.1. Taxonomy (NCBI): domain Eukaryota; kingdom Viridiplantae; phylum Streptophyta; class Magnoliopsida; order Santalales; family Viscaceae; genus Viscum; species Viscum album. Next base: position 383,143,824 of record OY728163.1, on the reverse strand, counting down.
CTTCAGGACTTGTCACAAGCAATTTTTGATGCTGCTTTTGATGGAAACTAGATTCGGTTTGTGACACATGTCTCGTAGACTGTCGGCCTCATTCAGAAAAAAAAACCACAAGTGCTTTACTGCTCCCTGAATCATATAAGTTAAAACTTTAACTCTCCTCTTAGGAGGTGTCTTCATATGCTCAAATATGGAAAACATAGACTCAATCCACAGGTCAATAACCTATGGAATACCGTATCTCTAAAATTTAGTAGGATGATGCTAATGGAACATACCCGTCAGCTCAGTCGTAGACATTGCAAGATATGGTGTTCCTTGAACAGTTTTCATATATTGTAAAAAAAACTTGTGGAACTAGGGCTTAGAACCTATGTCTAGAAACAAATATTAGTTCCAAAACTAGAACTATAGGATGATCCACAGCAAGCCCAAGGCCCACTTCCTCTAGGGCGTGGTCATCACCACCCTCTAGGAATATGACCAGAGGTCATCGTGGTGGAGAGTTTATACAATGCTAAACACATGCCTCATAAAAGATATATAACCAAATATCATAGTTTAAACTATAGTATAGGTAAAAAACATCCTATAACCAGGTCATACCAAACATTTAGCTCCAAAATATGGTACTGGTAAAAAGAAACGGTTATAAATGTCACTAGAGGCATTGCCTACTACCCACTCTAATGTCGGGTCAAGGTTATGTTCTCTATTTCACATTAAAAATTCATTTTAAATTTTTAACCATATGGTTAACCACTTATAATATATAAGTTCTCATACCAGTAATTAAATGAAATATGGATTCCACCAAACATGAACCATAAAAGTTCTAGTCCATGTGACTCTTAGTCCACAAATCAATGATCCACAATTGTCTGTTTAGGGTGTCTGTTGTAGACTAATCATGAAAACACTACTTAGATCATGGAATACACTCTAAGTACCAACCATGTTTATCAATTCACCACATGGATCATCTATCAAACTAGTAGTTATATCTATCACAACACCTATCAAAACATCATGAAAATAAGCAATGCATCCTATATAACATGTCATAATTCTTGACATGTGGTTCTTATAAAGTGCCTATAATTCTGTATGAGATGGAATACCATCATCTCATCGAGTTGAAAAAAAAATATATCCCTCAATTGTATCAGTTATAACATCAAAATTCAATTTAATCACCCAATTATGGAATCAAATTAACTAAAATAGTCAAAATCCATAAAAAAATAATTTACATTCGAGGCAATTTGGTTTTTTCATTTATGTGGGTTAGCTACTCCTGGGAACAACTCGTTATCAATTTCCAATTTTTCATAACCCCTTTCTATTACCTCAAAATAATAAATAATAATATAAAACCACTATAATACTAATTTATAACATCTCGGACTCAAATTCCACTGTACGGTGCCCCATGCCTAGTTCCCACAAAGCCTCAAGCACATCTCCCCAAATGCCAGAGGCATCCAACAAGCATCAATGACCTAGAGTGTCTCTATGGGGGGACTATTCCCTCTTATCAGAGTGTAAAATAGTGGTATAAATCATACAAATCACTATCAAAAGCATTAAATCGATCATATAATACATAAACATCTAAGACATGTATATATAATAATTCGAAAAGTAATCTCATATACAATGGTGATTATATCAAGTGTCTACAAAGTATCCAAAACGTGTATATAAGAAATGGTAAAATACATGGTCTATAATACTAAAAATACCAACAAAACTACTATCTTCAGATAGAATCATTTGACATAGCTCGGTCCTATGCTCCCCTTCTCTTAAGCAAGGAAAAAATTCAAGCATCAAACTATGAGAACTTTCCCCAGTCCCAACCTACATCCACATAGTTTGTTTGGGTAACCAATGTCGGACTGAATAGGGTGTGAGATACAAACCTAATAAGTCACCAAGAAAGGTGTCTATAACAAGTTATTTCCACAAAATAGAAGTTAAATCAGAGTGCAAGGTATATAATAGATATGAGAGTAATACAAGTAAAATTCCCAAGAAAAATTTAATAATTGAAAAGTGTCACTCTTAAGTTAAACAATGTTCTGTACAAAACAAATACTATGATCCTATTACAATGAAAAAATATATATAAATGAATTAAACACAATATTCATGCAATATACATAGTATCTCATATCAACTATAGACATGTTGTATAACCATTATCTCATATAAACCACGGTCGTTCCATATAATTAATCAAATCAAATTTACCATGGTCATTATTTATAATGAATCATGTATCATTTTCCATGGTTGTGCTATATAATCAGAAGTGGTTGGCCACTCAATGCCGGAACCAAGGTATAGTGGACTAAGGCATCAACATCGTGCCCCAAGAGTATATTGATGGAAACTCAATTAGACTTCGTATGGGGTCTAAGGATCATGTCAACCGACCATATCCACTATGATCCCAAACAAGTCTGATCCAAGGGGTAGAAAGGCCCAAGGATTCCCATAGAATCAGTACCCAAGGATTAATCTCATCTAAGGCATACAATACCACTATCATAATACAAGGAGTAACATCCTAGGAATCTTATGTAATCATTAATCATTCATTCCATTAATCAATTCACAAGAATTCTAAATCCATGAGTTTACCCATTCATCTAGAAACTAACATTCAATTACATTCAATGATTTTACCCACTCGTATAAAAATTACATAAAAACATTTAATCAAATCATCAATATGAAAAGGCAGGAATATCAATCTCCTAATAATCAATTCAATTCAATTTAGTTCATTATGCGTTTCTTTGAACTAGGAAGGCACAAAAAATCACCCCACAGGTAGTATATAAAAAAAGAAAATCTCAATGGAAAACCCCATGGGTAACCTAGGTTGCAGAAACAACCTCCAACATGTCTCAAAGAACTATTGGGAATCCCAAGGCTTTCAATTACATTTAATTAAGTTACTTAATTCATTTTTAGGTACATGCTAGATTGTACAGTGGGGAGCACAATGGAAAATTTCTTTATAAGTACCAAACCACTCATAAAAAGTATAGACCACCTACCATAGGTATGTAGTAGATTTCTCATGAAGTATCATCTTCTAATTTAAATTAGATATATAAAGAAATGAATAATGGATATGGAACCTAAAAATATGGAATATTTGCTTGAACCTAAACAGAACATTCGATAATAATGAAAAAAATAACATATCAAGAGGATTATAGTACTTACCGATGCAGATCTAATCAAACTGATGGTGTTTGATTCCAAGATTAGACAGAGAGTCATTGAAAAGAAATATACAAATTGGATTCAAAAGAAGATATAAACCTAAAGATTATATCGAATGTAGGATATAGAAATTAGGTTCCATGTTTAATAATATTTTATGGGTAATTTGGTCATTTTTCCTTAAAAATTTAGGTTGCATGGTTTGGCCGCACTGTTGGAAAAACCTTGCCCTAATTGTGTGCAATTTACTATAGAAAGGGGCACCTCGCACGGTAAATGTGCATTGTTTTTCTAACCATGTGGAAACTATGTATCAGCCCACTTGCAAGAACTTAAGAGGCCCTCATATGAGAGTGATCCTCCATTCACACTATTTCCACAAACAATGTGGCTCTGGGAGCCCTCTATCCATCCTTACATGGTTTCATCAAACCATGCAGCTTGGGTTGCATAGTTACAACTAACCATGTGAGCTAGATATTTTTCTATGAAAGCTAGGTTACAAGAATTGAACTATAACGACCCATACTTTACATACATTTTTAATACTTCAAAATTGAAGCATACTTATTACAACATATAACAAAACCACGAAAGGATCGTATAGGTATAGTGTCTTTAGAAACTGGGAAACATAAACAACTGGTTCATAAAGCTTCTACTTTACCTCCCATTTATTTCATCATATCTAGAGTCCCTTTTTGGCATATTCTACTTAATAGCCTTCTTCCTGACCTGGGAAAATAAAACATGCAAAAGGGTGAGCTCAAATGCTCAGTAAGGGTAAACAAAAGAAATATCAATCACATCATATACATAAGAACATAACTTTTGGAAATCTTATCCTGCAAAAGAGATCATAATATCATAACATGGGATAAATAATATAAGTGAAATGTAATCCCAATAATCATAACTTAAAACCTGAAACTTTGTGTCATACACACATAATCATAGAGAATCATTTCTTATTAGTCAAGAATCATTGCCAAGACTATCTTAGTGGACAAAGTCCATTTATGAACCGAGTCACCCTCGTTTCAGTCATGTTTCACTGAACCGGTATAACCTACCATTCCAGCAATGTCTATCTCATGAGATATAAAATATTTACCCAATGCATTGGAGGGAGATATAGTTCCCACCCATCTCTTAATGATACCATTATTATTTTTGCCACAAAATCATAAACCACACATCATAGCATAACCCATGTAATAAAAATGGGAATCTTAAACATCGTGACATCATAAAACAATTCATATAAGATAAAGGAATTCATAAATATAATTCCATCACAACATAATCAAATCAATGTAATAATAGGGATAGTAACAGAACCCTTTATTATCTTAGATGGAAAATAATTTTGATAAAACACTTGAACTCCATTCTTGAGGAAAATATCATTTCTCCTTCAAAAACACTTTTCCTTTCTTAACATGTCATACAATTATAAACTAAAATAAGTTGATTAAAAATAAACTTGAAAACTTGTCAAGGAATCTTCTTGGAAATAATGTTTTAAAAATCCATTCATGTTATATAAGTTAAAAAAACATTCTTCGTATTTTTGTCGGAAAAGTCAAAAAGTACCTTGTACGAAAAACGACAAAAGATTCCTTTCATATCTTTTACTAAAAACTAACCTAAGGGTAAAATTGGATATAAACTATTGTATATGGATATAAATATTACATATTTTGGAAACATGGATGTGGATGATAAAATACACCCCAGTAAATACCAAAGTATAAACAATTTCGGATAAAAATGAGATTGTGATATTTTCCCTTACCTTAGGTACGATTTGCCTCGTAAGTGTCCGAACCTCCTGTATAATGATTTAAATAATGTTATTGACTTATTCCAGAATCATACTTATTTTTATGATATCTTATATGGTCATATTCTTAGCTTCTTAGTAGTAATATTTCATTGCTACTTGTAATTCGGGTGTTTATAACTTTTTGTTCTTATGCGTGTTTTGTCGAATAAATTCTTATTTTTCTTTTTAGGTTATAGATACCTCATTTTAAGAATGTTATTAGTGTAATATATATCATATTCATTCATTCAATTCATTTATATAATCATTATGAAATGAATATCATGTAGAACGAATCGCATCACATCGTGGAGACGGTATTCCGTAGGTACGCACGAGTGATAATATCATTCCTATGATCGTGGAATTGTATTGGAGTGTATGTATACTATTTCAGAATCAATATCACTTTATAATAGTCAAATATAGTCATTATTTACACCATTATACCCATCCAATTAAGGTGGTGGTGGAAAATAGATTACACCACGGCGTGGAGACGGTATTCCGTACGTACGCACGCGCGGTGATTTCATTTTCCGTAGGATGGATAGATGGTTAAATAGGGTTGTTTCATACCTTTAATAACATATTAGTATATTAGTGATACTGATGTTATTACTTCATAATGAAACAACTAAAGAAGAAGAATTTGAAGAAGAAAGAAATTGGAAAGGATCGGTAATGGATATTACCTCTTCTTTGAAGTGCTTCTTTGAGACCTCCTTTTATGGTATTAAAATTGGTCTTTAAAGAAGACCAGGACCTCTAGGATGTCTCTAGGGAAGTGGAGAGGAGAAAATGGAAGGGTTTGGCCGAGCTTGAAGGCTCAATGTGGTGTGAGGAAGAGAGGGAGGAGGTGCCCTTTTATAAGGGAGGAGAGGGGAACCTTTGGAATAACTAAAATTATTATTTTATTATAAAGTCAAGTTCGGTTTTAAATAGCTCCAAATTAATTTATTTTGAGGCTATGGTGGGGATGGGTCTAAATAATCTCATCCAATATAATTTTCACAAGTTTAGGTTCCTATTCTAACCTTATCATTTAGATTTAACATTAAGTTAAATATTTTTACTTTTACCATGTCTTCTTGTGTTCTTATACTATAAGGTTAATAAACTTACTATATCAAGCCAAACGAACCCCAAGTTGTTTATTATTAATATATATAACCTTATCTAAGTAATTTGGCCGAACCTTATATTTTTAGGAAAAAAATAACAACTAATAATATAATATTTGTTTTAAAAACTATTTTATATCAATTTTGACACTATTTAGTAATTGATTTTTTTGTGAAAATCATAAAAGAATTATAAGTTAGAAAAAAGTTAATTAAATCAATAATAACATGTCATATTAACCTAGAAAATTAGTGTAATTCATAAAAAGTCTCAAATTATATTTATTTGGGTATTTATAACATCAATTATGTCAATATTTCATTAATAAGATAATTTCTGCATCATCGTTGTGTCATAACTAAATTAAATTATTTAATGTCTAAAAATTACAAATAAAATACCATTATGTAGGAAATATTTTTAGCTTTCTAATTAATATTTATAGTCGAATTTATCATATTTATAACCCCATATTAAAAATGATTTAGTTATTAAACTTTGATTTTAACTATTTTAACCATTCTTTAAATAAATTAATAATAAATGTACTAATCTAATCTAAGTGGGCCTAAATGGTCATATTTTATTCCTAAGCTTGTTTTTGGTCGAATTACACTTATCCAATAGAATTAGGACATGTGTTAGGGTAATAATAATATCATTTTTACCCTTAATTACCCTATTTACTTTTAACCGTGGTAAAAAAAAGTAAAAAGTTACTATTAACCAAAAAATTATTTTCATCTCATTGAACCACATTTTACTTACTGACATCAACCGTGTCTCTCGGATTTTTGAAATTCCACTCACAGAAGCGGTAAAATTATGTTTTAGGAAAAATTCAGTTTTTTTTAACAGCCACTTAGTAGTTTCACTATTCATCAAAAATTGAAAGTTTTCAGAAAAATACCAAAATTTCACCCTAGGCTAATTTCGATATTCCGAGTTCAAAAATGAAGTCCATTTTGAAAAATAAAATTTATAAAATTTCAAAAATTGGTTATTACTATTCATAACGGCTAGTTTTAATAATATTTTAATAGCATATCATTGTTTAGTGAAACTCGGTATTGCGTACGACGCAAGCTATCGAGGAAGGCCACGGTTGTGTGTAAATCAAGCCAAGCTAGTGTTGTGTGTAGTTAAAGATTACTTTGACGATTTATATAACATAAAAACAAATATTTCACATAAAATTTTTGGGTGTTACATTCTACCCCCCTTAAAATGAATTTCACCCTCGAAATTCGTCACTTTGTAACAAACAGATGAGGATACCTCTCCCTCATCATATCCTCAAGCTCCCATGTAGCTTCTTCTAATTGGTGGTTCCTCCATAAAACTTTCACCAATCGAGTGGTCTTGTTTCGTAGGACTTTTTCGCTACGATCTAGAATCACTATCTGTTGTTCTTCATAAGAAAGATCTTGCTCCAGCGATACAACTTCTGAGAAAAGTACATGTGAAGGATCATGTATGTACTTTCTCAGGAGAGATACATGGAACACATCGTGAACTTGAGAGAGATTCGGTGGAAGTGCCAATCGGTATGCTACCTTCCCAACACGATCCAGTATTTCGAAAGGACCGATATATCTAGGGCTCAACTTCCCCTTCTTTCCAAATATCATGACTCTCTTCCAGGGAGATATCTGTAAGAACACTTTATCGCCTACTTCAAACTCTAGGTCTTTTCTTCGGCTGTTGGAATAACTTTTCTGTCGACTCTGAGCTGCTCTTATGTGTTGTTGAATAGATCTGACCTTTTCTGCCATTTCATCAATGAGATCAGGTCCTAATAGCTTTCTTTCCCCAACTTCATCCCAGCAAGTTGGAGTCCTGCATTTCTTTCCATAGAGAGCTTCATAAGAAGCCATCTGAATACTAGAGTGAAAGCTATTATTATAAGAAAATTCCACCAAAGGTAGGTGTTGATCCCAACCACCTTTTAAATCCATAGAGCAAGCTCTCAACATATCTTCTAGGGTTTGAATTGTTCTCTCAGACTGACCGTCTGTCTGAGGATGATAAGCAGTGCTGAAACTCAACTCTGTATCCAGAGTATGCTGAAGACTTCGCCAGAACTTCGAGGTAAATCTCGGATCCCGATCAGATATAATAGAAAGCGGTACTCCATGAAATCTTACCACTTCCTTTACATATATCCTGGTAAGCTGATCCAGAGAGAAATCCTCTCTAATAGCAATGAAGTGTGCAGACTTTGTAAGATGATCAACTATGACCCAGATAGCATTATTGCCTTTGGATGTTTTAGGAAGTCCTGTGACAAAGTCCATAGTGATGTTTTCCCATTTCCATTCGGGTATGGGTAATGGTTGTAACATCCCCTTAGACTTCTTTCTCTCAGCTTTAACTTTCTGACAAACCAAGCATTGAGAGACATATTCAGCAACATCTCTTTTCATGTCATCCCACCAGAAGTACTCTTTCAGGTCCCTATACATCTTCGTGCTTCCAGGATGAATAGAGAATGAAGAACTATGAGCCACATCCAGCAGCTCCTTCTTTAATTCGGCGATGGGAGGAACACAAACCCGATTCCTGAACTTTATTATACCATCACAATCAAGGTTCAATTCAAGAACATTTCTCACCTTCTTTTGTAACTCGATATCTTCTTTCTGTGACTCTTTAATCTTCACATGTATAGATGGTTGAACATTCATTTGAGAAAGATAAGATTTTTCCCCTTCCATTATAATTCCAAGATTGATCCTTTGTAAATCCATAAATATTGGATCTTTTGTGATCCTCATCATGGATAAACTAGCATGGTCTTGTCGACTTAATGCATCTTCCACCTTGTTTGCTTTCCCAGGGTGGTAATGGATTGAGCAGTCGTAATCTTTAATCAGCTCCAACCATCTTCTTTGGCGCATATTCATCTTCTTTTGTGTGAAAATATACTTTAAACTTTTATGATCAGTATAAATATGACACCTTTCGCCATAAAGTTAATGCCTCCAAATCTTTAATGCAAAGATTACCACAGCTAACTCCAAATCATGAGTTGGGTAATTTTTCTCATGTATTTTCAACTGTCGTGAGGCATAAGCTATCACCATATCATTTTTCATAAGAAAACACCCCAATCCCTTCTTGGATGCATCACTGTAGATCACAAACCTTTCTCCACTACAAGGCAGTGTGAGCACAGGTGCACTGGATTGTCTTCTTTTCAACTCCTTGAAATTCTCTTCACATTCCTCCATCCAAAAAAACGTAACTCCTTTCCGAGTCAACTTGGTGAGTGGATTAGATAATCGTGAAAAATCTTTCACAAAACGTCGATAATATCCATCCAAACCAAGAAAACTTCGGATCTCGGTTACTGTTGTTGGTCTCGACAATCTTTTGATAAACTCTATTTTTGCTGGATCCACAGATATCCCCTCTTTTGAGATTATGTGACCCAAAAATGAAACTTTTTGAAGCCAAAATTCACACTTGGTAAATTTTGCATAAAGCTTATCCTTTCTCATGGTCTTCAATATAATTCTCAAGTGATCTTCATGTTCTTCCTTTCTATTTGAATATACAAGAATATCGTCTATAAAGACTACCACAAACTAATCAAGATAGTCTCTAAAGACTCTATTCATCATATCCATGAAGATAGCAGGGGCATTAGTAAGACCAAATGGCATCACTATAAATTCATAGTGTCCATACCTTGTACGGAAAGTCGTCTTTGGTATATCCTCCCTTTTGACCCTTAATTGATGATACCCTGAATGAAGATCAATCTTGAAAAGTATTGAGCTCTGCGTAGTTGGTCAAATAAGTCATCAATGCGTGGGAGAGGATATTGTTTCTTGATAGTGATCTTGTTATGTTCTCGATAATCAATGCAGAGTCTCATTGATCCATCTTTCTTCTTAACAAATAGAACAGGTGATCCACAAGGTGACGCACTAGGGAATATGAATCCCTTATCATGATGCTCCTGGAGTTGCTTCTTCAATTCCTACAACTAAATTGGGGCCATTCTATAAGGTGTCTTTGAAATAGGCAAAGCACCCGGTACGAGTTCTATTGAAAACTCAACTTCACGATTCGGTGGAAGACCTGGTAATTCCTCCGGAAAGACATCATCAAACTCCCGTACAATGGGGATATTTTTAATCATGAGTTTCTCACCAACCATTTGAGATAAATAACCATCATTTAGTGTAATCAATACCCATAAAATGGAAGAAATTTCCACTGGAAGGTTATGTTCATCCTTGCATCGATAGACGATCATAGATTGATCTGGAATATGAAATGTGACTTCCCTTCTTTGTAAATAGATATGAGCTCCATGTAGAGAAAGCCAATCCATGACAAGAATCACATAAAATTCCACCATAGGAAGGATCACAAGATTTGGAGGAAGCACTTTCCCACAAACTTCAATCGGAGAAGAATTATAAACTTTTGATGTGACTGTTGTGCCATTAGGGGTTGTCACAGCTAACTCAACATCTAACTGTTGAGGTAATAAGGTGATATCCTTAGAAAATTCGTCAGAAATAAAGGAGTGGGTGGATCCAGAATCAAATAAAACATTTTCTACTTTAGAGTGGATGGTAAGTGTACCTTTCACCACATCGTTATCGTACTCCACATCGCTGATAGAAATTGCTTGTGACTTTCCTTTTTCTTTAGCCTTAAGAGTTTTTTGACGTCGACCATCATCATCAACCCTTGGATTTGGGCATTGATTGGCATAATGCCCCAACTCCTTGCACTTGAAACATTGAAGTGTAGTAGGTTCACTCTATGTATCCCTTCCTTTGTTTGCATCATTAGACATCTTCTTCCCATCATCGTGGCATTCAAATGCCCGATGACCTTCCTTTCCACATTTGAAACATTTACTTGTCCCTTTAAGACAGCTCCCTCCATGTTTCTTTCCACACTTTAAGCATAAGGGAAAGCTCATCTTTTTTTCAGTGTGCTCTTTAGATTTTCCTTTGAATTCCATTTTCCTCTTCTTATCAAACCCATATGACTGATGGGTTACTCCAATCTCCATCTCAACTTTGAGAGCACATCGAACGATTTCCTCGTAGCTATTGAAGTCCCTTATGGCTAAGGCCCTTCGAAGACTTGGTTTTAATCTACTAAAGAATCGATCGATCTTACTCTCAGGTTGGATAATAATACCAGAAGCGTACCTTGCAAGTCTTGTAAAATTTTCTTCATAGGTACCAACAGATTCATCATCCTTTTGCTTCAGTTCAAGAAACTCTTTCTCCATCTTTTTTCGGAGAATACGAGGGACGTACTTATTGAAAAATAAGTTCTTCAACTCGTCCCATTCCATGGACTCAATTTCATCCCTCTGCCTCGTATTCGTAATAAGATTCCACCATTGATCAGCATCACCTTCAAAACGATACACTGCTAAGATGACATTATCATGTTCAGAACATTGAAGAACTGAAAATATCTTTTCAGTAGTACTAATATATTGTTCAGAAACTAATGGATCAGTAGACCCGCTGAATGAAGGTGGACGTTGTCTCATGAAGGATTCAACAGAATGTTGCTCCTTCCTTTTCTCGTTTGGAAGTCCTGCTTGATTCATATCTTGAGAAAGTTGTGTGAGCATGGCTACAAGATTTTTCATTCTAGCTCCCATAATGTTTGGTTTCTCAGGGGGACAATCATTGCATTGCCCGTCGCATTCCGCATTAACACGGTTCCTTCGGGTTCCATCCATTGACTAAAACCAAGAAGAATAGTGTGAGCAACACTAATTATAATAGAAAAACCACATAATCAAGAATAAAATTTCACACTAAAGGTCGTATCCTACATTATTCATGGCTATTTCTAAAACACTAAGATTGTGTTCTATGCTTAGACTTGTCCTTAGGGTTCTTACTAAGGCTTTTACATCCTAGTTTCCAAAGGTTGACTATACCTTTCCTCTGATACCAACTATAACGACCCATACTTTACATACATTGTTAATTCTTCAAAATTAAAGCATACTTATTACAACATATAACAAAACCACGAAAGGACCGTATAGGTATTGTGTCTTTAGAAACTGGGAAACATAAACAACTGGTTCATAAAGCATCTACTTTGCCTCCCATTTATTTCATCATATCTAGAGTCCCTTTTTGGCATATTCTACTTAATAACCTTCTTCCTGACCTGGGGAAATAAAACATACAAAAGGGTGAGCTCAAATGCTCAGTAATGGTAAACAAAATAAATATCAATCACATCATATACATAAGAACATAAATTTTGGAAATCATATCCTGCAAAAGAGATCATAATATCATAACATGGGATAAATCATAGAAGTGAAATGTAATCCCAATAATCATAACTTAAAACCTGAAACTTTGTGTCATACACGCATAATCATATAGAATCATTTCTTATTAGTCAAGACTCATTGCCAAAACTATCTTAGTGGACAAAGTCCATTTCTGAACCGAGTCACCCTCGTTTCAGTCCTGTTTCACTGAACCAGTATAACCTACCATTCCAACCCGGTATATCTCATGAGATATAAAATCTTTACCCAATGACTTGGAGGGAGATATAGGTCCCACCCATCTCTTAATTATATCATTCTTATGTGTGCCACAAAATCATAAACCATACATCATAGCATAACCCATGTAATAAAAATGGGAATCTTAAACATCGTGACATCATAAAACAATTCATATAAGATAAAGGAATTCATAAATATAATTACATCACAAAATAATCAAATCAATGTAATAATAGATATAGAAACAAAACCCTTTATTAGCTTAGATGGAAAATAATTTTGAAAAAACACTTGAACTCCATTCTTGAGGAAAATATCATTTCTGCTTCAAAAACACTTTTCCTTTCTTAACATGTCATACAATTATAAACTAAAAGAAGTTTATTAAAAATAAACTTGAAAACATGTAAAGGAAGATTCTTGGAAATAATGTTTTAAAAATCCATTCATGCCGTATAAATTAAAAAAACATTCTTCGTATTTTGTCAGAAAAGTCAAAAAGTACCTCGTACGAAAAACGATAAAAGATTCCTTTCATATCTTTTACTAAACACTCACCGAAGGGTAAAATTGGATATAAACTATTGTATAAGGATATAAATATACATATTTAGGAAACATGGATGTGGATGATAAAATACACCCCAGTAAATACCAAAGTATAAACAATCTCGGATAAAAATGAGATTGTGATATTTTCCCTTACCTTAGGTCCGATTTGCCTCGTAAGTGTCCGAACCTCCTATATATTGATTTAAATAATGTTATTGACTTATTCCAGAATCATACTTATTTTTATGATATCATATATGGTCATATTCTTAGCTTCTTAGTAGTAATATTTCATTGCTACTTGTTATTCGGGTGTTTATAACTTTTTGTTCTTATGCGTGTTTTGTCGAATAAATTCTTATACTTCTATTTAGGTTATAGATACCTCATTTCCAGAATGATATTAGTGTAATATATATCATATTCATTCATTGAATTCATTTATAAAATCATTATGAAAGGAAGATCATGTAGAACGAATCGCATCACATCGTGGAGACGGTATTCTGTACGTATGCACGAGTGATGATATCGTTCCTATGATCGTGGAATTGTGTTGGAGTGTATGTATACTATTTCAGAATCAATATCACTTTATAATAGTCATATATAGTCATTATTTACACCATTATACACATCCAATTAAGGTGGTGGTTGAAAATAGATTACACCACGGCGTGGAGACGGTATTCCGTACGTACGCACGCGCGATGATTTCATTTTCCGTAGGATGGATAGATGGTTAAATAGGGTTGTTTCATACTTATAATAACATATCAGTATATGAGTGACACTGATGTTATTACTTCATAATGAAACATCTAAAGAAGAAGAAGTTGAAGAAGAAAGAAATTGGAAAGGATCGGTAATTGATATTACCTCTTCTTTGAAGTGCTTCTTTGAGACCTCCTTTAGGGCACTAAAATTGGTCTTTGAAGAAGACCAGGACCTCTAGGATGTCTCTAGGGAAGTGGAGAGGATAAAATGGCAGGGTTTGGCCGAGCTTGAAGGCTCAAAGTGGTGTGAGGAAGAGAGGGAGGAGGTGCCCTTTTATAAGGGAGGAGAGGGGAACCTTTGGAATAACTAAAAATATTATTTTATTATAAAGTCAATTTCGGTTTTAAATAGCTCCAAATTGATTTATGTTGAGGCTAAGGTGGGGATTGGTCGAAATCCTCTCATACAATAGAATTTAGACAAGTTTAGGTTCCTATTGTAACCTTATTATTTAGATTTAACATTAAGTTAAATAATTTTACTTTTATCATGTCTTCTTGTGTTCTTATACTATAAGGTTAAGAAACATACTATATCAAGCCTAACGAACCCCAAGTTGTTTATTATTAATATATATAACCTTATCTAAGTCTTTTTCCCGAACCTTAGATTTTTAGGAATAAAATAACAATTAATAATATAATATTTGTTTTAAAAACTATTTTATATCAATTTTGACACTGTTTAGTAATTGATTTTTGTGAAAATCATAAAAGAATGATATGTTCAAAAAAAAGTTAATTAAATCAATACCAACATGTCATATTAACCTAGAAAATTAGTGTAATTCATAAAAAGTCTCAAATTATATTTATTTGGGTATTTATAACATCAATTTTGTCAATATTTCATTAATAAGATAATTTCTGCATCATCATTGTGTCATAATGAAATTAAATTATTTAATGTCTAAAAATTACAAATAAAATACCATTATGTAGGAAATCCTTTTATATTTCTAATGAATATTTATAGTCGAATTTATCTTATGTATAACCCCATATTAAAAATTATTTAGTTATTAAACTCTGATTTTAACTATTTTGACCCTTCTTTAAATAAATTAATAATAAATGTCCTAATCTAATCCATGTGGGCCTAAATGGTAATATTTTATTCCTAAGTTTGTTTTTGGTCGAATTACACTTGTCCAATAGAATTAGGACATGTGTTAGGGTAATAATAATATCATTTTGACCCTTAATTACCCTATTTACTTTTAATCGTGGTAAAAAAAAGTAAAAAGTTACTATTCACCAAAAAAAATTATTTTCATCTCATTGAACCACATTTTACTTACTGAAATCAACCGTGTCTCTCGGATTTTTGAAATTCCACTCACAGAAGCGGTAAAATTAAGTTTTATGAAAAATTCAGTTTTTTTTAACAGTCACTTAGTAGTTTCACTATTCATCAAAAATTGAATGTTTTCAGAAAAATACCAAAATTTCACCCTAGGATAATTTCGATATTCCGAGTTCAAAAATGAAGTCCATTTTGAAAAATAAAATTTATAAAATTTCAAAAATTGGTTATTACTGTTCATAACAGCTAGTTTTAATAATATTTTAATAGCATATCATTGTTTAGTGAAACTCGGTATTGCGTACGACACAAGCTATCGAGGAAGGCCGTGGTTGCGTGTAAAGCAAGTCAAGCTAGTGTTGTGTGTAGTGAAAGATTCCTTTGATGGTTTATATAACATAAAAACAAAATATTTCACATAAAAGTCTCGGGTGTTACATGAACAGTCCCCATACACCTCTGATACCCCATAACCACAAAGGGTATTCACATAATTCCACAAAAATAATTTAAACAGAAATTACAAATATCCATACCTCATACGAAAACTCAGGATCTTACACAAAGAGAGGATATTTTGGATGAAAATATGAAAATTTGTTAAATATCTAGTGGGTATAAAACTTATTATGTCTTATAAAGGATAAATGATAATATTTATTCAATGAGAGTAAAATCAATATCAAAGGAAATTGAGTTCGTGAAATAGATCCTTACATCTTTCATAACATTCAAATTCTAACCCCTTGAAGGCATAAACTTGAATTTAAACATTAAACATCATTAATAGATTGGTATCCATGTGTAATAGACCAACCTGGGTCAATGAGACAAGTCACCCAATCAGGCCATCATGGTTTGGGTTAAAACTAAGATAATAAAAACAAGTCTTGTATAAATTAAAAACAAGACAAACAACCAGATTACAAAGATTAAAAAATGGGAGATGTAACTAATCCAAACATGATAAACTAGAAATAATTAAAATTCTATACAACAAATATCTGTGTGACCATGTCACCTTCAAACTATTCGAAAATGAAATAGGGATGTAAATAGAAAACATGTATTATTACTGAATGTGTGTTCCTCTACCTATCTCCTACAAAACACTGTCTACATCCACCCTCAGGTATAAGTAGGTTGTGAGTAATAGAGCCTAGTAGGATACCACCAAATGATCTATAAAAGTTCTAATAATGTGAATGAACTTGTCCAATATTAAAAACAAAATAGTTTTACAATCAATTTTATAAATAAATCAATTTGAAATCCTTTTTCAAATAATCCTTGAATTTTCACAAATTGGATGCCATATTTTCAAAATCTAGAAACAATAAGGAAAAGATTAAAAAATATAAATATACATGTGATACAACATCCATGAAATAAATTACCATGTAATAAATAACCAGTAAAACAATTCACCTACCAGTCAAGCTCTAGCCTATGGGACAGTATCTACTAGACACTCACATGCCTAACAAGGAAAAATATTGGATCCAACTAACATCAAGGCCGAAAATATACCATCAACATACAATATGTTACCTCCTAGTGGGGTCATGCACACTAAGGATACCCATGTATCTATCTCAACTTACCCAAGGTTCCTACTATGCAATTTTTGTTAATTTCTATTTTAAAAAGAATTCTCAAATTTTTTATAGAACAATTTAAATGTCAATGCAATATGCTTCAGGGTTTGAAAGTCTATTTTTCATTTAAAATCAATGAAACATTTTTTTCAAGGAAAAACCCATTTTCAAACATGAATCCATGCAATTTTAAATTTCAACACATGAAATTCCATTCCAAATATCACGGATCTAATAGGAAATATAATAAATTAAATAAATTATAACAATTTAATAAATCCACCTTACTCAAGAGCATAGAAAATATCACCACCTTTGAAAATTGGGATTGGAACCATAGGATCTTCCTTTGGAAGACAAGGAATGACCAAGGACCAAAATGGATTGATAGAAAACACTATCCAATTACTAATCCCTATAAAAAACGATGCAACCAAAAATGAGATAGAAATCGAGAGCAATTCTTACCTAGAGTGACAATTCCCCTAACCCTATTGATCAATCACTGAAAGAATCAATCTGGACAGAAGGAAGACACCCAAAATCACGTAGAGTAAGATCTCTAGCCAAGTGGAAAAGGCTAAAAAATAAATAATCACTAAACAAATACATGGAACCCTAAATACTAGAACTCATGGAATTACATGGAATGTAATCTTTTACATTTCATGAACCCCTTTCAATTTAAGTACACCGAAAAAACATGCCACCTTTAAATTAAAAACCAAATTTTACATTACACAATGTGTAACCAATGCACAACATGTAAAAACTTGTACTATGAATTTAACACACTGGAAGATTCTGGCTGGGATTACATGTTGTGAAATACCTTTACACGTCTTCTAACTACCAAAAAAATATAAAAAATTCCCAAGAAAAGGCTGGAAATCCAAAAATTCCATGACATAACCATTAAAAATAACCTCCCAATTCATGGCTAATAATATTCACCCAATAGAAATGGTAAACCCAAAATAGGGATTAGAACATGACTAATAGAAAGGTAATAGGGTGTTACAATATCCCCACTATAAAAGAATGTTTCCCCAGAAATAAATTATGATATTCGATCCGCAAAAGGAGTAGGCCATTTCTACCCCATCAACAACTCATGCTCTCATGTCTCGTGGTGATCCTATCTGCACTTCCATAGTACCCTAACCAATGAAATCATTTTACCATGTGGTTCCTTATCCACATGAACCGTAATCTAAATTGGTTGTTCAGCCAAAGGGGTATCGATATCATGAAAAACATCCTCCCATCTAATCATATGGGAAGGATCTGATATATACCTCTTCAATTGGGAAACATGAAAAACATCATGTATAAAATTCAGGTTAGATGGTAATAACAACTGATATACCACCCTCCCAAGTAACTCAATGATCTCAAAGGGTCCCATAAACCTTGGTGCCAACTTACCCATCTTACCCAACCAATGATGTCCCAATCGATGTGAAACTCTGAGAAAGACGTGATTACCAACCTAAAACTCCAATGGTGGATGTTGGCAGTCTTCATGAGATTTCTAAAAACTCTTTGTCATGATAAAATTCCTTTGGATACACTGCATTACCTATTTCATCTTCCGAACAACACTCGTCCCCACCAAGGAACTCTCTCCCAACTCTTCCCAGTACAAGGGAGATCAGTATGAAACACCATAAAAATCATTAAAGGGCACCATCCATATCAAGGACTAATAACTATTACTATAGGAAAACTCAACCAAAGGTAAATTTCTATCCCATGATCCACTAAAATCAAGAACACAAAACTGAAGAATATCCTCAAGAACCTGGATATCCCACTATGTCTATCCATCTATCTATAGATGATAAGTCCAGTTCAATTTAAAATGGTAACCCATTACCACCTGAAAATATTTCTAGAATCTAGGTGTGAATCTGAAGTCACTATCAGAAAAAACTAAAAAGGGAACCCCAAGAAGCTTCAAATTCTCTCTTACATACAATTCCCCAAAAAATTCAACCTTTTTTTCTTTTTTATTGGTAAGAAATGTGCTTATTTAGTGAGTCTATAAACAAACACAAAAATATTATCCTTCCCAATTGGAGTTCGTGGTAATCCAGTGATGAAATCAATGGAAGTCTCTTCCCATTTCCATTCTGGAATAGGTAATAACTCCAAAAAAACTTGTAAGTCTCTAGTGTTCTACCTTAACTCCTTGAAAAGTGAGATACCGTAATACAAAATTTATAATTGACTGCCTCATTCCCGACCACCAATATCGATGTCTCAAATCATCGAATTTATTTGTATCCTTAGGCTGCATGGCCCAAAAAGACCAGTTTCCACTGTATAGAAACTACTACCTTAAGAAAGAAAGAACAACCAACCTGCTATGAAATCACAAATATCCACTGGGAGACTGATACAACTCACAAAATTTATCCCCACCATTTAGTATTTATTCTAAGTGTCGGTTTTTTGTGTCTGTCATCTGCTCAGTTCAAACACTCTCAAAGAAAGATGATTCAGTTTTCATTAAATCTAATAACACCTTTCAACAAACCACCTCAACTCTCAATCTCATCTCAATAAACAAACTCATTAAGGACCACTATTCAATTCATGGAATTACATGGCATGTAATCTTTTACAAGTCATGAACCCCTATAATTTTAAGTACACTGAAAAAACATGCCACCTTTTTAATTAAAAACCAAATTTTACATGACACAATGTGTAACCAATACACAACTTGTACACACTCTCACTATGAATTTAACTCACGAGAATATTTTGGTTGGGATTAAATGTTTTGAAATACCTTTACATGTCTTGTAACTACCAAAAAAATTGAAAAAAATCTCAGTAAATGGCTGGAAATCTAAAAATTCCATGACTTAATCATTAAAAATAACATCCCAATTCATGGATAAGAATACTCACCCAATAGAAATAGGAAACCAAAAATAGGGATCAGAACATAACTGATAGAAAGGTAATAGTGTGTTAAAATATCCCCACTGTAAAAGAATGTTTCCCTGCAAATAAATCATGATATTGGATCCGCAAAAGGAGTAGGTCATTTCTACCTCATCAACTACTCATGCTATCATGTCTCATGGTAATATTATTCACACTTCCATAGTACCCAGACCAATGAAATCATTTTACCACGTAGTACCTTATCCACATGATCTGTAATCTGAACCGGTTGCTCAACCAAAGGGGTATCGATATCAAAAACAATATCCTGCTGTCTAATCATATGGGAGGGATCTGGTATATACCTCCTCAACTGGGAAACATGAAAAACATTATGTATAAAATTCATGTTAGTTAGTAAACAAAACTGATATACCACCCTCCCAAGTTGCTCAATGATATCAAAGGGTCCTATAAACCTTGGAGCCAACTTACCCAACTTACCCAACCAACAATGTCTCAACTGAGGTGAAACTCTGAGAAAGACCCGATCACCAACCTAAAAATCCAATGGTCGATGTTTATAGTCTTCATAATATTTTTGAAAACTCTTTTTCATGATAAAATGCTTCTAGATACACTACATTACCTCTTTTATCATCCGAAAAGCACTCATCCCAACCAAGGAACTCTCTCCCAATGCTTCCTAGTATAAGGAAGATCGACATGGACAACCATAAAAATCATGAAAGGGAACCATCCAGATCAAGGACTAATAACTATTATTATAGGAAAAATCAACCAAAGGTAAATTTCTATCCCATGATCCACCAAAATCAAGAACACAAGACTAAAGAATATCCTCAAGAACCTAGATATCCCACTATGCCTATCCATCTATTTGTAGATGACAAGTTCTGTTCAATTTAAAATGGTAACCCATTACCACCTGAAAACCTTTCTAGAATCTAGTTGTGAATATCAATTCACTATAAGAAAAAACTACAAAGGGAACCCTATGAAGCTTCACATTCTCTCTTACATACAATTCCCCAATAAATTCCATTGTTTTTGTTTTTTTATTGGTATGAAATGCTCTTATTTAGTGAGTTTATAAACAACCATCAAAATTTAATCCTTCCCACTTGGAGTTAGTGGTAATATAATGATGAAATAAATTGAATTATCTTCCCATTTTCATACTGTAATAGGTAATAACTCCAAAAAAAACTTGTAAGTCTCTAGTGTTTTGCCTTAACTCCTTGAAAAGTATGATACCATAATAAAAAATCTACAACTGACTACCTCATTCTCGACCACCAATATCGATGTCTCAAATCATGGTATGTATTTGTATCCCCAGGGTGCATGGCCCAAAAAGACCAGTTTCCACTGTATAGAAACTCTTACCTCAAGTAAAAAAGAACAACCAACCTACTATGAAAGCACAAATATCCACCGGGATACTGATAAAACTCAAAAAATTTATCCCCACCATTTAGAATTTATTCCATGTGTCGGTTCTTTATATCTTTCATCTTCTCAAGTCAAAATATCTCATAAAAACATGATTCAGTTTTCATTGAAGCCAATAACACCTTTCAACCAACCTCCTCCACTCTCAAGCTCATCTTAGTAAAAGAATATCATTAGAGACCACATTTTAATTAATGTAATTATATTGCATGTAATCTTTTACACATCCTGAACCCCTTTCATTATAAGTAATCCTAAATGACATGCCACCTTTTTAATTAAAAACTAAATTTTATGTTACACAATTTGTAACCAATACACAATATGTACAAACTCGCACTATGAATTTAACTCACGGAAAGATTATGGTTGGGATTACATGTTTTGAAATACCTTTACATGTCTTCTAACTACCAAAAAAATAGAAAAAATTCCCTTGAAAGGGCTGTAAATCCAACGATTTCATGACTTAACCATTAAAAATAACCTCCCAATTCATGGCTAAGAATATTTTCCCAATAGAAATGGGAAACCAAAAATAGGGATCAGAACATAACTGATATAAAGGTAATAGGGTGTTACAATATACCCACTATTAAATAATGTTTCCCTAGAAATAAATCATGATATTGGATCCGAAAAAGGAGTAGGCCATTTCTACCTCATAAACTACTCATGCTCTCATGTCTCGTGGTGATCCTATTCACACTTCCATAATACCCAGACCAATGAAATTATTTTACCATGTAGTACCATATCCACATGATCCATAATCTGAACTGGTTTCTCAACCAAAGGGGTATCGATATCAAGAACAACATCCTCCCATCTAATCATATGGGAAGGATCTGTTATATACCTCCTCAATTGGGAAACATGAAAAACATCATGTATAAAATTCATGTTAGATGGTAACAACAACTGATATACCACCCTCACAAGTTGTTCAATGATCTCAAAAGGTCACATAAACCTTGGTGACAACTTACCCAACTTACCTAACCAATGATGTCCCAATCGAGGTGAAAATCTAAGAAAGACCCGATCACCAACCTAAAACGCCAATGGTCAATGTTGACAGTATTCATAAGATTTCTGACAACTCATTTTCATGATCAAATTCTTCCAGATACACTGCATTACCTCTTTCATCTTCTGAAAAACCCTCATCCCAACCAAGGAACTCTCTCCCAAATCTTCCCGGTATAAGAGATATTGACATGGACAACCATAAAAATCATGAAAGGGCACCATCCAGATCAAGGACTAATAACTATTATTATAGGAAAACTCAAAAAAAGGTAAATTTCAATCCTATTATCCACAAAAATCAAGAACATGTGACTAAAGAATATCCTCAAGAACTTAGATATCCCACTATGCCTATCCATCTATCTGTAGATGACAAGTCCTGTTCAACTTGAAATGGTAACCCATTACCGCTTGAAAAACATTCTAGAATCTAGGTGTGGATCTCAAGTCACTATCAGAAAAAACTACAAAGGGAATACCAGGAAGCTTCACATTCTCTCTTACATACAATTTCCCAAGAAATTCCACTTTTTTCTTTTTTTATTGGTAAGAAATGATCTTATTTAGTGTGTCTATCAACAACCACCATAATTTCATCTTTCCCACTTGGAGTTCATGGTAATACAATGATGAAATCAATCGATTCCAATTTGCATACTAGAATAGGTAATAACTCCAAAAAACTTGTAAGTCTCTAGGGTTCTGCCTTAACTCCTTGAAAATTGAGATACTCTAATAAAAAATATATAACTGACTGCCTCATTCCCGAACACTAATATCGATGTCTCAAATCATGGTATGTCTTTGTATCCCCAGGGTGCATGGCCCAACAAGACCAGTTTCCACTGTATAAAAACTCCTACCTCAAGGAAAAAAGAACAACCAACCTTCTATGAAAGAAAAAAAGATCCACCGGGAGACTGATACAACTCACACAATGTCTCCCCACCATTTAGGATTAATTCTAAGTGTCATTTATTTATTTCTGTCATCTTCTAAAGTCAAACTCCCTCATAAAAAGGTGATTCAATTTTCATTGAAGCCAATAACACCTTTCAACCAACCTCCTCCACTCCTAAGCTCATCTCACTAAACAAACTCATTAGATACCACTGTTCAATTCATGTAATTACATGGCATGTTATCTTTTACACATCATGAAACCCTTTCATTTTAAGTATACTTAAAAATCACGCCACCTTTTTTGTTAAATACCAAATTTTACATTACACAACGTGTAACCAATACACAACATGTACAAACTCTCACTATGAATTTAACTCACAGGAAGATTCTGGTTGGGATTACATGTTGTGAAATACCTTTACACGTCTTGTAACTACAAGAAAAATAGAAACAATCCCCAGGAAAAGGCTGTAAATCAAAAAATTCCATGACTTAACCATTAAAAATAACCTCCCAATTCAGGGCTAAGAATATTCACCCAATGGAAATGGGAAACCAAAAATAGGGATTAAAACATAATTGATATAAAGGTAAAAGTGTATTACAATATCCCCACTATAAAAGAATGTTTCCCCAGAAATAAATTAATATATTAGATCTGAAAAAGGAGTAGGCCATTTCTACCTCATCAACTACTCATGCTCTCATGTCTCGTGGTGATCCTATTCGCACTTCCATAGTTCCCTGACCAATGAAATCATTTTACCACATAGTACCTTATCCACATGATCCATAATCTAAACTGGTTTCTCAACCAAAGGTATATTGATATCAAGAACAACATCCTCACATCTAATCATATGGGAAGGATCTAGTATATACCTACTCAACTAGGTAACATGAAAAACATCATGCATAAAATTCATGTTAGATGGTAACAACAACTAATATACCACCCACCCAAGTCACTCAATGATCTCAATGGGTCCCATAAACCTTGGTTCCAACTTACCCAACTTACCCATCGAACGATGTCCCAATCGAGGTGAAACTCTGAGAAAGACCCAATCACCAACCTAAAACTCCAATGGTCGATCTTGACAGTCTTCATAAGATTTATGACAAATCTTTGTCATGATCAAATGGCTCTGGATACACTGCAGTACCTCTTTCATCTTCTGAACAACACTCATCCCAACCAAGGAACTCTCTCCCAACGCTTCCCAGTATAAGGTAGATTGACATGGACAACCATAAAAATCATGAAAGGGTACCATCCAGATCAAGGAATAATAATACTATTATAGGAAAACTCAACCAAAGGTAAATTTATACCCCATGATCCACCAAAATCAAGAACGCAAGAATGAAGAATATCCTCAAGAACCTAGATATCCCACTACGTCTATCCATATATCTATACATGATAAGTCTTGTTCAATTTAAAATGGTAACCCATTACTACCTAAAAACCTTTCTAGAATATAGGTGTGAATCCCAAGTCACTATCAAAAAAACTAAAAAGGGAACCCCAATAATCTTCACATTATCTCGTACATAAAATTCCCCAAGAAATTGAACATTTTTTGTTTTTTTATTGGTAATAAATTTTCTTATTTAGTGAGTCTATCAACAACCACAAAAATTTCATCCTTCCCACTTGGATTTCATGGTAATACAATGACGAAATCAATGGAAGTCTCTTCCCATTTCCATACTGGAATAGGTAATAACTCCAAAAAAACATATAAGTCTCTAGTGTTCTACCTTAACTCCTTGAAAAGTGAGATATCGTAATAAAAAATCTACAACTGACTAACTTATTCCCAAACACCAATATCGATGTCTCAAATCATGATACGTCTTTGTATCCCCATGGTGCATGGCCCAACAAGACCAGTTTCCACTGTATAGAAACTCCTACCTCAAGGAAAAATGAACAACCAGACTATTATGAAAGAACAAATCTCCACTGGGAGACTCATACAACTCACACAATGTATCCCCACCATTTAGGATTTATTCTAAGTGTCGGTTCTTTATGTCTGTCATATACTCAATTCAAACTCTCTCATAAAAAGATGATTCAGTTTTCATTGAATCCAATAATACCTTTCAACCAACCTCTTCCACTCCTAAGCTCATCTCAGTAAACAAACTCATTAGAGACCACTGTTCAATTTATTCATTCATATCTTGTGTTAACAATTTTCTTCTAAATGAATCAGTCACCACACTCTCTTTCCCAATGTTATATACAATATCAAAATCAAAGGTCCAAGGATACTAAACCTAGTGTCTCTGTCCCAAGTTTAGATCACTTTGAGGGAAAATATACTTCATGATTTTGTAATCATAATATACCGTAAAACTCTCTCCAAAGAGATAGTGATGTCATGTTTTGAGTGTATGCATAAGAGCTACCAACTCAAGATCATGGGTAGGGTAGTTCTTCTCATGTGGTCATAACTAGCATAAACCATAAGCCACAACCTATTTCCCTTGAATCGAGAAACATCCCAAACTTATACAAGAAGCATCATAGAAAAAATTATAACCTATCACTGGTTCTAAAAGTATCAAAAATAGTTTTGAATTCAACCTCATATTCAGATCCTCAAAATATCTTTGACATTTTTCATTCCAATCAAACTTTACACCCTTATGGGTTAAAGTTGTCACAAATATGCAATCTTGGAGAAGTCTCAAAAAATCAACTATATTTACCAATAAAACCAAATAATCTTTAGATCTTAAACAAATTTCTAGGCTACTCCGAGGACATAACTAACTGCACCTTTCCATGATCAACTATGATTCCCCACTCAAATATCACATGCCCCATAAAATTCACTTCATGGATCCAAAAATCACACTTGGAAAGTTTACCATACATACGAAGTTCCCTCAATGTTTGAAGAATGATATTCAAGTGTTCTCTATGTTCCACCTTTGACTTGGAGTAAACCATGATATTATCTTCTAACATAATAATAAAAGACTCCAATAACTGATGAAAGATATGGTTTTTCAAAACCTTGAATACTTTGTGAGTGTTAGTGAGTCTGAATTGTATAACAAGAAACTTAAATTGCCCATATCAACATTGAAATGCTTATTGGGTATATCCTCTTCTCAGACTATCAATTGGTGGTACCTCAATAGTAGGTAAATCATAGAAAACTAGTGATCCCCCCTCAACTGATCAAAGAGATCATCAATTCTGGGTAAAGGATACTTGTTCTTAACAGTCACCCAATTCAACATTCGATAATCAATACAATTATAAGAATTTTTCCCTTATTATAAAAGAGTATATATGAAGCCCATGGTAACATTCTAGGATGAATAAATCCTTTCATCTATAGTTCCTTAAGTTATAATTTATGTTCCACTAACTCAACATGTTCCATTCGATAGGATGGAATAGAAACGAGAATCATTCCATGTAATAGTTAAATAGTAAACTTGACCTCTATATGTGGTGGAAAGCTAGAAAAATAAACCAAAATGACCTCAAGGTATATACACACAACACTAGGTATCTAACTACCCAAGAACTGGTCAACTGCATTGAGAAATATTTCTAAAAACTGGTGTGAGATAAAAAAAATTGAATGAATAATCGGCCCTTCCCTTTCTGATCTAGAGTCCCACTTACCCTGAAAAACATGAGTGACCCCATCAGTAGATAAGAACTACAATTGATAATGGTAAAATTCTATCTATACCTTTATGATAATCATATAATCTATTCTGATGATCAATTAAAGGTTGAAAATATCAAGCACTAAGAAGTCCCAACCCACCTCAAAGTATCCTATCACCTCCCAAAATGTGGTGCATTTGAAACATTTTTCGGACCTCTTTCCCAAAGTCATGGGAAGATATAATAATAAGGGAATATTCTCTAAATTAAAAACCAACACGTCAACCAACATTGATGAAATAAAAGAATGAGTAGCACCAATATAAAATAGTGCTAGCACCATATAAGACAAAATAAATATTTTACCTCTAACAGTAGTTGTACATGAATCAGATTCCTCTGGGACACACTTGACTACATAGATCCATTCAGACATAGGCACTAGGATATCCTCATTAGACTGAGAATGAGACTTACAACCCTTGTAATCATCAACATAAACCTACAACCCCGCGGTGAAAGTTAATCCTTCCTTACTTCCTTGGGAAATATTAACATATAAATGCTTCATACGACAAAATATCTCAAAAAGATGACAACTTATAGAATTAACCACTCTTGCGCTTCCTTACCACTCTCGGAAGAGTGGTAATATTAACCACTCTTGTGCTTTCTTTTCTGACTAGAAGAACCACCCTGGCTAACAGCTGCAACTACTAAAGTGCCACCCAAGCTTATTCTCCAAGCTATGTCTGCCTTAGGAAAATATGATTTATCCACTACTCCCACAATGTTTGGAAGGTAAAAAATAAATGTCATCGACCAAACATCTGACCTTAGACCCATCTTGAACCTCTGATCCTTCAGGTAATCATTGGTGACAAACCAAACAACCTATAAGGAACAGGATTCAGAAGGAGGAGGAGCAAGGAACTTTCACCTTAGCAGAAGCTAAACAGATTGCAAGACTGAGAGGATATGACTCCTGCCATCGGGACAAGCCTGTTCATGCACGGGAAATCCTAGACGAACAACCATGAAAAGGTGGATAGCTGATTTCACGATGAAGATGCTGGGGAAGAGCAGTTCCAAGTAGTTAGTCAGGGTTGGATGTAATTTTTGAAGCCTACGGACAATAAATTCCTCTAAGGCCTATGGACCATGTAATACCTACACCTACAGGCCTTGTAAGGGTTCCACCTCACCCCTTGAAAGGTGGATAATCAAAAATCAATAAAAAAATGAAGGCCTTCGGGCCACTGGAGGAATTACCAACTCAGCAAAGTTGGTGGAGTACTCTAGAATCGTATTCCCCCCTTCTACAATATCATAAACTCGAAGGTCATTTATTCACATAAAGTCTTAGGATAAAACTACTAATTGGAGATCTTTTTTAAATAAATCTATCTAAGACCTATATAAAACATAACTTGCATTATTGAGTCCCTCTATTTTTTTCTGTTCCTTCGAGTATATACATGGAAAAACCCAATAGAGAATCCTCATAAGTCTTAAAATATTTAAGATCATTCATATCTATTCAATCCAATCCTTTGAATCTTGTGGTCCTTTTCACGATAGAAGACAAGTGGATGATTCTTGATAAATTTTGAACTATGATCCACTTTCCGTCTAAGGTTTACTGTGCCCACTAACCCCAGAGTTTGAATTGTATAGATCACCACTTAGACCAAAGAAGGGTCCACTGGGGGATCCTCCTGCAGAACCTATCTCATGTCTTCCCCTTTTATATTTGGAAGATCTCTTCTGGGAGGCATTTTCTACTAAACAAAATACAATTACTGATATTCCATGAGAAAATTACAAAACCGTCAAACCAAAAACAAGAATCCAAAACCATGCTTTAAAAAATAAAAATTTATGAAACTTATGAATCCTATTAGAAGAAGTAAACGCATTTTTAAAAGGAACATATCCATCCAAATAAACTCACCAATTAGTTTATTCAAATGACCTTCCATGCATCAAGTACTCATATATTATTGAAATGTTAATTTAAATAAATTTCAAATATAATTTATTCAAATGAGCCTAAATACTCATCCGTGGACTTAGTAACTATTTTCAGACTACCCATGGAAACTCTGATTTAGTAACGAGAGTAAACTGTCCTGGCCCCTTTTCTATACCTACTATTTGTATTTCAACAATCCAACTCTAGTATACACCAGACATAGAAATAACTCAGTCAGTGGTGAAACAATTCAGGCTGAGTAACTCCCTCTAATAGAAAATTGTAATAGACCAACTCAGATCAACCAGACTAGTCACCGAATTCAACCCATCATGGGGTGGGTTAAAAAAATTTAACAGAAACTAGTCTCGTATATAAGAAAAACTTGACAAACTAAAAGAGTACAAAGTATAAACAATGGAAAATACAACTAAGCCAAATATGATAAAACAAAAGGAATTAAAATTCTAGACAATAAGTCTCCATGTGACCACATCCCTCAAAACCATCCCAAAATGAAATAGCAACGTAAAGAGAAAACTTTCATCTCAACTGAATGCACTTTTATTTACCTTTGTAATATAAAACAAATTATACAACCACCCGTAGAAAGAAGTAGGGTCTAAGCAACAGAGACCATTAGGATACCACAAAAATATATGTACAAATTCTAATAATGATAATGCACAAGTACGATCATTAAAAAAACAGTTTCACAAGTAGTTTTATAAATAAATAATTTTGAAATAAATTTTCAAACACTCTTTTAATTTTTAAAATTTAAATTCTAGGTTTTCCAAATCCAGAAACTAGAAGGTAAATATACCAAAATATAAATATACTTATGAGGTAACATCCATGAAATAAACCATCATGTACCAAAAAACTAGGAAAACAAATCACCTACTAGTCGGGCTCTAGACTAGGGGTAAATAAGTAATAGACACTCACAATCCTAACAAGGAATAAAGTTGTATCTAACTAAGATTTAGGCCTTCCATAGACCATCTAAATACAAGAGTTTACTTCTTGGTGGCGTTACACACACAATGGATACTCATGTATCTATATCAATGTACCCAAAGTTCCCATTGTGCAATTTTTGAAAATTTATATTTTAAAAATCGTGCTCACATTTTTATAAAATAATTTAAAATATAGGAAAATCCACTTTAGGTTTTAAAAGTGTATTTTTTCCATTTAAAATCAAGGAAATTTCATTTTCAAAGAAAAACACCTTTTCAAACATGAACCCATGCCCTTTTAAATTTAAACAAATGAAATTATATTGAAAATATCAAGGAAAAAATAATAATTGTAAGAAATTGATATTTAAACAATTGAAAAGATCTGCCTACCTCAAGAGCTTAGAAAACCTAAAAGTCTTTGATTACGAGGGTTGGAAACAACAAGATATTACTTCAGAAGACAAGGCGCAACCAAAGACTGAAAAGGATTAATTAAAAACATAATACAATTAACAATACCTACAAAAAAAAGGTGCTACAACCCCGAGTGAGATAAAAACCAATGTAAAGGATTACCCAGAGAGATGAAGCACCTAACCTTGCTGATAAATCCCTAAATGAATCTATCTAGATGGAAGGAAGACACCCAAAATTGCCTATGATAAGAGCTCTAGCCGAGTGGAGAAGTGTTAAAAAATAAATGATCCCTCAAACACTCACATGGAACCCTAAAAACTAGAACTTAGTGAATAATACAACATGTATCCTTTTACACATCATAAATCACTTCCATTTTAAGTTACACCAAAAAACACATCGCCTTCTTAATTAAAAACCGGATTTCACAATATACGATGTGTAAACATTATATGACATATAAAAACTGACATTGTGAATTCAAATCATGATATGAGTTTGGATAGAATTACATATCTTGAAATCCCTATACACATAATTTAACTACCCAGTTAAAATCATAAAGTCCCTGGGAAAGGATGAAATTCTAACAAATCTGTGACTTCACTATTACAGGTATCCTCCCAACTCAGGGTCGGGAATATTCACCAAATGAAAAAGGAAACCAAAACTAGAGATCAAAAAATCCTGATAAAAACTTAACGGGGAATTAAACTAAGTTAAATAAATTAAAGGGGAAGTATATACATCATATAAAGGTGAATATGTTCTTATTAAAAAATATGTCTTAATGGAGTGTAAAATGTGACAAAATCCAATACCTCACCGTTATTTTTGGTTGAATATGATTTAAAATTTATCTAGCAGTTTTAATCTCATTATTAATTTATACCATAACCATATTGATATTCATTATACCATATATTAACTTATTATAAAATCGTACAACCCATTCATGAACAATATTTTATTATTACTGTTGTTTTGAGTGTTAATTGTATTTTTTTCTCATGTGTGTTTTGTCGTGAAAGTTATAGTTCTTGTTTATATGGTATAGTTCCATAACCAAAATAATTATATTAATGTTATATATGTCATGTTTACTTAATATATTAATTTTTAAAACCATTCATTATTGTTTTACAAGGAAAATGAATAAAATCACATTTTAGAGATAGTAGGTCGTACGTTTTCATGAGTGACGATGTCATTCACTTAATGGGTGAAAGGGTAAGAAAATGGATGGTATAATAATTTTATTGAATTAATATCATGTAATATTCATCATATATATTCATTATTTCCATTATTATTACAGTACATGTGAGTTACTAATGGGAAAAATTTGCATCGGTTCGTGAGGCGGTAGTTCATTCTACACACAAGTGATTTATTTATTTCCCAATTTATGGAGAAGATGATAGATAAATATTATGTCATAGTGTTAAAATAATATAGGAAAATAAATAGGTTTTTTAAGATGATTACCTTATCTTAGAAAACCCTCCTTTGGATCACTTCTTAATTACCCTATAGTTGGTCTTATGGAAAGACAAAGAGCTCTAAAATGTCTCTAAGGGTGATAGAGATAGATTTTGTTATGATTTTTCTAATATATATATATTTAAATGTGTGAAAAAATTCTGGGAGTGGGTAAAATTTTATAATTGGGGGAGGGGAACCTTCTTAAAAATTACTTGTAAATTTCCCCAAAATAATAAAAAATGTTAAATTCATTCTAAATCCAAATTCTTCCAAATTAACTTATATTAAAAGGTGGGATGGATAAGGTATAAAAATATTCATAAAATATTATTTTTAAAAGTTTAATTGGAAAAATTACCTTTACTATTTAGTTTAACACCCCCAGTAAACCTGATTTAACCATAACTGGTTAATTAATTTTTATTGTTTTCACTATTCATTATGGAAAAAAAAATTAGTTGACCTTATAACATAATATTAATTATGAATATTTTAAATATGAAATACATTTTACTAAATTTGGCCCATAAAACTAGAAATATATAATTTAAAAATAAACCATAAAAGATATCAAAAATGGACTTTCAAGAAATGCTCTTTTCAAGTATAAGATGATCATATATTAACTATATGACTAGTAATAATAATTATATGGGTTAAATTTTTATATTTAGATATAAAATATATAAATTTAATTTCAATAATTAATAATTAAATATTATATTAATTAATTAAAATCGATATAAATTAAGCTTTTTTTTAAATATTATTTTCTGAAAAATAAACAGTTTTTTAAAAAATATTTCTTTTTACTACCAAATGATATTATCTTTACTTGTAAAAAATTTTATAGCTGATAAATTGTTAATTATATATATTATTACACATTATTATAAATAAATTAGTGAAAGGTTAAATACTATAATTTCTATTACTCTTAGAAGCTTATTTCTATTGGAAAATTTGAAAAAGTATTTCTAGATTTATTTTGACAAAGTTAAAAATAGATATTCGTCATATCGTATTGGAATTTTTTTCCCACAAAATGTTAAAATATGAAATTTATTATTGTTTTATTAAAATATAATTTTTACTTACTATAATTGAGGCTTGGGTGTTACATTCTCCCATCCTAAAAAAATTTCATTCTCAAATTTTATATATATATTCCCTTCTAAAAAAATGAGGCTGGTTCTTATTCATAACATTCTTTGGTTCCTGAATTTATTCATCCATTTTATGATTTACCCAATATACCTTTACAAGTTGACTCATCCATGTACTCAATAATCTCTTTCTAGTATCAATAATATGTATGAGATCTTCACAGTAAAATATACCATGTTTTAATTATATTTTATTAAAGGTCATCCCATGCATTGGGTCTAGCTTGTACTTCCTTAGGAATGGTCTATGGAACACATCATGTAATTTATAGAGGCTTGGTGGAATTTATAATAGGTAATCTATAGAACCATTTATTTCCAAAATTTAAAAGGGTCTGATGTACCTAGGGCCTAGTTTTACCTCTTTACTGAACCTTATGACACCCTTCTATTGAGGTACTTTCAAGAAAACATGATCTCCCACTTGAAATTATAAATCATTCCTATGATAGTAAAAATAAATATTTTTCCTATATTTAGCTTATTTAAAATGATCCAAAAGAGTCTTTACCTTTTTCATTGTCTCTTCAACATGTTATAGGCCTAAAAGTATATTTTCACAAAATTCATCCCAACAAGTTAGAGTACAACATATCTTGACATATAATCCTTTATATGGTTCCATCTGTATATTTAATAGAAACTATTATTTTAGGAAAAAATATACAAAGGAAAATATTTATCCCACATAACTTGAAAGTAATATGAGAATGACTTCTTGATTTTTGATGTAAAATGGGGATTATAATCCGAGTCAATTGAAATATATACTCCATGAAGTCTCAAAACTTGATTAATATAGATAATTATGTGGAAATAAAGAGGTAAATCATCTATTATAGTAAGGTAATGTGAGGATTTGGTTAGGAAATCAATAATAACCTATATTGAATCATTTTTTATAGGGTTCATGTGAAGTCCTATAACAAAAATACATATTAATTTCATCCAATTACCACATAGTAATATAAAGAGGTTTCATGAATTCTCTTTCATGTTGTCTCTCTATCTTAACCTATTATAAAACTAAAAATCTTGAAACATAATTATGAATTTATGGTTTTATGTTATTCTGCCAAAAATGTACCCTTAAATCCCTATACATCTTGGTGAAAATAGGATTTATAGAGCTATGAATGTCATCTTGAAGTTTATTTTTTCAGATTATGTATTAATAGAATACACAATATTTTCAAAATTTAATAATTTCATCTTCACAAAAAAATTCCACTTCCCATCCTTCACAGCTTTAATATTCTTCTAAAAATTCTCATCATGAGATTGAGAAATGTCTATCTTTTTCAATAAATATGGTTTTGAAATAATTTGAAAAATGAGTGATTTCTCCCCTTCTTTAATAATTATCATGTCTTTCTTTACTTGAGATATGAAAATAGGATCCATATCAATACTCATTTTGGTCAAAACCCCGTGATCCTTCATAATTAATACATCTGCTACATTATTTTTCTTCCCTGGTGGTAATGACTTAAACAATAATAATAATTGATTAACTCAAAGCCATCACATTTTCCCCAACTTGAGCACTTTCAATGAAATATTTATTTTAGGATCTTATTATCTATATATATATATATATTACATATTTCACCATAATTATATTGTCTCAATATCTTCAAGGTAAATATTAAGGCAGCCAACTCAAGATCATGGGTTGGATAGTTCTTTTCACGAGTCTTTAACTGCCTTGATGAATATGAAATAACTTTATCATTTTTCATAAATATTCAACAAAGTCCCTTCATGTATGCCTCACTATATATCAAAAACCCATCATCCCCAAATGTTATATTAGAAATTAGATCATTGACCAATATTCTCTTCAATTATTTAAAGAATTTTTCACATTTCTTCATCCATGTGAACTCGGAATCATTATGTGTAAACTTATTTAATGGGTTTACCATTTGGGAAAATTATGGATGAATCGTTGATAGTAACCTACCAGACTAATGAAACTAAATTCATTGTTTATATTTATTTTTTAGGTTATTATTTGATTTCCTTTTTTCACAGGGTAAGGTAATATTACATCCTTGGAGAAAATATTATCAAGAAAAGAAACTTCTTGAAGCCATAATTCACACTTTATAACATTCCCATATAACTATTTTCTTCTAGGATTATCAATAATGATATATAAGTGATTATTATGGTTCTCATGTCTCTTATAATACACTAAGATATCATTAGTGAATACCACAACAAAAGAATCAAGATATTATTTGAATAATCTATTCATTAGGTCAATAAAATTGATGGTGAATTAGTTAATACAAATGGAATTAATATAAACTTATAATATATATACCACATTCAAAGTGTTTTATTTGAGATATATTCCTTCTTTAACGTCAAGTGATGATACCCCGAATGATGTTTGATCATTGAAAAATTTTAGCTCCATGAAGTTGATAAAATAATTCATCAATGTGAGGAAAAATATACTTTCCCTTTATTATAATAGCATTGATTTATATTTAATCAATTAACAACCTCATGGATACATATTTATTTTTAAATAATAGAATATTAGATCCCCTTGGTGAAACACTATGGAAAATAAATCACTTATAACAAAAGTCCTCTAGTTGCTTCATCAGCTCCACCGATTCCACTATGGATATTCTATAGGGAGTATTTAATATAAGTCTAGAATAAAGGATTGAATCAATTTAGAACTTGACTTCATACTCTAGTGTATTTCCTTATAACTACTTAGGAAATACATCATTTTATTTCTGTATATTTGATACATACTCAATTTAATGACTACCTTTACAATCAATAGATTGTGTTTTCTTATCTTCACCAAGAATCAATTTTAGAAGAGATGCTTGGGGCAGATCTATACATGAATCAGATGATGAATTATATATTCTAAATATAAGTAATTCCACATCTTCATATTTAATTTTAATTTTCTTCTACTTGTAAAAAAATCATCATATTTTGAAATCCAATCCATTCCACCGATTTTACCAAATTCAACCATATATATGATAATAAATTTAAAAAATAGATCACATTTATGTATCATAATGGGAACTTCTTAACACAGAATTCTCACATTAAGATTCCCAATAGGAGTTTTGATTGAAAACTCCCTTGTTTAGGCGCTAGATAAATATCTAATTTTTAGGGGAAACATACAAGATATAAAAGAGCGATATGATATAGAATCAAATAAATCATTGGATAAATTTGAGGCAATGACTTAATCCATTTATCTAAAACCACGGGATTAGTAGTCCCAATAAATTATGGGGCCTCCTTCTCATATAATATATCTAACATGGTATAATCAAATTGTGAAACAATAGGTTATTTCATTCAGGAGAGGTTATTTGTCGTAACTTGATTATCTACCCTAATAGATCTGTGATAATCTCAGTTCTAATACCATCTGTATTGGATTTCTTAGTAGGGAAATTAATACATTAGTCATGATTTTTGATACCATTATTTCTTTCTTGTTCCATTTCAAACAATGGAATATACTAGATTACTTCATAAAATTATGAATTTAAATCATAATTTATAATTATAAATCTAGTGTAATACTTGACATAAATTAAAAATTTATACATTGTTAATCTAGGAGTATTAAACATGGTTTCATTGTAAATATCGTTAAATCATAAAACTAATTTCAAATCATTAATAATGGTTTGTAAAGAAAATATAAATTAAAATAATCATATCCATCATGAGTGTCAAACTAGGTGCACAATAAGGCCTGTTATTATACACCAGGTGATGATCGAGTCAAATCCCAATGTACCCTTTTAAGAATAATTACCCCTATGTACAACTATTACATAACCATGTCCACTTATAGTATACACACATGGATGCATTTCTATGAAAACCACACAATCTCTACCTAAGAAAAAGATTAGGATGTTATACTATACTTATATTAAAATTCTATCATAGGGCTCTGTTCTATTATCAATTTTTCCATAATCTAGTTCCAAATGTTTATACAAAGCATCCTATAATAAAAACTATAACAACACTGAATTCAGTAACCCATAGTTTGTGGTCTCCTTATTTCATTAGCATAGATACAGTTGTTTAAATTCTAAAGGACAGATCAGTTTAGTAGTCTTAGAGATCCAAATACAAAAATGATACCCATTTTACATTGGGGATAAAATATAAAACATAGTAATAGAAAAAATATGGTATCATTGAACTCAATTATAGAATTATTCTTCATGTCATATAAAAAGGAAAAAAATAAGGGTGAGATCAAATTCTCAATAAGAGTTATATACAAAAGAAGTTATCATGAATCAATACAGAATAATTAATATATAAAGGTAAATAATTGAAAACACCTTCCATTTAATCAATATCTTTATGATTATGATTAGATTATGAATAATCAATCTGGAATGGTAATTAACTAAAAAAACATCCATTTAATCAATAACATGAGAAAAGAAATCATCTATAGATAATACTAATGAAAATAATCTCATGGATAATAATAATTGAATTATAAATTAAGGAAATTCATAATATATGATATCATTTTCTTAGAAGTCATGATATATATACTATCAATTCCTTTCATATTATAGTTTAAAACTATTGTAAAAACTAATTTAATTTGCACGATGGGTTTGTCTCATGATACCTTCCGTTGAATTGAGGGGATATATAATTCCAGGCCCTTCTTATCACTATATTTCAAATTCATTCCTCAAATATGGAATGAATGATATAATTCCTAAAAAATATTCCTTATTAATAAATATCTATATTGATTAAATAATACTGAATTATCAATAATTCCCAAGTCAATCAAACAACTCTCAAAGTAAACAATGTATTTGGAAATGGTATACGGTTTATGAAATGACCATATCTATAATCTAAATAATATGGATATTTAAGAGAAATAAATTTTCCAATGAAAAATTATAATAATAAATTTATAATCATGAGATAAAGTTTACAATCACAAAATTATTCAAGAAATAAGAGGTGATAATTAATTCATTATGAATATTGGTTTTTGTAATAAAATCATGTACTTTGGAGGAATAAATAGAATGTAAGTGAAATACAAAATTAATAATTCATATAATATTTTACCTTATAAGAAAACTAATTATTTTTAGAGGAAAAATTTCGTAAAATATCTATATAGGTAGGGAAGTTGGTTATCATCATATAGTTAAAAATCATTCCTTTTAACTTTTTGTTGAAAATTTCCCATTCAAAAAATAGTATAAATATTAATTTCAACCCCTTTTAAAAAATCAATTATAACCTTAAATTTTCTTAATAATACATTTGAGTAAATAATAGAACTTTTGAAAACCAATTTCTTAGATCATGAATATGGATGAAAAATATGTCTAATTTAAAGAGAAATAAAATCATTTTTTATTTTAAACATTTATTTTCTTGATTCAAGTACCAAAGAGTGAAAAATTTGGAATAAAATATTGAGATTACTTAAATATTCAATTAATAATAAAATTATTGGAGATTATGAATGATAAATGATAATATTACATCAATAAGAGTAAAATTAATCTGAGAAGAAAGTAAGATTGTAAAATAGATTCTTACATATTCATTAACTTACAAATTATAACCCCTTGAAGTAATAAACTAGAATTTAAAAATTAACCATAATGAATAAATAGGTATTAATTTTAAATGCATTAAAGGGGTAGTATATTCACCACATAAAATTGAATAGGTGTATATTAACAAATATGTCTCGATGTAATGGAAATTGAAATGGAATCCCTTACCTTACGTATCCATTTGGTTGAAAAACCATCAACCTCCTATATAATGGTTTTATGCATGTCATTAATTTATAATATAATGATTGTAATTTTTATAATATCATATATAATCTTATTATAACATATTACCATCCATTTTTTAAAAATCTTTTACCATTACTATTGTTTTGGGTGTTAATTGCATTGCTTTCTCATACGTGTTTTGTCATGAAAGTTCTAGTTCCGGTGTATAAGATATAGTTCCATAATATATAAAATTATATTAATGTTATAAATATCATATTTACTCACTTTATACATTTTTATAAAAATTATTTAGGGTTTGCATAGAAAATGGATCACATCACTTCATGTAGACGATAGGTCGTATGTACGCATGAGGGATGATATCATTCCCTTAATGGGTGAATGTTTAATGGAATAGAAGATATATTAATTATAAGTAATTAATATCACGTCATATTTATAATATATATTAATTATTTAGATCATTATTGCTATCTATTTGATTTGGTGAATAAAAAAATTACATCGGTTTGTGAGGTGGTAGTCCAGCGTACACATGGGCGATGGTTTTTTTTCCCATTTGATGGAAAATATATGGATAAATTTTATTTCATAAATATATTAACGTATAAGTATATTTGAGATATTGGTTTTATTATATTTTATTTTTAAGATATAAATTAAGGTGGTAAAATAAGAAATAAAAATAAATAGCTTCATTAAAACGAATAACTTTCTTAGAGAAACCTTTGCTGGATCTCTTCTTAAAGACCATAGGGATGGACTTTTGGGAATTCCAGTAGATCCAGAATGTGTCTAAGTTTTTTTTGAATAAATTTTTTTCAAATATTGTTTGAGATATATGGCCTTATAGGTGTGAAGAAGTTAGGGTATGGGTTCCCTTTTATAAGTTGGTGAGAGTGACCTTCCTGAAAATTACTTTGAAATTTCCCAAAAAATACAAATGAAAAAGTGTTTACCAAGAAAAGTTCTTCCAAGTGAACTTGGATTATAAGATTAGATGTATAAGGTAGAAATATATTTTTCTTATAATATTTTTTCCAGTTTAATTAGAAAACATACCCTTATATTTTGGTATAACATAACCCAGGAAAACACATTTTAACCTTAATCGGGGTAATTAATATTTACTGTTTTCAATATTCAATATAAACAAATATTAAGTTGAATTTATTTAATAATATTAATTA
This sequence comes from Viscum album, assembly GCA_963277665.1. Taxonomy (NCBI): domain Eukaryota; kingdom Viridiplantae; phylum Streptophyta; class Magnoliopsida; order Santalales; family Viscaceae; genus Viscum; species Viscum album. The sequence continues at coordinate 383,103,880 of OY728163.1, read as the reverse complement.
TTTTTATTATAAATATTTGATACATTTTTACTAATTCAAATCATACAAGTGGGAAAATATAATTTAAAAATAAACATGCAAATCATGTTACAAAATGGTTTTTCAAGAAATGCATTTTTCTAGCATAAGATGATTTTATATTATTTATATAACTATTAATAATAACTATATGGATTTAAATTATCATGATTAAATATATAATATATAAATTTAATTTCAATAATTCATAATTAAATATCAATATAATTAATTAAAATGTATAGATATTATGCCTTTTTAAACAAAAAAAATTCTAAAAAATAAATAGTTTTTGGAAAAATATATCTTTTTACCTCAAAATGCTATTATCTTTTTTTCTATAAAATATATAGTTACTAAATTTTTAATTTTAAATATTGTTACACATTATTATAAAAAATAGGGAAATGATAAACACTACATTTTTTATTATTCATAAAATATTATTTCTAAGGGAAATTTTCAAAAATTATTCCTAAACTTATTTTGACCATGTAAGTTCAAAATAGATATTCATACTAAAAAATTGAAATTTTTTTACCATGAAATATTAAAATATTCATTTTCTTGTATTTTTATTAAAATATAATTTTTATTTACTATGATTGAGTCTCATGTGTTACCTTAGTGTTAACTTAGTTGACATGGGCTATTAAATTTGGAACCCATGAAATATAATAATTAAAGTCTCTAAAGAGGAACATGTCTATAGTATGGAACTTCATGAAACTAGACCCTATGTATTTAAATGTTTCTTTAAACCTGGTGATATATTAATAATGAATTAATGCATTGGATAATATGTTTAAACTTTTTGGATTTATGGACCATCAAAAGGTAATCCTTATTATTTTCTATCTTAAATGTGAAGTTGATCGATATTGGTATTTTATTAAAAATACTAGGAAAAAGGATGAGGTTGATTCTATAGAGTGTGTAGTCTTTAAAGATAGTTTTGTTGAGAATTATTTTCTTAAAGTTCCTAGATATAGAAAGTAAATGAAATTTCTATAATTGAAGTAAAAGTATTAAGACTTGGTGAATGATTACAAATAAAATTTTATTATATTGTCCAAATATAAACCAAATTTCATTCTATATCATGAAATTAAAATTTATATAATTTAAATATGTCTGAAAATGGGTTTACTAAGAGTGTTCTCCTATCATTAAGGTAAAAAAATTTATAAAATTATTCAAAATTCTGATAAATTCAATATGTGGTTTTCTAAAAATTATGTGTCTCCTGATAACAAGAGTAATATGTGCTCTGTGAGAAAGGAAATAAAGAATCAGTTAAAAATAAATTAATAAGTAAGACCCCTAAATGTTCTGAATGTGGTGAAAGAAATTTTAAGAAATGTTTGATAGGATAGATAAATTATTATCTATGTGGTAATCTTGGTTATTTGGATCATGACTGTAAGGAAAAGAGCTCTGATTAGATCGATAATGGTTAAATAGATATTCATCCAGTAATGATATGTTTTAAATTAAATGAGTTCAGTAATTTTGTTAATGCAAGTCCAAAGGTGTAGTAAATTATTTTGCTACTAATATGGTAGATTTAGGTATCTCTTATGAATGGATTAGAGGTATATTACTTGTTTATTCTAATTATGAAAATCTCTTTCTTGATTTGATATTTACACATTCTTTTCTATCTAGGAAATTTACTAGTAAAATGGAAATTAAATTTCAATAAATTAAGTTATAACATTTGATAAATTCTTCTGCTGGTATTATAAAATCAACAATAATTCATATGAATATTAATTATATAATTTTTGGAATGGTTTTCCCTGCAAACTTTTTTTTCTTTCCAATTATGGAATTTAATTTTATTTTGGGTATAGATTGGAATTTAGTTTACCATTCTAATATAAAATGGAGACAAAATAAGTTATTTTTTAGAATGATATTCCCTTTTAATATAATAATGAATTTATACATTTGATAGAATATCAATAACCTGATAAACTAATAAAATATTAGAGTGAATGTTATAATATATAATTTTTTGAAAATAAATTAACTATTCAGAACAGCGATGTGCCCATAGAAAATTGTTATTTGTATGTATTCCATAATGGTTTTCCTAGTGTTATCCCTAATCAGGAGGCTTAATTTATTATTGAATTGGTCCTTAATGGTTATCCAATTTAAAAAATTCCTTATCAAATGACTCCATTAGATCTTTTTGAATTGAAAAATTAGTTACAAGAGTTTCTTTACCAGAGTTACAATTATCCTAGAACATCACCTTTTAGTTCTCCTATTTTGTTTTTTAAATATAATGATAGTTCTATTAGACTTATCAATGATTATAGAGGAGTCAATAACATCACTATTAAGAAAAAGTATATGTTTCCTCATACTAAAGACTTATTTGATCATTCACATGATGGTAGGTATTTTTTGAAGATTGATCTCTGGACTATGCATCACTAGCTGAAAGAAAAGGAGGAATGCATTCTATGAATGGGGATTCATACTAGGTATAAATATTATGATTTTATGGTTTTCAATTTTTATTTGATAAATGAACCCATGATATTTATATAACATTCTAGGTATTTATATAATAATAAATATTCATATCTATTAATATTTATGAATAAGATATTAATTTTAGGTTAAAGTGGTTGCCTTGTCTGATAGCATACTTGATATGCAACAATGGGTTTCTTCAAAATCTTATGTTGCACAGAACATTGAGTTTTACCAAATAATAATACCATAATAATGTTATTATTTAAAATTGTAGTTAACAGCTAGCTGTTGTATTATAAAGAATGAACAGAACTAACTATAATATGATTATACATGTTTTTTAAATGTTTTTACATTTACCTAATAAATTTTAGATGCTTAAAATGAGAATGAATCCATTTTTAAGCAAAAAATACTCTAATATTTTTAAAAGGTCGTTTTACCACCTTTTAATAGTGAACCATTTTTAAATCTAGTTTTAGGCACTTTTAGATGTTCTATTTTAAAAAATAAACTTTTTATTTAGAATTGGGACATCAAATTTTACTTTTCTTGAGATTTTGTAATTTTTCTGATAAAATCCATATTTTAATGAATAGTGAAAAATAATACATTTTAATTCAAAATTGCCTTTTAATATAATGTATTTATATAGTTATATTATCCTTTTAATTGGTTTTAAAGTTTAATTGGATTATTTTTTATCATTTAATCCAATATTGGTCTTTTTATGTAATTTCACATTGAAATTGGACATAAACACATGCCAATCTTTTGATAGTTTTTACTTCTTAAAACCCCACTTTCCGGTTTTAACAATGGGAATCAATTTTAAATTAATTTATGTCAATTATGTGTTTTGAATTTATAAAAATGGATTCTATATTTGTAATTATAAGTTCCAAATTGTGTAAATAGGTACCTTTTATTTTTTGACATTATGAATAGTAACATTAGAAATTATTTTTATTTACCATGGTTAAAGGGTAAATCAAGTAAATAAGGGTAAAAAATAACATTATAATAATATAAAAATACCCTAAAATGTGTACTAACCCTATTTTATGAGATATATATAACCAAGGGCATTCTTGGGTCAATTTTATGACCCCATGAAGTCACTTGGGTGTGATAATGACCATTTATAATTTTTAATTTAATGAAAAGGGAAATTAAACATAAACATGTATCTCCTAACTAAAAAAATTTAATTTAGTTTATATATATTATATCTTTAACTATATATATTTATTAGAAATATATAACTATTTCCTACATCATGGTATTTTATTTATAATTTTTAGACATTAAATAAACAAATTTATTTATGACACAATGATGATGCAATGATTACCTTATTGACAAAATATTCAAATAAATGATATTACAAATATTAAATTTAATTTAATTTGAAAATTTTGATTCCATAAAATAATTTTATGGATGAATATGACATTTTATCTTTGATTTATTTATTTTTTTCAAAGGAATCAATTTTTTATGATTTTAAAAAAATCAATTTCTAAATAGTGTCAAAATTGACATAAACGAGTGTTTATAACAAATACTATTTTATTAAATGATATAATATTACTAAAAATATATGATTCAAAAAAATGACTTAGATAATGGTAAAATTTTTATTAACTATCCAATTGAAGTTCTCTTGTCATTTTATAGTAACTATAATAACCATATAGTATGAAAATACAGAAGACGTGGTAAGAGTTATATTATTTATCTAAGGGTTAAAACTAAATGATAATGTTAATTTTATAACCTAAAATTGTCTAAAACCTATTTTCTAAGAGGATTTAAACCCTTAATCGTATTATACTCTAAATATATCACTTTATATCTATTATAATTCTAAAATCAATTTATAATAAAATAATATTTCAAAACTTTCCTAAAGTTCCCCACCTCTTTCTTATAAAAGGGAATCACCTCTACCAACTTACTCACACCTTTCAAGCCCCTTATATCATCCAAAATCTGGTAAAATAAGATACCAAAATACCTATATTACTCCTAGACGCCGTCCCTTTTTCATAAGAAAACTCAAATAATCCTTTTGTCTCAAATCAAAAGGAGTTACCAAATTTTGTGGTAACGTCTTCTCTCATGATCCATTCCATTATTTTCATTCTCCACCCCCTGAGATATATTTATTCCGTTATTTTATAACAATACCAATAACCTAAATATACTAGTATTTTTTTTATGCTAAGGGTTATAATTACACTTACACACACATCCATCTAATTTATATAGAACATATTGTTTTTGTGTACAACAAACTATTGCCTCACGAAACAATGATTGTTTAATTTTCTCCTACCACTTATCATAGTGTCCATTATGATGGAACTGTATTTATATATGATATATATTATATTTATATTATCTCTATTTTTCTGTAATTTTTATTTAAAACATACCTTTATGATTTCCATGTTGTGTAAATACGATAATTTCGTTTAAAGAAGTGTGGATTACCGCGCCCTGAAAGCGATGTGACTCATTCCCATTATACATGGAACTTATAAATGATGGTTTCATTAAACCTATGATACATTCATGACATAAATATAATAATGGTGTTATAATATACATTTATATCAATTTATTATTATTCCATTAATATGACAAAGAAATAAAAGTAGCGTCAATGCGTACGTACGACCTACCGTCTCCATGAACGATGCATTTCATTTATTATCTCCAAATATTATAGATATTATAAATATATATATATATGGGATATATATCATATTTAAATAATGAATAATATTCTGTAGATGATGGCCATTTGACTACATGGACAATTTACATCTAAACAAGTTCATTTTCGACTCATGTATCGAATATCAACAAAACATCTGATATGAACATAAATAATTATGTAGTTTTTATAACATGGTAATAAGTGATATAAAAGGAAGAATAAATGTAAAATAGGTTCTCAGTATAGTATAAACTAACCTAAGTTTATTATTTAGGAACATAACAATTGTGCATGATGAGTCAGACTCAAGGTAAGAGAAATCTTAACTCCATCTCATTTCATTGAGTTAAATATCCATGTCATTGGTTTTGTTTTTTCAATAATACGTGTGAATGACCTCTAATTTTTTTACACTGAATATCCACTTATATTTTTTTTATTAAATTTTTCACACATAATTATGTCATTGATTTATCCTTAATCTAAGGATATGATTTTTATAAGCGACTTCGTCTCAATCTACTTTCATTGAGGCATATTTTCATAATATACACCACCTTCTTTTATACGGTGTAGGACAAACCCCTTTGAATTTTAATTCCAAGGGAATGTATTTTATACAAATCATTTTACTAAATGAAAAAAAAAATGTTTTTAATGTATGGAGTGACAAAAACTTCTCCTCTACCGTATCCTTTATTTGATATTTGGATTACTCTATAAGCCTTAATGTTTTTAAAAGGAAAATAAATCCCTTATTCAGTTTTTGGGTGTATTCGTATTGAAAATGGTTTTGAAAGTGGATTTACTATTTCAATATATTGAAATGATTTCTTGGGATTGTAAATAAAATTTTATGAGCGAAATTTTCATAATTTCAATCTTTTACATGTTATGATTATATAATGGTACTTAGAAAATTGATGGGTGGTTACGTGATAAACCAAAGATAGGTGGTTACATGATAAACGAAATATGGGTGGTTCCATGATAATCCAAGGATGAGTTCCTATGTTATAACCTTTAATGAATTGGGTATAAAAGTCGATTGTATGACTATTCGATTTAGTGATATATGTGAAAGTAGACCGTATGGTTATTCCATTTAAGTATGTTTATGTACCAAGTTACCTTTATATGTTATATTTTTCATTATATGGGATTTATGGTAAACATTTGGTTATAGAAAGGGAAATCAATGAGCTTATATTTAATGAAGTGTTTTTGCTACTTCTTAAAGAGGAAAATTATTACTTTTTGATAAAGTATTCATGGTTTACATGTTTTTTCAAGACTAATAGTTTTCATTCTTTATGATTTAATTACTAAGATTTTTATTCTCATCCTATGTTTTGAAATGTTTTTCATAGGATATAAATAAGAATAGAGTCAAGGATGAGATCAAGGAAAATTCCTGTCATTTAAACATGAAACAAACCATGTTTCTTTTTAAATATTTTATGTTTTATGAAAAAAATTGGATAGTGAGTAGAAGTGCCTATTTGTAATATTTAAGTTATTATGTATGATTTATGACCTAATTCTATAAATATATAAACTTGAAATGATCCTTGATGTGATTAAAAGACAAATTATTGACTTAACTCAAGATTATGTAATGTTTTAGGTTGGGGCCTTATAATTTATGGATCATATGAATATATATTTCCATAAGTATTTTGATAAATTTTCACTAGTTATCATTGATTACATTATTTTTTATTATATTTTTTATATAGAACAAGATAAAAATATATGAATTTTTAGAATACATTAAATAAAATTAATTTTATAGAATTTTTAGAAAATTTGACTTTTGGTTAGAGAATATTTCATTTAATTGGAAAATTATTTCTAATGTAGGTATAATTATTGATCCAGCTAAAACCAAAGTGGTAGAATATTATCTAAGATCTATAAATTCACTAAGATCTAAATTTTTCTCAGATTAATAGGATACCACTTATGTTTTTTTGAAACATTTTCTTGGTTACATATCCCACTAACCAAGTTAACTTGAAATTGAGTTTGATTAATCTATAAAAAATAATATGATGAATTTTTCCAGGAACTGAAAATAAGATTAGTTAGCACTCTAGTGTTAGAATTTCCATCTTGAAGTTTTCAATTTTCTATTTATAGTGATGCCTCATTGAAGGGACTTGTTTGGGTCTTGATGCAATATTATTGTGTAACTACATATGTTTCATGTTAATTGAATCTCTATGAATATAATTACCCTATTAATGACACTAATATTACAAAATTGTTTTTTACTTTAAAAATTTAGAGGGTTCTTATATATTGTGTAAAATGTGAAATATATACTATCCATGTATAAAAAATATATTCACTCAAAAAGAGTTGAACATGAGGTAGAGAAGATGGTTGGAACGAAAAAAGGATTCTAATTATATGATTATCTATCATCAAAGTAAATCGATAAAAGTATATGATGAAATTATTCAATAAGATATTATTTCATTAACCATGATAATTTTGGATCATGATACATATATTATTGATTTAATTAATGTTGGCCTAAAATTACGCATGCAAGAACTCTATATCTCTCTCTTTTGGTTTAGGTGTTAACGTCATCATTATTTTTAGACAGAATTAAGAATGCTCGGAAGGAAGATCATGGTTTTCAAGGAGTGGTCTTTATTAATAAGGATATGTTTCCTATAATTATCATTAAAAATAAGGTTTTATAATATTTTTAAGAAGTATGTATGTTCCATGTGATTCCCACTTAAAAAATGGATTTTTGAGTTAATATTGTAGGTATATATTTTTTTATCATCCTAACATCACTAAGATTTATATAAAGAATCAAAAATATTATTATTGGGATATAATATAGAAACATATTAATGATTCTACCATGAGTATTTTCAATTTTCTATAGGTGAAAGTAGAGAGAAAATTAATGAATGTAGTGATTATAACTTTTTCAATGCCTCAATGGAAATGGTTGAATATATTCAAGAATTTCATGGTGGGGTTACCAAATAAATATTTAGTTAATAATGTGATTTGGGTTATTTTTGATTGATTGAATAGTTTTTTTCATTTTCACCTTATTTAAGATAGTATTTATTTGTATCATCATTATAGACATTATCTTAAAGAGATAATCAGATTATATAGACTTACTCTATTATATATGATCATGATCCTAGATTTACCTCTAACTTTTTAAAGGAATTAAATAGTCACTAGGAACTTAATGAAATTTTAGTATATATTTTCATCCTATATCTAATGGATAGACATATTAAATGATTAAGACTTCAAAATATATGAATCAATATTTCCCATTAGATTATCAAGGAAGTTGGTATCAGTTCCTTACTGAGTAGCCTTACCTCATATTTTTTTCTCATCAACATAATTTGTTTCATGTTTAGTTTTTATAAAAATGTGTACATATTTCATATAATGTTTGTAACCTTAAAGTTATATATTTGGAAGAGAATCGTTCCTATAAATATAATTAGGCTCACATTTTGGATCATAAAGAGTTGGTAGTATGGAATAAGGTGATTCACCAAGTTAATGTTTTATTGGAAAATCACATGATTGAGGTGGAAACATGGGAACCATAAAAATATATGATGGAAAAATACCCTCACATATTTAAATAATGAGAAAATTTGTTAATATGTAGTTTTTAAGGGGGGAGAATATGAAAAAATGGAAAATCCTATAAATAAATCAATATTATAATTTATAAGTATTTATTTTATAGGTTTATCTTCATAATTTTTTTATAAATAATTTAATATTTTCTTTAATATAAATAATAATGGTTTTATTTAACTAAATTGTATTTATATTTATTGTTTGGTTTTTGAATGAATGTTAAAAAAATACTGATTTTTATAAAAACTATCATCTCATTTCAGGTTTTTAAAAAGTTATTTTATATTTTGTATTTTTTTGAAGTAAAATCAGTCCAATTTTACTAAAATTAATATAATTAATTCCATAGGATTTTTTATTTTACTTTATTTTGGTATAAATATATTTTTAGTCTTAAAATGTATTTTTTTCTAAAAAACTATTTTTCGTTATGTTTTGTGTTCTCATATTAAAATTAATTACTAAAACTTTTACAAAATGGATCTTTAAAATGGATTTAAAACTTTGTATTATGAGGTTAAAATTTCATAATGATTTTAATTTAAATGTTTATCATAATTAATAGTAACCATGGTAAATATTTATCCCCATGGTAAAGGGTAAAATAGGTTAATTTGAGTTAAAATGTTGTGATATGGTCTCAAAATATTATCTAAATTATTATTATATAATATTTTTTTACTCTTATCACCTTATATTTGAAATTTTATTGATTTAGTTCCACCTGAACATGAGTAATAAATTTATAATGTTTAAAAGTTTAGGATATTTACAAGTGTTCTACTCCCCTCACTTATAAATGGAAATATCATCTCCTTACTTATTCATGAACATTGAGCACTTTATATCATGAAATACCTAGATAAGTCCCTTCTTAACTTACTTCTCAATGTACTACATGCATTGTTCTCCAAAAAATACCAATCTTATATGGATTAGGTGATAATTCAAGGGAGGTTTTCAAAATAAGAGGTATAACTCTTAAATGAGTTATTTAATGTTTATTTATTCTAATTACTTCTAGAAACCATTCATAAACATTAATATATAACAAAATAATTATATACAATATAAATAAATTTAATATTTTTATGGTAAAAACCGTTTTCATCTCATTTTCCACCCTATGGAAAATGAAAATATCGTTTTGTGTATGTGTGGAATACCACATCAACATATCAATGTGTTTTTTCGCTGATTCTCAAGGTTGGATAAAACCATTGACCAAATGAATATGTATGATATATATGAAATTACTATGATTCTATAAAGATAATATATTATCTACCTTATTACCCTTCCATCTTTTGGAAAATGAAAATGTTGCTTCTGAATTTATGTGGACTACCACCTCCACAAAGTGATATTATTTATTTTTCATTACCACCTCCCAAATTCAATCATAAAGATAGAATTAATGAATAAATATGAGATTTATAAATATTTATCATTTTTAAAATTAAAATTTTATCTACTTTAATTTTTTTACACTTATTAGAAAAATAAAAAGGTTGTGCATGCCTACGTACGACCTACCGTCTCCATGAAACGATGTGATTCATTTTTCATGACTTTAAAAAATTACTTAATGTATAAATATAAAAATTATAAAATATTTATGATTTTGGATTTAATGGAACCATAACCCCATTGACCATGGTTAGTGCAACAATTTTATTGTGGGGTTCTAAACTGAATGACCCCAAAAACATCCAATATGAACTTAACCATTTTAGTAACAAAATAAAACATCATAATAAATGTGATAATAGAGTGAACATGAAAACTGATCTTAAGAAAATAAATAATTAATATAATTTAATTATCAAGAGTTAAATAACATAATTCTAGATTGGACTTAAGGTAGGGGATTTTTCTTTAAAACCTTTATTTAAGGTAATCCTTTTAAATAGTTTTCCTCCATATCCATATTCTTTTAAAAGTATCAATAATTTTCATATTTATAATTTAATAGTTGGTAAAGTTAATTTTTAATATTTTCTAATTTCTTTACAAAGGATTAAAAATTAATCTTATCAATGTCTTCTATAATGGTTATTTTTTATTTTATAAAAGTGAAAAAATAATATTTTTTAATATATATGACCACACCGCCATTTATCAAAATAATATTTATTATTCAATATCAATATTTCTCTATAGTTTAATATGTTTTATTTAAGAATATCATATTACTTATATTCTAGGAATTTTTTATTTTTATGAGTTAAAAAATGATATTTCCTCATAATTTTATTTGAAGGGAAAGTGCTTTTTCTTATAGACTGAAATGTATTTTTCAAATGTTTTATGATATAAGATTGAAATCATAAAAATTTCTTTTCATGATATAATAATTGAGAATTATATATTATTAGATGTGATACTAATATGGTTCATGATAATATATGAGCTTGATACATCTTTTTAATACATTTGTTAATGATTTTGTCTTCGAAGGGGAAAATGAGGAAGATAATCAGGTCGGTTACTCCTATGGAATTAACTGGGATTTTTTTATTCTAATATGGGTTAAACATGAGTGGACATGAGTTATGAATATTATTCTTCAATATACCAATTTTATTCTTATGAATTTTTTTATGGAAATATTTTTACTTCAATAGTTAAGAAAAGCTTATGAACTTTTAATGATGAAATTTTTTCTTTTCCAAAGAAATGTTTTCAAGGGTTATCATAAGCCCCGTGACGATTTCATGGTTTTCTTATGAAATCTATGAATTTAAAAGTTTTTTATTTAATAATTTATTATATTAATATGTCAAAAAAATTTGTTTTTTGATTAAATTTTTATTATAAAAAAATTAAATTTCATCATGTATTTTCGTTTTTTTCATTGGACTAACGGGTTTCCATTATTTTTATATTCCTTAAAGAGATTATGTGCTCATCCCAAGTTTTAGAATATTTATTATAGGATATAAGGATGATTTAGAAATATATTAAGGTCAAAATATATACTTTGGAATAATCTTAAAATAATAAAAAGTGTCTTGAGTGAAATGTGGGAGTAAACATAAAGCCATATTTTTGTGTGAATAATTAACATTTTGTGGAAGTGTCCAAATTTTTAAGTAATATTTTCCCTTATTTTCTAAAAATATAAACCTAAAATATCATGTTAATGTGAAAATGTGAAATAATTTCTATTAAACTCATATATATGGATATATTTAAGTAAAATGTTTTTATAGAAGTCCCTAGGGTCACTATACTAGAGTGTCATGTTCCCAAACCCTTTCAGAGGATACCATCCTATGGTGAAATGTTCCCAAGTCCCTTTGGGGAACCTATAACAATAGAGATCACGTTACCGTGAAATATACAATGGTAACCTATCTTCCTTGATCTCAACAAGGGTGAACACTTCACCCTGGCCCAAATAAGGGTGACTACTTATCCTAATTCTATATAAAGAAATCACATTACTGTAGCCCATATAAGGGTTATCACTTTTCCATAATTCATACTATTGTAAATAATCTTACTAACCCTCCAATAGGGATATATATATATATATATATATATATATATATATATATATATATTCGTATCCCTACCTAGAGTGAATCATCCATCTCTGGTCCTATATTAGGGAACAATTCATACCCTATGTTCAATTATAGAGCATACATTTACCTTGAGTTCCTGCCTGGTGTTCCAATTATCAATGCCTCCTATAAAGACAATTAACATACATGTTCATGGAAAGAACACCACGGTGCACCCCTTCGGTCATAGATTCCCTTGATAAAATGAGGCATATATTTGTCCTAATATATATGTAGAACCATAAATATAATCATGATTGTGTATTCAGTTAATAAAAAGGGTCTCTATCAGGTTGATACTGGAGTAGTCTCTCTTATTTTAACATGATCATTCTAGACTTTGATTCCCCTAAATGAGACATATTCCAATGGGATAATTTTTTATATTTAAGCCTCATCCATGTTCCCATTGATGATTTTATCATCAAGAGGAATATAGCGACCCAGTATTTACATACATGGATATTACATCATTTTAGATAAATATTTAGTACAATACAAAAATACATACTCAAGGACTGTAATAGTTTAGTGTCTTTGAAAACTCGAAACAAAATCTTTTATCCTAGTGAAAGATCTTAAACATCTCCCATAAAGATCTCCACCTTTAGTAATTCCCCATAAAACCTTTCTTCATAACCCAGGTATTTTAAACATAAGAAAGAGGTGAGTTTAAATACTCAGTAACGGAAAATAAAGTAAATATGTTAGCACAACATGAAAAAAAAGGAATGGAACTAAAGCATAACAGTTGAAGATCACAACCTTCATATTAGACATCATAATAATGATTTTAATTTCATAAGATGAGAATCAAAAGAAAATAAATAACATAATCCATGAAATAAAAACATAGGAATAAAACATTGAATTGTGGAAAAACATATAAAAACCCTAGGTTAAGGCGGCCTACCAAGGCCTTTGTAACATGTTAGTCTTGGGTTAACCATTGGTATACCAGCTTCATAAATGGTATTCCCTTCCATTTACCCTCTTGTTTTGGGATTGAGATATCCTCTCGTATACCCTCTTGTTTTAGGATTGGGATGTCCTCTCATATACCCTCTTATTTCGGTCTTGGGATGTCCTCCCACCTATCCTCTTATTTCGAGATTCGAATGTCCTCCAATGTATCCTCTTATTTAAGGCTTAGGATTTACTCTCTTATACTCTATTGTTTTGAGATAGGGATTTCCTTCCATATACCCTCTTATTTCAGGCTTGGGATGTCCTCCTGTATACCCTCTCTTTTTGGGTTTTGGATGTACTCTCCTATACCCTCTTGTTTCGGGATTGGGATGTACTCCCGTATACCCACTTGTTTCAGGCTTGGTATTCCCTCCCATCTACCCTTTGATATCATAAAACATTTATCATTACCCAATAAATTATAGGAATATATAGGTCCCACACATCTCATTATAACATCACTCATTCATGTACCAAAAATTAAAACATTCATCATATCATGACCCATAAAAAACACCGGTTTTATAAACATCAAATCATAACCCATAAAATTAAATATATATCATTAATATTTCATCAAATTAAAAACTATGAAAATATATAGGTTTTGTAATCACTTCATGAAATCATAACCCATGAAGAGAAGCAGGTTTGAAATCATATAACTAATGTAAGAGAAATTATTTTTATATAAATCATGACATAAAACCATAAACCATTCATAAAAAGAGTATGAATAGAACCTTTATACCATTTCTAAGAAAGTAATGAGTAACATCAACAGATGTCATCGTAGATGGAAAGTATTTTTAAAATATGTTTTAAAATATTTCTTCAGGAAAATATCTTTTCTTATTGATAAATGATTTTTAAAAACATGAAACCTTTTGAAACCATTTTACTTGAAAACTTATAAAAGAAGTTAGAAAATGTTTCAAAAACCATTTCTTTGAAAATACTTTTAAAACATATAAATAATGATTGAAAACGTTTTGAATACCATCCCTTTTAAAAATATTTGAAAAATTATAAATAAATCCTGAAAAACGTTTTGAAAACCATTTCTTTTAAAAAAATTAAAACTTATAAATAAATCTTGGAAAACATATTTAAAACCATTACTTTTAAAAAGATTCGAAAAATTATAAAAGAATATTTAAAAACCATAAAGAAATTAAAATAATTTTTCCTTGAAAGTGGTCTTCAAGGATCATTAGAAAACATTTTTTAAAACATTTTTGAAAATATAGTTTTTGAAATAAAATATATTTTCTTCCGAAGAGTGAAATATGGTAAAATTTTCTTTAAATCATTTTCTTACTTATCTTAAGTACCAATTAGTGGAAAAGGGGTACATATACATAGTTATATCTTGAATAAACATAGTAGAATGAAACCCATTAGTTTTCTTGAGATATAGACAATATAATTTCATTAAATAAGCATAATCATTAACAATCTCGAAAAGTGATTAGATTATTTCAATAAAATCTTATAACTAGGTAACTTGGGATCATACTCTTCATGTAAGACACAGAAATTACATAAAGCTTGAAATATCATGAAAGAAAGTAAATTCATGATATAACATCTAAAATTCAATTATATACATCTCAAAATAGAATTTAGTCACAAACTAAACAATAAATTTAATGAAGGAAAATTGAGACAAAACTATTTTACTGATTTGGTAACTTTTGAAACTTAAAACCAATGAAATATAGAACATAAAATGGATATGTAAATACCCATACATTTAAGTATAAGATACATAGAGTACAATCATGGATAGTACATACACCACAAAATAGTAAAGAGTGGTGAACATAGCATGTATCTCATGAAAATAAAAAGTGAGATGAAAACCTCTTACCTTATGTCTTGACTCTCATCGTACTTGTTCAAACCTCTTCTTAATTGGGTAACTCCTTTTGGTTTTTGCCAAAAGGCTTACATGGATCGCCTTCTTCCCAAGGTAATGTATCTAGGGGGAAGGTAGTATTTCTATTAAGTGGATTGTGTAGGTCTTGGGGGAACCTAAGTGGTTTTAGTGGTGTGAAGAAGAGGGAGAGTTGGTGGCCTTTTATAGGGAAGGAAAATGACTCACTTGGTATTTTTAAAAACACGTTAGGTGTACACATGTTATTATATAAAATAAGTCAAATAAAACCAACATAAATCAATAATGGAATGTTTATGAAAAAATAATTGTAATAAAATGGGTTTTGGAGAAGTGGATAGGTCATTTGGGCCCCTAATATCAAGGTTTAGTCCCTAATTAAGCTTAATTTGACCTCAATCAATGTGATTGGTTTTAATCACTTTTACTAATATTTTTGGTTAAAAATTAAGTTGATATTATTATAATCTAAAAATTATAATGATTAAAATGGTTTATGTTGGTTATTTGTAATTCAATTCATAGAAATTAGAAATTTAAGATTAATGTTAATCGTGTATATGGGATGAAATAACAAGTTTTTAAAGTATAAATTTGTTCCAATGTTTGTCATGGTTTTATATTCAATTTGAAATTGAAATTGATTATAATGAACTAAATTGTGTTAATATATGTATAATTGAACTAATGTGACTTTAGAAAAATTATAATATAATTTAAAATTAATAATTATTTAAATAAAAAGGTAGTTCTAACTAAAATGTAGTAGTTTTCACTATTCACCGAAAAATGAATTTTCTAAGAAAAATCTGAAACATTTACCATAGGAAAATTTAGACATTATAAATTCAAAAATTAAGTTTATTTTATAAAATTAAATTTCTAAATGTGTCTAAAATTAATTTTATTAAATTTTCACAAAAAGACATTAAAAGTGGTTCATTTGAGAAAATAGTACTTTTAAACATAAAAGGACTTTACCAAAAAATCATATCTTTAATTATAAATGGGTTTTATTTATAAAAAAAAGTTATTAAAAATATTTGAAAATTATATATTACTATTACTATAACTAATTATAATATCTAGGTTATAATTATCTCATTTAAATAATTATATAAAAAAATATGTTTTGATGAAACTCAGAATTGTGTGTATCATACACCACTCAGTGTTTCATGTAATGTGTGCCATTTTAATTATATATTAAAGTACTGTTTTAATTAGTTATTTTCAAGACAAAAATAAATATTTAATTTATTAGGTAAAAACATCTTTGTGCTCATAATAATATTTCCTTCTATATCCAATCGGTTTTCATATTCATTTATAATTAATTGGTAACCTATGAATACATATTAAATTGTTTCAACAATATATTTTCATAAATTAGTTAATATTATTGATAACCTATAATTTAACGACATGGTTTTATCTTATTATAATATATATATTTTATTAATATATTATTGTTAGGTAAAACTCGGTATTTCATCTTACGCAAGTCATCAAGGAAAGTTGAAATTGTGTATAATGAAAGATAAAATTGGTGTTTCATATAGAGCAAGCCAAAGTTTATGTTGCATGTAGTGCATGATTATCTTGGTTTTCCATATAACACAATCCAAGAATATTGATTTAATATAAAATAAACCATCTTTACTATTACAAGAAATGAAAATTATCAAAAAGGATAAATTAATTTGAAAGAATAATTCACAAAATCTTGGGGTGTTACATTATACCACCCGTAAAATGAATGTCATACTTGAAATTCGTCTGGGTTATCAAAGGTTTAATACTTGAAAGTCCCATTCATAGAAACCCGCATCATAGAAATAAATACTAAAACTTCTTTTAAAAGGAAAATTTAGAACCATAATGATTACCTAGTATAATTGATAACGAGATTCCCATATAAGAGAACATAGGTTGGAAGTGAAAACATGGACATGGAAGAGAAATATTACCATCAAGTTTTGATGGATAGTGATAGAGAGCATGGTCAGAAAAAATCTCACAACCACAAAGACATAAATCTGTGATGACCTAAGGGACCTTCTGATTCATCAAAAATATAGGTATAGTACTAAATTATTAGTTTCAAGATTATTTTTCCTAAAGATAAATAATTTTCAAGAAAATATAAACTTTCATGATTTCAAGAAAACCTCACCCTTTATTGTTCCTTGATACTCTTAACCTCTTTATCTGAAAAGGAAGGTGAATTTTTCATTCTTGAAGCACTAACAGATCATGAGATCCATGATATGCCATCCCAGCTATCATCAGTTATCATCAACACTATTTTTTATAATAGGTTATCAAATATAAATAAATACTCATGTTTCAAGATAACACTTTAATTTTACTGACTTCATCTGAAGTTTAACTTAAATATTACATAAATGGTTAATCTTATAATCCTTCTTAAATATTGAAATCAAATACTTAGAAACAAATCCATGAAATCATCTTAACACAGATCCCCCATATATCACAAAGTACCACCCAATTATCATATTCCAAACATGTGAACACCCACATAATATATTCATTAAAAACATGGTAATAGCCATAATTACCATAAATCATATTGGAAAACATGAATGCTTCATTATTCCAAAGGTTACTGGATATATTCCTAAAATCTATGAAGTTCAAAACTACTCTATGATGACATAGACCAATTTTTTAACCAATCACTAATCAAATCCAGGGTAATTAGTACCGTCCAATTCACTAATTTATATATGACATGTATCTTATCCAAAAATCATTATCTTAACATTAGGAACACAGTAAGGGTTATCTTTCAATTAATATTTTGCTTCTTATGAACATAACCTTGTCATTAAATCACTTTTCTTATACATTATAAATATTCAACATATTCTTGAAAATCCACACCAATAAACATAAAATGAAAAATCCTTATATAATTCACCATTCATAATTCTAGAATCCTTATATATAAATATGTCAATCCGTTCTCTTTAATGACTTGCATAGAATAGGTCATTCCATTGTTTAGAAGTAAATATTCTGATTGGTCGTTGAGTTGGTAAATGGATGTGTTCTCTATAGATGGGACATTTCACTCCATGAAAATTTTCCACTCTATGACCCTTCTTCTGAGAGAGGTAACATCCTCCCCTCCATTTAAGGTATTCCTTAAGGTTCATGTTCCCTTATTCTCAACATGTAGTGTAAGGAAACGACCCCAGTTTCTTGAAGTCGGTGCCTTATTTTATTTCATTGGCATATAAAAAAGGAATATTAATCCCGAAGGATAGAGTAGTTTAGCAGCTTTGGAAACAAGATACATAAGTTCAACATTACAACATAAAACAAAAAACAATTTAGAAACTCTCTTGACAACATCCATAACTCCAAGATTATTTCTACATGTCATTCATAATATACCTCTTCATGTCATAGGAAAATGAAACATAAGAAAGGGGTGAGATTAAATTCTCATTAAGGGTAAGTAATACATTATAATATATAATAAACATTAACATTGGGCATGGTGAATAACAAAAAAAACACATGGCTTTAAAAATGAACTTGAACACATTATGGAAGGAATAAGAGCTGAGTAAATGATTCCATAATAAATAATAAACATGGGTATTCTACTAGTCAAATAAACTCACAAACCTTCAATTACTAGTTACATAATAAGGTATTGCATAATTTCGGGCATCATAATTATACTATCAAGGCCTCATGCCAAGACTATAAACACTAACCATTAAACATAAACACTAACCATTCGAAGTAAATTGGTGAATGGTTTTAAGATATAACATTTACAATAAAACTAATCATAAACAATTAAATTAAATATAGTAGATGATATAATAAAATATTAACTCCAACAATACATAAGAATCAACAAGAGTATTGAAAAAGATGAAGACACTCTTATAAAATCATTGAGTAATTCTTGAGATAAATACTCTTTCACTTTGAAAAGAAGATTTTTTTTTGGAAAAGTATTTGTATAAAACTAGAAGATAAGTAGATAGTATTTTCATAATAAAGTAAGTTAATTTATAAAGATAATGGTTTCTAAAAACATATTATAGAGTTCCCTTAATAATAGGTATAATTTTGAGAAATTTCCATGAATCGGGTTTGTATTTTGAAAAGAATTTAAAACGTTCCTATTAAAACATGTGAATACTCACAAAATAAAGAAGGATTGTGGTTGGTAAACATATATAGTAAACTAAAAAAGAATTTATGAGGAGTATATAATAATATATAATAATTTCAATGTGGTAATCATACAATAAAAGTAACCTGAATGAAAATGGAGGTTTGAGTAGAAAACCCTTACCTTAAGTTTAAAAGTGTTCCTAACTTGATATTAATGACCTGAATAATAAAATATAGGTTAAAAATTTAAAGATTAAATAACCAAATAAACATGTAATTTATTTTTTATAGCCTTATTAGGTTCATTCTTGGCATTTTTATTGGTTAAGAGATTCAATTTCATTGTTTGGGAGAGTTTTCTGCCTTGGTTTTCATGATTGGATTACTTATATTCATGTACGAATAAACAAGTAGAAAGAGAATAGTTGTATATAATTTAAGTTATATGTTATTAATTAATATCCATAAGATTAATTATTTATAAAATTCATTTGGTTATTGTTAGTGAAGATGTATCATTATATAAAACTTTAATGATAATTGTTTGGGTTAATTAGTGGGTTTTTATCACAAAGAACTCATTTTGATTTATAAATTAATATCACATGAAAAAAAATATTACCGAACCTTAAATAAGTTATAATATATATATTCTATTCTATTTAAACCATATAAATTATATCATGACTAGAATTTAAGAAGAAAATAGAAATTCAAAATCCACAATCCTTGAATGTGATAAATTAACACATCTCGGATGGTGTTTTCATTTTTAGAATAAAATAATAGTAAAGGAGAGATGATGATGAATTATTACATTATCACAAAAAAAATTCAAGTAAATTTAAATTACTGGAGTCATCATAACTTTTTTATGAAAGGAGGTGAGGAAAGGAAAGGAAGGAACTCAAAATAAAAGAAAAGTTGAGAAATACCTTACAAAACATTCAGCAGCCTAACAATGTCACTTAAACATTCATAAAATATTTTGATGAGAGAAAAATGGGTACCTAATAATTATTAAATAATATGGAAATTAAGGTAGGATATTTAAGGACATATCCCCTCACAATCCAAAATAAATTAAAAGAGAATAACATAAAAAGAGTGCTTGAAAAAGAGAAGGGTGGTAGATTCTCTTACCTTGTATAGTAGCTCCTAAAACATGAAGGTTGGGACCTTAGGGGATTGAGGAAACATTTATAGGACTCCTAGGAATAAGAAACTAACATATATTTGAGTATTATGTGTTTGTAATGAAAGAAAATGAATTAATGAGTCGATATTTATAGTAAATGACAGGGAGTTTTTATTAATTTTAAAGGACACCTCATTAGTGTTTTTTTGCAAAACCATGGGCTTGTCCATTATATTTTCCCATAGTATTAACCAATTGGGACACCACACGTAATATTTTACTGTACATAATTCTACTAGAATTTTATATTAATTATTACATCATTATGATGTCATTAAATATATCGAAAACTCAAAAGTGTAATTTTACTATTCACAAAATATTCAAGTATTTTAGAAAAATCCCAAAAATTCACCCTAACCATTTTTTGACATGTAGAAATAAAAAATGAAATCCATTTGTTTGAAAATAATTTTCTAAATATTTTTAATTTAATTTTTTAATAAAATCCTAATTTATAACAAAAAGAACAACTTTAAAACTATAACTCGTTTTATAACACCTTGACAAATTAGTCAAGGTCCAATAAAATTATCTTATAACCATAAGATAATAAAGTAAAAATTTATGATAAAATTTTATGAAAATACATTTCCATTTTAAATTATTAAATTAATCATTAAATTTTAATTAAAATATTTATGACATACAAAAATACCAATAATTCTACTATGACCATTTTTCACTTATAAGATGTCTCAATTGTTATTAAAAATTCATGGGTGATGTTTCTTTTTATTTTGGCTTATTTACTATTAATTAATATTCATAAGAGTATGTAACTATTCATAAGGCTATGTTACTATTCCTCAAAAATTAAGCTTGTCTTTTTAGACTCTAAATATATTAATGAACTATGTATGTCAGTTTTTCAAAATTTAAATCAGAGAGGTGGGTAAATTATGTTTATTCGCTAGGTTATAACAAAGTGGTGTTTAGTATAGACTCACTGTTTCATGCATTCAATATTAAATTTATTTTAAAAATCATGTGGTGTTACATTATACCCTCCTTACAAAAATTTCATCCTCAAAATTAATAGAATGTTACCTCACAAAGAGATTTGGGTAGTTCTTCATCATAAGCTCCTTAGGCTCCCATGTTGCCTCTTCGGTTGTATAATTTTTCTGAAGTATGTATACTAGTTGAGTTTTCTGATTCCACAACACATGTTCTTTAGTGTTCAGAATCCAGATAGTCTCTTCACTGCAATATAGGTCAGGTTACAATTCTATAACTTCATAAGTGAGGACATGCATTGGGTATAGCATATACTTTCTTAGCAATGAGACATAGAACACATTGGGTACCTTAGACAGGATATGTTGCTTAGCCAAATGATATGAAACAACTCCAATTATCTCTAGAATTTTAAAAGGGCATATGTTCCTATGGATCAGTGTCCCTTTCTTCCCAAATATTATAACACCCTTCCATGGAGATACTTTTAAGAAAACATTATCTCCCGCTAGAAACTCCAAATCCTTCCTTCGATTATCATCATAGTTTTTTATATGATTTTAGCTAATTTGATATGGCCTTGAATAGTCTTTACCTTCATTTTTTGTTTCATCCACAAGCTCTCCTCCCACTAGATTCCTTTCACTAACTTCATCCCAACATGTTGGTGTGTGACATCTCTTTCCGCACAATGATTCATATGGTGCCATTTGAATACTTGAATAGAAACTATTATTGTAGAAAAATGACACTAAATGTTAATATTGATCCCACATATCTTGGAAGTCAAGTGAACATGATCTCAACATGTCCTCTAAGGTTTTGATCGTCCTTTCTAATTGTCCATCAGTTTGTCGATAGTAAGAAGTACTCAATCGAAGCTCAGTATCAAAAGATTTCTAAAGACCATTCCATAATTTCAGTGTAAATAATGGATCAAAATCAGACACAATTGAGAGAGGTTCTCCATGAGGTATCACAACTTCATTGATATAGAGTCGTGTTGGGTGCTCTAGTGGAAAATCCTCCCTTATAGTGAGGAAATGTGCAGATTTCGTAAGTCGATCAACAATTACCCATATTGCATCATTATTTCTTGGATTTTTGGGTAATCTAGTGATAAAATCCATGGTGATGTTATCCCATTTCCATGTAGGAATAGGTAGAGGTTTCATTAATTCTCTAGGATGTTGTCATTTGACCTTCACTTATTGACACACTAAACATCTTGATACATAATCAGCAATTTCCCACATCATGTAGTCCCACCAGAAATGTTTTTTCAAATCTCTATACATCTTAGTGATACCCAGGATGTATAGAGAAATTCAAACTATATAAATCATCCAATAACTCACTTTTTTTCTCAGGTACAGTTGGAACACAAAGCGTCTTCGCAAATTTTAGAATTTCAACTTCACACACAAAGATGGCCAACTTTCCATCCTTCACAGCATAAATTTTCTTTTGAAGGTTCTCATCATCAGGTTGAGAGATTTTGATCCTTTCTAATAAACATGGTTAAGAAAAAAAATTGAAAAAGTAATGATGTTTCACCTTATTTGATAATTCTCATGTCCATCTTTATTAGATCCATGAATACAAGATCCCTTTCAATCCTCATTTTGTTCAAAACTCCATGATCCTTCCTTATCCATGCATCAGCTACATTATTTTCCTTCCCCATGTGGTAGTGTATAAAACAATCATAATCCTTGAGTAGTTCGAGCCATCGCCTTTGCCTCATGTTGATTTCTTTATGTGATAAGACATACTTAAGACTCATGTGATCTGTATATATCTCACATCTTTCACCACAGAGATAGTTTCTCCATATTTTTAGAGAAAAGATTACAACAGCTAACTCAAGATCATGAGTAATATCATTTTTTTCATGAATTTTTAATTACCCTGATGCATAAGAAATAACTCTATCATTCTACATAAGGACAAAACCAAGTCCTTTCTTTGATTCATCACTATAGATCACAAACTCATTATTCCATGATGGTAGATTTATGATCAGAGTATTCACTAATCTCATCTTCAATTATTTGAAACAGTCCTCACATTATTTTGTTCATACGAACTTATCCTCTTTACGTGTAAGATTGGTCATTGGGATAGATAAATATGTGAAGTTCAAAATGAACCACTGATAATAACCTGAAAAACTAGTAAAACTACACACCTTAGTTATGTTCATTGGAGTAGTCTATTCTTAAACAGCCTTTGTCTTTAGGGGATGAATAGATATTTCATCCTTAGAGACAATGTGGCCAAGAAAGGAAACCGATTGAAGCCAAAATTTAATCTTACTAAACTTTACATATAATTTATTTCTTCTAAGAATCTTCAGAATAGTGCGCAAGTGATTTTCATGATCTTTGTAGATTTTGTATTATACCAATATATCATCAATAAACACCACCACAAATTCATCAAAATATTCCTTGAAAACTCTATTCATTAGATCCATGAAAATATATGCTACATTAGTCAGTCCAAAAGGATTTATTGTAAACTCATAATGCCCATACCTGGTTCAAATTGCTATCTTTGGAATATATTCCTTCATCACACGCAACAGATGATATCTAGATCGAAGATAAATCTTCAAAAAATATTGGTTTCCATGAAGATTGTCAAATAAATCATCAATGCGAGGTTGAGGATACTTTTTTTTATTGTTATGTCATTGATCTCCCTGTAGTCAATGTACATCCTCATAGATCCATCTATCTTTTAAACAAAAAGAACATGAGATCCGGATAGAGAAACACTAGGGTGAATAAATCCTTTATAACTCAATTCCTTTGGTTGTTTCTTCTGTTCTTATAATTTCACAGTGGCCATTATATAAGGGGTATTTGATATGGGCCTTGAAACATGAATTAAGTCAATGGAAAACTAAATTTTCCACTATGTAGGATGTCTAGGTAAATCCTTTGGAAACAAATCATCATATTCTTGTAAAATAGTTATGTCCTCTATTTCAACATTCCTTTACTCACCCATATTTATTGAATTTCCTTCCACCCTAATAATTGAATTCAATAGAGCTAGTGGGGGCGGATCTAGATGAGAATCAGATGGTGATGTTTCTTCTCTAAAGATAAGGTATTCCACACAGCCCTAAAAAATTGTAACCTTATTCTTCTTACAATAAATCTTCACATCATGGTTAACAATCCAATCAATTTTGAGGATATTATCAAATTCAATCATGGGTATGATAATAAAATCAGAACATAAAGAACATATATATTCCATAATGGGGACTGCCTGATACAGCTTTGTTGCAATGATACTCCCCTTACCAGTTTTTACTAAACACTCCCTTTTTAAATCAAATTGAAAATATCTAATTTTAGTGGAAAACTCGGAAGATATTAAAGAATGCGATGATCCAGAATCAAATAAACCATTATCTAAGTTTGAGGAAATGATTAAATTTCCTGCCACCACATCGTAAGGAACTTCAACCTTCATAGTTGTGACCGCATAATCTTTTCCTTTCACCCTTTACCTTCTTTGGGGAACGTTTCCTTGACGCCTAGTACAATAATTTTCATAATATCTCCTCTCCCTAAAATTTTAGCATTGAACATTGGAATATTTTTTCTTCCCCTTATAATATCGAGATAGGTTCCCTTTTTCTCCACACTTGTAACAAACACCCATACCCTTTAAGAAAGTACTAGGTTGTCTCTTCCCACAATTATTATAGGGTGGAAGGTCAACTCTTACCTTCTTCCCCATTTCTATATTTCCTTTTACAGAGTTTTTAGCTACCCTCTTCTTCTCTTTCTTTCCCTTAAAATCATAAGACTTAGAGAATTTCTTTTCCACCTTGATAGAACTTGTGACTATATCTTCATATAATGAGAAACATTGTAAGACTAGGGCCCTATGGATGAATGGTTTTAATCCATCACAAAATAAATAAATATGTATCCTTGGATTATGTATGTAGTATATGACATGTATTTTTATACTAGTGATGTTAGATTCATACTTTTCAACATTCTCATCCTCTTTTTGCCTCAGATTCAGAAACTGCCTTTCCATATTTTCTTTTTGTTCATAAGGGAAGTATTTTTCTAAGAAGATTTCATTAAAATCCCACCATTCTATTAATTTTATTTCTTCCTCCTCCTTTTTTGTTTTGAATTAAATACCACTACTAATCTGCATATCTTGATTGATGATAAACCACCATGAAAACCTTCTCTCTTTCATTACATCCCAAAGCGAGGAATATATTCTCTAACGAAATCATCCACTGCTCCACTATAAATGGGTTTGTAGTACCATTAAATGATAGAGGCTATTTTTGCATAAAGCAATCTAACATAGATCCTCCACATTGTAGATCTAGATGCTCTATATGGGTTAGGTTTTTATTCATAACCAGATTCAGCTATCTCAATATAGTTATAAGTTTCTCGGAACCAGTCATAGAACTACGCCCAACATCATTATCTTGCATCAGAGGGAAATCCCTACATGGGACACGCGTGTTCATGTGGTTTCCATTCCTTCTACTATGTTCTATTTCTAAATAATTTCATACACTAGATTAGGTTATGAATCATAATATATCTTATCATCATAGAAAAATACTTAGCATAAATTGAAATTCTATACATAGATAATCTCATAATCATAAAGATGGTTTTTTTAAGGAAAATTTTACATTAAAATCCTTCATAATGGATTGTAAAGAAAATGTCAATTATCCTAAGCATATCCCCCAGGAATGTCAAACTAGGTGCGTAGTAAGGCCCACTGTCGTGTACCAGGATACCACGAGACAAGCCTGAAACTCCTTGTCGAAATTTTCACTCCAAGATACATATGTACCAAACCCACGCACACTTCTAGAATCTAGATAGGTATATATTTTCAAAATATATACACATAATATGTTCCTTAACAAAATTCCAAGATGTTATTGTATGTTTATCCTCAAATAATATCTTAGGTTTTTGTTCCCTAATCTATATTCTCTAAATATAGTTTCCAGGTTTTCTACTAAACTTACTTTAATACCAACTGCAAGGACCCCACCCCATTTGCCTATAGTTGGTGCCTTATTTTATTAAATTGGATTATAAATAAAGAATATGCATACCAAAGGACCATATAGTTTAGTAGCTTTGGAAACAAGATACACACATAAGTTCAACATTACAACTTGAAATAGAAAACAATTTAGAAACTTTCGTGACAACATCCATAACTTCTAGGTTATTTCTGAATGTCATTCACAATATACCTCTTCCTGTCCTGGGAAAATGAAACATAAGAAAGTGGTGAACTCAAATTCTCATTAAGGGAAATAAATATAGCATAATGTATCATAAACATAAACATTATTCATGGTGAATAACTACAAACTCACATGCCTTTAAAAATGAACTTGAACTCATTATGGCTGGAATACAAGCTGAGTAAATGATTCCATAATAAAGAATAAACATGGGTATTATAATAGTAAAATAACCTCATGAACTTTCAATTACTAGTTTCATAATGAGGGAATGAATAATTTCTAACATCATAACCATACCATCAAGGCCTCATGCTAAGACCATAAATAATCATTTTGTTAAGGCCTTGGGCCAATACCATATTTTTTCTCATGAGATATACTAATGCACTACGGGGATATAGCAGGACCTACACATCACTTACTAAGTACAATGAATTATTAATATTAATGGGTATAAACATAAACAATATATACATTCATATTTAAAATAATATATTAAATGTCAATAATGTTCCCTGAACATTAAGAATAAACACTAACCATTCAGAGTAAATTGGTGAATGGTTTTAAGATAGCACATCCATAGTGAAAATAATCATAAACCATTAAATTAAATATTTTAAATGATATCATAAAATATTAACTCCAACAATACATAATAATAAATAAGAGTGTTGAAAAAGATGAAGACACACTTATAAAATCATTGAATAATTCTTGAATAAATACTCTTTAACTTTGAAAAGTATAATTCCATTGGAAAATTATTTGTATAAATAGATAAATTAAGTAGATATTATTTTCAAAATAAAATAATTTAATTTAAAAAGATTATGGTTTATAAAAATATATTCTAGAGTTCCCTTAATAATAGGTAAGAATTTGAGAAATTCCCTTGAACCGGGCTTGTATTTTAGATTTTTTTTGAATGTTCCTTTTAAAAAGTGTAAATACCCATAAAATAAAGAAGGATTATAGTTGGTAAACATATATAGTGCACTAAAACCAAATATATGAGGATTAAATAATAATACATAATAATTTCAATGAGGTAAGTATACAATAAAATTAACCTGAATGAAAATTGAGGATTGGGTGGAAAACCCTTACCTTAACTCTGAAGGTGTTCCTCACTTGATCTTAATGACATGAATAATAAAATTTAGGATTATAAATTAATTTTTAAATAACATATTTAATATTTAATTGATTTTTTATAACATTATTAGGTTCATTCATGGCCTTTTGATGGGTTTAGAGATTCAATTTCATTGTTTGGGAGCATTTTCTTCCTTGATTTTCATGATTGGCTTACTTATATTCATGTACGAATAAACATGTATAAAAATAATGGTTTTCCATAATTGAAGTTATATGTTATTATTCAACACAATTAATATTAATTAGTTATAAAATTCATTTGGTTATTGGAAGTTAATATGAATCATTATATGAAACATTAATGATAATTGTTTGGGTTAATTGGTGGTTTTTGGATCACAACAAACTCATTTGGATTTATAAACTAATATCACATGTAAAAAAAATATTACAGAACATTAAATAAGTTATAATATTTATATTATAGTCTTTTTAAACCCTAAAAATGGTTTCATGTTAATAATTGAAGATGATAATAGAAATTGGAAACTCGTCGTCCTTGAATGTGATAAATTAACACATCTCGGATGATGTTTTCATTTTTAGTATAAAATAATGGTAAATGAGAAATAATGATGAATTATTCCATTATCACAAACAAATTACATTACATTTAAACTACTAGAGTTATCATAACATTTAGGTAGAAGTAGGTGAGGAAATAAAAGAAAGTAACTCAAAATAAAAGAAAAGTTAAGAAATCCCTTACAAAAAATTCGGCAGCCTAACGACATCGCTTAAAAATTGATAACATATTTTGATGAGATAAAAAGAATTCTCTCATCATTATTAAATAATATGGATAGTAACGGGCGATATGTAATGACATATCCAATCATAATCCAAAATAAATTAAAAGAGAATAACATAAAAAGAGTTATTGAAAAAGAGAAGGGTGGTAGATTCTCTTACCTTGTAGAGTAACTCATAAAAAATGATGGTTGGGACCTTTGGGGATTGAGGACAACTTGTGAGGACACATAGGGAGGTAAAAATACTAGATATTCTAGGATTATTTGTTTGAAATTAAAGAAAAAGAAATAATGAGTGGATGTTTATAGTAAATGAGAGGGAGTTTTTAATTAATTTCAAAGGACACCTCACTAATGGTTTTTTGAAAAACCATGGGCTTGACCATGATATTTTCCAATGGTATTATCCAATTGGGACACCTCATAACATAATTTTCTATACACAAGTCGACCATAATTTTATATTAATTACTACATCATTATGATGTCATTAAGTATACCGAAAACTCAAAATGGTATTTTTACTATTCACGAAATATTCAAGTATTTTAGAAAAATCCCAAAGATTAACCCCAACCATTTTTCGATGTTCTGAATTCAAAAATAAAATCCATTTTTCAAAATTAATTTTCTTAATATTTTTAATTTAATTTTTATTTAAATTCAAAATTTAATCAAAAAAAATAACTTTAAAACTATAACTCATTTTATAATACCTTGACAAATTAATAAAGGTCCTATAAAAGTATCTTATAAACATAAGACAATAAAGTAAAAAATTTATGATTATATTTTATGATAATAAATTGTCATTTTAAATTATTAAATTAATCATAAAATTTTAATTAAAATATTTATTACATACAAAAATACCAATACTTCTACTATGATCATTTTTTCACTTATAAGATGTCTAAAATGATTTTATAAATTAGTGGGTGAGGTTTCTATTTTTTGGATGATTTACTATTCATTACTATCCATAAAAGTAAAATTACTATTCATAATGGTATGTTATTATTCATAATGGTATGTTATTATTCATCAAAAATTAATTTTGTCTTATCATACTCTAAATATCTTAATGAAGGTAACTGTGTATGTCTGTTTTTCGAAATTCAAATCACAGAGGAGGAAAAATTTTGTTTACTAGCTAGGTTATTAAAAAGTGGTGTTTTCTAGGGACTCAGTGTTCTATGCATTCAATATTAAATTTATATTCAAAATCTTAGGGTGTTACATGAAGGAATCTAAATATTCTTTCCTCTATGATCCCTAGAATTTGAAAATTTATAAAATTCTATCTTCCCCTTATGTGATGTGTTAGGAATATCACTAAAGTTCACATTATTAATCATATATCGAGATTCCTGATTCTGAATAATCACAACATCATTATCTCTGGTCATTATCCAATTTCATTGCTCATAATCACCAGATTTTCCATCAAACTCAATGTTAACCTAGTTATTTTTGGTTCCCTACATTGACTAAAACCAGAAAGCATAGTGTCATCATTACTTATCATAGAAGAAATCAACATAGTCATGAAAATAATTACTTATTGGATGTCTAAATCAATACACCTTCCTTAATCTAGGACACCCAAGGATCATCCTAGGTTATTCACGTCCAAATTATATTTAAATCCTTCAAAGTGTTTCATTAAGAGTTTGTGAATTCCCAAAGCATATCCCCCATGAGTGTCAAACCAGGTGTGCAATAAGGCACGTTTTCATGTAGCAAATTATCCCAAGTCAGGCTCAGAACATATTTTCAAAGTTGTTCCTTCTAGGTATATATGTACCAGAGCCACATCCACTTGTAGAATCTAGATAGGTATATATTTCTAGAGAACCACTTACTCTCTCCTTTACAAAAATTCCAAGATATTTTCCAAAACGTTTACTAATCCTTACACTTATCCTTAGAGACATCCCTAGACATATCCTTAGAAATATACCTACATATCTCACAAACTTTTTTCTAATCCTAGTTTCCAAAGGTTTTCTAAACCTTTATTTTGATACCAACTACAGCAACCAATGATTGACATATATTAATACTACATCATTTTAGATGAATATTTAGAACAATAAAAAAATACATGCTAGAGGACTATAATAGTTTAGTGTCTTTGGAAACTTAGAAACAAAATTTTCAATCCTCGTGAAAGATCTTCAACATCTCCCATACAAATCTCCATTTCAGTAATTCTACCTAAAACCTTACTCTATAACCTGGGGAAATGAAACATAAGAATGGGGTGAGCTCAGATGCTTAATAAGATAGAATAAATAAAATGCTTAAAAATAACAAGAAAAAAATGGTATGGAACTTGAGAATAACATTTGAAGATCTTTACCTGCATATTAGAGATCATAATAAATATTGATAGATCATAAGACGTGAATCATAAGGAAATAAAGAACATAATCCATGAAATCGTAACATAGGAATAAAACATGGAATTGTGGAAAAGACATATGAAAACCATATGTCAAGGAGTCCTACTAAGGCCTTTGTAATATGTTAGGCTTGGGTTAATCACCTATGTACCTACTTCATACTTGGGATTCCCTCCAGTGTACCCTCTTGTTTCGGGAATGGGATGTCCTCCTGTATACCCACTTATTTTGGGATTGGGGTATCCTCCCATATACACTCTTGTTTCAGGCTTGGGTTTCCTCCTGTGTAACCTATTGTTTCGGGATTAGGATGTCCTCCTACGTACCCTCTTATTTTTGGATTGGGATATACTCCCGTATACCCTCTGGTTTCGGTATTGGAATGGCATCCCATGTACCCTCTTGTTTTGGGCATGGGATGTCCTCCCATGTACCCTCTTGTTTCAGGCATAGGATTTACTCCAATATACCCTCTTGTTCTAGTCTTGCACAACTAAAAAAATGTGCTATTTACACGGTTCAAACCATGGAAATAGGGACCAAAACCGTGGTCGTAGTCTATGGCCACGGTTTTACCCAACCGTGGGCGATATCTCCATGGTAGTAGGGTCCAACCTATAGCCACAGTTTTGAAAACCGTGGCAATATGTGTTTCCGTTGTCAATCGTGGGAGTTGAACTATGGCCACGGTTTTAACCGTGGAAATAGGGGCTTATTTCCACTATTTTAACCATGGTTGTAGCCCTTGAAAACTGTGGCAATAGCCTAAAAATAAAATGTGTCTACCCAGATTTGATCCCAACACCTTCCATTCACGTTCCAGTGCCCTAACCACTACAACACCAAGGATTTTGTGTATATATATATATAATATGTTATATATATTATTAAAAACCTTTGAAATATCCTAAAATCCATGGCAATAGTTCTTACCACAATTTTTTTAGTGGGAAATTTTGTCTCCTGCGCAAGGAAGGGAGACCTATAGCCATAGTTTTCAAAACTGTGGCTATAGCCCTTCAAAAAAAGTCATATAGCCACAGTTTTTAAAACCATGGCTATAGCCCATGAAAAATGACCTATAGCCACGGTTTTAAAACTGTGGCTATATCCCACATAACTGTGGTTTTATCCACCTATAGCCACGGTTTTAAAACCATGTCTATAGGTCTGTGGCCGTAGGCAATTTTTATAGTATTGTTGGGATGTACTCCCGTATACCCCCTTGTTTTAGGCTTGGGATTCCCTCTTGTGTACCCTTTGAGATCATAAAACATTTATCATTACCCAATAAATTTTTAGGATATATAGGTCCCACCCATATCATTATAACACCATTCATTCATATGGAACAAAATAAAACATTTTTCACATCATGACCAATAAAAAATATATGTTTTATAAACATCAAATCATAAACCATGAAATTAAATGGGTATCATTAATATTTCATAAAATTTGAAACTATTAAATTAGATAGGTTTCATATTCACTTTATTAAAGCATGACCTATTAAAATAGGCGGGTTTCAAATCATATAAATAATGGAAGAGAAATGAGTCTCATATACATAATGACATCAAAGCATAAACCATTCATAGAAATAATATGAATGTAACCTTTATATAATTTCCTAGAAAGGAATGAGTAACATAAATAGATATCATCTTATATGGAAAATTATTTTGAAATGTGTGTTTGAAAATATTTCTTGAGGAAAACATCCTTCATTATTGATAAATGATTTTTAAAAACATGAAACATTTTGAAAACCATTTTCCTTGAAAAATTATAAAAGAAGTTTGCAAATATTTTGAAACCTTTTTCTTTGAAAATAATTTCAAAACATATCAATAATGTTTGAAAACATTTTGAAGACCATTAATTATAAAAATCCTTGAAAAATTATAAATAAATATTTATTGTTTTTGAAAACCATTACTTTTTAAAATCTTTGAAAACATATAAAGTAATATTTTAAAACCTTAAAACATTATTCAAATCCTTTTTACCTGAAAATGGTCTTAAAGGATCATTTGAAAACATTTTTGAAACATTTTTGAAAATATTGTTTTTAAAATAAAACAAATTTCCAACTAATGAGAGAAATACTGTCAAATTTTCTTAAAAACATGTTCTTACTTATCTTAAGTACCAAAGAGTGGAAAAGAGTGATAATGCATGGTTATATATTTAATAAACAAAGAAGAAGGAAAATCTTTAGTTTTATTAAGATATGGACTTTATAATTTCATTAATGAAGCGTAATCATTAAGAATCGATGATATTATTTCAATAAAATATTATAACATGGTAAATTGTGATCATACTCTCCATGTAAGAAATAGAAATTACGTGAATCCTGAAATATCATGAAATAAATTAAATTCATGATATAACATGTAAAATATAACTATATACACCTTGAAATAGAATTTAGGTACATAACAAAAATCAAAGTCTCAATGAAGGAAAATTGAGACAAAACTATTTTACTAATTTGGTAACTTTTGAAATGTAAACCCCAAGAAAGAATGATCATAAAATGGATATGTCAATACCCATAAATTTAAGTATAACACACATAGAATATAATCATGGGTAGTACATACACAACACAAAAAGAAATAGCGGATAACATAACATGTATCTCATGAAAATAATAAGTTATATGAAATCCCTTTACTTTGTGCCTTGACTCTCGCCATACTAGTTTAAACCGCCTCTTAATCTGGTAACTCCATTTGGTTTCTGCCAAAAGGATTCCTTGGATTTTTTTTTTCTACCAAAGGGAAGGCTTCTAGGAGGAAGGGAAGAATTCTTGGGAAGTTTATTGGGCTGTTATTGGCCAAAAATAATAGGTTTTAGTGGTTTTATGAAGAGGGAGAGGTGGTTACCTTTTATAGGGAAGGAAAATGACTCACTTGGTATGTTTTTTGAAAACATGTTAGGTTTACACATGTTATTACCTAAAAAAATTCATACCAAACCTACCAAAATCAAGAATGGAATTTTTAGGGACAAAGCATGGCCATCCAATGGGTTTTGGACAAGTGGATAGGTCATTTAGGCCCCTAAGATTAAGGTTTGGTCCCTAATTAAGCTTAATTTGACATTAATCATTGTGATTAATTTTAATTACTTTTACTAATATTTTTAAAAAAAAATTAAGTTGATCTTATTAGAATCTAAATATTATTCTAATTACAATGGTGTATTTCTGTTTTTCAAAATTTAATTCACATAAATGAGAAAATTAAGATTAATGCTAATCCCGCAGACGAGACAAAATAACATGTTTTTAAAGTAGAAAATAATTCAGATGTTTGTTAAGGTTTTATATTCAATTTGAAAGTGAAATCGATTGTAATGAACTAAATTAAATTAATATATTTATAATTTATCTAATGCTACTTATAAAAAATTAAAAAATAATTTAACATTAATAATTATTTAAACAAAAATGGAGTTTTTAACTAAAATCTAGTAGTTTTAACTACTCACCAAAAATGTTGTTTCTCAGAAAAATCCCAAAAATTCACCCTAGGAAAATTTTGACATTATGAAATAAAAAATTATTTTTATTTTATGAAATTCAATTTATAAATCGATCTAAACTTAATTTTATTAATTTTCAGTATAAGGACATTAAAAGTTGTTCATTCGAGAAAACAATATTTTTAAACATAAAAGGACTTTACCAAAAATCATATCTTTCATTATAAATATGTTTTATTTATATATAAAAAATTATAAAAAATATTTGAAAATTAGTTGTAACTATTACTATAACTATGTTTAATTGCTATGTTATAATTATCTCATTTAAATAATTCTATAAAATAATATTTTTTTGTAGAAAATCAACGTAGCGTGCATCATAAGCTAAGTCGGTGTTACGTGTAACATACGCCATGTCAGTTCCATGTGAAATAAATGTTTAACTTATTTTATTTAAAGACATAAATGAAAATTTAAATTATTAGGGTAAAACTATTTTGTGATTGTAATAATATTTCTTGTTATATTCAATTAGTTTTTATATTCATTTATAACTAATTGGTAACCTATGAATTCATATTATAATGCGTAAACCATATATTCTCATAAATTATTTAATAATATTCATAACCTATAATTTAAAATCACGGTTTTTCTCATTATAATAATCATGTGTTATGAATATATTATTTTTCGGTAAACCTCAATCTTTCATGTTACGTAAGTCATCATGGAAATTCAATGTTACGTATAATGCAAGTTATCCTTGGTGTTTCATTTAGAGAAAAAAATGTTTATGTTTTATGTAGTAAATCATTATCTTGGTGTTTCATATAAAAAAATCCAAACATAGTTCTTTAATATAAAATAAACTATTTTTTGTGTTTTATGAAATGAAAAATATAAAAAAGGATAGATTAATTCAAAATAATAATTCAAAAAATCATGGGTTGTTGAAATACATCAATGTTCTAGGAACACCTATTTCTGTCTATAATACATTTATATAAAAGCCCCGCTCATACTCTCCTAGAACATGAGCATCATTCTGGTCCACCTATAAGGTGTAATCCCGAATAATGTCCTCATAAAGGGAAACTACCATTTTCCACTCAATGATACATTCCCCCATCTATGAAACCCAAATGTTTAATCCCTAATATTTTAGCCTCGTAGTTTTATATCCCCCAAGATTCCATTTTTCCTTCACTAACTAAATCATCAATCATTAGGAAGTACACATATATAGCTTTTCATCCTCCTTAGGTAAGTCAAATATGACCTCATTAATTTTCTCATCATATTAATAAAATAGTGAGAAGTGTTATGGAATTTTTAATTTGTATGACCCAGTCAGTACTCCATTATCATACCTTTAATGACATGTATATCCTTACCACATGATGTCAAATTGTGTTAGACAGTATTGTCATGTGGCATTAAATTGTGAAACTAAAACTATGTGTTATATTGATTCTAGTTAATCAGGATATGTAGGATGCCCCTCTAAGATTCAAACCCAAAACCTTGAATATTTTTTCCACTGGGAAATAATCCCCTTAGAACTCAAAATCCAAGTTAAATCTATATCCCTCACCTGGAGGGCCATATTTATTATAGGTATCACCAAATCATTCCCATTGAAGTAATACACCCAATGAGACCATACCCATTTTCATGAGTACATTTGTATTGTAATATTTTATCTCATTTTCAATGGGAAATATTTCTCATAAGAAGACCCAAATAGGGTTACATCTACATAATCCCTATAACAACCACTTATAAGCACCAACCACATTTTTGGATGGTGATAAACCCTAGAGTGCGTATCTTGATAGATTATAAGAATAGTATAATAACTACAATGTCACTAATTAGTAATATGAATATGATAAGGGTATGATACATAGATCATAACATTGATAGAGATCCTTTGATATATGCAATGTGTTCACATTGATGGGGAACCTATGATATTTATATTTTTCACATTTATGTATGCCAACAATCAATCACTAGGATAGTGGTAACCCATATCATGGTGGGTTTTGGGAAGGATTAATGAAAATGAATGAAATATATAATAAAGTCTCAAAATAAGAAAATAATTTCCCTTCACAATAAAAGGTGATATGAGTCTGGACTCCTATCCACTAGGCCAATGTTCATTCTGAAGTATTATTTCTAAGAAACCCCAGTGACTTACACAGTTTGGAATGCATCTCTGCAATGATATTCATGTCTAAACATCATGAATAAGGAATAATGTCAGATTTTCCATCGAAAACAAAAATGGTGAACCCGAAGTAAAATCTATATGATAACCAAATAACTAAGGTACTATAGGCATTAGAAATTTTTTTATCAAAAACACGCACAAATTCCTTCAGAAACACACTTATTTTACATGAATGTAAATTCTTTATGAATTCCATGAATTATTGAATCATTGATGAATAGAAATTTTCAAGCATCCTGATTTGATACAAGAATTGAGACCTTGTATAGTAAACACAATAATAATAATCATTGACATCCAATATGATGGGGAGGATTGGTCCTCCTTTAATTCATATAATGAGGTCCCTGTCAAAGACTCATTTATAGAGGACACTCTTGGAATTTAGGCCATCCTAAATGATAAACTTTTATACCAATTTTCTTATTTGTTCCTTTGTTTCTTGACATTGTGGAAGAATTTTTTTTGAAGATATTATTTTATGGAATATATTCATCTAGTTTTGTTGTTAACTAGTGATGGTAATGGATCTCCTTAGTTAGTTTTAAATTAATTAATTTTCATAGTATTATTGATAATGAATAAAGAGATGACCTTGTGATGTATGATATGTGTAACTCCACAAATTTTTTTTTATATACCATTAAGTTAATACTATGTTTGATATCATGTACCACACACAACACATATCATAAATGAACTGTTACATACTATAAAAATATTATTATTTCAATGTGGCAATTATAACATAGTAATTGGATTGTCGGGAATGGATACCAGTAACTATATTATGAAATATATGATTAAATGTTTTCCTAATAAAATTAAAATTCAATATATATTTTTAAATAAGAACTCAATTTTGAATGAAAATAATTATATCATATAATTTTTAGAAAATTTAAATTTTAAAAAGGTCATTTTTCTATAAAATTAGGTTTTCGTTATATTTTATTTGTTTCATTTAAATTCTAAATTACTCTTATTTATAGTATCAAAATTATTGGAAAATTTATTATTTATAAATAAAAAATAATTTATAAAAATTCATATATTTATTATCAATTTTTTATAAATGATGATAAAGTCATTTTATGGTAATGAGATATACTCTTCAAGAAACTATTTTTAAGTGATTAATTTATTTTTATATTAATAAATTAAATTAATTAATATTTATTAATGATTATGAAAACATGTATTGATAATATATTCAGTAAACTAAATTAACATCCATTTAATGGTAGTTATTATACAAGTAATGAGAATAAATTCATTTTATGCTTAAAACATTTATAGAATTTATTTTTAGGAGTTTTTACACGGATATTAGAATTAATTTTTCCATATATAGAATTTTTATTTGATAAAATGAACTTCATTTTTGGATTCATCATATTGAATTTCTATTATAATTTTTTTTGAAGAAGTTCATTTTCATGTGTGATTAGTAAAAAATACCATTTTTATGAATATTGTAACTTTTATGAAATCTTCATGATATAAGATTGAATTAAACAATAATAAAAACATTAGACAGAAAAATATTAATTTAATAAGTAAAATAATTTCTTTAAAAACATTACTTTGAATTTGGAATCTCATGATTGAATTTTAGTAAATTAAATTATATTTTATTCTAATTAAAAAATCTATTTATGGATATTTTTATTTTATAGTTGTAATAAACCCAACCCTAGTAGCCCAAAGTTGGTGGTTATTTTATACACTATCATAGATATAAGAGATCACATCACCAAGGATTGATTAGTTTAGTATTAACTATCTACATACAAAGTTCCCTTATTACATTGGTAATTAAACATACAATATAAAAAAGGAAAATAAACTGCTTCCTTGACACTTGTTCAAAAACTCCTTCTTCATAACCAAGGGAAGAAAAACAAATAAAAGGGTGGTCTTAAATGCTCGGTAAGGGATACATATAGTATAAAAATTAATAATTAATAATTGAATTATAATTAATAAGTTTTAATCAATATGGAAAGCTATGTAACAAAAATATACATGCCATTTAATCAATAAACTGAGAATAAAAATGAATCCATATATTTTTCCATAGTGAAAATATCATGGATATTAATAATTGAATACTGAATAAATAAAATTCTTAATTATTTTATTTCATGTATCTAGAACATGAACCACTATGTTCAAGACCTTCCATTAGATGGTTTTAGTCTATGGGTAGAAATTGGTTTGATTATGCTTGGAAACAAATGTGAAGGGTTTGTCACCAACTATTTTTTCTTATGAGACTCGTTGATGCATCGAGGGGATATATAATTTTAGTCCTTAGCCATCACTATAATTACAAATCATTATTCATACATATATTTTATTGATAAATAATATTTATTATCAAAATATCTTTATTGAGTAGAGGATTAAAATTTCTCTATATTTCCCTAGTTAAAATAACATTCAATGTAAACACCATATGTAAAAATGGTATACAACTAAGACAATAATCATATCAATGATACAATAAATTTGTATATTTAATGAAATATAATGTCAATTGTAAAATTATCTCAATGTGGTATTAAATACACCTCATTAAAAGTGTTTGGTGCACAATACCAAGTAATTCTCAATGAATTGAAAATTGAGACGAAGTCCCTTACCTTATATGTGAAAGCATTGTGAACATATAATTATTATCCTAGATGATCAAATTAAATTAATTAATTACTTAATTTAGAACCTATTCAACATATATTTTATTTATCATAATTTTATGAAGTTCATTTATGGCCATTATGATGATTTATAATGTTTAATTTCATTGTTCTCGGAGCATTCGTTTCACGGTTTTATGGTAGATTCTTTTGTGTATAATT
The DNA here is from genome assembly GCA_963277665.1 of Viscum album. NCBI lineage: Eukaryota > Viridiplantae > Streptophyta > Magnoliopsida > Santalales > Viscaceae > Viscum > Viscum album. Next base: position 383,064,021 of record OY728163.1, on the reverse strand, counting down.
ATGGGAGTTATTGTAAAATGGAAGAAAAACTAAATAATTAGAATGGAATTATATTAATATAATTACATGATTTTAAATATTCCTCATATATTATTTGTCTATATTGTATTAGGATGATTCATTAGATTAAATGATAATGAGAAATGATATGTTTATTTTGACAGTTTTTACGACCATCGTGAATTAGAATCATTTTTTAATATTATGTTTATAAGTTGGTTAAAAAACATTAAATAAGTTTTAATGAACATATTATAATCTTTTTTAACCATAAAAAGGTTTTATGATAATCATTGAAGGTAGTAATGAAAAATGAGAACTCGTCATCTATGAAGACGGTGAATCGACACCTCACAGATGATGTTTTCATTTTTTGAACAAAAAGATTAGAGAAGAGGCTTGATGATGGATATTCAATTAACACAATAAAATTATAGGGTATGTATATATATGATACTAGAGTTATAATGTTACTTTATATATTCTAGGTAAGGGAAGGATAATAAAAGAAAATAAATTTAAATGGGATCATGGAGGGTTCTACCTCTAGAGTGTTGTCACCTTGAGAACCGTCATAAGACACCTAGAAATGGTATTTTGGTGAGTCCAGCAAGACCAGAACATGGGTAAGAAGTTTGGCAGAATAATTTTTTATAATATAATAAATATACAATTCTTATAATATGTGAGGATAATAGGTGGTGCGGGGTGTAATTTATAATAGGAGGATAGGGGTGTCTTTTATTATGTTATTCATTTGTTTATTATTTTGGCATCAGACGATCAACAGTGTCGATTCTTATGACTAAGTATAATAACTAGAGAATGTTATTTCAATATAATTTCTACTTACATCATTTATGACTCAACCATGACTCAAAAAATTATTTTTTCTTATAATATTAAATTCTATAAATTTACGTAATTTAATATTCATAAAAAAAATCATCTATTTTAGAAAAATCAAAAAATTCACCCTAACCATTTTTCAATTTGAAGAATTCAAAAAATAAATCTGTTTTATGAAAATAATTTTCTGAATATGATAAATTTAATTTCTAATTTAAATCATCATTTATTCAAAAAATGTAGATTTTAATATTATAACTAATTTTATAACACTTTGAAAAATTAATTATTCTCTCATAAAATTATCTTATAATTATAAGACAAAAAATATTAATTTTTAAATAGATTTTATGATAATAAATTTTATTTTAAATAAATATATTAAATATGAAATTTTAACTAACCATTTACGTTTTACAAAAATACCAACACTTAATTTATCATTTTAAAAAAATTATTTACTTATAGTATGATGTAATTATATAATATTTTTGTTTATAAGATACCTTAATTTTATTTTTAATTTTAGAGGTTATTTTACTATTATAATGACCACATTACTATTCCTAACATTTATATTATTATTCCAACAATTATATTAATATTTACTAGTATATCACGGTTTGTTTGTGCGACATAAACTATCGATAAATTGAATTTATTTAAGAAAATATATACTTTAAAATATTGGGGTGTTATATTCTTACCTCCTTCAAAAAATTCAACCTCAAAGTTTTTCATGAATATTCACTTCTTAACAGATGAGGGTGGTTTTTATTCATAACAACCTCTGGTTCCCACGTTGCTTCTTCCATTAGGCACCTTCACTGAATAAAGTCACACTGAGTTAACTCATAATCATCATGAGTATTGATCCAAAATTAACTATAATAAATTATTATAATTATCATATTTATTTAACATCTAGTTCTAAAGGTTTATACTAAACCTAGCATTGATACCAACTGTAGAAACCCTAACCCCAGTAACCTAGAGTCAGTGGTTATTTTATACGATGTTATAGATACCAGAGATCACATCACCAAGGATAAATTATTTAATTAGTCTAAGAAAAATAGATACATATGTGGTTACATTATTTAATTTATAATTAAACATAGAACATAATAAAAGAAAACAATTTGTTTCCTTGACACTTATTAAAAAATTCATCTTTATAACCTAGGGAAGGAAAAAATAAGGGTGAGCTCAAATTCTCATTAAGGGTTACAAAAAATAGAAACATGAATCAATAATGAGTGAAGAATAATTACTAATGTGTAATAAATATGTCAAGGTAAATAACTAAAAAACACATGTCATTTAATCAATAATGAGAATGAAAATAAATTCATAGATTTTTGTCACAGTGAAAATATCATGGACAGTAATAACTAAATATCAAATGAAGAAAATGATTAATTATTATATATAATAAATATTTCATATAAATAAATACCATAAATACCTTTCCAAATATGGTTTAATTCTAGGGGTAGAAACCCATCTGATTCTTCTTGGAAACAAATGTGAAGGGTTTGTCACCAACTATTTTTGTCTCATGAGACCTGTCGATGCATCGATGAGATATATAATTCTGAGGTCTAACCATCATTGTAACTACATAGAATTATTCACACACACACACACACACACACACACACACATATATATATATATATTTAATTCATGAACAATATGACTTATCAAAATATCTATATAGTGTAGAGGATACTGATTTATCAATATTCCCCTGTTAAAATAACATTCAAAGTAAAAGTCGTATATAAAAATTGTATACAGCTAAGACAATAATCATATCCATGATACAAGAAATATAGATATTTAATGAAATATAATTTCAAATGTAAAATTTTCTCAAATGGGTAGTATATATAAGATATTAAAAATATTAGGTTCACAATACCAAGTAAGTCACAATGAAATGTAAATTGAGACCAAGACCCTTACCTTATTTCTGAAAGTGTTCTGCACTTATACTTAATATCTTGGTTATAAAATTAAATTAATTAATAATTTCAGAACCTATTAATATATTTTATCTATTATAATTTTATTAAGTTCAATTATAGTCATTATTATGAGTTATAATGATTAATTTCATTTCTCAAGGAGCGTTCATTTCATGGTTTCATAATCAGATCCCTTGTGTATAATTTTGGGAGTACATGTTAAATTGATGAAAAACTACAGAAGTTGAATGGAATGATATTAATATAATTCTATTATTTTAAATAGTCCTCATATATCATTTGGTTATATTTTATGATCATTATTCCTTAGATAAAACTTTAATGAAAAATAATTATTTTATTTTGGTGGTTTTTAGGACCATCATGAACTACTATCGTTTTATTTAATATTATGTTTATATAATGGTTAAATAATATTAAATAATTTATAATACAAATATTATAATTTGTCTTAACCATAAAAATTGTTTTATTACTATCCATTTAGGTTGTAATTAAAAACAAAAACTCATCTTCCATGAAGGAGGTGAATCGACAGCTCAAAGATGATGTTTTCATTTTTAGAATAAAAGGATAACAAAAGAGGCTTGATGATGAATATTCCATTAAAAATGACATTTCATTATATATATATATATGACACTATAGTTATCATGTTACTTTAAATATGGGAGGTTAGGGAAGGATAAGAAAATAAAATAAAATAAAAGAGGAGGGGGGTTCAACTCTTGAGTGTTGTCTCCTTAACAACCTCCTTAAGAAACTTGTAAATGAGATTTTGATGAGACCAGAAATAAAAAAAAATAGTGAAGAGGTTTAATATAGGAATTGTTAAAAATATAATCAATCTCCAAGGCCTAGAAGTATTAAGGAGAATAGGCAGTGAGGGTAGTATTTATAGTGGGAGGAGAGGGGTGTTTTTGATTATTTTATTCATTTGTTTATTATTTTGGATAAAGACTATCAATATTATTTAGTATTTTGACTATATAAAATAACTATATAATGTGATTTTGAGATAATTTCCACATACATAATCCATGATTCGACCATGACTCAAAAAATCTTTTATTTACTTATACTGTTATATATTGAAAATTAGTGTATTTCATTATTCACAACAAATTCAACCATTTTAGAAAGATCCCAAAAATTAATCCTAACCATTTTTTTAATAGTAGATTAAAAAATGGACTCTATTTTATGAAAATATATTTCTAAATATGATAAATTTAAATTTTAATTAAAATCATCATTTATTCAAAAAATATCCATTTTAATATTATAACCATTTTTACAACACTCTGAAAAATTAATTATGGTCTCATAAAATCATCTTATAATTATAAGAAAAAAATATTAATTTTAGAATCTAATTTATGAAATGAAAATTTCTTTTAATTTATTATATTATTTATAAAATTGTAACTAATCGTTTATTTTTTATAAAAATACTAACACTTAATTTATCATTTTTAAAACATTTATTTAATTATACCATGATATAATTATATCATATCTTTATTTATAAGATGAATAAATTTTATTTATAATTTAATCGGTGAGGATAATATTATAATGGAAACATGTTAATATTTAATAGTATATCACAATTCGTTTGTGCAGTGAAAACTGTCGAATAAATTGAATTTATTTAAAAATATACATAATGTAAAATTGTAGGGTGTAATAATAGTGTAGTTAGAAGGTTACATTTGGTATTATCATGTTAAAAATATCATATAAAATTCTTTTTATAATATAATTAATTTTATGATAATCAATAATATGAATAATTTTAGTGTAAAGTAATTTTTTCACTTAAAACAGTTATTTTTATAAAAAGGGTTTTTTCGATATTTTGTGCACTTACATTAAAATATATTTCTTATATTTATGGTAATTAATTTATATAAAATGGATCCCATATTTTTAATAAATATGTTCATTTTTTTAATTAATTCAATTTCATTGTTTTTTATAAAAATAATTTATCATGGTAAATAGTTAAGTCATCACAGTACAGTTAAAAGGGTTAATAAGGGGGATAATTTAAGTGATAAGGTTTCCAATATCCCTATAAATTGTGTAAATATGATTTATTGAGTTTATTTGGTCCTTAAACTATCTTATATTTTAAACTGGGTTGCATTGGTTCCACATTCCCATGATAATAGCTTTAGATTATTTTAAAACATTGAATATATAAAAGAGAGCCACTCTCCCACTTATAAATGGGAACCTCTTATACTCACTTTTCCACATACTTTGAGACTACTAGAATTACTAAGATATATGAAAATACATCAAAAAATATCCTCCCCATAACATATAGGTACTTATCTGACCAAAATATTAATCTTAGAGGCTTAATGTGAAACCTAAAAGAAGATATCCAATTAGAGGTATAAGTCTTAATCGAACTCTTCCAGTTTATTTCTTCTTCTAACTCCATATAAATATATTATGACCATTAAAAAATAATGTAAATATTATCTATAATATACTAAAAGTGTATAATTATAATTTAGAAAAAAATTCCACCTCTATTCCATCCTATGGGAAATGAAAACTCCACTCAGGTGTACGCGTGGACTACCACCTCTGTGAAGCGATGTGTTTTTTTCATCACTACATCACATGGTGGTTTATAAAGATATAATTAATGAATATATATAATATTATTTACATTATTATGATTCTAGAAATATAATATATTCTTTTTCTTATAACTCATCATTTTGAAGAAAAATGACAGTGTTGTTTGTGCATACATGTGGATTGTCACTTACATAAAGCGATGTCATTTGTTTTTCATTATCCCCTCGCATTATCAATCATAAAAATTAAACTAATGAGTAAATATTATGTTCATAACATATTTATTATTCTTTAAAAATTAAAATATTGTCTACTTTATTTCTTTTTAAACTAGTATAAAAATTGAGATGTCCTTCATGCATATGTAGGGACTCCTGTCTGCAGGAAATGATATATTTAATTATTCACGAACACTGTAAATGGATCTAAATAAATGTATATATAATTAATATAAATGATAATTACAACATCTTTATTTCTCTTTAGATTATGATAATTTTCCCAAAATCGTGGACTAAAATCGTCGAATGGGAAATGGGACAGTTAACACCTAAATGTTGATTTTAACAATGAGTTATTAGAAAATGTGTAAAAAGAAGTTCTGAGTGAATGGTATATAATATTTTATATATACATATGTATCTAATATGAATATATAATAAGTAAATATTTATTATATATAATTTTATAATCTATTCTACTAATTCGTAGTCACGGGGTAAGGGTTTCTCATCTCGAATTTCTATATTTGAAATGTATGTCATATTCCCCAATTATTTTAAAATGTGTGGTACATATACTTCCCATGAATGTATATTATGATTGATTTAATTAAATTTACTGGTATTTAAAATTTCATCATCCTTTCACCCTTTGAAACATTTTAATTAAAATTTTACTAAAAATGTATGGGTTTACGTTAAAATTAAACATTTTATTAGGATTGGTTTTGCTTCAATAACACCTCGGTTCTGGAAGCCACCCAGAGGCACCCCGTACCTGGTTGGTCACATGGCCTCAAGCGCATTTCCCCAAATGCTAGAGGCTATCAACTAGCAGTGAGGGCCTTGGGTGTGATAGAGGGGAAACTATGCCCTCATTGGCAGAGTAACACAAAGGAAGAAAGTAATAGAAAAAGTGGAAGTATGAATAATCCAAACAAAATTAAACAGCAAAAGACTAGAAAATAATAAACTAGAGCACACACATATTTATGAGTGATGCATGATACATATGTTAAGGAAAGAATCCAAACAAATCAAAATGTTGGAATACAATAGTACTAAACCCAAGTACAAAATAAATCAAGTAAAAAACTCCTTAGCATCGCAAGCCATAGCTTAGTCCCATGCTCTCCAGCTCCATAGCAAATTAAGTACCTAAAGTAGAGGGGTGCTTTCCCTTATATATACCTGTAGCAATATAATCTGCTTGGGCCCAAAAACATGGCCCAAACAGGGTGTGAGACTAAATCCCAGTAAGCAACCACCATGATATCTGTGCCTAATGGTCAGTGAATATATGACAGGCAGCAAGTAAATAAATGAAATAAACAAGGCAGTACCCAAGGTAAAAAAATTAATAGTTTTAATGCATTTAGTATCATATATCAAGCAATAGCTAACAAAGCAGGTAATCATAAACAGGTAACCCTCTGAGAAGTACACACGTCCTATCTCCTCTGGACCTACCTAGAAACACAAGAAACCCTTTGGGCAGTACACTTAGTCTAACCCCTCTGGTTCAGCTTAGGCATAGACTCTATGAGGAAGCACTCAATATCAATTCCTCATATAGTCTCATATCGGTAACTAAAGGTGCTCTGGGGAAGCACTCAACGTCTATTCCCCATGTGGCCCACGTCGAGGATCTACACACACTCTGAGTAAGCACTTACGTCAATTCCCCCTATGGTCTCACATCGTAAGTAAAACAGACACTCTAGAGAATCCCTTATGTCCATTCACCCTATGGTCTATACAACAGTTTCTCATGGACCTATGTAAGTCAAACAAGTATTCCAGTGCATATCGGCCAAATTAAACCACAAGAACTACTTGTCTAGAAGTCTACAACATATCATCATATTGAAACAATCACACCATCCTACAACTAGGCATGGGAAAGTAAACAACATCCTAATAGGTGAACTAGACCTAACAGTAAAAACATGCAATCATGCATGGTAAAAAACATACAAAGCATAGCGATTAACCCTATTCACATTCAATTAACCTCTACTCAAGCATAAAATCATACCATGAAAGCGATAGGGCTAAAACGGTAAACACTCAATACCCCATTCATGGGAATTGGGAAAAATTGCACATATAACTCAAAGAATTTTAACAGAAAGGCACAAAACACCTACCTCGACATTGGGAGATCGATATACTCCAGCGTAGGCCCTTGGATCAACCTAGAACATGGTAGATCTACAAAAAATTCTAAAACATTGAACCCTCGATAACTCTTGAAAGAGTATGAAATAGGAAATGAAGCTCTTGAAGAAGGAAGAGCTTACCGAGGTGATCCCAACATAACTGAAGGTGTTATATTCAGAGGATGGATGCTTGGTCGGGGGCTCATCAAATAACTATGGTCGTACAACACTCCTGGACAAGACATACGAATAAGGGGTATTTCTATCGATTAGACGGGACCCCGGTGCGTTTAATGAAAAAAATAAAGTACATAGTATGGACATTAGAAGTACATGGCATGTACTTTCCTTTCTTGGCCCCCGAATATGGTGTTCTCTAGGTCACCACACATGGCCATGTGCACGGCCGTTATATGGCCAGCACATGGCTACCCGTGGTAACCGAGTACAGAGTGTGTACTTCAAAAATTTCCAGAAACTTCTATTTTCCTCAAAATCACCTAAAAAATAAAAACATACCTGAAAAGAAGATCCAGGTTCTTAAAAAATTCCCCCCTTAAAGAAATTTGTCCCTGAATTTCCCTAGAAAAGTGGCATAGAAGAAGAAACCTCGAACAACTCCGGCCACTGCGATCGCACGTCTGCCTCCCTCTCCCAAGTCTCATCCTGTACTCACCCATGCTACCATAGCACTCATACCAGAGGAACAGACCGACCATGAAGAACCTTCATACATCAATCGACAATCCAGATAGGATGCTCCTCAAAAGATGCATCCAATTCCAACTCAACCTCCTCGAGTTAGAAGACATGATACGGGTTTGATAAGTAACGTCAAAGCTGAGAAATGTGGAAGACGTCATGCATATCCCGATACCTCAGAGGTAACTGTAGCCAATAGGCAACCATCCCAACTCTCTCCAACACCTCAAATGGCCTGACGTACCTCATCAAAAGCTTACCCTATCTTATAATCCTTTTATGTCCCAACCTCGGTGTGACACATAGGAAAACCGAATCCCCGACCTCAAACTCCATAGGCCATCTCCGCTGATCAGCATAAGACTTCTATCGAGACTGTGCAGTAGCCATCCTCTTTCGAATCAACTCTATCTGTTCTGTGGTCTCCTGGACAAGACAAGGTCCCAGCATAGCTGCCTCTTATGCCTTCAGCCAATATAAGGGTAATCGACATGGTCTACTGTAAAATGCCACATAAGGTTCCATATGAATAGTTTCTTGAAAACTATTATTATAGGAAAACTCCACAAGAGGTACATGCTTCTCCCAAGAACCTCCAAAATCCAGGATGCATGCTCGAAGCATATCCTCAAGCACCTGAATTGTATGCTCGGACTAGCCATCTATTTGGGGGTGGTAAGCTGTACTAAAAAGTACCTATTAAGCCAAAGCCTTATAAATCCCCTGCCAAACCTGAGAAGTAAAATGTGCATCTCGGTCTGAAACAATGGAGTGTGTAACTCCATGTAAGCGCACAATCTCATGGATGTACAACCATCCTAGCTCATCGACACTGAAGGTCTCCTTGATCGACAAGAATTGAGCAACCTTCGTGAGTCTATTAATGACAACCCATACTGCATCATTCCCTCAAGGCGACCTCAGAAAACCTGTCACGAAATCCATCACGACATCATTTCACTTCCACTTGGGAATGGGTAACTACTGTAAAAGTCCTGCTAGTCGTTGATGCTCCGCCTTCACCTATTAACAGGTGGAACACCTCATGACAAAACCAACAACATCTTTCTTCATACCTAGACACCAATACTAATGGGGTAGATCACGATACATCTTGGTGACACCAGGATGAACTTCCCAAATAGAGGAATGAAAGTCCCGCATCAGCTCCTCGCATATGTCTGCAGGCACCCATACGTGCCCCTGGAAATGAAAGATCTCATCCGCACCTATGGTCCATACCGGAATAGGGTCATCTCCTGACATTCTCCCATGTGAGACTAGGCCTTCTAAATCAAATACATGCCTCATTCACACTAGATCAAGAAGTGTAGTGGTAACAACCATAGAAGAAATAAATTTATACCCCTGTCTATTTTGCACCTCCAAATGAATCTTAGAGAATAGATCCATAGGCTACCACTCACTGTTGGCATCCTGAACGGCCTATATCGGAGTCCTCATAATCAACGCATCAGCCACTATGTTTCCTTTCCCATGCGTATAGGAAATCTCAAAGTCAAAATACAGAATGTACTCAACCCACCTTCGTTGTATCAAGTTCAGATCATGCTGAGTGGAGATGTACTTGAGACTCTTGTGGTTGGAGAAAACCACAAAATTATCTCCCAGAAGATATTTTCTCCAACAATATAAGGCATGAACAACTACAGCCAACTCGAGATCGTGCGTCGGGTAATTCTTCTCATGTGGCCGCAACTGTCGAGACCCATACACAATGAATCCTTCTCCCTATATAAGTACAGCTCCCAAACCGATACCTAAAGTATCGCAGTACACATTACAACCCTTGCCTGGCTCTAGAAAGACTAGTATCGGTGCTGAAGTCAACCTCCCTTTCAGCTCTTAAAAGGATGACTCACAAGAATCTGACAACAAGAACATCGCACCCTTCTTAGTCAGAACCATCAGTGGTGCTTCTAATAATTAAGAGTACCGAATGAAATGTTTTTAGTATCCAGCTAGCCCTAAAAAACTTCTTACCTCAATTATATTCTTCGGTTGCTCCCAAGAAACTACTGCTCTCACTTTCTCTTGGTCTACTGATACTCCTATTTGTGAGATAACATGACCCAAGAAGTGAATCTAGTCTATCCAAAATTGGCATTTTGGGAGCTTAGTATATAAATAATTCTCTCTTAGTGTACTCAAAATGATCTCAAGATGTCTGGAATGGTCATGTCAAGTGTGAGAGTACACCAAGATATCATCCGCGAAAACCACCATGAAGGAATCCAAGTATGGATGGAACACTCGATTCATCAGTGCCATGAAAACTGTAGGTGTGTTCGTGAGACCGAACTACATAACCATATTCTTGTATAGACCACACCTACTCCGGAAGGCTGTGAGAGGTATATCTGATGGTCTAACGCACAAATGATGGTAACCAGACCTCAAGTAGAACTTCGAGAACACCCAAGATCCTCGAAGATGATCAAAGAGATCATCATTCCTCGGTAAATGATATCATTTCTTGACTGTCAATTGGTTCAACTTCCGATAATCCACACAAATCCTGAGGGAACCATCGGTCTTCTTCACAAAAAGGACAGGCGAACCCCAAGGAGAAGTACTGGGTTAGATGAAACCCTTTTCCTGCAACACCTCCAACTACTTCTTGAGCTCCTGTAACTTCAGTGTAGCCATCCTCTAAGGAGGAATAGACACTGATGCCACTCCTGGAACAAGATCAATAGAAAATTATACCTCACACTCCAAAGGCAAACCTGGAAATTCTTCTGGAAAGACATCTCTGAAACAATCCACCACTGTAGGAAAGTCCATCTATGAAAACCCCTAGTCATCCAGATATAGACTAGAAATCTAGGCTGTAACTCCTCCTAACCCATTATTCCTGGCTCCTGGTCTACTCTTCTGGATATCCCATTCACCCTTATGAAGAAAAGATCCACCCTCTAGTGATATGAAACTCACCCTGCTACGATAATAGTTGACGACTGCCTGGAAGGGAACTAGCCAGTCCATTCCAAGAATGAAATCATAGCATGTCATCTCTAGGACATAGAGGTCCCACAAAAAGTGACACCCACAAACCTCTAGATTTCACTCCTTACACTAACGTATACTCGTCGTTATTGTCCCCAACGGAGTGTCTAGTGTCAAGATATCAGTAGAAGAAAGGATGCAGAGCCCAATGCTCTCCACAACAGCAACATATATAATGATATGGGAAGCCCATATATCGAAAAGATCAGAAGATAAAACTGAGGCTACTAAGATCGTACCTCGCGTTGTAGAGGGTCAGGGAACCTGCTCTTGTTGGGTCTGCTCCACTGAAAAAGTCTGACCTGCACCGCGACCCTGTGACCCTGTCTGGCTACCTTGAGCTGATCCACCATGTTGTCACTGAAAACTGGGTGACTGGATACCATGGGCATGACCTCCAACTTGTCCTAAATGACCAGAAGACCTCCAGTTCCCAGACTGGTGAGAAGCTAGTGGTGTTTCTCCTGAACAAGGAGTCATAGAAGAACCCCTATCACCAGTTGCTGGTGAGAATATCCGACAGAAGCGCTGAATATGACCAATCTTGTCGTAAGATCGGCACTCCACTGGGTCTCTCGGGAAATGTGGCCTCGTATGCCTTCTCTTCTAGCACTGGTAGCACACCACCTGACTACTAGAATAACTGTCTCACCTCGTTGGATCACTGCTCCAAGACTCCCTACAGCGCTTCCTTCTGTCAGTAGGAGGGATACTAACTCCAGATGCTAAGCCGCCCTGGATCACAAATATAGAATCTCTCAGATTGTGATCAGTGATCAGCTCCTTGTTGACAATATAAGTGATAGAGGTCAACCAGAAGATGTTCATTTATGATTGGATGTCGTGTCTCAGACTATCTTCGAACTTCCTTGCTATGAATAACTGATCACCTCTTGAAATAGGCATCAAATGCTGCAACTCGATAAAATGAGAGGAATACTCCATAACCAAAAGATTACCCTGCTCCGGACTCATAAACTCTCGGGCTTGATCAGCCCTCAAGGTCTCTGGATAGAAGTAGTCATAGAATATGTGTTGAAACTCATCCCAAGACCTATTCTGCTGGTGTCCCTCCTGTGAGATCACATCCCACCATCTCTTGGAGGAATCTTGAAGCATGTACACAGTGATCTTGACACTCCTCTCTGGAAGCATATTCATATAATCAAATATCATCAGCATGACTTCTATCCATGACTCTGCATCCTAGGTTTCTCCATCCCCTGAGAAAGTGGGAGGATGCTCCTGCTGAAAGACCCGCGTCAATTCTACCATCGACGGGGCAGGAGGCGATGCTCCCTAAATGGTCTGCATCATCCTCATACAGCCTTCCCTGAACTATGCAGCAACACCTGCATCCAGTATAACGGCCAGTGCCAAGACTGGCATAATAGAAGGATCTGCAGGTAGTCCCGGATCAGCCATATCCAGTGTCTGATCACTACCCTACAACTGGCGTACAACCAGAGGATGTCTCAGTGGCATGACTCTGCAAGGTCAAACACACACCTTAGATCAAGACTATCAAGGACCAAAAACTAAAAACATAAGAAGGGAACAAGAGAAAGAAATCATTCATGTTTTACAAAACATAACAACATGGCATGTATAACAACTACACGGTGTATTCTCTTCAACCATTCACATGGGCATGTACTCCTACCAGAGCTTGTCGTGTAACACCCCATACACACGACGTGTTCACCTAACACACGACATGTACTTGAATCCTCTTCCCCTGAATGATTCCTTCTACACGGCTAAGCCACACTGTTCTCCCAAAACAATACTACACCATGTGTTCTTTCCAGACACGGAATGTACTAGACGAGCTTCATCAATCCGTGTTGTTAGTGACATGGTCGGATGCACGAATCACACTACATAGCATGTTCCAGATGGAGACGATGTGTACTAGAAAAGATAACACCGACCCATGTTGTCAGGTACATAGCCAGATTCCAAGATTACACTACACGGCATGTTTAGAACTGACACGGCGTGTATAACCTAATATTTTTCCATCCGTGTTGTTAGTCACACGGTTGACACAGGGTCAACACGACACGGCATGTACAACCAGTACATGACGAGTTTACACAAGAATTTTCATATCTCGTGTCTCTGCCCACATGGCCTATGACACGGTTAGAGACTACATGGCGTGTACATAAGGTACACGGCGTGTACATAAGGTACACGGTGTGTACTTATGAAAAACAGTTTCTTCCTGAATAGAAGACCACATGGCATGTAGTCAAAACTACACGGCGTGTATTCTAGGTTTTCCCAGACAGTAGGCCTCATAAACTACTCTGAAGCCCAGAAAAACATTGAAACGAACATCAAAGTGCCAAATTCTGATTCGTGAGGGCCCATAATCTCCGCGAATCAAATCTTTGAATCTTATATATGTTATAACAAGAAAAACGGGGTAATGATCCACCAAATTATGGTCCATGAGGGCCCATAACACCTTAAGAACCAAAGTTTGGAGTTCATCCAAACAAAACCTTACACAAACAATACCCTATCAACCAACATGTATTTTTATCAAGGCATCTATCACAACTGGATGCATATCTAGAAAAACACCAATCACAACAACATGCAATCGTTAATGCACCCTAAATGGCATGACAAGAATGCATGACATATGATCCCTAGAAAGTGACTATATGATGCATGAGATAGCATACCATTATCTCATCGTGTTGAAACAGAAATGGAACCTCAATAACATCACCAATAACAACACAATACATGTGAGTCACCTAACGGAGAAAATCAGATCTTCTGTAAACTTGGAAAACCAGAAAAATTGCAACAAACAAGGTAGATTGGCTTTTCCATGTACATGGTTTAGCTACTCACAGGCACAGATTATTATCAAGTACCTATTCCATCCTATCCTTGACAATAGGCTCCAAATAGTAAGTCAAGCGAAAATAATTCCACTAATACCACTTTGTAACGTCCCGGTTCCGGAAGCCACGCAGTGGCGCCCCGTACCCGGTTGGTCATATGGCCTCAAGCTCATTTCCCCGAATGCTAGAGGCTACCGACTAGTAGTGAGGGTCTTGGGTGTGGTAGTGGAGAAAATATGCCTCCATTGGCAGAGTAACACAGAGGAAAAAGCAATAACAAAAGTGGAAGTAGGAATAAGCCATACAAAAGTAAACAGCCAAAGACTGGAAAATAATAAACTGGAGCACACATATATATGAGTGATGCATGATACATATGTCTAGGAAAGCAGCCAAACAAATCACAATGCTGGAATACAACAGTACTAAACCCAAGTACAAAAGAAATCAAGTAAACAACTCCTCAGCATCGGAATCCATAGCTTGGTCCCATGCTCTCCAGCTCCATAGAAAATCAAGTACCTAAAGTAGAAGGGCGCTTTCCCTTATCTATACCTACAACAATATAATCTTTTAGGTCCAAAAAACATGACCCAAATAGGGTGTGAGACTAAATCCATGTACGCAACCACCACGATATCTATGCCTAACAGTCAGTGAATATATGGCAGGCAACATGAAAATAAATGCAGAAAACAAGGAAGTACCCAGGCTAAACAAGTCACAGTTTCAATGCATTTAGTATCATATATCAAGTAACAACTAACAGAGTAGGTAATCACAAATAGGTAACCCTATGTTAAGCACTAATAGCCTATCCCCTCTGGTTCTACCTAGCAACACAAGCAACCCTCTCGATAGTACACTCAGTCTAACCCCTCTAGTTTAGCTTAAGCATAGACTCTCTGAGGAATCACTCACCAGCAATTCCTCTTATGGTCTCGTATCAGTAACTAAAGGTGATCTGGGGGGAAACTCAACGTATATTCCCCCGGTGGCCCGCATCGAGGATCTACAAACACTCTGAGGAAGCAATTACATCAATTCCCCCCTATGGTCTCACATTGTAAGTAAAACAGACACTTTGGAGAAGCCCTCACGTCCATTATCCATATGGTCTATACACCAGGTTCTCACAGCCCTGTGTAAGTCAAACAAGTATAATAGTGCATATCAGCCAAAGTAAACTTCAAGAACTACTCGGCTAGCAGTCTCCATCATATCATCATAACAAAACAATCACACCATCATACAACTAGGCATTGGAAAGTAAACAATAGGCTACAAACCAGACCTAAGGGTCAACACTGGAAATCATGCATGGGAAAAAACTTCCAAAACATAGAAATTAACCCTATTCACATTCAATTGACCTATACTCGAGCATAGGAGCATAACAGGCAAACAATAGGGCTAAAACAGTAAACACTCAATACCACATTCATGGGTATTGGAAAAAATTTCACATATAACTCGAAGACCTTTAACGGAAAGGCACAAACCACCTAACTTGGTGTTGGGAGATTGATATACACCGAAATCAGCCCTTGTATTGATC